>OZ030016.1:15312710-15912710 GCA_964023405.1 Apodemus agrarius | reverse complement strand
TAAAAGGACCAAGAGAAGTCTCTGAAGAAACCAGCTCTTGATATAAAGGCATAAACAATCCATTATATGCACGTTTCATCCCTGACCCCACCAAGGAGGACACGTTTCCCTGCTATTGTACATCTTAGCATCCTTCAGTCTTTTTCAACTCCAACTATCTTAGTTATTTATTTTCAAATTTAGGATAGTAGTATGATAGGAGAGGAAAAGCAGTTTTGACTTTATTATATAAAAGGTCTTAGCTTGGAGCCCCTCATATGAAAGGCAGATTAATAAGAGAAAAAAATTAAGACCCTTGACAGATAACCTATACATGGGAGATACTCAGAGAATGAGTAACTCTCAAACAGGAGGCTTAGTTCAGTCTTAACAGCCATCGTTAACTGAATAAGTCAACGATGATAATAATAATAATGAATAATAACAGGAACAGTTAATAATGTTAGTGAGTGTTGGGGACGTAACCAGCAAAAGCTTTGGAAAGCTGTGTAAGGTTTGTTACAGACTTAACCCACTGCTCTCCCCATGGTCAATGCATCAAGTAATTCACCCTCACCTCTCCTAATACCGAGACAGAAACATCCTTACAAATGGATGTTTCCTTTATAAATCCCCCTCTACAGGAGAGTAACTTCTATTTTATTCTCAGAGCTTCTTCTTCTTCTTCTTCTTCTTCTTCTTCTTCTTCTTCTTCTTCTTCTTCTTCTTCTTCTTCTTCATACTTCTCAAAGTAATTATTATACCAAAGAGGTATATTTTTGGGTGGCATATCCTGGTCTCCTATAAAACCTACTTCATAAAGTGCAAGCAAATGTGTGTGTTCATTTGTATACACACACACACACACACACACACACACACACACAACATAGAAATCCTCCTAACACACAGCAGTTGCCAAGAAATGCTAGAGAGTATCTGAAACACTCAACATAAGAACCTTTACTATTACATGTCTTGATTCAACATCATACAAGTAGAAGCCTGCCAGTGACAGAGACAAAAATAAAACCTGTGACACACATCACAACTCTTCCCATTAGACTTCCCCATCTCGTCTTGTTCCATGAGTAGATAAACTCTCCTTGCTTTCTTGAAGTTGGACTTGGCCACTGACTTGCTTTAGCCCACAGCTGGGAGAAACTGCAAAGAGACGTGTAACTGGATATGGGGTTGTAAAAATATTTGGAGAGGTAATTAATTCAAAACCAAAAATGGACCCAAGGTGTTTCTGGCAGAACTTGACTGTGTTGTATCTAGAGATGTCACTGAAGCCTCGGTTAGGAACTCATGGCACAGGCATTTAGCATTGGGCATACCATCACACCACCCAGTGCCAGCCCACACTGCCTGAAACACCTCAGCTCACACTCAAGATTATTGTACATCAAGACGTTTAGTTCTCTTACCATAAACATAGTTGCCTTCTCTTACAGAAGCATAATGGTTTAATTACAGAAATCAAAGACTTCCAATACTTTCCTACTGTTAGTTCCTCAATTCGCAAGGAGAAAATTGTATCTCTTTGGTTTTTATTGTATTCAAATGTTTGATTTTTTTTAATTGCATCTTGAGTTGCTGGGGAGTGTCTTTAAAAATAACATTAAATTAATTTTGGCTTGGAATTTGGACAGAATCTCCAACGGTGTTTCTTTTTCTTTTTTCTTTTTCGAGACAGGGTTTCTCTGTGTAGCTCCGGCTGTCCTGGAACTCACTCGGTAGACCAGGCTGGCCTCGAACTCAGAAATCCGCCTGCCTCTGCCTCCCAAGTGCTGGGATTAAAGACGTGCGCCACCACCGCCCGGCTCCAACGGTGTTTCAAATGCCCCGACACATGCTGCTGCCATTTTGTGTTGTGTGTTTACGTGAAGGATGTTTTCATCTTTGAAAGAAGGGTTTCAGAAGGAGAAGGGGAATAGGAGGTGAAAAGGACTAAAATCCACTGTGTGCATGCATGAGACTATCAGAGACCAAGCAATGCGTGAATTTAAGGATACTGGTCCTCTCAGAAATGCTAGGGATGCTCTGTAGCCAGCAGGAACCAATGTTCCGTGATGGTTAAATTCTTTACAGAAAACTAAACAAACACACCTGAAGTGGGAATTTCTGGTTTTGCTGGAGACTCAGTTGTGTCCTGTGATGTTTTGGGGGGCTGTCTTACAAGAGGATGTTTGGCTGAAGCAGACACGTGAGAAGATGTTTCACCTTAGAACAGACACGTGGTGCTCTTCTGGAACCTTCTGGTGCAGGGGCATGTGATATTTTGCCAGAGCAGATACTTGTGAGCGTGTGTGATGTTTGGAAAGAGTGCACGTATAACCCAACAGACAGTGGACAACACTCTTGCGTTCGTTCACCTTGCAGTTCTTCACTGGTCTTCGCTGACAATACCCTTGCACTGGTTCACCTTGCTTTCCTCACTGATCTTCCCTCGCCATGACTTTGCAGAGAGAAATGCACCAAAGAACTTCTGGTCGTATTCCGCTGCATCTGGTCACTGCTGTGAACTGATTCAGATTGGTGAAGGCTCACCGTTTTGTCTGAATCAGAGCTGCAACTGCTGATTCGTGTTTGGTGTTTTGCTAGTAGACTGGACTATTGACAATAAAGATTGGAATCACCCCCAAATAACTACTTTAAATAGGCTTTAACCCCTGTTTCATATTAACCTTTTTTTTTTTTTTTTTTTTTTTTTTAGGTTTTTTTCGAGACAGGGTTTCTCTGTGTAGTCCTGGCTGTCCTGGAACTCACTCTGTAGACCAGACTGGCCTCGAACTCAGAAATCCGCCTGCCTCTGCCTCCCAAGTGCTGGGATTACAGGCATGCGCCACCATGCCTGGCTTTTTCCTATTAACCTTTCTTTTTCCCTACCTCTGGGGGCGGGTGTGCTGGAAGGAGGGTTGAGGTGTTAAAGTAGGTTTTGAAGCATCTAAGCCTACACACCTGTGTCATTTCTAGGCCACCTTGCTTTAATCTTTAACAAACAGCAATATTGTTTTTAATACATGTATTCATGGATTATCATTAGTAAATGTTTGATTTACTTTATATATCTGGGGCCACATAAAATTTTCTCTGGAAGAAAAAAAAAAGGTTTCGAGCCCTGCTATAGACAAAGTAATCTAGTGTCACTTCTTAGCGTAAGGTTTAAATGGTGAGCCTAATCTTTACCCTTCTCTCCTCCCCATCCTATTAATTATGTGAGCAGATGTTCACATCCTGGTATAACACAGGGTCCCTGACAAGCCTGGCACTAGTAACGTGGAGCTGCAGAAAGCTTGGATGATAAATTACCTGTTACTGCCTAAGGGTTGGTCTTATGAATTACTTGCTTCAGCAGTACAACTTAGTCTACCCCTGATATTACCAAGAAAAAAAAATCTATTTCCACAGCCAATCTTAAGGCCTAGTGACTAAATTGATCAATTTAAGTTTTAATCAGCAACTAAAATGAACGATTTTAATAAAAGAAATTATCTCAGCTCAATTCCAAACACAATGAAAAGCCTCGGTAATCTTAACTGGTTAGCGTGTGGGGATCAGCAAAACATCACCATAGCAAGGTTAGAGAGCACATGCTTTGTACACTAGATAGACGTTTTGTTGGATTTCAGATGGGTAAATTTTTCGGTAAGGTAATCTTCAAAAACCTTTAGATCTGCCTAGAGTCACTAACTTAAATCAGCCTGTATAGAGAGAAAGGCACCAGCCAGTGTCTTTAAAGAGTTCCACTGCCGGGCTCCATCCCTGCGTGATTTCAGACTCCGGGACAAGCAAAGCCCAGATGTCAAACTGCTTCATAATCACCCAGGTTAGCTAGACCCGGAAGGACCTGAGGCCAGAAGGTTAGACACCAGAAGGACCGGACTTCCGGGAACGAGTTTAAGTCTCTGTATCTCCCAGTTCTTCTAGCCAGGGAAGCAGGAAAAAGGATTCAGCTTTTGCTTGCAGTAACTTTTGCTTCATATCCCAACAGGACTCAGTACATGTATGAAGGACAATTATGAGCCCAGTGTAGTCTATTGCGGATGTACTGCCAAGATCTGGGAGAGGTGGGGGCGAGGTGAGGCTGAGAATTGACCTGGCCGCAGCTAAAGCGAGGAACCCAGGCTAAGAAAGAGCGGGTCGCGGCGAACGACAGGAACAGTTCTGTAGAGCTGCTGGTGGCATCGAGTGATTCAATGCGTTAGGAAGGGTGACTTTTCTGTTACAACAACAATCAGCTCTAGTTGGTGACTAGGAGCCGCCAGGCTCAGACTGCACCAAGCGGAAGGATATGGCTCGCAGCCCCGTATGAGGACTTCGTATGTCTAAGTTGCAGGGGGTGCGAAAAGAGTGAAATGAAAGGTCCGTTTTGAGCCAACTTTTGGAGAAGCCCTGATCTTTGGAGAGGCTTTCAATATGGAGAATGAGTCCCGGGAAAGCATCTGATTACCCTTCCCTAACTACAAGGCCTGGGCAAGCACTTAAACGTATTTCCTAGCTAGAAAATGAGGATGTAGTGAACTTGCTTGGGATGGTTGTTATGGGAAGTAAATGACTTGGCTAGGAAGAGAATGTACGTTGTCCAACACATAGCCTATTGGCAATTCTCAGAAATTATTGTTATTTGTTATTATTGTCTATTACCATTACTTATTATACAACAACATGTTATTATTACATTGTTATTATAGGCCTGATGTACAAATCATGCTTACGAACTATATGAAAATAGAATATTGCTTAGTTTCTGATGCCTTTGATTTCTTACCTGTGAAATAATAAGGTTCATGTCTCTGGGCTAGTGGAAGGAACTTTAGCATAGGCACCAGTCGGACAGCTGGCTCAGTTATCTGGCGATCCTATCTCCTGATAGTGGTATTTCTTCTGGCTGTGAGGCTGAATCAGCACCAGGAAATGCGGTGAGAGTTTACTGTACACAGAGGGCTGTTTGCATAAATGAAGGGGAAGGTCCCATACTTGGGAAGAAACGTGTAGATTCTCTGAGGTGACCTCTAGGTCACCTCTCTAAGGGTTATGAGTTTTCATAAGCGAAACTGAGATGGATTCCTGAGGGCAGGGACCCATTCACACTTTGCTTTGCCTTAGTTTCCAGAACAGTGAAAAAGCTTCCTGAGCTCTGGTTGAATCCACCGGAACTCAAATCTAGCTCCCGCTGTCCAGCAGAGGCCGCTCTGGGCCGGGAGTCCTGGGACCGGTGTGACGGGAGAGAGAGAGAGAAGGCCAGGGGGTGGCCCTGTCCTCGCAGGAGGGCCGGGTGGGAGGGGTTTGGCGACGGCGCAGGCGGGCCCTGGGCTCGCGCAGCTGGGATGGAGCAGAAGCGCGCCTGGCGCCGCAGGGCACACAGCTGACTCTCCGCGCGCCACCTCCACTTTGCGCCGCCAGACACCGAAGCTGCCGGGACTGGTCGCGCCGGACGTCCCCGCTCCTCCCGTAGCCCACCCGGCGGAAGAGGAGCTGCCGGTGGTGCCCCCGAAGTACTTGATCAGTCCCAGGAAACTCTTCTCTGGTCGCATCCAGCTCGGTACCGAGCACCGGAGTAACATGGTCTGCAAGGCGCTCATCGCCCTCTGCATCTTCACCGCAGGTACTTGGCGCGGTCCTCCGGACGAGCGGGCCATGGGGGGGGGGGGGAGACGGGGGAGGCAGCACCAGGCTCCGGCTGATGGGAAGAGGGGCGACACCAGGAAATAAGTCACCGCTGGAGGGTGGTAGGTTTGCAGGGGTGTGCGCACTTAGATTTGAGATGTGCGGTTTTGGCGGTCGTGGAGGGGAGGGGCGCCTGGGTCTTTGCTCTGGCAGCCTAGCCCCCCCCCCCCACAAATTCATTCTCTGTCAAACAGGTGGCCGGCTAGCTGGCGCCTTAGATCACGGAACCCCGCACGGAGGCGACAGGTCTCTGCGGGTTTCTCTTGTTTGCTGGGGTCTCCGGGCGCACCTGCCACAGCCCCAGCTATCACGTTTGCCCTGACGTGGGGGATACAGAGGCCGGGCAGGGGTCAGATCAAGCCGCTGCTAGGAGGGCTTCAGCATCGAGTGCGCTCAACCGGGCTGGTTAGCGCTCCAGGACTTAAGAGATCTCTGGAACTCAGGGCGTCCCTTTTACTTAGGCGTAGGGATGATGCGGCACAAACAGTCTCAGGGGCAGCGGCCCAAGTTAGGGTCAAGCTTCCGATCACTGTTTGAAGACTGCAGGTCTACTGTGGCCAAGAGCCTTCCAAAAACTGTGGCCCTCTGTACGAAACTAGTAACTTGGGTAAAAGTCGGGAACACACCCCCTTCTGCGGCATCCTGCTCTATCACACACTTGATGGTCTAAGGACTATTAGCAGCTACGACCTTGGGCAGTCAACCCAAGCCAACCCGCGGACTACAAAGATGAAACCAGGCACCACCGTCTGGAGTTGGGTACCTAGGTTTTTGTCCAGGAAAAGCATAGCCCAATAAAGGACTATGGATACCGGGCAAGAGAAGGGGTCGGGAGGGTGGGCAGGGGAGAGTACCCCAATAAAGCAGTCTGCTCTGTTTATCCAAGAAGGACCCGAAGCCTCCTAGTACATGCCGATTGGAGATTTGAGCTTTGGTTCGTGTGTTTCCCCTCTTGAATTGCTTGGGTTCCTGTAAGTGTGCCTCCCCACCCCCACCCAAAGAAAAGTCACAACTCCTTGAAAAGAAGCTAGAAGCTTCCCTGCGGCTCTCAGAGGATAATGCGGTTTAAGGGAAAGTTTCCCAGCTTGAGCCTTGTAGCGCCGTGTTTTCTCTACATGCTAATAATGTCTGGGAGAGCCTTTCTGCTCTGGGATCTACAAGGTCTGGAGACCTGCCTGCGGATCTTTCTGGAACATTCGGCTTCCGGTGGCGCAGCTCTCCCTTGAGAGAGGAGCCCTTAGATATGAAAGTGTAATAGCCTTCCCGGCTGGATTGTCTCCAAAGGTAGTTCCCTGGTCCTCAAAGGAGAGATGTTTACAAACGGATGCGAAAGGGAACCTATTCAGGAAGCCTAGAAAACCTGTAGTTGGTTAATGGATAGATTTTTGTTTGCTATATTGATTTTACCCCTTTATCCATTTATTTATTCGTTTCTTGTTTATTTATTTATTTAATCTTTTTTAACATCTCAGGCAGTTGGCAAATCATAAGCAAAAACAGATTAATAAGCTCGAATAAGATGATTTACTGATTTATTGGTTGATTGATGGATGGATGCATGCCTGATTGGTTGATTTTCTAGTCTTACTGTTCAGCTGCTTTCTGCTGAGAGACAAGCATTGCCCAGTCCCCTCCCCCAGAGCCAGGTGGCCGCTGTTTCAGAGACTGGTGGATCAGCCCCAGCTGTACGCCCTCCGGGCTTCTGAGTGGGGTCAGAGCCATCAGGGTCATAGGCTCCTGTGACCGAGGAAGACTTACTGCCTCTTTTCCCTTCCTTGTAATCATTGCTTTCCCATACAGCCAAGAGGCTGAGGGCAGCTTTCTCTGGAGTTTGTGAATTTGAATCATTCTTTCCGTTGTGGACAGTTTGTTAATAAAACTGCTTACCATAAATAGGCTGGAAAATAATGTAAAAAAACTATCATAAATACCTCATGAGAGTCTCTGCTTCCCAAAGTAAAGGATTTTCAGACTGACATATTTTTTCTAGAAGGTTCTGGGTAATGGCAGGCAGCTTGTAGCAGAGCTTTCATGAAAGGTAAGCTAGCTTCCCACCCCCCTGCCCCGGTTTTATTTTCTCTCCAGCATTAGAGGATTCGCAAAAAGTTGAGCAAACCCCTTAAACTGATCATTGATTGGGCCAGAGGCAGTGTTATAGCAAGACTTTAATTCTTAGGTTAACAGATCCTTGTTGTAGGTACGCATAGTGTCATCCGGTGCGTACAACGGGCATTTAAAGATACGTGCGCAGCAGCAGCAGCCTTGACAGGACTCAGCTCAGGACAAATTCAGGACATTTGTCCCCTGGATTACCTTAGCTGGGATATACAGGAATCCCACATGTGAATTAAAGTCCAGTCCTGAGTCTCCAAGGTTTGGCCAAAGAACTGAGGGGCCTGCAGGGGGAGGGGGAGGGGGAGACCGGGGAGGGGGAGGGCAGGACAGAGAATGCCGAGTGACTAGTATTTTGTCCTAAAAGTCTCCCCTCTGCATGTGCTTTTGCTCATTCTACTGTCATGGCTGCCCCTTGAAGCTGGGTGGCCCCATCCATGTAAAAAAAAAAAAAAAAAAAAAGCTTACATAGATGTATATAAATACATTCAAATGGTTTCTTTACACACTTAAGAAAACAAAAGAAATTCATTATGTAAGAACGAATAGTCCCTATGTATGAGAAGCCAGTGATATGACTTCTCCTGCTCAGGGTCTGCACTGCTTACCCCAGCCCTGGGTCAGGAAGAGAGCAGTGCACCCCGTTCCCAGACACCCTGGAACACTCACTGGTCCTCTGGTAAACAAGACCAAGAGAGCTAGAGTTATAGTCTGCTCTCTCTCTCTCTTTCTCTCTCTCTCTGCCTCCCTCTGTCTCTCTGCCTCTCTCTCTATCTCTGTCTCTCTTTCTCTCTCTGCCTCCCTCTGTCTGTCTCTCTCTGTCTCAGTCTCTCTGTCTCTCTGCCTCTGTTGGTCTCTCTCTGCCTCGTCTCTGTCTGTCTCTCTCTGTCTCTTCTGTTTCTCTGTCTCTGTCTGTCTCTCTCTGCCTCTTTCTCTGCCTCTCTGTCTCTTCTGTCTGTCTCTATCTCTCCATCTCTGTCTATCTGTTTGTCTCTCTCTGCCTCTCTGTTTGTTTGTCTCTGTCTCTGTCTATTGCTCTGTCTCTGTCTCTCTCTGCCTCTCTCTGTCTCTGTCTCTCTGTCTCTGTCTCTCTGTCTCTGTCTCTCTGTCTCTGTCTTTCTGTCTCTTTTTGCCTCTCTCTCTTTCTCTCTCTCTCTCTCTCTCTCTCTCTCTCTCTCTGTGTGTGTGTGTGTGTGTGTGTGTGTGTGCACTCTGGATCCATCAGCTCTCTTCTCTGGATGACTAATGTCAAACACTGCCCTTTGCCCACACAAGTCCTCATGTGGGTCAGTTCAGTGGCTGTATTACAAATATGTTGAAGAATAGCCTCCTCTCCCAGGAAGGCTTACTGCAGTAACAAGGGAGAGTTCCTCTCACCTGAAAGCTGGTCGCAGTGAAAGAAGCAGCATCTTCCTGTTCAGGAAGAGACCTGAAAATCACAAGCTCTTTGTGTTGTCCTCCGATACAAAGACTCAGTGGGAAGCAGGTAGATTCTGCGGCCTGCCTATTTCTGTAAATACAGAACCTGCCTTAGTTCAGGGAAAGTCCTTAACCACCTTTTACTTTCTTATACTTAAAATTAGGGGAGGGGATCCCCTCATAAGGTGGGGCAAGTGGTAACTACCTGAGCATACCTACAAGAATCCAGTGCTGGGGACACTGGACAGTGCATGCTCCGTAATGTCAGCCCTCGCTTCTACTAAACTTAATAAAGAGAACCATACTCAGCGCTGAATACCCAGGTCACCCCCTCCGAAGGCAGAGCTGATAGGTTTGCACTTGAACTATGCAGATCACAGACTGCAACAAACATGCCAAGGCCGACTGTTCCTGCAAACTGTATGCAAATTGGAAAGACAGTCAGCTGAGCCTCTGAATGCCTAATTTAAAAGGTTAAGAATGCCTTAGTTCAGACATAGCAGGAGATGGGGGGCAGGAGGGGGGTGAGGCTCAGTTACAATTAAAGTAAAATAAAGTCCTCAACAAGGACTTTTGCAAATGGTGTATTTAGAAAGCCCAAGTCAGCTAAAATCTAAAAGGTCAGATTCCCCAGAGCAACACATTTGGAGATAATTCCTATTAAATGGGTCTTTTTATCTGATGACTCTGAGTGACTCTCTCCAGAACTCAGAGTCTCAATAATGGCCAGATCTCTAATTGAACCTCGGACCTGGGCCTGGTCTGATTGTGTTTGTGTATTTATGAAGAAAATATTGGTCAAGTATTTGTACAGTCTAAGACGACTTTGTTTTTTCCTATTTCAGAGCAGTTGATTTCATATAAATTCCACTGAAGTTCTTAAACATCTTCAGGATTTTTTTTTTAATGGAGAAAATGTAAGACAACTTTTTAAAACAGTCAAAAACAGTCATTTTTTTACTCGGGAATGGGGGATGGGAGCATGGCGCCTACAAACACGCAGAGTGGCATTTTTAAAAACACGTAATCATCTCAGTGAAACCCATGGCAGATAAAAGATTCTTATGAGAGCCATTAGAACCATGTACCTTCTGTTTTAAAGGGACTGTCTCTACATCAGAGGTTAGGAGCCCACTATCTGCCTCGCTCATGAGACACGGAGTGACAAAGTCAATGTCTCCTGCAGAAGGTAGTTCCAGCTCTGAGAAGTAGATGCCTCAGGTCGGCCACAGCCTGTAGTTGCCTTCTCTCTGGAAAGGTGGGGTTAATGGGTTATCGGCCAGAGCCGGTTACGGTGCACGCAGCGTGACTACGGAGCCAGACTCATATGTATGCTGTTAATTACATCTCAAATTATTTAAATGACGGGAACTGATGTAACACTTTCCTGGCGTATGTACCTTTAAACGTTCATAATAATCTTTAACTCCAGCACAGCCCATTTCTCTCATTTATATGTTTTTAACGTTGCTTACAGACCTTGAAAGCTTTGTCATTTTTCTAAGTAGCGAGACCCATTAGCCGAAGTAGAGAAGCGCAGGGCTCCCTCCGTCCATAGATGCTTTCACGAGGCGGAAAGCGCTCTAGCGTGGTTTTTCCTTGGCCCCGTATTGCCACATTTAGTAAATAAAAACTGAGGCTGTCCAGTTATATTTGAATTTCAAATAAACAGTGACTCTAAATATAGCCTGTGTAACAAGGTTCGAATTCACCAGGGGGTACTGTAATCCTTTGACGACTCTACTTCGGCCTTTCATCTTCAGACCACCTATGGAATGCGCCTGTTGGAGGATGACCTTCAGTTTGACCCTTGTTCCATGGGGCCTTAGCTGACCAGTACCACTTCAGTAAAAGTCTGTTTGTGGGCGAAACATGGAGATTTTGCAGCAGCTCTCTCTCGGTTAGCAACTGCATCCATTAGGATCCGGGGTAGTGTGCACTCTAGTGAGATATTTTGATTCTGAGTCCGTGCCCATTAACTGCGTATGTGCTTAGGACCAACTGATGCCATTTCTGTGGCTTCTTTGATTCATCATAAGGGACCTTTCTGACCCTTCCTTTTTTATAAAAGAAATAGTATATTTCTAATAGTAGCAATATTTTTTTCTTACAGCTGTATTTAGAAGCTATTTGGAATATAGCTGGCAGCTGATTTACAGAGGAAATTATAGAATCGCTTTGGATTTCAGCACCTATTTTCTTGCCAAGATCTTAAGACATTTCACAAATATTAATTATATAAGTTTTATATAATTCCTGTTGGATGGATTCACTGGTACAACTTAAAAAGCTGCGGCTACGCAAGCCCCGAGGCAACACATTAGACAGGATTTTAAGGTAGACATTTAAAAAAGTCTTTTAAGCTGTTTAATTTTGGAAGAAATTTGCACTCTTTATTCTCAAGGGAAAAAAATATCTATGAATAGCTAACTGTTAAGTAAGGGAGATTGTGGCAAATTACTGGGTACGATATTTAGAAAACACGTCCATTTGATATGAACGGTAAGTAATGGAATACAACCTCTACTTACATTCCAAATTCTGATTTTCTTTTCCATAAGCAAAAAAAAAAGTGAAGATACAATGTTCAATATGGGTGTTAAACACGGAAGGAATTAGCTAGAGAGGGAATGTTATTTTCTGCTCATGGTTGTACAGTTGGGACTTCCATTGGTTAGGTCACATTGTATTTGCTGATATATAATTAATAAAATATGTTATGCTTTACATTTGTGAAAGTCTTTCCTGCTTTGCATAGTTCCAAAGCAAAACCTCATCACCGAGTTTATCAACCCACCATTGCCTCTATGATGGAAAACTACTGATGGTGTTAGCCTCTTAGGAGATGATTAGAAAAACTTCTGAGATCTTAATCCACTATTCTGTTATAACAGCCTGGTCCATAAATTGGGTAACATATAAACAACAATTATTTATTTCTCAGAAGTTCCAGAGGTTGTTGAGTTTATGATCAAGGTGCTAGTGGTTCTGGGTTGTAAGAGTGTACTTTCTCATTAGTGCATGGCACCTTCTCTTGTGTACCTGCACAGTAGAGAACTCAGGTAGCTCCCTGGGACTCTTTTGTAAGTCACTGTGTCCATGATGACATCACCATTGCGAGTCCTGGAGGACTGAGGAGATGGATCTGTAGATGCAGTCTGTGCCATGCAAGTGTTCATATTGTTGGTGCCCAGGTGCAGAGACAGAGGTCTGTCAGAGAGGGGATATGATAGAGAATAAAGGGGACCTCTCTGCCCCTTGCTTGTTTGAGAATCTTTACAGAGCCTGGGAAACTGAGGACCTCTTTCTTGGCCTGGTAAGAAGGCAAGGTTTGGGTGGACTGGCTGCATGTCTGTCATGGATGTTCTCATGTCACGTGCACATAGAAAAGAGGAACAGAGCACACGCTTCATGACCAGGAGTCCTGGGGGTTTTGCCTTAAAAATTGCAGTGTTGATGGAAGTGATGTCATTCCAGGGAAGCCCCAAAATTCTCCTTCTTTGAAGCACTGATCAAGTGTGTCCTATCAGGGGCAAAAGCTCAACCTTCAAGAAAAAACGATCTTTTATCATTTATATTCTCGGAAATGCTTGGGGCGGGGGAATACGACGTTATAATTACACCTGGAAACAGGTTTAGAAGGTGGCTTGAGCTGTTCAGACTTTCCCTAGACGGCTTGGGCATGGCACGGGGCCCAGAGCTAGAGGGAAGCAAGGAGATTATCAGGTGCTTGAATGAAAGCAGATAATGTGAATTTAGAGCGAGCAGGGCCTCTTCTTCTCAGCATCCTCCATTCAGTTCTTTAAGACTATTCAGTCAAGCGCCTCCATTGCCCTGGTCCTGAGCCACCGCCATCTTTTCCTATAATACCACAATGGCTTCCCAGATCCATCTCTTCCTGAGATCTACTTTGCACAGGGACCTGTTAAGTCTCTTGGAAATGCCTGGGCGTTGGGTGTCACTGCTCCAGACTAAGTCCTCTAACGGCCTCCCCCTGCATTTGACAGAAAGTCACATCCATAAAGAGACAATCAGCATCTGCTCTGCTTGCTTTTGAACCTGGTTGTCTTCTTTTCTGGCCTCCACTTGCTCTCCTTGCCTCAGCAACATGCCCCCACCCCATCTTTATCCCCACCCTAGCTCTACCCCTGGCGTCTTTCTTATAGCATGCTGTGGTTGACGCCTCTGTCTGGAACAGACTTTCTTCCGGTGTTCACAGAGAATCCCCCTAACCTCCTCTAGACTGCCGTTGGTCACCCTTCTGAAACTGCACCAAATACTCAAGATAACCAGGAGAGAAGGGGATTGATTCCTTATGGCTCAGTTTGGCAGGTTTCAGTTCCCAAACGATAGCTGAGTGCTTTGGGCCTGTGTTGGGACAGTACTTCATGGTAGAAGCATAGAGTGACAGAAACCTGCTTACCCTCTGATTGAGCATAGGAGAATGAAAGGAAAAGAACACTGTCCCACAATGCCCTCAGAGGGTACACTCCTCCAGTGGGCTAAGGTTTTCACTTGGTCATTTCCTACAGGTTCCACCAACACTCACCAACAAGGAACTGGGGATCAGTCCTTTAATAAGTAAATATTGGGGGACATTGTAGAACCCAAATGGCACCTTCCCAATAGACCCTCCCCTGCCCAGTGTGTTGAAATTACAGTAGAATCTCCCTGCCAATTCGATTCTGTGTTCCTGATGCACTTACCTAACTCTGGTCCATGCCTCCTTCATTTCCCGCCTCTCTCCATCCCTCGCCGCTACCTCACACTACAACACGGCTTTGAGTAGACAGGAATTATTGTCACTCTTGCTTTTTCTGCCAGTCCCCAGGGAAAGAATATTTCGTGGCACACAGTAGGTGCTCAAAATAAACTTGCAAGATTGGCAAAACACGTCCATCGAAAATTTTTCATCGCTCATCCAAAAATGAGATGTGGAAAATTTGCTGACTGTAGGGTATTTATGCATAGTACTGCATGCACATAATGCTTTCTTTAAAAAAAAAAAAAGTAGTCATGCCTTTGGTCCTCAATTTACAGAAAAGAAGCATAAACAAAAATCTACCTAAGTTTTTAAATCTGCTATTTTACAGCTATACACACATGGAATTCAGAAATTCTTCTTTCTAAATTGTCCCACACTATGGACATCAGTTCAGACTAGTTGAAACTTCTTAACTCTCTGGCCATTTTTTTTTAAATGTCCCCTTTGAGCTCAGCTAGAAAGGATGAGGCCAAGGCTACATCAGAGTGCCACTATTTGCACCATTTTGAGGATTTTCTCAATAACTAAAATTAGCTTGGTGATGAAAAATGAGTTGGGTCTAAAGGAAATACAACTGGCAGTGTCCCAGGAAAGCCTGAAAACGTTAAGTAAATTCCGACCCTGAGTGTTGAAAGTGTAAGTCAGTCACTAATATGCTCAAGGATATATTGGGGACCTTCTTGGCCTTAGAGACTCTGCTCTGCATTACATCTTTCGTAATGAGTCTGAAATATGACCTTAACGTTTTAGTCCAAGCAATAGTTAGAATTGGTGCTAAAGTTCCAGCTATAATCAAACTGTGTCCCAGAATAGAGAAGCTGGATGGGAGGGTTCCTGATATTTATCCTGCAGGTGGATAACAGCTCTTGACATGTTTGGTGTTAAAGTTACCCAGCATGCCACATGTCTCATTTCTAGCATAACAAAATAATTTCTGTGTTTTCTTGCTTATTCAAAATAGGAGTGACTGTTTATGTAGGAGCTAGCAGAAAGAACATGATCTCTATAGACGCAGAAGCTTACTGATCTTGACAATATCCATTTGGAGAAGTAACTTGTGAGGGGGGAAAACGATGCTTTATTTAAAACATATGGCTTGTTTACTTCGCGAGCTCCATTTTGTCCATTCTTGAGAAAGGCAAACTCACCGCCATCCAGGTTCAGCAGCCTCGACTGTGAACAGAGAGGTTTCAAACTCAAGGGGCCCTGGGTTCACACTGCAGGGCCTGCAGGGAATTCCAGTCATGTTAAGACTGTGCCATCACCACACAGGTGATCTGCTGCCCTCCCCTCCCATCCCCCACCCCTTCTGCTCTAAGAGCAATGATCTGTGAAGTGCATGAAATGACCAAGATGAGAAGCAGGGCCTAATATCTTCCTGGACAAAAAAAAAAAAAAAAAAAAAGAGCACGCTGCAACACAAGAGATGGTTGTGGAGACCCCCAAATCTCAAAATCAACTGTGGCTACAGCCAGAGGAAAGCAGACAGCAGAGCTGCTCAGAGAAGCTAGCCTGCAGTCACAGTCATTCCCAGCAGCACTAGCGACTGCTTTAAAGAGTGGCGGGGATACGCTACTGGGTAGACGTGGCTACAGTTTATAGTTACCACTATATGGAAAAAAGAAAGCTATAGAAGAATAAGTACATGCCCGCATTAAAAGGGGTTGGAAGGATACAGTTCGCCTCTCTCTCTCTCTCTCTCTCTCTCTCTCTCTCTCTCTCTCTCTCTCTCTGAATTTTTCAATAACATTATAAATATTTCAAGTCCATCTTTTGCAACAGTTCATGCGGCCACAGTAACCGCAAGATGGCTGCTGCGATTCTCAACATAGCGACTAAAAAGTCATTCTGACAGAGCCTTAAAAATAAAACCAGAGAGAAAGAAGCAAGTCACCTCAGAAAGATTTGCAGGGCAGCCCTGACGTAATGGGCAGAGAAGGTTCTGGAAAAGAATGACAACATAATCATGCTACATTTTCTAAAGCTCACATGCTATATTAGGCATTACTGAGGACCACCATCGTGGATCCTTAAGGGGCTCTGAGCTATCAGAACAACACTTAAGGCATGATGTGAGAGTTCTCTTCTTCTAAAAACAAAAAACCTCCTCAGCATTTGTTACCATGGGATCTACGTTTTAAAAAAGCATCCTAAGTTTCTCAAAGTGAAAGTTGTTGACTTAGATATCAAATAAGAAATATACGCCTCAGAAGAATATATTATTTATTTATCTCCCTTGGCAACATTCAATATATGATATCATCTTTTCAATAAAGCAATCAATAAAATGTGGTTGAGGAAGATGCTGGAGGAGCCATTATTAATCTTCTGCAGCATTTTTATAGAATAATGCAGGTACACGGGAGACACTGCTGGATAGGCAGATAGAACAAGAAGAAGCTGAGGCCGGATTCCAGCCAACCCCTTCAATTTTGACAAAACTGTGCACAACGATTGGGACCAGCTTGTTACATTTTTAGCTTTACTGGGTACCACACATCACTCTGTGTGTGTTTCCTCTACAGCATCATCTGATCCTCCGATAGCCTTGTGAAGGATGCAATACTGTACCTATTTTTCAGTTGAGGGCACAGAGCTTCAAAACTTAAGTTATAAGCTATACACATGCAGTTGGTAACAGAGCTAGGATTCAGACCTGTGGCGCCCACCTTGACCCATCTCTTCCCTTGCTCTCTTGAACTGACAATGTAGTTTCTAAGTCATTGTGTGTCCCAACTTTAATCCCCACAGTTATAGCCTTGGCTGTGAACCTGCCTCACATCATCTCTTGTTAAGGTCACTGTCCTCACACAGGATCAGTAGTTTTTGGAGACCTATTTAGGCCGGGCAAGACTAACTATTCCCCTACTAAGAAAGGACAATGGACTCAAATTTGCCTAGAACTCTCCTAGGTGTTTATATGGTGACATCAAAGTGTCATTTTCCCTAACAGAATGACCATTCCTTGTGGAGGAATCTAATTCCAGCATGTCTGAATAGATGACTGCAATATTTTGCTAGACCAGGAAGTAAAGACCTTCTCACGACTTACCAAAAGGACTCAAAGATGCTTCATGAGACTGACTGACCAAAGATGTTGCAATTTGATCATCAATGAGAATAACTGAAATAGACTGAAACTTTCCAAATGTGTTTGCTCATGAGTACAAAATGATCTTGAAACTGGAACAATGAAATAATACAGATGTTATTCATCTTCCCTAGAGGAAAATCAACAAATTATTCTGAAAAATAACTCATAACTACAGAGAATCAAATATGGTTCACTGACTGGTTTCTGGATCTTACTCTGCCTCTATTTTGTGAGTGTGCCACTGCGTGAATGAACGTTTGGTGGTGAGATGTCAGCTGTCTCTATAGGAGTGTTGAAGCTAAAGTCCAGAAGGCGCAGTAGAAACAGTCACCTTAATGCACAGCCTTGTGAGTCAGTGGCTTTGATCATTGGTGGTTGCCTATGTATTGAAGTAACCTAATACTGCCTGTTGCACACCACATTTAAAGGGACATATATAGATCTCATCAAGAGTCTTCAGCCAAATGGGGAAGGTGATAATGGATATCATGGGAATAAAGTCAGAAAGCAACAGACAACAGGAGTGTCAACAGAATCAACAGCTTGTTTTCTTTAATAAATAGATCATTAGGAATGAAAGAAAGAGGTTGCGAGAAAGATGTTCGGGGGAGGAGAAATATGTAAACTAAGTAGAGATGTCAAAACAGGGCAACCAATCCCACCTGTGTGACTTATTCAGATTCTGAAGCAATCAAATCTCTAAAATTAAATCATGAAGATTAGGATGTTATTGTGAAAGAGAACATTGACTTGCTATTTAATAAGGCTGAGGTTTTGTTTAGTTTAACCATCATGATTGTTGGAAAACACAGTGTTTTCCAACAAACTTATAGTTGCAGAAGAAATGCCATTGTTCCTAAGATTTATTTCAAAATAATATGGGATTAGAAAAATGGGTTGTGATGTTATATGAAGAAATGGTGGCCAATTAGTGATTGTTGAAGTTGAGTAAAGGCTACAGAGGGATTCGTTACCCTCTTCCATTTGGTAGATGACTGCATTCTTGTTAGAAAAAGGTTTTAGAAAGGACCTCCATCCTGACCGAGAGCCTGTCTCCTATTGAGAATCACTTGCAAAAGAAAATGGTATCTCACTGAGTATATAATCCACTCTAACAGACAGGCCCCATGCCCAGAAGAAGGTGGCAAAAACAAAATGAACTCAATGGTACTTTGGGAAATATATTCTGTCTCATAGTGCTTTGTTGGGCTTTTATTTTTAGCCTTATAGGTTTCTTCTTATGTGTTATGGCTTCTGGTTTTATGTTTTTATGTGCGTTCTGTGTGTGCATCTCTGCTTGTCTGTATGTTTTTGGTTCTTCTTTTTTCCTTTTTCCTAGTTGCCTGTTTGTCTTCTAATGAGAGAGGGAGATAAGAAGGGTACAGATTTGGGTGGGTGGGGAGATGGGAAATTCTT
Organism: Apodemus agrarius; assembly: GCA_964023405.1. NCBI lineage: Eukaryota > Metazoa > Chordata > Mammalia > Rodentia > Muridae > Apodemus > Apodemus agrarius. The sequence goes on along the minus strand of OZ030016.1, from coordinate 15,894,252 downwards.
AGAGGAACTGGTGGTGTGGAGGAAAAGTAACCAGAATATCATACACACACACACACACACACACACACACACACACACACACACACACTTCCAATAAAAATTAAAATTATTTTTAAAAGAGTTTTTAGAAAGTAGGTTTGCCAGCCCTCACCTCTTAAAGGTAAGCCCCACTCTTTACAAGTGGCTTGGGACCCTCCTAGAGGACAAGGCAGTGCGGGTAATCATGGCATAAAAGGCTAAGGCACATACATCATCCTTGGTGAATCAGTTTCTAGAAGGGAAGACCTGCTGCTGTGTCCCTCCAGGACTCTTCGTTTGTGCGCCGCCCTCACACTGCGCATGCGCATCTCTCCACTGTGCCACTCCCTCACACTGCGCATGCGCATCTCTCTCCACTGTTTTCTACTGACCAGAATGCGCCAGCTCGCAAGCTCAGATTTCTTTGAGTTGTTTGGGTGTCTGAGCCTCTAGAGAACAAGATACATGCCATCGCCTCATGCCCCTCCATCCCATGAACCCATGGGGCAAATGCTCAATGCTTGCCAAATTGAACTAAAGAAACCAAAGCTTCGAGGTGTGCAGTACAAGGTCCCACAGCCGGTCGATGGCAGAATGTAGATTCATGTTTTCATGTAAACATTAAACTCCCTGACTTCGGGGGAAAAAAGCCCTTCCAACCTTGCCCTTTCTCCTTAAGAGTTAAGACTAAAAGGATTATAGTCAGGTATTAAAGTAACATATTAACTCAGATCGACAAAAAGCCATTGTCCACTGGCACTCATAGGGACATAGATGACCACAGAACACAACAAAAGTATGACCTTTATAGAGTAAAGAGCCAGGGCATACAATAGAGTAAAGAGCCAGGGCATACAATATCAAGTGTGTGAGTTGAGAGTCGCTCAAAGATGGGTACCCTATGGACCCAAAAGAAACACAGAAGACAGAAAGGACGTTTGACAGAGCCCAGTGGCCTGATGACACAGGAGCAAATGCGATTTAGAAAGGAATTATAATTGCTTATCCAAAGATGCTTGCTGTGTTTGCACAGTCACACCACCAGCACATTCTTGTGGAAGAAAATTCTACTCTGTTCATGTGAATGTAGCAAGGACGGTAGTCTAAAGACTCAATGAGTAGAGCTAGTGCTAACATTTATGGGGATTTTTAGAGGAAAAAAGGCAGTCCAGGCAATCCCCTGAAAAATACATTTGTTAGGGAAAAGAAAAAAAAAACGCTTAAGTTGTGTTTCTGAATAGGTGTGTGTTCTTGTTTAAACACAAGATTGTTCTTGCAAGCCACAGTTTAACCTTTGAAATGCATCATAAAAAAACAGTCTATAAACCAACCTGGAATTCCAGCATGCGGGTGAATCAGGAGGGGCAGGTAGTAAAGCTCCTTGGCTACGTACGTAGTGAGTTCAAGGCCAGGCTGGGGTGCATGAGACTCAGTCTCAAAACAAAATAAAACAACAAACGGACGAAAATCAGTTGATAATGCTGTTTTAAACATGCACAGTTGTGTTCCTTTCTCCAAGATAAGTTTCAATAAACTATTCCTCGGAAGCTAAAAATCCAACAAGCCCTCCAGAATGTAGCGGGCCAGCAGATGACAGCTTTTGATAGCGAATGTCCTTATGGAGATGAAGGAAGGTGTCAAACCTACTGATTGTCATGGGTGGCCTCTCTCTCTCCTCAGCCTTGCCAGCATCTGTGGTATAAGGTATATATCAAAGACGGAGCTTTCCTGTCTGGGTTTTTAATGTCACTCAAAAGGCACTTTCCTCCTTTGAACTTGGGTATAGCAGAGATCTGTTCTGGTGGCACCAACTAAGACTGGAGACATTGAGAAAGAAGTGGGCCCTCCTGGGACGCGTCTTCTATTGTCGTCATTGTCCAGCAGCAGAGATTGCAAAACTCAGCCTTCTCCCTCAGCATTACTCCCTGCAGACTCTTGGGAGCTTCTTGTCCCCCTAACCACGCCAACCTGCCAAGCTTGGTATAAATATAGACTAGCTTATTGTCTCCGTTTCCTTAGGCTCCATAATAAATTACCACAAAAAAAAATGCTTTAAACAACAGCCATTTATTCTCTCGCAGGTCTGAACACTGGAAGTTGGAACCAAGGCCTCTGCTCTCGTGGAAGCTTCCCTCCCCCTTCCAGCTTCTAGTAGCTCAGGGTCTTACTTGGCCTGTGTTTATGTATTTATTCCTATTGATGGCAAAAGGCTGAGGCTGTTGAGATCAGATGTTTCTCCATCTCAATTCAGCGGGGATTAAAAACCAATATTTCTTTATTACAAGGAGACACCCTACCTAGTTTCTGACCAATAAATAATAGTAGCACACCATGCATTGTGATGGACAAGAGAAAAATTAGGGAAAAAGAACAAGAAAGGAAATACTAATACATTTCTAAACTATGAGACTCACTGGAAACCAGCAGTCTAAACTAATCATGTTCTCAATGCCTCCCACTACAGCTCCAGACAGAATAGACTGTACTAAACCAACAGCAGCTTTGATTGGCAGGCTAGCCTGCCATGTATGAGAGGCTATAAGGTGGTTCTGGAACTTTCTGATTTGGACAAGGCACTAGCAATAGTGTGCTATTTTGGGTGCCTATGGGAAATTCTCAGCACCCTTTTTACTTCTTCCCTGGGCTTTTAATATTGAATAGCTGAGAAAGGTCTCCCTTTCTGAAAGCAGCTCCTGCTCATTCTCAGTGCAGCTCGCTGCTGTGTGAAAACGGGGAACCTGCACTCTGTGTGGGACAGGAGCTATTTGTAAAAGCACCCCTTTCTCAGTTCTGCACAGTGTGGCGTAAGATGTGGGAATATAAGAGCTCATGCGAAACTTCTCTGGAAAATGCACGAGTTGCTACATTTGAGAAGATTGAATGCCTGTTTGTCATTGTGACTGTTTGGTGTGTGTGTGTGTGTGTGTGTGTGTGTGTGTGCGTGTGTGTGAAAGAGAGAGAGGGAGAGAGAGAAGTATGATTTGTATGATGTAATATGTTTCCTTCTGTTTTCCTCCTTACTAAAATAATTAGAATTTGCTAAAGGCTCTCAAGTAACATAAGATGTCTCATTAGAGAAAATTAATATTCAAATGATCAACATATTTCTAGAGAATCTAAAATTTACTTTTCCTCCTGCAGACAAGTAAAATACTTTATTCTATAAGACCCATAATCATATCTTTCTCTTCTGAGTAAGAACTACAAACAGAGATATTTATTTGGTTCTGAACCTACATACTTGAGGACCTTTTTTAATTACAGCTATTCAGGATGAAAATTAGCACTTGAAACTCCTTTCTCTGGAAAAACATAATTTCATCCGTAGAAGATTTAGTGACTTAGGCTATTTGCCTGTGTAGGTAAGGGAAGAGAGGGATCAAGTCCCAAGTCTATAAACAAGTCTCTTTGATGAGAACCAGGTTCATGCCGAGATGAGGAGCTGCAAAGTGAGAGAAGTGTGTCCTTAGATTTCTAAAATCTCAGAGAGAGCCATGGAGTCACCAAAACAACCCAGAAAGAGCCTCGTATCCAGCACCGGTGCCTGAGAAGCCAGGAGTAAAGAGGGTTAGAAGCTTTCAGTGTTTGGCTTTTTTTTTCTGAAACATCTAAGATGAAAAGAGTTAATCTAGAGATCTTGGTTGTGTAAGAGGTGAGCAGGTCAGGCAGCTCATATGTCTGCTTTGGGGCACAGGTTTGGGGTGACCAAACTTTTCCATGGGAGATTAGATTGGATGATAACTCTCAAAAGAATAAAAGAAATGACAAGAAACGTCAAAGTTTGAAAGTGAGCTTTTCTACTACTGACATCTGAGAGCATTCTGGCCTCTCCAGAGACATATGACCCAGAGAACTACGCAGACTGGGGCCCCTCCAACCCTGGAGGGCCTGATGAGGCTGGAAGTGGGTCACAGCTGGTGACGAGGCTGCTGTCTCCTTTGTCAAGCCAAACTAACTTAGAAGTTTACAAGTTTCCCCCCCGCCACCCATGTTTAGACTGGCTATTTCAGAGGTAGCATCCCTTACAACTTGAGACCTGACTTGAAACATCAGAGGAAATTAGGACTAAGTCCTGAATAGACCCCAAAGCTCCAGATTCAACAGCCACAGGAAATGCCTCTGGAAACTACTGAGAGGGAACAGCTACTGTTCAAACAAGAACTACCCAAGAAGAACCAAGAGCCTTCTGACATGGTTGAGGTTCTAGGGGAAATGACTAAGGAGCCCTTGACAATCAGGCTTGGGTTTGAGGTTTCTGGGAAGCTGCAGAAAACTTGAACCAGAGAGTCAAGGTTCATTGGCACATGCTAGTAGGAAGAGTGTTCTATTTAACTGATTGTTTGTTTGTTTGTTTGTTTTGATTTGTTATTTATTCTGGTCCAGCTTTACCAACAGTAGCAGCTTGGATTGAGATGTATGCCTATATTCTTTGCTGTATAATCACTAACAGTTGTCTTCCTCCTTCTCCTCCTCCTCCTCCTCTTCCTCCTCCTCTTCCTCCTCCTCATCCTCCTCCTCCTCCTCATCCTCATCCTCCTCATCCTCCTTTTTCTTCCTTTGTTTGACTGTTGAGAGAGGGTTTCCTATATCCAGACTGGCCTCAAACTTGCTATGTAGCCAAGGATAACCTTGAACTTCTGATCCTCCTACCTTCCACCTTCTGAGTGTTGGGATGACAAGTGTGTATCATGTCACCATGTCCAGTTCAGATGGTGCTTGGGTCCAACCCGGGGCTTTACACATTCTACTCACACCCTCCACCCATTGGGCTACATCCCCACCCCAACCTCCAGGGTTGTACGCACCCTAATCTGACCTGTGTTGGACTACATGACTTCCCATCCCAAATGCAGCTCCTGCCTTGGAGCTGCAAGAACAGTGCAAAGCCCCGCCCTTGTTATGCGCTGAGTAGTCCTGACTGCCTGTTTCCTTAGCACATCAGATGCAGATGGTCTACCCTGGCATGTTCAGAAGACCCCACCCACCCACCTACCCTGTACCTGCAAGACAGCAATTTACCCTGGCTGTGATTATAGAGGCAAGGTAGTTAGTCCCATTAGCAGTAGTGATGCTGGCCCTCATTGTGCTGAATGTGCAGCTTATACTGTTTATTTACTTTCTTGGTTTTATAAAAATGAATTTTTAAAAGAACATTACACCTAAGTAATGCTTGGGTTTTTTTTTGGGGGGGTATTTGTTGTTGGTGGTGGTTGTTTGTTTATCTTTGCTTTTTGGTTTGGTTTGGTTTTATTCTTTGTGGTGAGAAATTCTGTAGAACACAGGAAACTACCTGGAAGCCGTGTAAATTTGGACAACCTGATTAACAGATCAAAATCCATGATAAAAATTTAGGCTGAAGTCATGTAATGTCAGCGGAGAGTCAGGCCATGGCTTTCAAAGGGATACTAGGTCAGCTCAGTCAGTGCTTTCTCCTTGTATGGCGCCATCTTGAAATAAAAATTCAGCTTCTACTGTGGAAAATGATTAAGATCTACACAGGCTTAATGTAACATAGATTGTAAATGGCATGTTCTAGAGACTGAAATAAAGTCCAACGAATGAACTTACTTACAGTGTATTCAGGTTTTGAAAAGTAAGATGAAAAGCCTTCCTGGAAAATGTATTTCATAGTTGTAATAAGGTCACTGAGAAGACCCTTGCCTCCCACTGCCATGCACTAAATAAACAGAGTAGGTGGCCATTCTGGCATCTGTTGCTTATGATTGAAAGTGGCTTCTTATCGGAGGCTTTCCCAAACTCTGTTGACTCCCACATGAAGGCCTGGAATCCATGAATTGCCCGAATCATATCAAACATTGTGTGTGTTCTGATGGTCACTGATTTCTATGAGAGAAGACCTGTAGATGTTACCCAATACCTTGGCTCTGTACTTCGAATGGAGTCAACATCTGATACTCCTTCTGTGATATTGACCATTACATGATTTAGAGTTCTTTAAAACACCAACAACAAAGCCCTCACAAGCCTCCTTGGGCTGTGGCTTCCAACACATCCATTCGTTTTGTCCCCATTCTCCCTCAAAGGCAGAAGCTGACTTTTCAAGTTGTGGATCAGGAAATGGAGGAGGCAAAATGGCTGAGTCATGTCAGTGGGCACAGAAGTCATTCGTGGTTGTTTTGACTTGGTCTTTGTGCTGTTTACCAGAGTCCAATATAAAGAGTATCTCATAAGACCCAATTTAAGGGTAGGCAGTGTGATAGAGTGTTTATTAACCATAGTGAAGCCTTGAGTTCAATCCTCAATTCAAAAACAAACAACTATAACAACGACACCCACCTTTTTTAATACACAAAGCTCAATATTTAGAAGCCACCTGGAATAATAAAGGCAGCAGGAGATAAGGCAGAGACACACAGCTCTGCACTGCCTCTGACAACAGCCTAAGACCTCTTTTCAGAGTTCATTTCCACTCAGGTGAAGCCAAGATTCTTTTGCAGAACAGAATTTCAGGACAAGAAGTAAAGTTGGAGTTTATTGAAAAGAATCTTTGACATAGATTTAAGCAGAGGGTTAAAAGATTGGCTATCTGTTCTTTTTTTTTTTAATCACAATGATAAAACACTGACCAAAACCAACTTGGGGAGAAAAGGATTTATTTGATTAGAGGCCACCATCAAGAAAGTCAGGACAAGTGTATGCTGACAGGAGCCTAATATAGTTGTCTCCTGTCAGGCTCTGCCAGTGGAGGAGTTAGAGAAAGGACTGAAGGAGCTGAAGGGGTTTGCAACCCCATAGGAAGAACAACAATATCAACCAACCAGACCCCCTAGAGCTCCCAGGGATTAAACCACCAACCAAAGAGTACACATGGAGGGACCCATGGCTCCAACCGCATATGTAGCAAAGTATGGCCTTGTCAGACATCAGTGGGAGGAGAGGCCCTTGGTCCTGTGAAGGCTCCTTGTCCCAGTGTAGGGGAATACCAGGACAGGGAAGCAGGAGTGGGTGGGTGGATGGAGGAACACCCTCATAGAAACAGGGGGAGAAGAGATGGGATAAGGGATTTCTGGGAGGGGGGCCAGACCAGGAAAGGAGATAGCAATGTAAATAAATAGCCAATAAAAATTTATTTTTAAAAATAATACCTTGGAATGTAGTACATATAGTATCTATTGGATTTTTATTATAATCATTTCCCTTCATGTTAAAATTGTTATAATATACACGAGAAGATAATCACTAAAATGTATCTGTAAACGTGTAGAAATTTTTTGTAAGAATAATTGTACTTCAATGTTGGACTAATTTTATCATTTTAATTCCCTATGTTCATAAATCATATGAAGTAAAAATCAGTGATGAATAATTAAAAAATAATTTGAGCCATTTAACAGTGTGTACTCTAGTGTAATAATTGCCACATAGCAATTTCAGTAAAAACACATTTTTCTCACTTTTAAGGAAGGAAGGAAGGAAAGAAGGAAGAGAGGGAGGGAGGGAGGGAGGGAGGGAGGGAGGGAGGGAGGGAGGAAAAAGAAAAAAGAAAGAAAGAGAGAGAAAGAAAGAAGGAAGGAAGAAAAGAGAGAGAGAGGGAGGGAGGGAGGGAGGGAGGGAAGGAAGGAAGGAAGGAAGGAAGGAAGGAAGGAAGGAAGGAAGGAAGGAAGGAAAGAAGTCAGAACAAGAACTCAGGCAGAGACCATGGAGGAATCCTGCTTACTGGCTTGCTCCTCCTGGCTTGATCAGTTGGCTTTCTTGAACACCGGGCAACTAACTGGCCAAGGGCGGCACTGCCTGCAGTGAGCTAGACCCTTCCTCAGCAATCTCAGCAGTCAGCAATCAAGCAAATGCTCTGTGAGCTTCCCTCCAGGCCAGGTTGGAAGTGGGCATTTTCTCAACTGAGGTCCCCTTTTCTCAGATGACTCAAGCTTGTGTCAATTTGAAAAACAAACAAACAAACAAACAAACAAAACTAACCAAGAAACAGAGCTTAGGAAAAGAAGAGTACACTCCCAGGAGCCTGGGTGTGGGTGTCTCAAGAGTGAGGAGTGATCAATTGTCTTTACAGTAGCTATATATACTACTTTGGTGTCTTCTGGAATTATATCTCACAGGATTGCTTAGGAAATCCGATGAGATCACGGGTGATTCCTAAGGTACACTGGGTGGGATGACAGCTAATAAGGAAAGAGTGCAGGTCACACGGTTTGCACAAGGGAGCAATAACACCTTGTTTCTGTAAACAGAGTTTATATTGTCATTATGGGATGCCTAGGAAATTTCAGGTTCATGCCTGAGGAAGGAGTCAGATCACACTCGAAGGTCTTTTATGCTTAAGCCTTGAGCATGCGGCATTGCTATTTCAATATTCCTATTTGAAATTCATTATTTTAGCAGGAATATTGTCTCTGGGTGTCTTCACAGAAGATCTTGTTATCCCTACTGGAACTCTTGACTCCTGACCAGCAAAAGACTTCAACCAGACTTTCCCTTCCAATGCCTCTGACTATCTCTTGCCTTTTTATCAAAACAAGGAAATCAGACTAATGGAAAGCAAGAGATTTTGTTTGTAATCTGGTAGTACATCTCAGTAGAGAGAGTTCTTCAGCCTTTTGCTCTCTAAATTCTAATAAGAAAAAAAAATATGAAACACCTTGCGGCTTCCTCAGAGAGTTCCGGTACAATATGTCAGTCTTTGAGAGATTCTGACTATCAATGAGAGTTCCCATTTCAGACAGGAAAGAAGCCACAACATGGAATTAGAGTGGCATGTGCCAAGGCTACAGAGCAGAGCCAGGACGCCATGACAATCTGATGACCCTAGCTTGTGCCTGCCCATTGCATGACAGCAATGGGGTCCTAAGGGCACCAGGCAGAGCTAAGGTTGAGTACATCCGTGGCCTTCATCCTATGGGACAATTTTTATAGAAGTCTGTTGCATCAGGAGCTGTTTACAAAAGAAATTCCAAGCTAAGGCAAACAGACCATTCCCAAGTGTCTAAATTGGAAGGATTTTTCTAAGAATACACAGACTGTTTCTCCACCCCAAGCAAACAGAGGCTAGCCAGACCTGTGACAAGCAAGAAAAGTCCTGAGTGTGACTTCTTCTCCCCTGGAAGTGCACACTATGACATTGTGACACTCTTTTATTGGTGTGTTTGCATTTTTTTCCTTCCAGAAGCTAACTCAACCTTAAAAAATATAAGACAGCAAAACAGATTCACCATGGAAAATATATCTCCATGACCTCTTTGGCTTTTTTGAAAAACCCCATAGTAACTGTAGCACAGGAATTAATTACTATTATAAGATTAAGCCTTTTTCTTAGATGGGACTTTGGCATAAATGGAACATATTTTTTTTAGATTTACTCGTTTATTTATTTATGTTTTTGAGGCAGGGTCTTTCTATGTAGTCCTGGCTGCCCTGGAATCTCTATGTACATCAGGTGGTCTCTAATTCACATGCATGAATTAGCACGATCTGCCTGCTTCTGCCTCCTGTGTGCTGGAACTAAGGGTGTATGCCGCCATTCCTGGTAAGAGTTTTTTTTAATGGTTCATCTGTTCACTTATTTAATTTTATTTTTTTATTTTCAAAACAACTGCTCAGTTTTCACCTGGTTTTTATTAACAAATATTAATTACCAGTAAAAAAAATGGTTTTATTATGACATGTTAATACATGTGCATACTGTAGTTTTTAATTGCTTGTAAAAATCATTTCTTTTATTTTTGAGATTTTTTTTATTTATTTTATTTTCAATATTCTATGTTTACATTCCAAAGGCTTTCCCCTTTCCCAGTTCCCACCCACCATAGTTCCCATAGTTCCTCTCCCCCCCTAACTGTTCCCCAATCATTCCCCCTCCCCCCTCGGTTTCTTTACTAAACTGGATGCAATCTTTACAGGCCCAGGGTCCTCTCCTTTCTTCTTCTTGGGAATCATTTGACTTGCTATTTGTGTCTTGAGTATTTAGGGCTTCTGGGCTCATTAATATCCACTTATCAGTGATTGCATTTCATGTGCATTCTTTTGTGATTGGGTTAATTCACTCAGGATGATATTTTCCAGGTCTAACCATTTACCTACAAATTGCATGAATTCATTATTTTTAATTGCTGAGTAGTATTCCATTGTATAAATATACCACATTTTCTGTATCCATTCCTCCTTTGAGGGATATTTGGGCTCCTTCCAATTTCTGGCTATTATAAACAAGGCTGCTATAAACATAGTGGAGCATGTGTCCTTATTGCATGCAGGGGAATCCTCTGGGTATATGCCCAGGAGTGGTATGCCAGGGTCCTCTGGAAGTGACATGCCCAATTTTCTGAGGAACCGCCAAACTGATTTCCAGAGCGGTTTTACCATTTTGCAATCCCACCAACATTGGAGGAGTGTTCCTCTTTCTCCACATCCTCGCCAGAACTTGTTGTCTCTTGAGTTTTTAATCTTAGCCATTCTGACTGGTGTGAGGTGGAATCTCAGGGTTGTTTTGATTTGCATTTCCCTGATGACTAATGATGTTGAACATCTTTTAAGGTGTTTCTCGGCCATCCGAATTTCTTCTGGTGAAAATTCTTTGTTTAGCTCTGTGCCCCATTTTTTGATAGGGTTATTTGTTTCTTTGCGGTCTAACTTCTTGAGTTCTTTGTATATATTGGATATTAGCCCTCTGTCAGATGTGGAGTTGGTGAAGATCTTTTCCCACTTTGTTGGTTGCCGTTTTGTCCTTCTGACAGTGTCCTTTGCTTTGCAGAAACTTTGTAATTTTATGAGGTCCCATTTGTCGATTCTTGATCTTAGAGCATAAGCTATTGGTGTTCTGTTCAGGAACTTTTCCCCTGTGCCCAAGTCCTCCAGGGTCTTCCCAAGTTTCTTTTCTAATAGTTTCAGTGTGTCTGGTTTTATGTGGAGGTCCTTGATCCACTTGGAGTTGATCTTAGTGCAAAGAGATAAGAGTGGGTCAATTCGCATTCTTCTGCATGTTGACCTCCAGTTGAACCAGCACCATTTGTTGAAAAGGCTATCTTTATTCCACCGGATGGTTGTGGCTCCTTTATCAAAGATCAAGTGACCATAAGTCTGTGGGTTAATTTCTGGGTCTTCAATCCTGTTCCATTGATCTGCTTGCCTGTTGCTATACCAATACCATGCAGTTTTTAACACAATTGCTCTGTAGTACTGCTTGAGGTCAGGGATATTGATTCCCCCAGAAGTCCTTTTATTGTTGAGAATAGTTTTAGCTATCCTGGGTTTTTTGTTGCTCCAGATGAATTTGAGAATTGCTCTTTCTAGATCTATGAAGAATTGAGTTGGGATTTTGATGGGGATCACATTGAATCTGTATATTGCTTTTGGTAAGATGGCCATTTTTACTATATTGATCCTGCCAATCCAGGAGCAAGAAATATTTTTCCATCTTCTGAGGTCTTCTTCGATTTCTTTCTTCAAGGACTTGAAGTTCCTGTTGTACAGATCTTTCGCTTGTTTGGTTAGAGTTACGCCAAGATACTTTATGTTGTTTGTGGCTATTGTGAAGGGTGTTATTTCCCTAATTTCTTTTTCTGCCTGCTTGTCCTTTGAGTACAAGAAGGCCACTGACTTGCTTGAGTTAATTTTATAACCTGCCACTTTGCTGAAGTTGTTTATCAGCTGTAGAAGTTCTCTGGTGGAGTTTTTTGGGTCGCTTAGGTAAACTATCATATCGTCTGCAAATAATGATAGTTTGACTTCTTCCTTTCCAATTTGTATCCCTTTGACTTCCTTATGTTGTCTAATTGCTCTTGCTAGAACTTCAAGTACTATATTGAAAAGATATGGAGAGAGAGGGCAGCCTTGTCTGGTCCCTGATTTTAGTGGGAATGCTTCAAGTTTCTCTCCATTTATTTTGATGTTGGCTACTGGTTTGCTGTAGATTGCTTTTACTATGTTTAGGTATGGGCCTTGAATTCCTGCTCTTTCCAAGACTTTTAGCATGAAAGGATGCTGAATTTTGTCGAATGCTTTTTCAGCATCTAATGAGATGACCATGTGGTTTTTTTCTTTCAGTTTGTTTATGTAGTGGATTACATTGATGGATTTCCGTATATTGAACCATCTCTGCATCCCTGGGATGAAGCCTACTTGATCATGGTGGATGATCGTTTTGATGTGCTCTTGGATTCGGTTAGCAAGAATTTTATTTAGTATTTTTGCATCTATATTCATAAGAGAAATTGGCCTGTAGTTCTCTTTCTTTGTTGGATCTTTTTGTGGTTTAGGTATTAGCATAATTGTGGCTTCGAAGAATGAGTTGGGCAGTGTCCCTTCTGTCTCTATTTTGTGGAATAGTTTGAAAAGTATTGGTGTTAAGTCTTCTTTGAAGGTCTGGTAGAATTCTGCACTAAAACCTTCTGGTCCCGTACTTTTTTTGGTTGGGAGGCTTTCTATAACCCCTTCTATTTCTTTAGGGGTTATGGGACTATTTAGCTGATCTACTTGATGCTGATTTAATTTTGGTATTTGATATCTGTCTAGGAAATTGTCCATTTCCTCCAGATTCTCCAGTTGTTTTGAGTATAGACCTTTGTAGTAGGATCTGATGATCTTTTGAATTTCCTCAGTTTCTGTTGTTATGTCTCCCTTTTCATTTCTAATTTTGTTAATTTGTATACTGTCTCTGTGTCCATTGGTTAGTCTGGCTAAGGGTTTATCTATCTTGATTTTCTCAAAGAACCAGCTCCTGGTCTTGTTGATTCTTTGTATGGTTCTCTTTGTTTCTATTTGATTGATTTCAGCCCTGAGTTTGATGATTTCTTGTCTTCTACTCCTCCTGGGTGAATTAACTTGTTTTTCTTCCAGGGCTTTAAGGTGTGCCATTAAGCTGCTAGTGTATGCTCTCTCCAGTTTCTTTTTGGATGCACTTAGATCTATGAGTTTTCCTCTTAGCACTGCTTTCATTGTGTCCCATAGATTTGGGTAGGTTGTACCTTCATTTTCATTGAATTCTAAAAAGTCTTTGATTTCTTTTTTTATTTCTTCCTTGACCAAGGTGTCATTGAGTAGAGTATTGTTCAGTTTCCATGTGTATGTGGGCTTTCTGTTGTTTTTGTTGTTATTGAAGACTACTCTTACTCCATGGTGATCTGATAGGAGGCATGGGATTAGCTCGATCTTCTTGTATTTGTTGACATCTGTCTTGTGACCAATTATATGGTCTATTTTGGAGAAGGTACCATGTGGAGCTGAGAAAAAGGTATATTCTTTAGCTTTGGGATGAAATGTTCTATATATATATATATATATATATATATATCTGTTAAATCCAATTGGTCCAGAGTTTCAATTAGTTTCACTGTCTCCCTGTTTAGTTTCTGCTTTCCTGATCGGTCCATTGAGGAGAGTGGAGTGTTGAAGTCACCCACAATTATTGTGTTAGGTGTAATGTGTGCTTTAAGCTTTAGTAAGGTTTCTTTTACGAATGAGGGTGCCCTTGCATTTGGAGCATAGATGTTCAGTATTGAGAGCTCTTCTTGGTGGATTTTCCCTTTGGCCAGCAAGAAGTGACCTTCTGAGTCTCTTTTGATGATTTTAGGTTGGAAGTCAATTTTATCTGATATTAGAATGGCTACTCCAGCTTGTTTCCTGAGACCATTTGCTTGTAAAATTGTCTTCCAGCCTTTTACTCTAAGGCAGTGTTTGTCTTTGACACTGAGATGTGTTTCCTGTATGCAGCAAAATGTAGGGTCTATATCTTGAGATTATGATATAATTATGTTCTTTACCTCTTTTCTTTCCCTCCCTCCAAACCATCTCATATTTCAAATTCGTTTCCTCTTTTTTCATTAATCTTTGTTTCATGCTTCTTATATATACATATATATTTCCTAATAGAACCTTCTCAGTCTAATTAACATCACATATATATTATATATACATGTATATATGATATATGTGATATATATATATATATTTCCATTGCTGACTGTTGGTGTGGGATAACCAATCCGTGTGCTCTTCCATGGGGAAGAGTATCTCTTCTGCTTGCCTTATTCCTTAGTCACCTGTAGCTCTTTGTTTATGGTTAAGGACTTACAGTCTTTCCCCCATGTACTTTATAGTGTCCCTTGTGATTGTCCTTATTGAGGTCATGTTTAAACAATCATGTTCGTGAGATTTTATGGGTGTAGCATCTAATATTAATAGGAGACAGTCTCACAGATCTGTCTGAGATCAGCAAACTCTCTGATCCTTTTGCTCTAACAATCTTTCTTCCCCCTCTTTTGCAATGATCCCTGAGACTTAGGTAAGGGAATTACAATATAGATATATCCCTTGGGATTGGGCACTACAGCTCTGCATTTTGACTGGCTGTGGTTTTCTGAAGTAGTCTCTGTTGAAAGAGAATTTTCTTTGATGAAGGGTGAAGATGACATTTATTTGTGAGTATGAGAACACATATTTAGAAATAGTTGGGAATTATGCTATTTAGTAAGGTTCTCGTTGTACATTCTCCTCCAAAACTCATGTCTGTACTGGCCCTGGGTACTTAACAAGACTTTTAGTACTGGGTACAATTTCCTTCCCATTGAGTAGATCTTAAGACCAAGTAGATAGCTGTTGGTTATCACCAAGATATGAGAAACACTATTCCACCCTTAGAGTTATCTTGCCATGCTAGTAGTTGTTATGGTGCATAGGCATCATTAGTTGGATAACAAAGCTGCACCAAGAATACCAAGAAGGCAAAAGAAAAAAGAAAAGGATGGGCTCTTTAACAAATGAAGTTCATTGCAGTAGTGGGAATCATGCTCTCTGATTAGACGTAAGACCAACTCGGTAAGAGGGAAGTACTGGAAAGCTAGCTCACACTTGCTTCTTTCCTTCCTTTAGAAGCTTGCTTGTAGAAGAGATATTTTTTCCAATCAGGCTTTGCTCAAGAGTCACCTATTAAAATTCACTGGGACATGCCTTGTGTATGCGTCTTAGTTTTGACTCCTAAGAGATTTACATCTGTGAACAGGAACATAAAATATTGGCGAATTGTCTCCTGACACAAAAGAATTGCTCATGTTATCAGGCTGACAGGGAGCTCCAGTGATGGAGGAACTTCTCAGACAAGACCCTATCACAGATGTACAAAGATGTGGGCCTGAGTGTCATGGCTTGGGATTGTGGCTCTTCTGTGCCACAGACAAAGAAAGAGGAAACCCAACACGCTTTGAGCTAACAAACTGCCACCCATTGTGTTGGGTACATTGTGTTGGGTACATTGTGTTGGGTAAACATTTTTTCATATTTCAGGTTGGTACCACTGGTCCCGTTTCCAAATGAGAAGATGGACTTCATAAGGCACAGTAATCTGCCCACAATTGCAACAAAACACAGTGTGGATTTAGTTTTTGGTTAGTGCAAACCCAATAATCAAAAATAAGAAATGAAGAGTAATAAGACACTTTACAAGTACATGCTGATAATGAATAACTTCTAAAGAAGTTCTTCTCAACCAAACAACAAACAAACAAAAAAAAGGAAAGGAAAGGGCTCAAGGCATGGTGCATGC
The DNA here is from genome assembly GCA_964023405.1 of Apodemus agrarius. Classification (NCBI taxonomy): domain Eukaryota; kingdom Metazoa; phylum Chordata; class Mammalia; order Rodentia; family Muridae; genus Apodemus; species Apodemus agrarius. The sequence goes on along the minus strand of OZ030016.1, from coordinate 15,878,729 downwards.
TTGCAAACCCAGCTCCGGAGAGACCGGGAGGCAGAAGGGCCACCCACGTCTCCCTGGTGTGAACTGAAGTTCTCCGGGTGGGGTGAGGGATACCTACTTTAAAGATTCTGTAAAGCTAACTAAGTAAGTATAAGTTCTGTGGTTGTGGTGAGTTGGCATGGTACAGATTCTTAGCCAAATTACCATGCTGTCTTTAGCCCCTTAATACCGGCCACTCATTGCCTATTCCTGTGTCTAACGACATCAGTGTGGCAATTATGTGAAACTCTTTGGTGTTAATAGACCTCTAGTGTCCACCAACTTGGAAGCTAAGATTGTTGTCAACAGCATTTGAAACCTACTCTATTTTGCTGCAGGCCTAGCGTTTCTATGAATGTTATTGAAAAACTGTGTTAAGTTGTGACTTACTTTTGTTTAACAACTACAGAAATGCTGGAAAATGGTATTTTAGGTACCTGAATGTATTCTCTAAGGCTGTGATCACTCATATTTAGCACTAGAATAAACTCTCATTCTGTTCGAGGTGCAAGGCCTGTGCTTTTGCATCAACACTAGTAGGTTCTAGGCTAGCCTGGGCTAGAAAGGAGAGGAAAGGACACACACACACACACACACACACACACACACACACACACACACAGAGAGAGAGAGAGAGAGAGAGAGAGAGAGAGAGAGAGAGAGAGAGAGAGAGAGAGAACAGGGGTTGTCAAGGAGGTAACTCATGCCCATTCCTATGGATAAGGTTCGTCATGACCAGTAAAGGTGGAAATATTTCTGAGCATGCCCAGTTTAAGATCATGCCTCTGCAAAAACAATGGACGGGACCACTCCTGGGCAGAGAACTTAGCATTAATATAAAGCTATCTCAGCCATACTTTACTCTAGGACATGCACAAGTGCACATAAGTGATTTGGGATCGGTGCTTGTACTTGTCTCTAGAGATCCTTATGTGAAACAAAATGAATAATGAAAGACGCTCTGTTCCAACGCCCATTATCACACATAGGAACCTGCCCACAAACGCTCACAGGGCCACAGAGCTAGTGTCTGCCACCTGGAACTGATGGCGCTCCACCATCAAGCCTGTGATTTCCTATTTTTCTGTGTTTTGTCTTTGTCTTTTGAGAGACAAACATCAAAATCTCCATATGGATTGCTGGATTATGGGAGATTAGTTTACCCAGAACAATCCTGATATTCAGTGACACTTCCATAAATAAATAGCTTCTTTCTCCACTTTGTGTTGGTGGTGGCGTGATTTTGCCATTTAATTTGTTCACTGGGTTGGTGGATTAAATGGTTTTTTTTTTTTCCTTTTTTAATATTTGGGTCCTCTCAGCTTTGTTCTAAAATGCAGAACCAAAAAGATGACATAGAGATTCCTGTATGAATACGAGAACAAGGATCGCCAAAATAACCCCGTGTTCCTGTAAACGGTGGCCCAGGGAATGGAGTGGTGCTGACCTCTCCCTGAGAGATGTCCTTTGAACTGTGTCCCAAAGTGTGGTAGACAACTTTAATGTCCCTTCTCTAAGCAGCTGTAGTCTGTTGCTTTGGGAGAAGAGGAAGGAAGACAACAGTCAAGCTATACCCAAACAGACCCGTAGTACTTCCAAGGGCCTCTGTCATCGTAAGCAGGAAGCCCAGCTATTGTCCAAGCCTCGGACATGGTAGATAATAATGTCATCAGAACTGGTAGGAGGTGACAGTATTTCATTGGTTTAAGTGACAAACTACTTTCAAAAATGTGTAGAACAGACTTTTCCGAGAAATGCTTGTCTTTCTTTGTTTTACTTTCCTCCATGGCTTACAATAACGAGCGCCCTCCAGCCTGCATGGTATGAGAATAGCAAGCACGCTGATAAGCTACACTGGTGGGAAAATGGTTCATAAAAATGAGAAATGGTTTCCACCTCCAAAGGATGTGCCGACTGAGTTAAAGTGGCCTCTAGCTCATTCTAACACGCAGTCACACTCTGTGAGTGTCACTCCTCGGCAGCATTCATGGCAAGAGCTACCTTCGCAATAAAATCAATAGCAGCACATACATAAGTCATATCCACATGAAACCTCCCAAGATCTTCTTTGAAAGAAAAGGTCTGCAGCGGGGCTGCCCAATAAAACTGTCTGTGATGTTGGAAATCTTCCCTGTGTGTGTTGTCCTACTTGGTAAGCTGTGGGCTGCACCTGACGATGGAGCATTTGCAATGCAGATGCTGCAAACGGAAAAACTAAATTCTTCTTTTACCTACTTTTAATAGCTACACATGACAAGTCATTTCTATATCAGACAGTGGAGGTCCAGAATCATGAAATCATAAGATGTTTCACTTATAAGTGACTGTAGCTGGGGTAATGGCGGCTCACACTTTTAATCTACAACTTGGGAGGCAGAGGTTGGTATCTCTGTGAGTTTGAGGTCATTATGTTCTATAGATAGAGTTCCAGCATGGCCAAGGTACACAGAGAAGCCCTGTCTAGAAAAATCAGAGGCAGAGAGACAGAGACAGAGAGACACACAGAGAAAGACAGAGATAGAGAGTCATACAGAGAGAGAAAGAGAGAGTAAGAGACAGAGATTCTAGTTAGTACAAGTCCGCTGCACTGGGTCGTGTGTGTGTGTGTGTATGTGTGTGTGTGTGTGTGTGTGTGTGTGTGTGTGTGTGTGTGAGAGAGAGAGAGAGAGAGAGAGAGAGAGAGAGAGAGACAGACGGACAGACAGACAGACAGACAGACAGACCTTAGCCTAAGCCTTCATTTTACCCGGCTGTAACCATTTTATAGATATGGCTGAGAAATGAAGTGGAAAATGAACTTGGCCATGTTTAATAGTAAAGAAAAGACTAACAGACTGACCTGGTACTAGAACCCAGCCTTTCTGGCTCCTGAGGGAAAATTCCAGCATTCTGAAATCAAGTTAGATTATCGCTTTCTCCTCGGAACACGCCTGGTGCCCAAGCATTGTGAGCTCCAGGGCTCCTCTCGTCCCCCTCCCTTCCCCTTCCCTTGTTTTTTACATTTGTTTTTCTTTGATACCTGATATGATACACATGCTGTTTTCAGGAGGTCTTGAGTCCCTCACAACTCACTAACAAGTATTTACTCTTTTAATTTGATAATAGCTAATTAAAACATGACATATGCTAGAGACTGGATTGCAGCAAAGTACTCAGCACCCCTGTTCCCCCAACTAGTCCTTTCTACTGTTACCTTCCTCGAGTGCTAAACTCATGCCAACAGTATCTTAAGTATCTGGAAAATATGAGATTGGATACTTCATCTGTAGAAAGTGGAGGTTGTCAGTCTATTTAACCAGATCATAGGTTGAAAAGGGGTCATCAGGGGAGTTTAGGGTGACAGAGAAGAGGGAAATGTCAGAAGACAGTCTCCCCACACAGACAGCCATCACACTGGCAAAATAATGCCTGATGTAACCATCTCTGAACTCTGGAGTCTATGAGAAGGATTTTACCTTCCAGGAGTATGATTGGGTGGTAAACTACAGTGAATTCCAGTTGATGCCTGTACCTAGGTACTGAGGAGGAGCTCTCCAGATCAACTGGCAGGCAGAAAGAGGAGCTACATGAGGCCAAAATGATTCTATCTTCTAAATATTAGGGATTTATTATATGATTGCTACTTCAGCCTTCTGACTTTCAGGGGCAGCTTTTCTCTTTGGTGCTGTAAGACCTGCTCACACTGCTAAAGCAACTTCCAGGAAATCGAAAGGACAAACATACTGTTTTTCTTCATGCCTCCTCTTCATTTTTGTCCTTTTTCTTTTTCTGGGGGTGGGGAAAATAAACATTTAGTCTTGGACATGCAAAAGCAAATATATATAGGCATGGTGGTTATATAGATGGTTATGTAGGCATGTGCTTATATAGATGGTATAGGTAAGTTGTCCTCCAACCCCACGTGCACTCCCAGTCCCAGCCCCAAACTACTTTCCTTTGGACTGATTTCTTCTGAGAGCACAGTTAGGATGGGGGAAGATGTGATGTTCCCTAGTCAAAAATATATATACATAATATATGATATATGATACATGATATATGATATATGATTGATATATGATATATGGTATATGGTATATGATTAATATATGATTGATATATGATATATGATATATGGTATGTGGTATGTGGTATATGGTATATGGTATATGATGTAGGATGTAGGATGTATGATATGATATATGATATATGATATATAATATATATGGGAAATTAAAAAATTTGACCAAGAAAAGGCACAGTACAAAGATGTCAGTGCTTATAACACAGGCTAACAACCAGCACAGCAAAAGTCTGCCCTGTTCAAACATCAGAACAGCTTAATGAACCTAGAAGAAAAGAAGGATGTACTTTCTCGAATTACTGCATGAATATATTAAAGCATCTGATTCTTACATAAAGAAAAGTTACACATGTACAAATAAATGAAAAACATGACCATTAAAAGGAGGAGGCAAGACAATAAAACCTATCCCTGAAAATGACCTGGTTGAGGGTCTACTTAACAAATATGTCAAAGGAGTCACCTTAAAGATATTCCAAGAGCTCAAGGGAAATATGGAGAAGGATGAGAAAACAAATTATAAACAAGTGGAACAGACAACAAAGAGCTTGAAAGGCAGGAAGAAGTGAAAACTCTGCATCCGTAAGGTCCAAAAACTGAAATGAAAATTCAGTAGATTGACTCAAAGGCACAATTATGCTGACCGCAACTGAGCAGGGGTATCCTGCAGTAGATCAAGGATATGGTCACAGGGGAAAAGTTCCTGAACAGAACACCAATAGCACCAATAGAACACTTATGCTCTAAGATCAAGAATTGACAAATGGGACCTCATAAAATTACAAACTTTCTGTAAGGCAAAGGACACTGTCAATCGGACAAAACGGCAACCAACAAATTGGGAAAGATCTTCACCAACCCCACATCCGACAGAGGGCTAATATCCAATATATACAAAGAACTCAGGAAGTTAGACTCCAAAGAACCAAATAACCCTATCAAAAAATGGGGTACAGAGCTAAACAAAGAATTTCACCAGAAGAAATTTGGATGACTGAGAAGCACCTTAAGAAATGTTCAGCATCATTAGTCATTAGGGAAATGCAAATCAAAACAACCCTGAGATTTCACCTCACATAAGTCAGAATGGCTAAGATTAAAAACTCAGGAGATAGTGGGTGTTGGCGAGGATGCAGAGAAAGACGAACACTTCTCCACTGCTGGTGGGATTGCAAGATGGTACAACCGCTCTGGAAATCAGTCTGGCGGTTCCTCAGAAAACTAGGCATGACACTTCCAGAGGACCCTGCTATACCACTCCAGGGCATATACCCAGAGGATTCCCGGAATGCAATAAGGATACATGCTCCACTATGATCATAGCAGCCTTATTTATAATAGCCAGAAGCTGGAAAGAACCCAGATGTCCCTCAATGGAGGAATGGATACAGAAAATGTGGTATATTTACACAATGGAATACTACTCAGCAATTAAAAACAATGAATTCATGAAATTCTTAGGCAAATGGTTGGATCTGGAAAATATCATCCTAAGTGAGGTAACCCAATCACAAAAGAAGACACATGGAATGCAGTCACTGATAAGTGGATATTAGCCCAGAAGCTCTGAATACCCAAGACACAATTCACATATCAAATCACTCCCAAGAAGAAGGAAGGAGAGGGCCCTGGTCCTGAAAAGGCTTGATGCAGCATTGTGGGAGGGGGTTGATTGGAGAATGGGCAGAAGGAAAAGGGCTTATGGAACTTATGGAGAGGGAGGAACCAGGAAAGGGAAAATCATTTGGAATGTAAACAAAGAATATAGAAAATTTAAAAAAAGAAAAAGAAAAAAGAAATGATTTGATCTGGAGAAAAAAATTACCAAAGAAATTTGAACAGAATCTAAGTGTTGTATGAAAAATTACCTACTAAGCCAGCATATAATATGCATTATGGAAATCCCAGAAGAAGAGAAGGGGCATTATTCAAAGAATAAACGCTTTCAAACTACCCAAAATTGCTATAGGGTATGAGTCCAAATATTAAACTCCAAAACGGATAAACTAAAGAAGTAAAATAAAACAGTCATGCCAAAACACATTTATAATCACATTTCTGGAAGATGGCGATAAAAAGAATCTTGAAAGCAGCAAGAGCGAAGAATTGAAATCCCGGATGTTAGTAGGCATTATGATAGGTACAATATGCTATACAGACATACTGAACTCTGCATTGAGAAAAGCTGTCTGGCAAATATCCAGGAGAAAGACATTTCTAGACAGACATCTGCAAGGAAGTTCACTATTGCTTGATCCGTCAGGTCCCAGGACTCCTTTACAGGCAGACTTTCAGTGAGAGCAAGCAGGAGAAACACAAAGAACTGCTTCCAGGTCCTTTATATAGACTGTAACCAGAATAAAGTAAATATTAAATAAATAAATAAATAAATAAACAAATAAACAAATAAAACTGAATAAAGGTAGATTTTTGCACCACAAAAGATCTAGAGTAAAGGTGGGTTGCTCCACTTCAAATGATTTAATAAAAATACAAAACAAACAAACAAAAAGTCACAAGTGCACCCATGAGCTTAGAGTCTTGTTAATGGTCAAGTTGACAACCAAGAATGACCATCACAATGAGCAATTATCAAAGTATCATCCGAATTTGAATTTGTAATTTGACTCTTTGTGTTCTCCCTGATTTAAGAGAACATATGTTGGTCAGCTTCCATCGATACAATGACATAGTAGAGTCCCCTAACTTATAAGAAGATGAAACTTATTTTGTATCATGGTTTTAAAGGTTGCAATCCAAGATGCAGCATATTCTTGTTTGGGGGCAAAGTACAAACCACTTACTTCACAAGCCAGGGTGTAAAGAAAGAAAGGAAGATGAGGGGTCCTGCAACCTCTTGAGGACTGTATTAGGCAGGTTCTCTGAAGAATGAGAGTTGACTGAGTGCCTACATATATTAAAGGGAGATTTATTAGAATGCTTACAGGAAGTTCCACAATGGCTGCCTCACATTTGGTCCACAAGGGTAATAATCCCAATCTGGTCCTGAAGGCCTGCAAGATTCCTAGAGAGCTGCTGGTCCCCAGTCCACATTAGAAACCTAAAGCAGCCTATTCTAATAACAGCTAAGGAATACTCCAGAAACAGGACACAGGAGCCTGCCAGCAAGCTTGAAGGCAAGCAGCCAAAACACAATGTTTCCCTTTTCATGTCCTTTCACGGGGACTGCCACCACAAGATCCTGTCTTACATATAGTGTGGCTCTTCCTGCTTCACATCATCTAGTCAAGAAAGTCTCTCACGAAAGTGCCCACTGCCTCCCATTTTAGTTGATTCCAGATCCAGTCAAGCCGGCAACTCAGATTAACCATTGCAGAACAAAAATCCAGTACCCCAAGGACCCCTCATAGGCCTTGCCTTTTGAAGACAGTAAGTATAGTGCTTCCCGAAGAAGCAGCCTCATACACATGGTCCTTTGGAAGATTGATGTGGCCTAAATAGGTTTGGCCCGCATAGATTCATGTGTTTGAATGATTTGCTCATAGGGAGTGGCACTATTAGGAGGTGTGGCCTTATTGGAGAAAGTGTGTCATTGTGGGGGAGGGGGGGTAGGGCAGGCTTTGGGGTCTCCTATGCTCAAGCTCTGCCCACTGTGGAACACAGTCTCCTACTGGCTGCAGATCAAGATACAGAACTCTCAGCTTTTTATCCAGCACCATATCTTCCTGGATGATGCCATATTTCCCACCATGATGATATACAAGCCAGCTCCAATTAAATGTCTTCCTTTAGAACAGTTGCCTTGGTCATGGTGTCTCTACACAGGAAAAAAACCCTAACTAAGACAAGGTTGTTGAAAAGCTATACAGTAGCTAGTATTATTGTACTTTTGGTTTGCAGCTCTAGATTTTGTGTAACATTATGCAGAGATTGATGTTTAAGCTTTTTTATCCCTTTGGGCATATAATTTTATAATATCAGTAATTAAAACAGGTCGGGATGGTGTTCTATAGGAATACAGTTGTTATAACATTCCAGGGTTTTTTGGTTATATGTATGCATTCAAATTAGATGCCATAATATTGAGATATTAAATGTAATTCCCATTATAATCATAAAATACTTCTAGAGTATACAAATCCTTACAAGGACTTAAAGTATTATCCTGTGAAAAATTTCAAGTAGGTACAAAGAAGACCTCAAAGTAGGAAATAAAAGACAAAGATATATAAGGAACAGAAGAAAGACAAAGCAAAATTCTATGTCCCTCATTACCACTACTTATGTTTAATATAAATGCATTAAGCCTTTCAACCAAAATACAGAGCTGGGGGGAATAGATTTAATAATGTTCAGTCTATAATAGGTTGAAAGTGTAAAGATAAAGAAGAATGTAAATAGTCACCAGAAAATGCTGAGCTATCTACATATATTTGAATGAGTCAGATTCATAGAGGCAGAAATACTGATGGTCAATGGGCGTTAGGAAGCAAGTTGTTACACACTGATGAATAAAGCGTTCAGGTTTTGCAAGGTGGCAACAGATCTGGAAATGGGTGGTGCTGACGGCTTTAACAGGGTGATCATGTTTAACCACTGAACTGTTCAGTTAAAAACAATTAAGACAGTAGATTTATGTGCTGTGCACAGCCATACTTTAAAAGTGTTCCATTTTTAAATGCTCATTATCTCTGAAATGATTATGCGTGTGTGTGTGTGTGTGTGTGTGTGTGTGTGTGTGTGTGTGTGTGTGTTTACATAAACTTTTAGGCCAGCATTCTTAGAAGCATTGTTCACAGTAGTCGGGAGATAGGAACAACCCAAGAGTCCATTAATGGGAGGATGAACCAGTGTGGTTTGTCCATGCCAAGGGAAATTATCTAGCCATAAATGGAATGAAGTTCTGGTATGTGCTACAACATGAATGAACTTTTAAAAATTGTGTGCAGAATGAAGGAAATCTAAGGCAAAAGTCATAAATTATATAGTTCTGTTCATATGAACTATCCAGAGTAGATGAACCCTCATAGAAAAAGTCAACTCCTGTGGTAAGGGATATCAGAAGGATGGCTCACTGGGTTCAGAGTTTCTGTTTGGAGTGACAGAAACACTTTCAAAATAGAGGGAACAGTTTAACAGTACCATGAATGTAATTAATGCCACTGAATTATAGACTCGGAATGGTAAATGGAAAATTTTATGCTGTGTGTATTTATTGAACCTCCAAATATAGATATCTTTTCATGAAAGTGGAGAGTAGGGGAGGGAAGGGAAAAGCAGAAGGGATACAAGGAAAAGATATGGGGGAGGGCCTCAGGGGCAGACACACGGGTACAGCATCCAGCTTGGTTGATTATCCTTGAGCTAAGAGGCAATGTGTCATGGCAATGTCGTTACATCCGATCTACACGGAGTTATTTCCTTCTACAAGGAGAAATCCCAGCCTCTCATTTACTCAAAATCCAGTCAGAAATATGGCAGGTGATATTGGAGAGTTCGAGGGGTCATTGTGTTTCTACCTTGCACTCCTATTTCCCAAGACACTGGTGTGAAGAGAAAAGAAGCAAGAATCCATATAGAGAGAGGGAGCAAGAATCCATAGAGAGAGAAGGAGCAAGAATCCATAGAGAAGGAGCAAGAATCCATAGTCAAGGAGAGAGGAGCTCAGTCAGCACCGTATTCTTAGTACAGCTAGTTCTGTGACATCACAGGAGTCCCTACCTCCCCAGTCTCCTGAGCACCACCCTGTCTTACCCTGCATGGAGGACAGCACTCACAGCCGTGACCTTAATCTTAACCCAGTGATGATCACACCAGTCACTCCATTCCCAAACCACTGTCTTCTGCAGCTCACAGCATTTATTCCTGCAGACCCTGCTTTCAAGTCAGGTCTGCTTTGCCTAGTGGCTCCATTAGCTAACTCTTATTCTTCAGGTCCTTTGCAAACATGGCTCCCTGAAGTAGTCAGTATTCCCTGACATGTTACTTAAGAAGCAAGCCACCTCTCCTCTTTCTCCACACATCCCACATTATAGCTATATTTTCATTAGACTATTGATTTCTTTTGTAAGTAGAGATTGATACTATTTAATTTACTATTGTATTGCTGGAGACTAGTCCAGTCTACACGCTTAGGGAGACCTTTGTAAATACTTACTGAATTAAAACATAGATAAAAGAATATATTAATGGGAAAGGACCGGCTGCTTTAGCAACTGAACACATACATGCTGTTGAGTGAGTAGATCAATAAATTAGCTCAGAGAACTCTAAGCTAATTTCTACTCTTCTGGAGCGCTTCCTAGACTTAGTGACAGTTTTCATTAAAGACAACCCTAGACACAAAAATGCAGAGGAAGGGTCATATGTGATTCCCAGTGAATGTAACTGGAAGGAAAGTGGGGTAAAGTAAACTCTTACCACCCCATGATCTAGGAGCCAGGAGCCTGACAGGTTGCCCCCACGTCCCAGCTCATTGTGAATGAGTGGACACTACTTGTGAGCGGTGTCTAAATCAACTTTGTATAAAAGAAAACAAATTATTTGTGATAAAAATATATTTCTTATTCATTGACCCCCATATGCCTTTTGCACAGGTGATCTCAAAAGAGCCATTGCTGAATCAGATATATCAGATATAATCTGATATAGATAGATAGATAGATAGATAGATAGATAGATAGATAGATAGATAGATATGTAAGAGGAGGATTGTGAAGGCGGTTCTGGGTGTAGATGGATTAGAGGTTTAGAGGTGCAGGATTCTAGAAACTGCCTGGGCAAGTGAAAGTTATGAATAGATGTTTCTTAATGACAGGGGTTCTCAACCTGTGGGCAGCAACCCCTTTGGGAGTCAAAAGATCCTTTCATGAGGATTGTCTAAACCATTAGGAAACACAGATTTTACATTAATATTCATAACAGCAGCAAAATTACAGTTATAGAATAACAAAGAACTAATTTTATGGTTGGGGTCACTACAACATGAAGAACTGTATGAAAGGGTCACATCATCAGGACGGGTGGGGAAGGGTGGGGACAGCTCTATGAAAACCACTTTACGCTTTATGAAAAGGGAGATAAATATAAAGTGTGATTTTTATTAGCCTGTGCTCTATTATAAACAATGTAACTTTCTCCCTCCCAACCTCCACCTTCCATCTTGAAATCTTTGATTAAATTCCTCTTTTGAAGAGCCAGGTGTTCTTTGGATGGGAAAAGAGTTCGAAGGGATAGGTGACATTTATCAGGGCCAGCTGTGATGCTAGTGAGCAAAGCAGCCGTATTAGAAATAAGTAGAATAATCCAAACTATCCAGAAAAGACTGTTGTGGGGCAAACCGGTCCACCCACTCCTGTGCAATCACTTTCCAATGGGGCTGCTCTACTTGGTCCTATTATGAACAAAGTCTCAGACACACTGATGCTGGGGACATTCTGCAGAGAGCTAACTGGTATTCTCCAGACTACTGAAGCAGCACAAACAAGAAAGGCCACAAAACTAACACAGACCAGAGAAGGCTGATAATAAACAGCAACCGAGAGCCGTGCGCTCCCTAGATCAAATCCTAGATCAGAGGGACGGCATTAATGGGAAACCAGATGAAATCCAAATACAATCTGGAATGCAGTTAATAGCAATGTACTGATGCTAATCACAAGGCTGCCAATAAGGTCAAAGGCAGGGGCCAATGGCTTCAGCAGATGGCAATTTTGTATTAATGCTACAAAGTTTCTGCGAATCTAAAATTACTACGAAACAAATGGATAACTTAAGAGTAGCCTTATAACTTGGTTTGGCTCCTTATTAAGTGACAGGAAGCAAACTAATAGAGAAAGGATTTAAATCGTTCAAACAGACCAAAAGCAAGGGTTGAGAGATGCCAGTGCTCACCTGACCTTCTCTTTTTACCCCCCCTTCTATCCAATCTGGTACCCACCTATGGGCTAGAGACTCCCACCTTTAGAGTAGGTCTTCCCTCCTCAGTAAGTCTCTCTGGAAGCACCTTCACGGACACGCCTAAAGGTGTGCCTCCTTGGTGCCCAAGCTGTTTCTTAATCTAGTCAAGCTGGCAATCAGAGTCAGCTGTGGAAAAATAGAGCCAAGGGCACGGACCCAAGCCTGCGGGTCTAGCAGCATGAAAGCGTGGGCATTGATAACCAGTGTGTAGAGGGAGGGAGTCGTGGGAAGAAAATCACTGAGGAGACACATCAAACATGGAAGGATAGCTGCCCAATCATTGTAACAGGATTTTCCTTCAACGCCGGCCAAGGACTGACACAGCAAAAGTGGAGCGGGGACAAGGACTGTGATCAGCTCTACGTGGGATATATAACAGGGTTGTTATTAACCTCCCCGATAGGGGAGGATTCTCATTAAGACTGGGCCAAGCAGGCCAAAGACAGCACAAGGGCCAAAGTGAAGGCCTGTGTGAGATTATGGCTCAGCGGAGCGGGCGTTTGGTGGAAGAGAGAATGTGTGCCATTGCCCGTCACTATAATGTCATTTGATTCCAATCTGGGTGGCTCCCGCAGTGCCAGCATTTGTTCAGTAGCTTGACTTCCATCTGAGTGATTCAGTCATATCTGTTGGCAGGGAGTAGCCTGGGCACAGATCCACCTGTGATTTCACGTCCAGCATCTGGATCTCGGCCTTGGCATTACCCGCACTGGTCAATTTCCTCTCAAATTGATTGGCGTGTGGGTCTGAAGACAGCAAGCTTTGCCATTTTGCATGCGATTTTTGCAAACAACCTGGGTACCTTAGAAGCCACCAGGCAGCTCTTTTCTCAGCCAGGGGCCTGGAAAGCATCTCTCTTGCCAAAAAAATGATTACACAGATGGAAGAACTTTATAAACATGAATTCCATGAGCCTGCCAATGTAGGTCAAGAAGATTAACAATAATAAGATTTCATATCCCTGTACATTCTAGAACAGCATAAATACAACCGGGCGGACGGAGAGAACTTCACAAAGCCAGCAGGCCCAGTCTCCCCTCTTAGTGCAGAATGTCACATTTGTTTGACATTTGGGCTATTTCTGGAGTGATGCCTTCCATGCAGAGCCAGCCACCTCGTGTAATGAGGAAATGTTAGGTAGAACGAGTCCTGGGTGTGGATCAAATTCTGACCTAAAATGATCTGCACAATAGGCCCATTTCTCCAGGTTTTGGCCATGGAGACACCTTAGAATTCTGTCTGCAGTGAGGCGGATTGTATCATGGGGAGCGTCGATGCAGAGAGCTTGGGGGGAGGCCAGCAGAAGTTGACATTGGCGTGAAGACTGGGCTGTTGAAAACTCAGGTTCAAAGTTTTCTGGGTATTTTTTTTAATGGCTTAAGTTCAAAAAAAAATTCATAGGCTAACATATCCTGACTCTCCCAATTGTATAAATAGTCTGAAGAGACATGAAAAGGGTCTTAAAACATAACTAAATACATGTCTACTCGAAAGGTCTTCTTGTTCTGCAGTCATTTAACTCGTGGCTTTTCCCTGGGGAGTGTTTTGATAGATGGAGGAGTCGGGGTCTTGGGCAGAATGCTGTCATTCTTCACGAGCAGAGTACAGACAGACCGTCAGCCAACACGCCAGTGCTTCGACGGTTTCCTCGATGAGACTGTTAACACAGAACTCTGTTGCCTGCCCAGAAAACGCAATCCATGTTTCATTATTTCTGAAATATTGAAGGCTTTCTCCCTCCTTTCATTTCTGATCCTTACAAAGCCCTTTAATTTTAACACCATCTCCTAGCCAACATTCACAATAAAATTAATGTACACCATGACTTCATTTCTTTTCAGCAGTTTATGATATTTAAGAGCAGGCCCAACATAATTTATTTATAGAGTTTGATCCTGTTTCTGCTCCTCTGTTTCCTCTCCTGAAAAGCAGAGGGAAAGAACTGTAAATATATCAAAGAAATTAGACGTTGAACTTTCCTTTCCCCCTAACGGCTGCACATAAAATTAAAGCATTTGTCTCAAGACAAAATTAAGAGAAAAGGACATTGTATCATCTGAAAATCAGATTACAAAAACATCAGGTCTAGATAACAATATTTGTGCAGGTCAGGAAATAGAGAAGTTGATTTATTTGGGTTTTGAGCCCTATTAAGTTTCTGGATTTTACTATGTCATCTTCGAGTAAATGAGAACTTTTTTACATTTCTCATCCTGATTATTTGTTACTGTGTATAAATTGAAGAAGAAGGCAGGCAGGGGGGCTAAACCTGGAACTCTCATTAACTGAAACAGAAACCAAGCATACAGTGAGCCTTGATCCCTTGACATGGTCTTGCTAACTGTAGAGGAGAGGCAATTTGAGCTCTCCTGTATACTGTGCATTCCTTTATCATCAATCATCTTTCTATGCACCCATCCATCCATCCGTGGGAAAAAAAAACCTTTTCTTTTTTATCTTTTGCTTCTGTTTCCCTTTTGCACAAAAAGTGGCAAAATATATGATATAATGTCTTTAGAAATAGTTAATAAGCTCTGAATGCTCTTCGGTTTCTAGTCATTTTGAGACTAGTGGTTCTTTCCCATATTGAAGACATGCTTTGAGAGACAAAAGTAAATCGTGGGTCTCTCTATTCATGATCAAATTTATAAATATTCTCTTCATATAGAACCCATCTAACTGGACTGAACAGAAGCATTCAGGAAGCCAGGTTTGGGCTGCTAGTCATGCTCTTCTAGTGGCTACTGGGAAGGTGACCATGGCACACATCTTGTGCTTGGGCTTCTCCTAAAGTTGAGGAGAGGGTGGGGAAGAGCTACAGAGGTCCTCCTGCCGTTCCCTCTCAGCTCCAGAAATTTCCTGGATAGCAGGACCTTAGCAGTTTGTCTTAGTTGCTTTCCTAGTGCTGTTTGCTGTGAAGAGAGAGCATGGCCAAGCCAGCTTATAAAGCAAGCAGGTATTTGGGGCTGGCTTACAGGTTTAGAGGGTGAGTCAGAGACCTTGATGGCAGGGAACATGGCAGCAGGCAGTCAGGCGTGACGCTGGAAATGGAGCTGACAGATTACATCTGACCCACAAGCTGAAGGCAGAGAGAGAGAGAGAGAGAGAGAGAGAGAGAGAGAGAGAGAGAGAGAGAGAGAGAGAGAGAGAATTGGAGATAGCTTGGGATTTTGAACCCCCACAACCCCCAGTGACACACTTCCTCCGGCAAGACCACACCTTCTAACCCTTACTAAACAGTTCTACCAACTGGGAACCAAGCATTCATACATAGGAGATTCTCATTCAAACTACCTCACAGTCCTATTGGGGGACCCAAACACCAATCCTGGCCTCATTTAGTATTACATCTGTTTACCCTTATGGGGATCTAAACCCTCTTCCTGGCTGCATTAGGTAGTACAGATGTTACTTTTGTTTTCGCTATGACCAAATATTTGACAGAAACAACTTAAAAGGAAGACGTTTTTACTTTGGTTCATGGATGGCTGGTCACGTGAGCAGGGCAGCAGGAACATGTGGCAGAGGCTAGTCGCTCAGCTCACAGCAGATAGGAGGTAGAAACTAGAGAAAAGGAATACAGAAAGAATACAGAAAGACACCAGGGCAGGGTACTCCTTCAGTGGCCCGCTTCCTCTACAGAAGCCCACCTCCTACCTTCCAGAATTTCCCTGTAAATTACTATAGTATTATAAACTAATAGAGAGGTGATACATTCACTAGATCAGAGCCCCAGGAATAAAGCTTCTGAAACTCAGCACGGACATGCCCAGAGTTGTTATTCAACTTCTCCACACAATCTACTTGACAGCTCGTCTTAATTATCACAGACTACCTAAACTTTAGATTCCGAAGAGTTTCCAGACATTCAGGGGAAAAAGCACAAAGGTTAGCAGCTCCACCAGGGCTCTAGTGCCAGGAAGTGTGGAGCCACACCCACAATGTCATATTGCCCAAGCTGAGCACAATTGCCACCATTTTATCCAGCACAGCATACGTATTGTGTCTTTCCTCCCAGATCCACACAGCGGCTCTGAGCAGCCAAAGGAAAGCAGTGAGGTCACACAGGGCCTCACATGTCATCACAACGGTTAAAGTCTCCATCTGGCTGTAAAAAACAACCCTGTCTCCAGAGGGATGGAGTGTGTTGAAAGCTCTCCGTTAGAAGGCACAGCTCTGTGACTGTTCCTTCTTTCCTCCGACAGTAAAAGCAAAGGAGGGGTTAGCAGATCCACCTTGGTGTGATAGAACTGAATCCCTCCTGGGAAGGCAGGGCACCTGACACCTTGTCTTTCAGCTGCTCCTCTGTCTTGCTGTGTCCTCTGGGCAGCAATGAAGTGTAATGCCTAGCCTGCAGCCATAGCTTTTGTTTCCCACCGATTGTAGAAACTGATAGTTTGCTACGCTTTCATGTTGAGATTTGTCAGATGAGCTCTGAGGCCTCTCCCCCACCCCCAGGAGCCAGGGGAGCCCGGCTTCACCTCTGGTTATTGTCAAAGTCTTTGGCTCACTCCGAAAATCAAGGCAGTTCACAGCCAGATGTCCAACCCAGGTGCAAAGATGATTATTGCAATAATCTCACTGAAATGCATTTCAGTTACTGTTCTAGGGTGCAAGGCTCAAGTCAAAGGAAACTAACTCCTCTCCATATGAAGAGGCCACACTTTCTGTAGCTAAACTTAAGAATGACTGTCTTAGTTTGGGTCCCATTGCTGTGAAGCGACACCATGACCACTTGACTATGGCAACTCTTATAAAGGAAAATATTTAATTGGCCTTGGCTTATAGTTTCAGAGGTTTAGTCCATTTGCATCATTATGGGAAACACAGCAGTGTACAGGCAGACATGGTGCTGGAGGAGCTGAGAATTCTTGATATGCAGGCAGCAGAAAGGGGTAGATTGAACAGAGGAGACCTCAAAGCTCACCCCCAAGGTAACACACTTTCTCCAACAAAGGGCACACCTAGTCCAACAAGGCCACACCTCCTAATGGTGCCCTTCCTTATGAGCTAAGCTTTCAAACACAAGAGTCTATGGGGGCCGAACCTATTCAAACCACCCACAGTGACAATCTGTGAACAGGAGGTAACAGTACCCAGAGGCCTCAACCACGTTAGACATTCCAGAACCTTCTTTTCCAAACCTTACTCGTGCCTGGATACACTACTAAGGATCCATTAAATTGTGGCCCTGCCTTTCTCAAGTTGTGGGTGAGCTTCTGGGTGCTAGGGACAGAGACTTCACATGTCAATCACCAAGCCAGTGAGATTCAATCACAGAGGACCCTGCCTCCTAAGCAGGAGACAGCTGGTATAAAGGGATCCCAGTGTTCTCACTGAGCAGTGAAAGGAAAAGAAAATAGCTCTCTCTCCTGCCCCTGATTCCAATAGGTTTAGATCCAGCATGCGTCCAGTCCTACTGCCATGGAGCTGTTTAGTCACCTGACAGGTGGACGCCCCACTATGGAGATTTACAGCGCACATTTGGTCTAGAGACACTCAGTCCCCTGCTGGCAGACGTCTAGCCGTGATGTTTCCAATCTGCCTGCATGTATTAGGGCAGCAATTGAATTTCTGTGTTATCGAAAGTAAAACCTGATCCGGGGCCAAATGCTCTGCCTCATAATTTGCTTCTATTTTCCACAGCCAAAAATAAACCTTTGGACTGAGAGGCCATCCTAAGCCTTAGGAGGCAGCAGTCAGGACATCTAGGGCCTGTTTCTGAGCCCTCCCTTGGCTTCTAGTCCTTTAGCACAGTGGCTTGAGTAAGTCATTCAGCCTCTGGATTCGAGGTTTTGTATCTGCAGTGAATAATGGGACACAGAGATCTCAGAACTGGGTAGGGGACATTTTGGGAGCACATTTCGTATGCTTATCAATTCTAAAATAGTCTTTCAAAAAAGTCTTTAACCTTTGCTTTTACCTTACCACATAAGAAGGCCGTGTCTTGGCTAACATGTCATAAGTTATTATCGCATTTTGTCTCTCTCCTTTTTTATTAATTTTTTTTTAGTTTTGAGATTATATCCTTCTATCCCTTCCTTTTCCTCCCTCCCCCTCCCCCAACTTCCTTTCCCTCCCTCCAAACTCTTTGATGTACTCCCCTTTCAAATCCATGGCCTCTTTCTCTCTAATTGTTATAACATACATCTTAAACATATAAATACAACTTGTTCAGTCTGAAGAATGTAACTTGCATGTATATTTTGCATTAGATAATTTAGTATTGGATAAGCTACGCTCTGCTCTTCCATGGGGAAGGCTATTTCTTCCATTATAAACATCCTTTAGTTGCCTGTCCATGGTATAAGGTTGACACCCTCTAAGCATTTCCCATTTCGTATTAGCACGCCTGCTGGTTTTGTTGTCCTCACTGGTGAGACTTCATAGGTTTAGCTTCTCTGACCGTTCTAGAGGACACAGCCTCACATCCCAGCAAGCCTCCAGCTCTTCTGGCTCCTACAATCTTCCCATCTCCTACTCTGGAATGTGTTGTGGATGTATCCGTTGGGACTGGGCTTCACAACTCTGCATTTCCATAGGTTGCGGCTTTCTGTAATAGTCTCCCGTCTGTCACAAACAGATATTTCCTTGATATTTGTCTCTCTTCTCAATAACACATGGAGTGGAGGTGCATCTGAGACTCGTACTTTCTAGATTTGGTTCCTAAACTGAAAGTGCTTGCTGGGAAACCTCTCAGGCCAGTTCTTAGGTCTCCTCTGAGTTTCTGGGTTCTGCTTCGTGGAACTGTCTATTCCATGCCTTCCCCCATGGTGGGGTAAACAAGGGCCTGGCCTGACCTTCAAGCATGCTTTCCTCTCTGATCCTCATCTTTCCCCAACCTAGCCTAGATTCTTCCTTCAGAAAGAAAATCCTCAAGGTTTCTGAGGAGTATGAGCTATTATGACACATTTTGTGGATGGTGTCCACCCCACCCAGAGCCACGGGACACCTTGTATAGCCACAGCACAGTGATTTTATTATCACTGTTATTTTTCTGTTCCCATGGAGCTCCTTGAGGTCACAGTCCTGATAACGACGGTGTCTCTGAGGGTTGTGCAAGAGTGAGAAAGAATATGGAATGAATGTCCTATCTCTGAGTAGGACAGGGACAAAAGCATAGGACTCCTTGAGTCATCCACGGTGAAGCAATGCTGGTTGCAGTCTGTGGATAACCAG
Source organism: Apodemus agrarius (assembly GCA_964023405.1). Lineage (NCBI taxonomy): Eukaryota > Metazoa > Chordata > Mammalia > Rodentia > Muridae > Apodemus > Apodemus agrarius. Next base: position 15,859,549 of record OZ030016.1, on the reverse strand, counting down.
AGGTGGAGAGCGCGGTCACTCGAGTATCTGTAAGGCCGTGTTCTTCAGTTGGGGAATCCCTACTTTTTTGCATCAAGCATTGGATGGGTTTCATTTTGCTTTTAACAAGGTAAAAACAAAAAACTATCAATGACAAGTTTCCTATTCAACTATATTCAATTTAGAAGCTTCTTTTGGTTGCTTCCATAATTTCTCCATTTAACACTGAGACAAAGATAACTTTGGAAAGAAACAAAAAAATCTAAGTTTAAATGTTCTGTTAAGGAGTTAGCGTTATGGATTCAGACAGGGAGACAAAATGAAAACTGACAATTTGGGGACAAGGACTCATGGACAACTCAAGACAGTGGCTCAGGGGCTACAAGCAGGAGCTTCAACAGAATTACAGTTGAAATTACTGACTCTGCTGCGTATACTCAGCCATCTGAGGTTTAGTTCACTTTGGTTATTTACAGATAATAAGACCGTCATACCTTCTCTGTGACTGTACCAGAAGCAACTCAAACAAATGATAACTCATCCCGGATAGAGTCCTGACGACACCCCAAGTAACTAAGTCCAACTTGCTGAACCAATTGGCTTGTTGTGTTTGCTTATAGAAGTATGGGGTTACTTACAGAGTATTTACAGAAGCAGGGATGACTCAGAGTGAAGTCAGCTGTATCACTGAAAAGCACACCCTGGTCTGGGTGACAGTTCCTGAGAGCTGCCTCCCAGGACCACCCGCCTACACGATCTGTAGGCATCTGGAAAGGTCAGAGGGTTTCTTGCCAGAAGTTGTTTCTATTTACCTAATCTTGGAGAGGAGCCTTGAAGATGTTGTTATGTTTCAGTAGCTTCCTGAGATTTGGGATTGTTCCTGAGCCTTGTAAGTTTTCTGTATTTTCTGAGTTGGGAAGAGACTCCCCCCCCCTAAGATGGAGTATTGCGATTTAGAAACAGTTTTTACCCAACAGTACTGCACAGTATTATTCTGAAGACTAAGCAAAACAATGTAAGAATGTATTCTCTATAATTACATCACATTTTAGATACTTAAAATTATTACTTCCCACTTTAATGTTGCTTTTAGGAGCCTTGCTTAACACTTTTTGGGGTTGGGGAGTTAATTTCAATGTTTGTTAATTTTACATTGGTTTTTTTTTATTTGTTTGTGTTTAAACCCATATTATATGGATCATAAACTTGAAATTTTAAAAAGAAATCAAACTTTCTGCCCTAGGGTTTTATCTCTGTGAAGAGACACCATGACCACAGAAACTCTTATAAAGAAATATTTAATTGGGGGCTGGTTTACAGTTTCAGAGTTTTAGTTCATTAGTGTCATGGTGAGAAACATGACAGCGTGCAGGCAGACATGGTGCTGGAGAAGGAGCTGAGAGTTCTACATCAGGATCAGCAGCAGCAGGAACTGAACCGGCTTGAGCCTCTGAGACCTTAAAGCCCACTTCCTCATGTACTTTCTCCAACAAAACCACACTTACTCCAAGGCATACCTCCTAATAGTGCCACTCCCTAAAAGCTTATGAGAGAGATTTTCTTTCAAACTACCACACCAGCCATCTAGGCAATACTGAAGAACATGTTGAAGAAAGTCACATTTCCCCCTTATTAATTAAAAATAGGCTTTCAATGTATTTCTGTTTCCTCCACAGAGGGTCTGGCATCTTGAAAAATCACCAAGAGTAAGAGAGATGGGATCAATCGAAAGACAGAGATAGCAACAGAAAGAGAAAGATAGAGATATAGAGACAGAGAGGAGAGACAAAAAGAAAGACAGAGAGAAAGAGGGAAAGAGAGGAAGAGGGAGAAAGAGAGGAAGAGAGAGAGGAAGAGAGACTAATAAAGTACAGTTGAAGGGTAAAGTTGAGGATCCTATACTCTGGATTCTGATAGTCAAGCTCCTCATCTGTATCCTTGCTTTCAAAAGAAATTCAAGCTAAGTAGAAAGTCCTGTTCCCTAGGATCTGGACAACCTTCCTCCTCCCTTATCATCTGCTGGAAGTATGGAATTCAAGATAGCCATGAAATTTCAAGGATAGGAAACGTAAGCTGTCTACAAAATGTAGACAAAGTTGCAAAGTGGGCATAATAAGGTGGTCACACAATCTTTCGAATCAAAGGCAGTGTTTCAAGATGATTGTAAACAACTTTTGAAACAAACTCATGATTGCCATTCTTGGAACATGCAGTACAGAATCATTTGTAGTTCAGGTTACAGGGAGGGCACAGCCCATTTGAGAAACAGAGGCTTAATCATAAACAGGATTGAACCTGGTTAGTCTTTACTAAAGGATGACTTTTAAGACTAAGATGGAAGCAGAATGACTCTTCATTAGCGAGCTATGAGCAATCCAACTTCCTTCCCCTGCAGAATTATTAGCAATATAGTAGACTCCTGTGTCATTGTGTCAGGCTTCACTGGCTATGTGAGTAGCTACATAAGTGGCTCAGCTTCAGAAGACAGTGGGGCATGCTCAGCAAAGATGCACACAGATGCTTGGCCCATGATAGACTGCCATTGCAGACAATGAGTTGTCTTTCTCATCCTCAGCACACTCTTGGGAAGGAGGAACTATTGTTATCCCATCTTAGAGCCGTCAAGACTGAGGCTGTGGAAGAAGAAAGCTTTGCCTAACGTCAAAATTAACGTTCCTGAGGCTCAGAACCAGTATGTAAATTTCACCCAATGCAACACAACAGGTCATCTCATATAACTTACCAGGAGCCAAAAATTACAAAAAAATAGACCTGAGAAAATCATCTTTTGTTTTTCCCCTCTTTTTTTTTTAAATAACAATAATGCTTGAAAGATAGCATTTTTTCTAATGCATAGGACTTGAGATGCATAATAACCCATTTTAAGATTTATGTGTGTTTGGATGCCAGCAAAGCCTGCCAAAAATACTTTCCTGGTTAAAATAAATAAATGGATTTGGCTAGCTTTCACCTTTCCCAGTGGTTTTGAAAAGTTTCTTTGGCAGTTTGGAAGACAAAATACAGATTTAATTATCTTTTTCTAGATAATGTTCTAACTGCCTAATTACACTGAAAGCATTAATTGTAGACATTATGAATAGTGGTGCATGATAAAACATTTCCTCATGATTTAACCAGGCTTACCAATTAAATAAACTCCTAAACATCTTCCCCCAAACCCTTATCAGCTCTACATTTTCACAAACAAGTAGCTCATTTGCATGAAACCTGCAGGTGCAAGATGTGTTACACATGTGCTTATATGTGGGGGAAAGTGACATAAACAGCAGAGGAAGACACTAAAAGGAGAAAGTAAGCCAATAGCAATAGCTAATCATGCATGTATGTATGTGAGTGTGTGTGTGTACGTGTGTACACGTATGTACATATATATGTGTGTGTGCATGTACACATTTGTGATGTGTGTGCATGTGTGTATGTATATGTGTGTGCATGTGAATAATATGTATGCATGTCTGTTCATGTGTGTGCATATGTATTGTGTGCATGTGTGTATATTTGTGCTTGTGTGTGTGGTATGCACTCACATGCATATGTGTGCATGTATGTGTGCATGTGTACACACATACAGACACACACAGCTTGGAGTAAAAGAGGCAGAGCAGTTGTAGGTGACTTGAGAATGTGGATAACTGAAACCTTTAAGCACATTGAGCAAAGGGAGACAAACTTGGTGAAATCACTTGATCTCTGCCATATACCTACACACAGAAACAGTGGAGCCAAGGATATCTGCCATATACATACACACAGAAACAGTGGTCTGTGGATATCTGCCATACACATACACACAGAAACAGTGGGCTGTGAATGTCTGCCATATACATACACACAGAAACAGTGGAGCCAAGGATATCTGCCATATACATACACACAGAAACAGTGGGCTGTGGATATCTGCCATACACATACACACAGAAACAGCGGGCTGTGGATGTCTGCCATATACATACACACGGAAACAGTGGGACCATGGGTATCTGCCATATACCTACACACAGAAACAGTGGGGCCATGGATATCTGCCATATACCTACACAAAGAAACAGTGGGCTGTGGATATCTGCCATATACCTACACACAGAAACAGTAGGCTGTGGATGTCTGCCTTATACCTACACACAGAAACAGTGGGCTGTGCATATCTGCCATATACATACACACAGAAACAGTGGGCTGTGGATGTCTGCCATATACATACACACAGAAACAGTGGGCTGTGGATGTCTGCCATATAACACACAGAAACAGTGGGCTGTGGATGTCTGCCATATACATACACACAGAAACAGTGGGCTGTGGATGTCTGCCATATACATACACACAGAAACAGTGGGCTGTGGATATCTGCCATATACCTACACACAGGAACAGTGGGGCCATGGATATCTGCCATATACCTACATACAGAAACAGTGGGCTGTGGATATCTGTCATATACCTACACACAGAAACAGTGGGCTATGGCTATCCTCCATATACATATACACAGAAACAGTGGTCTGTGGATGTCTGCCATATACATACACATGGAAACAGTGGGCTGTAGATGTCTGCCATATACATACACACAGAAACAGTGGGCTGTGGATATCTGCCATATATATATACACACAGAAACAGTGGGCTGTGGATATCTGTCATATACCTACAAGGAAACAGTGGGCTGTGGATATCTGCCATATACCTACACATGGAAACAGTGGCTGTGGTGTCAGATGGTCACTGTTGTGCTGCTTCCAATCTGCTCTCATCACTTTCATGTTCGTCTCCCTCACTACAGATGCTTGGGGAGGTTGAGTCCTTGAACTCTCATGAGAAGAAGCTGGATGCTCACCGCCTTCCCAGCTGTGTTTCCTTTTTTTTCACCTGTGTCATTCTTTCCCCTCTACAAGTTACATTTCCTTTGTTCTTTTCTCAAAATATAAATATTAATTCTGACAGACTCTTCAGTTTCAATCCCCAGTACAATCTCTTGAAAGAAGAAATCTAATTGGCCTAACATTGATGAAGTCGGCCCTGTTTACCAGCTATGGTCAGAGAATAGGAGCTCAGCAGCTAGGAGTAAACACAAGGGCCATTCCTTTGTAGGTTGGGGGTGTGAATTTTTAGGAAAGAGACTCAGTACTCTGGTAACTTTTGGAGTAATTATAAACATCAATAATTGTAAATAAGTTATATTGAATATTTTAGTAGTCCTTACTACTACTAATGGTATTCACTCTAAGGAAAAAAAGTGTAAGCCAAAATCTTTTGTAAGTGGAATTCAGTAAGCATATAAAGTAAAATCATTTGAAAGGCTCCTTTTAAATTTGCAATCACAGATACATTGAATATCTTTTATAAAAATAGAAATATTTGAAATATTAGCTAATACAAATTGTGTTGATGTCAAGGGGTAAGATTGAGAAGCTGTAAGGTTTGCTACTCAGTGTCTTTGATTAGTTCTAGAAGAAACTAATGTAGAGAGATTCTGTGGTGCTTTCCGATGGTCGCTCACTAAAGGCAGACTTGTTTTCTGTTTTGTAAAGGATTAACATCCAAGGAAATGAGCCAGCCTCTTCTGGAGATAATAAGTGACCTTAGTCTTCCCTTCAATTATTCAGAACATAAGCAGGTGTTTGGGATATCCTTCTACATCTTGCTTGAGTGTGCTGAATCATATCTGTTCAACCCGCCATTTGCTGTATGTTACCTGAGGCTATGGGATAGAACCTGGGAGTGAAACCAGGCAGATGAGATGTGGTTGGTTACTTGAAAGACTTTATTATAGGAGAGATGGCAGGGTATGCACCAGATGCATTTGCCCAGTGGGGAAATAAATAGTCAAGAGCATAGCATCTAGACTGGGGGAGAAATGTTTAAGTACGCAATATACAGGGCACATTCAACTATGGGTGAGCTGGTCATGAACACATTTATGTGACACGTACACTACAGAGATGACTATGAGAAAAATGGTCATGTTGATAGTTGGGCAAAACTGCTCATGGTGAAGATATAAACACACCTATGGAAGATACATACAAGTAGAAAATGGACACATTTGCATGACTGTGGAAGAAGTATGCTCATATACAATGTAGAACAACTATGGGCAGCTGAACGGCTCTTCATTAGCATACGTGCACAGTGATAGGACCAATAGTTTGGTAGGTGAGATGTGTAGGAGTTTATTAAATAACTCAACGGCATAGAATTTTGCATGCTGTGGATGTCTCCTTACTTCTCGTTGAAGGAGCAAATTAACTGGTGGCTCTAAGCAGAATAGTAAAAGTGCCACTAAACACTATCTGACAAATACAAAATCCTACAAAATATAGAAGAACAAAAGCCATTTGATCACTAATTAAATACTTCCTGCAGGCCTACTATTTACCATAGTCTGCTTTAAACAAAGCTATGTGGTCATTACATCTCATTTGAAAGACTATAACATGATGAAGATGGCCGTTACACGTTGCCTCTCAAAGGTGAGACTTCTGGTTGTCAGCAGGCTAACATGAGTTTGAAGGAACGTCAAGAAAAGCTAAAAGTTCAGTTTGGCATCGCAAAGAATGGCGGGAAAGCTTGCAACTGTAGACTAATCCACAGGCACAGAGGAAAACATTGTCAATGCTGGAGGACAGGTTTGAGCTTGGTGTCTTAGCTGCTATTCTATTGTGATGAGAAACCATGGCCAAGGCAAAGTATAAAGGAAGGCATTTAATTAAGGGCTTGCTTACAGGGTCAGGGGTTAGTCCATGACTATCACAGCAGGCAGGCATGGCACTGGAATGGCAGCTGAGAAGTTACATCCTGATCTGCAGGCACACGGCAGAGAGAGAAACAGACTGGCCCTGGGGTGGGCTTTTGAAACCTCAAAGCCAATCCCCAGTGACACACTTCCTCCAACAAAGCCAGGTCTCCTAATCCTTCCCAAGCATTTTCACCAATTTGAATATGAGCCTACAGGGGGATTGTGGGGGGAGGGGCATTCCCCTTCAAACCATCACACTTGGTTTTTGGAGACAGTGATGAGGTGTTAAAATGCTTGATGTCCTATTAACAGGTTGCCTTCGGAAGGTTTCAGTATAGAGGGGGGAAGAAAGTGTTTTCCTGTTCTCCCTTATTACTCAGCATAATGATCGCAAGAATGTGTGGGCATTTCTCCACCCCACTCCACCAGGAACCAGTCTTTCTTGGGAGCTAATGGGTACTAGCTGACTGCCACCACTCAATTCAATCCAGTTCAATCCTGACACCATCAACTTGGAAGAAACTTCAGGTTCCACAAGTCTCAAGGTGCTCTGTTACACAAGACCACCTTTCTCCTCAGGTGCCCATGATGTAAACATGGGTTGACACACTTCTGACCAACTGCTCTAAGTCAGGGGTCTCCACAGCCACCTCCTAGGATTCGGTTAACTTATGTTAGCATATCTCACAAAACTGGGAAATACATTTACTAGTTTGCTGTAAGGGTTAATACAAAAGATAAAGACAATGGAACATGCGTGGACCAAGGCACGCGGGAAGGAGCACAGAGCTCTCCAGGACTCTCTGGGCATCCCTACAACCTACAATCTCCACTTGTTCATTTATCAGTAAGTTCCCCAAACTCTGCCCCATCATTATGTGAGCTTGATCAGTTAAGTCACTGAGCAATCAGCTCAGCTGACTCAGGTTAAAGGTCAGGGAACGCAACTGGAAGCCCCACCTCTTCCTGGTAGACTCTGCCAACCCTCCTACTATTTTGCATTTCCAGCTAGCAATCATCTTACTGCCGTTAGAAAGATGGTCACAGTACTTTGGAGATTCCCAAAGTTTTAGACACGTTTCATCAGAAAAGACCAATTGTGTGTTTTCTAAGGTCACCTGCTAATGGATGGTCAGTGAAGCTGGAAACAATGCCATACTGGACAAAGACCATGGTAGCAAGGAAGTGATAAAAAGGAACACTAAGAAAGAAAATGAGAAGAAACACTGGAGGATTAAAATTCATAGCAAACAGGAGACCTCAAGCATATGAAGCTGTTATACAATACGGATGAGGGAGCCCGTTAGAAACATACTAAGTGGAAATCATAAAAGATCAAGATGTCAAAGATGACTTCTGAATTCCAATTTTACCAATTAGGAAATTGGAGGTACTTAGTAAATGGGAAATGTCACTAATGAAAATCAATCACAGGAGAAAAATCAAACAAAAAAAAAAAAAACCACATTTTGGATGTGCTGGCCTCGAAGTGCTGCAGAGCCGAAATGGGCAGGATGCCCTCCCAATAGGACTGCCCAATTAAGCAATCCACACCCGGGGGCCACTGCAATGGGTCCTGATAGCAGAGTCTGTCACCCGTGGGGTATTTCTTTTAAAAAAATATCTTCCTCTACAGGACCAGTTTTTCTAGTTGGAAGGGGAGAGCTTTGCAGCCAAGGTATAAATAGGGATTAGTGAGTTTCTTCAGAATGCTTTTGGCCTCCATACAGCACAGATCTGGCCAGACATGAAACTCAGATGTGTTGGGGCAGTATCAGAGACAGTGGAAAAAAACTCTAGCCTCTGTCTACGATCCAAGAGACATGAACTTAAGATGCTCTAGGCAAAGCCTTGAAAAGTTGCACAACAGCACTGGCCAAGTTAGAGGCACGGACGATCCTAGCAGAGGGTGGAAGGGTGAGATCCGAAGGTGGGTGGTAAGACACAACAATGACTGCCAATCAAGCTTAGCACGGTAATTAAGTAATTAGAATAATTTAGCCCGATGGCATAAATTCTCACCTCAATTCCCTTTTTAAATACTTGGCGTATTAATGACAGTTCAAAGCCCTCTGGTATTGTGATTTTTACCACTAGTACTTGACAGAGATAATAGCTGAGACCATCAGATCAGGGTACAGTGCGGAGGGAACTCTGTGTTGTGGATTTGTTCCAGGAGCTACAGAGATAACGGTTGCCAATAAGATGAATGCTCCATTTTAGAAACTGTAGGAACAGGCTTCAGAGCCAACTTTTCTGAACTACAGTGTAAACAGTAAGTTTATATAATATATACATATGTCCAGAAGCCTTTCTCATGGATATAAGGGCTGTATGAAACATTATTGGACTGTTGCAAGTCATTAAAGCTGATATGTCAGGTTTGCACTTTATATACACACCTGAACACAAATACACAGACACACACACACACACACACACACACACACACACATACATTATAAGTATACCTGTGCACACTAAAGGCCATACCCTCCTACGTACACATGTACAAACACACACACACACACACAAACACACACACATTTTTTTTAATACTGTAGACTGTTACCTAGACAGGACTGTAGACAAGGCCAAACAGTATCTCTGAGTTGAATAAGCAGTATTGAGGAGTTTAGGGGAACAAACGCTTCTTGAGATAGATCATTCTTCAGAACGTCCATTTTCAATCTAAGCTAAGTTCTGACAAGCATATATTTATGTGCAGAATTCTTAAAGTCGAAGACAGAATCATTAGAAATGAGGTGAAAAACAAATCCCTGACATTGATATAAGACTGAAAATAACCCACGTGCTCATGAGGCAGGAAAGGAAACCTTCTAATACATGGGGTGTTAGGTTATTAGTAAAAAGTAGATTAATAAAAAAAGTGTTGTGGACCCCACATCACAGCGCCACTGCAGAAGACATCCCAGAAGTTAGAAGGACCTAGAGTCAGGCCCTGCCTAAGAGGGAAACACAAGGAGGTACTTAGGCAGGAGAGAGAGTACCGGGAAGGGAAGAAGCAGGAATTTGTCTGCTTTGTGGAAGAGAAGAAAAAGAAAAAGCAGAGAAAAAGACTCCCTCCATTCTTCCAGGATGATTTATTCTAGACACCCTGATGAAGCAAACTCCCATAAATTGAAAACATAATCCCAGTTCATTTCAAGAGCTGTCATAGTTAAGCCACTGATGCTAAAAAACACTGAGTCATTTTTGGACATTGTCATGCCAGTGGAGGACACTAGTCATCTAGCTATCGTTGTGTGTAGAGGACACTGGTCATTGTAATGTGTCCTCCCAAGGCAATTTTCTGCATTAAATTATTCTGTAACAAGACTAAATATATTAGTTTGTTCATGATGGTCGAGTGCCGTGTACTTAAACCCTTTTAGCCAACCCTCAATAGTAAATAAATCAACAACAAACAACAAACAAATAGATGCCATGCAGATAAGGCATCTATTGTCACTTGCAAGACAGGAACACTGGGGCTACATCTCCACTGGGAAGATGACCTCACGAGCCCATTTGTTTCCTGATGGTAGATTGGTTATTCCCCAAGGACAGCCTGGCCATGCAGGGTGAGATTGTGAAGGGGCATGAAGAGCCTCTTAAGGACAATCTGTTTAATGTAGCTTCTAGGAAGGTACACACAATCCAAGACAGCTCTTTTGTAGATGTGGATAAGGTACATCACAAGCCAACACAAACAGTGGGTGAAATTTAGAAAACCTAATTTTTTGCAGACCAAAAAGGCATAGTGAGAGGTAAGCTAAGGGAGAAAGAGGTAGAGCAGTTAAGGCAGGTGAATGATGGCTTTGGGGTTTGAGTTGAAGCAAGAAACTTACAAGATCCAGAAATATAAGAGATGTCTTAAAGGTTAACCAAGAATTTGGGTGTACAGTAGACTTGGGCAGAGGATGAATGGTACAGGAAACATATTTAAGATCTCATCATTGGATCATCTGGGGAAGATGAGACACATTATGAACTAATGACAATACAATTCCCAATACATCTAGTACAAGTAAGTAATATGCAGCAGGTGCTTCTCATGTGCCTGGTACTATGGGTATTAGCTATCAGACTTATTACGGGGCCTGCTCTATCACTATTGTACTGGCTAGTTTTGTGTGTCAACTTGACACAGGCTGGAGTTATCATAGGAAAAGGAGCTTCAGTTGGGGAAGTGCCTCCATGAGATCCAGCTGTGGGGCATTTTCTCAATTAGTGATCAAGTGAGGGAGGGCCCCTTGTGGGTGGTACCATCTCTGGGCTGGTATTCTTGGGTTCTATAAGAGAGCAGGCTGAGCAAGCCAGGGGAAGCAAGCCAGAAAGTAACATCCCTCCATGGCCTCTGCACCAGCTCCTGCTTCCTGACCTGCTTGAGTTCCAGTCCTGACTTCCTTTGGTGATGAACAGCTGTGTGGAAGTGTAAGCTGAATAAACCCTTTCCTCTCCAACTTGCTTCTTGGTCATGATGTTTGTGCAGGAATAGAAACCCTGACTAAGACAACTATCTATGTTTCACGTTTGAGGAAACATAGGAACAAAGAGATTCAATATCACTGTGGTCTCAGGAGCTACTGACAAGTTGCTTTGAGGTTTCAGCAAGTCAGTTGGGCTACACGGATTCAGAGTTCTCTGCTGCCCTCCAACAGTTACTTGGCAGACCATGTCATGGCTACTGGGAACACCACTCGAGGAGCCAAGGATGGTTCAGAGCATGTCCACTTCTCTTCATGGTCGCTGCCATAGCCCAGGAGAGTCTTCTGTCTGCAGTGACCCGGGTTGCTCTCTCCCTTTCCAGGAATGCTACTCTCCAGTCACTCTGCATTCCAATCACATCTCTACTCTTGCCAGAGTGGTTTTTCAGGAGTGAGGTCACATAACCCTTCATCCAAAGCTCCTCCATGGTCTGGCCTCTCCAACCTTGCCTCATTTGCATTCTGGGTTCTAGACAGAAGGCTTCCTCCTCTCTCGTTTTAGGGCTTTGATGCTCTTTTTGTTGAGAATGCTCTTTTGTCCCCCTGTCCAGCCTGTCCCCAAACTCACCTCTACAAGGACACACCTCTTCAAGGAAATATGCTGTAATCTGGCCAACATTTGCCCCCAGCTCCTTACAATGTACTTGGACAGGACGAGTCCCCTCCACCGTGCTGCCACCAATCACACTGCATTCTAAAGTCATTCTTAGCGAGTAGCCACGCCACTGACTCTGAAGTTCTGTGACAGCAATGACTCCTGGTTATTTTGTTCCTAACACTCAACACAATACAATGCGAGGGGCCTGGCTGAGTTCTTTTCCATTGAAATATACATGGATATGACAGAATATAGGAAAGAAATCCAACTTTCTCTGAATGCCTTAAACCTGGGTAGTACTCTTGGGAGATTCGGGGATCATTTAGGAAACTTGTTTTTGGAGGTGGTTAGCAGGGACCAACACTCAGTTGATGTGTTGAATTTGGTGACAAAATGCTATCCAAGAAGAAGTGTCCTGTGTTTGGCTGGTATGGAAAGACGTGTGCTCACATGGTGATGAGGCGGGAGGGTCAGCCTTGCTTGTTATCATTTCAGAGAACGTATCATGCTATCTTGTTTCCTCATTCAATCATCTTCACCCAAGCCAAGTATCGTTTTATTGCCGTGAAACAGAAACCAAATTAATACCAGGCACATTCCATACAGGCAGAACCATCTCTGCATCCTTAAGAAAGTTTGTCCCTGTCTTAGGTAGTTTGCTATTTCTCGCTTGGATAGAGAGGCAAAGAACGGGTTTACAAGATAGGAGCTCAAAGTGAAGTGCTCTTGATTCAATTACACAGCAAATAGAAATGCCATTTCTGATCTTGCAAAGAATAATTTGGGCTTTTCTATACATCATTATTTGATAAGGACTCAGGAAAAAAAAAAAGGTAGATTTTTCTGGAACGAAGAGCTGTGAATGCAATTACAGCCTCAACTGTACCCAGCCACGGAGCTCCTGCCCAGCCCACAGAGGCCTGACTAGGGAAGGATCTTTCAGTATGAGATGGGGGTCTGTCCTGCTGAAACCGCCTCTGAGCATGTTGATAGTCTGGCTATCAGAGTCCCTGCCAGAGGACCTGTGCACGCCTATCCCACAGCCTAAAAGAAAAGCCACTCATTGCCCTCCGAGTGATGATACGAAGAATTCCTGTGGCCGAGCTAGGAATATTCCTTCCTTTCTGATGAATTCTTTAGGGAGGGGGGAGGAAAGAAAGAGCGGGGGAGGGAGAAGGAGATACTGATTTATTTCACCCTACTGCAAAGGATTTCCCTTACTAACTCCCTGTCTATAGGGGAAAAAAATGATCAAAATCACTAAAGACCTGAAACACCCCTGGAAGTCATATGCAAACTGCAGTTTGGCCTCTTGCAAGCTTTTTAACTGGGTTAAACTTGAAAAAAGGGGAAGGATGATGGCTGGAGTAAGGGGCACTCAGGGGATTTGGTTTGGGAATCAACACAGATGCCTGGAAGGCAGCAGGGAACAAGGGGCTGCATACTCAGACCCGGAAGCACTTTTCACATAAAGCCACCTCAGATTCACGTGAAACTCTGCCTTAGATGACACTCGGGTTAGGGTGTCACCCCACAATCCCACTAGTGCCAGAGGGAGCATGAGAACACAGGAGCAGAGCGGTACAGAAGACTGGATAAGGCGGCTGTTTCTCTCTTCCCTCTTTAAATTAAGCCACAGGACTTAGAAATTCTAAGTATACCCAAAGCAAACTTAGTCTTTGGGTTGAGCTCTGAACAGAGCCAATTTTTATATAGCTTCCAAAATTTCTCCAATTTAGCTCATGTTGCCAGAATGCGTCCTTCCAGACTGATGTGTCTAATAGCTTGTGTCAGCCACGGATACAGAATAACGTTGTGATGGGTCCCAAAGATTCTCATCAGAGTACGCTCTGCTCCAGCAGCAGCAGCAGAGGCAGCGACACCTTTCCAGCTGGCAATGCTAAGGTATCATTAGCAGAAGGGCCTTTGCTACTGGTGCTTGAGAGACACTTAAGGTGGCAGGAATCGGGAACTGTTTAACAAGCGGAGCATGGGAGGCCTAGGCAAGCTCACCAGGTAAAGTGCATGTCTGTGGCAATCACAGAGACCTCAGTTCAATATCCAGAACCTGCATAAAATTCCTGGCTATAGTGTCATGTGCTTGCAACTCCGGAGTCGGGGAGGTAGTGACCATTGGCTATTTGGGGCTTGCTGGCCAACTATCCTTGGCTAATGGCCAAGCTCTAGATCTGGCGAGTGAACATGTCTCAAGAAAACACATTAATTGATCTTCTGAGGAATGATAGCTAAGGTTGACTTCTACCACGTACCCCACACATGCGTACACCCACCTGTGCACTCAAGAGGAGCCCACAAGATGTTTGTGTGGTTGTGTGTGCTCAAGCAGTAACTAAAATTATTTTAAGCAGGAATTCAAACTCTGAGGAAGTAGCTGTTATCTTTCCAGAATCATAAGTATGTTAGGCAACAAAGGCAGAAGAGAGGTGGAGACTTTAAGGAAATTAAAAATCTGAATGCTTCTGGCACAGGTAACAAATTGGGAAGTGATTAACTACATTAAATGAGAATTTGTCACAGAGTTTCTTCAAACGCGCCATTTCCCTTGTCACTTGAAGTGTTGGATGAAAATTCATTACCCACGGCATCTCTTAAATAAAGCATGATCTTGCCTATTGATCGCAGCTGATTTACTTCATTATGGGCAATTTTTTTCTCAAATGGGATTCACCCCTCCAATATTAATAGGCTGCCTTAACAACACCTTATCTACATCTGCTTTGTGCTGCTACAACAGAGCACCACAGCCTGGGTCATTTATAAAGAACCAATGCTTTGCTGCAGTTCAGGAGGCTGGAGAGGTAACAGTGGGGGGGGGCTGGCATCTGAGGGGGTGTCTTCCCCCATGATGGAGAGGGATCGGGTAATAGAGCATGCACATGTGCACACATGCATACATGCACACACATGCATACATACATACATGCACACATCTGTATGTGTATACAGATACAAGGGATCGTGATAGGACTTCAGCCAAATGTATGTATTCATCTGAAACCCACCCCTACCATCACTAACCTACAATACTAACATCAAAGGCCCTGCCTCCCAACACTGCTACACCAGGGATTAATTCTCTAGCACTTGGACTTCAGAAGACACAGTGAAAGCATAGCACGGCTGGAAATAAGATTAGTCTCATTTCAGTTTTCTGCTAGTCACAACCTTTTGCAAACTGTAAGTGTGAACACATTTTTTGTAGCCTGGCGATGCCTAGGATTCCATGCTTTAGCCAGGTATCATAGTTCCCGCTTCCTTTAGGTGGCCTGAATATCTGTGAAAATGTGTTGAGGACCCAAAATACTAAAGCACACGGCCTCTCCTGGATCCCTGGTAACAAACTGGGTTGTGCTGAACATGGAGGATCAGTTCACCACCTCCAGCTTCCTTTCGGTTCTATCTTGGAAAAAGCTGGATGTTATCGGAGAAATAACCCTTGTCAGAAAGCAGGTTAATAACTAGGGGGACTGAGCTTCAACAAGGAAAAGAGGGTGACTCGTGAGCTCTGGCCTTGAAGTCGACACAGGCAGGGTCCTCTAAGCATCAAAGGTTGCTTCTATACTTCTAGCCTGGAACACGCAGGCCAGTGACAAGCCTAGTTCTCACTTAGATGTCTTCAGAAGGTGGAGCTCTTCATGTTCCAGCAGCTTGGTGCTCTCTTAAAGCCTGCAGCTTAGGAGGCAGTTTAAGAGGCAGGAAGAAAAACTAAAGAATGACATCCTAACGCTCTCAAGAGGTAGAGGCAGGCAAGTTTCTGTGAGTTCAAGGCTGGCCTGGTCTACATTGTTTCAAGCCAAGCCAAGTCTACTTAGTGAGACCCTGTCTAAATAATAATAATAATAATAATAATAATAATAATAATAATGATATAGCAATAATAATAATAAATAAATAGCTTGTCTCAGTATTTCACTTGTCCATTTGACTTGCTTGCCTGCCCCAGTCTATAGTATATTTGACAACTAGACAATGCATATGAAGAGAAGCCTGATGTCCTAAGAGAGGAGGGTTTTGCACACACAGCAAGGCCAAGGGGAGATACATACAGGAAGGAAAAGAGCTGAATTGTAGGAAAGACTTCTTGGATGTAAAGCAATCGTTCTCTCTCTCTCTCTCTCTATCTATCTATCTATCTATCTATCTCTCCCCTTCCCCATATTTTTTGATACCTGGGTGCCCTGCTAATAGCAGGCACCCCAAGCACCATTGTTGCATTAGGCAAGCCAAAGGCAATCTGCCAACTGAGGCTTACAATCTCCAGCTGATGCTGTAATGGTGACTTGTGATTGTCAACTTGATTGGCTCAACAAGTGACAAGGACATTTGTGAGGTCCACCTTTGCAGGGAATGAGGGAGCATTTCTAGAGAGGATGAATTGGGGGCAGAAGACCCACTGTGAATATAGACAGCATCATCCCAAGGACCAGAGTCCCAGACTGAATAAAAGAAGAACCATGGACAACTGAACTAAGCACCTGGATGCATCTCTCTGCATCCTGATTGGCTGAGATGTGAGCAAGGACCACCCCTTGCTCTGGCCACCTCTGTGCCTTGCCTGCGGGGATGGGCTATGTCCCCCTCACCTGAGCCAAAGCAAACAGCTCACCTCTGATGTTGCATCTTGTGAGGCATTTGATCACCGAGGCAACAACAAAAGAACAGAAATGCTATTCTAGTGAGTGTGTTCTAGCTTGCCCCTCATTGCATTGATAAAGCCAGGCCTTGTGGCCTAAAAATAACAAGGTGTGGCCCCAGGCTGTTGCTGAGTGCTATTTCCTGGCCTGATAGAGGTATCAAGACTCCGGAAAGAATGCCTTTAAAGTTTCTGGATATTTTGATAAGGTGAACAGAGTGCAGGTCACATTTAATGTTTTCTTGTCTTGCTTTTTCTCTCTGTCCTTCCTTTCTTCTTTCTGTCTCTGCTTCTAATGTGTGTTTTGGATATATGGGAACAGCTCGTATTTCATCCGGCTTCTGCACAGAGAGCAGCTCCCGGCCACATGGACGTCCAGCTGCTCATTGATTGTTTGAAAGGCATGGGAAACGCATGCCCTCTGCTCACAGCTGAGGCCACAGGGAAGAAGAGTCAGCCTCCTGGGTTAGCCCCTACAAGGCAGTTCTTGAAAGCCGCCACCAAATTAAAGGAGTTGAGTACTTTGGGACCCAGGTTCTAGTCACCAATGTCAGCACAACGGCTTAATGGTTTTTGAGCTCTTACTTGCTGCCAGATACTGTGAAAAATATCTAACTGATCTACTGGTTTTAGTAGACACAATGGAAACTGACCAACAATGCCTTAATTCTCAATCTGCATATCTCTCTTTAACAGGAAGTCTAAGCTATGTGTTTTTAATTAACAGGAAGCCTAGAGATGGTCATCTCAGGCTTGGCTTAGCAGTTCAGTAATATCATTAAAGAGAAAAACTCTTTTCTTCACTTATATAACTCTTGGTGGGTTGACTTTAATCCTCGACTTTCACAAGATGTCTACTACTATGCCAGGTACCACATCTTCAGTAAAGACAAGAATAAAGAGAAACTAAGAGTGGCCAGGAGCATCGCCCCTTCTTGCTTGTTCCTTCGTCTCTGTCTCGTCTACTTCATTGACCAGCACAGGGATATATCGATTGTCAGGAGCAGGTCAGGAATGCAAAGGACAGCTTTTTTCCTCTTTGGGAAGACAGGCAACAAGGCGATTAAGACCAACTGTTGGATTAGTCAAGCAATAGTGTTTACCTTCCAGGAAGTATCAATTTAATCCTAACTATAAACCCCTTGAATGTAAGAACTTGGACCATCCCCAGTTTGCCATGTAGTGGATAAGACAGTTATACAAAGTCAGCCAGCAAAGCAGTGGCTTGGCTTAGAGTTTGAACCACTGCACGTAGCTATATAGCATGGTTGTTACAAGAGGAAGAGGCATGAACAAGGTTTTCTTGAGTCTGAACTCAAGGTGTGCTACTCCATTGGAGGTGTGAAAGAAATACTGGGCCACCCCTTCATCAGGACAGAGACCTTTGCTTTTGATAAACCCTCAGACAAAAAGACTTCTTTTCCATCTCTTGACAAGAGAGGGACAGAGAGCTGGGCTTAGCTTGTAAGCCTGAGAGTATGGTCTGCCAGCCCAGGATTATACACAGGGAGAATGCCTGCCACACTTCTAGAAAGCCTATCTCTGCTAAAGCACCTGAGGTGATGTCTCCTCGCCCTCTACTTAGGGATGTCTGGAAAGTGCCAGAAAAGTGAGGTGTGCCAGAAGAGACTCTGCCTACCAACGCTGCCTGGGCACTCCATTCCAGCTAGGCTCTCTCCCAGGCACTACCCCAGACCATCTCATTCCCAGTGACTTAGGGATCAGCGCAGGGATCCCTGAGGACTGGTCTACAAAGCTCTGGAGGAAATGCAGACTAGCCACAGAAACATCCCCATTTTTAACGATGTAAGGTTTTAAGTCAGCATTTTCTGTGTGGAAATGTGATAGACTTGTCCAGAGCTTCACAAATGCTAGGATTGAGTGTAGGGAAGGAAAACAGCAGAGAGCATGGCACTGCTCCTGGTAACCAACGAGACCTTAGAGCTCTTTTTCTCCTGTGCCACTACCTACTGTGCAGTGGTTGATGGGCACATTCAAGGGAAACTGATCCACAAGAAGGTACCCTACCTCCTGTGTTCGTTATCCCACCATCCTCTGAAGAGCATCACTATAGGGCCTTGAGCTTGAAGCACCTGTCAGTTATCAGATGGTACCTGTAGCTGTTTATGTTGTAAATGCTAATTATGTTCCCGGGTGGTGGCACACGCCTTAAATCCCAGCACTTGGGAGGCAGAGGCAGGTGGATTTCTGAGTTCGAGGCCAGCCTGGTCTACAGAGTGAGTTCCAGGACAACCAGGGCTACACAGAAAAAACCTGTCTCGAAAAACCAAAAAAAAAAAAAAAAAAAAAAAAAAGAAAGAAAGAAAGAAAGAAAAGAAAAAAGAAAAAAAAAGACTGTTTACAGGAGAGGGTCTGCAGGTAGCTTCTGGGAACCTTCCCCAGTTGATTAGTAAATAAAGATGGCAACAGTCAATGGGAAGTAGGGCAGGCCAGGCCGGATTTTAGGATTCCCGGGCTTGGGACTGAGAGGAGGAGGAGAAGAGAGAGAGAGAGAGATCTGCTATGCTTTAGGAGAGTGTGGAGAAAAAAAGAAGAGAGATGCCACGCCTAAGAAGAGTGCAGCACAGAGAGGCAGAGCCACCATGTAAAGCGGCCAGGAGAGCGCAGCCCAGAGGGCTGCTCAACTATCAGGAACAGCCAAGACGGAACAGATTAGTAACACACATGCTCATTCAAGCATTCACACATGCACACGCATGCATACAGGCACTCATGAACACATGTGTGCACATACACATGAACATGCAAATGCATATTCACATGAAAGCACACATGTGAATGCACACACACATACATATAACACATGTATGTACATACATGCCCAAACACATGCAAACACGTGTGTGCATGCCTGCATTCTTGTGTGCATGAATGTGCATGTGTATATCTGTGTGCACATGTGTATGTGCTTGCATGTGTGTATGTATGCACACACTTGCATGTGTATGTGTATGCATGTGCATGTATGTATTGTATGTGTTTGCATATATGTGGAGGAGATTGTACATGTCACTGCCTCCTCTGAAGTTGAGCTCATGCTGTGTAGAGTGATCATAAACATTTAACATGCAGGCCTTCTACAGCCAAGGCCTCTGCCAGGAAACCACAGCCAGCAACCTAACTTGGCGGTAGCAGAGAAAGGCCAAGTGTACTTTGTTAAGTTTCACCAAATTTGCCAAAGCTTTGTCATATCTCTTCTCGGGTACCTGACAAACGGAGGGCAAGGAAGGCCAAGGAGAAAACAAGGACTGGGCAATCATGAAACCAAGCTGCCTGAGACTCTGGCACCAGCCCAGATTGTTGCTCATAAACTTTAGGGACAGGGGACAGAGTTTAGGACAGTGAAGCACGCGTGTGTCAGGAGGCTCAGAACAGACTCTCTAGCTCACAGTGCATCACAATCAGTTGGAAAATATGCCCAAATGCCCTATGCATCAGTTCCACATCTGTCTTCCTCACAAGGTAGAAAACCATGAATCAAGCCAAATGTCCCGTCTTTTCAAATATCAAGATGTATAAACAGTGACACCCATGTCCTATTTAGAATGATACCTATGGGAACAAGTAATTTTCTCCCCAGTGAAGAATCTTCATTTTTTTTCATAACAGCAAACTGTCCAATCTTACTGAAATATGAAAACTTGAGTCTGACCAAGCCAGGACCAGCTGCCACTTGGAAATACCCATACAGTAACTCAAGATTACGTTGACCTTATGTCCTTTTACCACTCAGTGCCTGACACTGTCCAGACAGAGCACACCATGTCTGCTAATGCCACCCCGTCTTACAGTAATGCTGGCTCGTCTCTAAGTGAGAGTTAACAGAGTTTAATGTCTTCATTCTAGTACCTTCCATTTTTCTCAAGGAAATACTAAAACTGCTTTGGTTTTCCAGATTAAAGTGGCTCCGCTGTAGAGAGAGGTTGGATGGAGCATTATGCTTTTCCACCTTTCTCTGGTATCTCCTGGGGGCTCTTGCTTCCTTACTCTGTAATGGCAGCTGGTACAGTTAGGTCTTCCAGCCATGTTGAGGCTGTGGCACAATGTGCTTGGAAGAGTTAGACATCCAGCGCTCAATTTCTGACTCTGCCTTCTGCAGAGAAATTTTTAACTCAGCAACCTGACTGCTCTGGCTAGGGATCATATCCCAAAACCTTCTAGGTCTGTGTGATCTGGCCAAAATGACACACCTTTAATCCCTCTGGCTGGAATATAGATATGCCCTTAGTACACACCTTTCATCCCAAACAAGAAAGGCAAAAAAATTAGTTTGCAGAAGGAAGCAACCATATTTGAAAGTGACACCCCATTTGCACCAGGGAGCCAGGAGACTCCATAGCCTTCTGTGATCAGTAGAGCAGCTGGGACAGAAGTCTTCCCAACAACATTTGCACCAGGGAGTCCAGAGACTCCACTGCCTTCTGTGCATAGCCCACCAGGAGGGAGTGATCTGCCAGCAGGCTTTCACTTTTGAGCACAGAGGTGAGATCTCCACCTTCTCTCTGGAGGGGACCCAGCTAGGAGCACAGAGGGCCCAAGATCAGTGGAGCAGCTGGGACTGAAGTCTTCACTATTTGCACCAGGGAGCCAGCGAACTCCACAGTCTTCTGTGCATAGCCCTCCTCCAGGAGAGAGAGAGATCTTCCAGCATTGTTTTCACTTTTGAGTGCAGAGGAGTTAGGACACAGGCTTACAGGCCCACAGGAGGAACAAACTCCAGCCAGAGACAATACCAACTAGCACCAGATGGTGAAAGGCAAGCACAAGAACCCTACCAACAGAAACCAAGGCCACATGGCAACATCAGAACCCAGTTCTCCCACCACAGCAAGTCCCAGATACCCCTACACACCGGAAAAGCAAGAGTGGGATTTAAAATCATATCATGATGCTGATAGAAGGCTTCAAGAAAGACTTAAGTAACTCCATTAAAGACATACAGGAGAACATCAGTCAACAGGTAAAAGCCCTTAGAGGAAACACAAAAATCCCTTAAAGAAATACAGGAGATCATGGGTCAACAGGCAGAAGCCCTTAAAGAAGAAACACAAAAATCCTTTAAAGAATTATAGGAAAGCACAAACAATCAAGTGAAGGAACTGAACAAAACCAGCCAGGATCTAAAAGTGGAAGGAGAAACAATAAAGAAATCACAGAGAGAGACATCTCTGGAGATAGAAAACCTTGGAAAGAATCCAGGAGTCATAGATGCAAGCATCAACACAGAATACAAGAGATAGAAGAAAGAACCTCAGGTGCTGAAGATATCATAGAAAACATTGACTCAACAGTCAAAGAAAATGCAAAATGCATAAAGCTGGTAACTCAAAACATCCAGGAACTCCAGGACACAATTAGAAGACCAAACCTAAGGGTTATAGGTATAGACTAGAGCAAGAATTTACATCTTAAAGGCCCAGTAAATATCTTCAACAAAATTATAGAAGAAAACTTCCTAACCTAGAGAAAGAGATGCCCATGAACATACAAGAAGCCTTCAGAACTCCAAACAGACTGGACCAGAACAGAAAATCCTCCCAGCACATAATAATCAAAACACCAAATTCACTAAGCAAAGAAAGAATATTTTTTTCATTTTTTATTGGATATATTCTATATTTACATTTCACAAAGAAAGAATATTAAAAGCAGTAAGGGAAAAGGGGCAAGTAGCTTATAAAGGCAGACCTATCAGAATCATACCAGTCTTCTCACCAGAGATGATGAAAGCTAGAAGATCCTGGGCAGACCTCATACAGTTCCTAAGAGAACACAAATGCCAGCTCAGGCTACTATACCCAGCAAAACTCTCAATCATCATAGATGGAGAAACCAAGATATTCCATGATAAAACCCATTTTGCACAATATCTGTCCACAAATCCAGCCCTACAATTGATGGAAAATGCCAATACAAGGAGGGAAAACTACACCCTAGAAAAAGCAAGAAACTAATCTTCTGACAAACCCAAAAGAAAATACCCACACAAACATAAAAATAACATCAAAAATAACAAGAAGCAACAATCACCACTCCCTAATATCTCTTAATAACAATGGACTCAACTCCCCAATAAAAAGACATAGACTAACGAAATATTTCTCATGTAAATCTTCCATTTTATCAGAAAATGTTTGCAATTCCCCTTTTAATTTAGTAATTTCTTTTATGTCTACCATTTTACCTGCATTATTTTTCCTGATAATCTTCAATTGTAATTCTTTCTATATGTCTTTTTATGTACTATATATACTATATAGTATATATATGCTATATATAATTATGATGTGTGTAATATTTATATGCTATATATATACTACATACTCTCTATATATACTATAGATACTATATATTACTATTTTAAATCTTTCTATATACTTCCTCTATTTTATCAGAAATGTTTTCAATGTAAATCTTTGATTTTATCACAAATGTTTATAATTCCACCTTCAAATAATTTAGAGTTTATTTTTTATTTTTTATTTATTTATTTTTTGGGGGGGATTGAGACAGGGTTTCTCTGTGTAGTCCTGGCTGTCCTGGAACTCACTCTGTAGATCAGGCTCGCCTCGAACTCAGAAATCCGCTTGCCTCTGCCTCCCAAATGCTGGGATTACAGGCGTGCGCCACCATGCCCGGCTAGAAAGAGTTTTTTTTTTTTAATATATATATATATATTTTATTTTCTATATTCTATGTTTACATTCCAAAGACTTTCCCCTTTCCCAGTTCCCACCCACCATAGTTCCCATAGTTCCTCTCCCCCCCCAACTGTTCCCCAATCATTCCCCCTCCCCACTCGATTTCTTTACTAAACTGGATGCAATCTTTACAGGCCCAGGGTCCTCTCCTTTCTTCTTCTTGGGAATCATTTGACTTGCTATTTGTGTCTTGAGTATTTAGGGCTTCTGGGCTCATTAATATCCACTTAGAAAGAGTTTTTATACCAACCATTCTTTATGTAAAATTTTCCATGAAATAGTCAATTTTTAACGTGTCTATTTATTTCTTGAATTTTACCAGAAATATTTTCCATGTAGATCTTCAATGTTATCAGAAAATGTTTATAATTCAACCTTCAATCAATTTAAAATTATCTTTATGCCTATCACTTTATCTATATAATTTCCATGATAATCTTTAATTTTAACATGTTATTCTATATATTTCTACAATTTTATCAGAAATATTTTCCATGTAAATCTTCAAGTTTATCAGAAAATGTTTATAATTCCACCTTTAATCAACTTAAGAATACTTTTATACCTACCATTATTCTATCTATATAAAATTTTTGATAATCTTCAATTCTAACATGTTTTTCTACATTTTTCTATAATTTTATCTGAAATATTTCCAACATGAATCTCCAATTCTATCATAAAATATTTCTATCCCATATTTCAAATAATTTAGCAATGTTTTACATGTCTACCACTTTACTCCTTAATTTTCCATGAAAATTGACAATTTTAACATGTTTATCTGAAATATTTTCCATGTAAATCTTTAATTTTATCATAAAGTGTTTTTACTTCTCTTTACTTCCCTTTTCAATAAATAAAAAAAAATTAAAAAGAGAATGTCCAAATAGAAAAAAAAAAAAGAAAGTGATACCTAATTGAGGGGTAGACAAGGTGAAAAATCAGAGAAAGATATAAAATAATGAAGCAGCAAAGGAATATTGCCCAACTCTCATGAGAACAAATAGGACAGAGAGGCTACTTAAGAGAGTGATACAGAAAGATAGAGAGAGACACACAGACAGACACAGGCAGATAGAGTGTGAGAGAGACAGAAGGAGAGAGAGAGAGAGAGAGAGAGAGAGAGAGAGAGAGAGAGAGATTTACTAGGGTAATTTTACAAAGCAGACAGGTTTCATGTAAAAACAGAAGGAGCCAGAGAATGAAAAACAGCCAGAAAATTAGAATGGATTGGTGGAGTTAGTTTGAGGCCAAGTAGAGCAATTCAGTCAGAAGCCAAGAGACACCAGTTTGAATCAGTCAGGTTAAAGAGATGTTTGGTCCAGAACAGCAGAGTTGACCCAGCCAGCAGAGTTCAGAAAAAGCTAGAAGAGGTGAGTTTATTCAGGAGTAAGTCTTTACGAGACAATTACAGCTGGTGAATAAAGGAGACATTTACATTCTTCGGAGACAGTGCCTGTTCTTGCTCATGCATTTCCAAGGTGGATCACGTGACTTTCCCTGCCTGTATCTGTTTCTTGTTTGCAGATGAGAGGTTATGCTCACTCTCTAGCCCTGACTCTTTTCTTAAAATGTTCAGAAAGTATGCATTCCTCCCTGTTAGACTATGTCAGTTTGGTGTGCCTATTATATACAGTCATCATCCATGAAGAAGCAGAAACTATAAGTCATAGTGATTTGGAATAATGAAGCTTTAGTGCCCCACCCCACAACTGTGGTGATGCTTAGAGAAAGGGCTTTGGGAGTTAATTATTGTTAGAGGTAGTTATGAGAGAGTGGGATCCCACTGGTGGGATTAGGGTTCTTACAAAAGACATCAGAGCACTCAGGAAGATAAAGCACACGGTCCACATGTTCAAGATTGGCCTGGGTTACAGAATGGGTTTTAGGTGAGCTGGGCTACAAAGTGAGACCCAATGTCAAAAAGAAAATATAAGCTTAAGAAGGAAAAAGAGAAGAGTGAAAGAAATGCTAGCTATGCCTACTCCACTCCCCACCCAAATTCCTAGAGGAAGGGCATGTGAGAGCACAGAGAGTCGATAGCCATCTCTGAGCCAGGGAGAAGGTCCTTTCCAGAAACTGAATTGCCCAGCACAGTGATGATGGGCTTCCCGCCTTCTATAACTGAGGTACACTGCTTTTAGCTTCCGGTCTGTATTATTTAGTTATAGCCACCCCAACCCATGCCCCAGAAAACAAATGCAGGTGGCGTTTGTAAGATATCTGTAAGACAGTCATAAAAAGTCCATAAGGGGCTGTCTTTATACTAGGAGAGCATCTTGAGGTGCAGGCAATCAAATACAAAAGAGCTGGGGCTCTTAAAGCCTTAATCGAGTGATGGTAACCAGCACTGTCAGACAATTTCATGCATTGTTGCGTGGTTAGGAGTAGAAATTGCCTGCCCTGGACCGTAAAGTGCTTTAAATACGTACACAGTGGGTAGCCATAGGAAGTAGATAGCCACCCCCAGTCCTCTTTAGAAGCAAGCAGGACGGGAGAGGAAAAGTAAATTAGTAAGAATTGCAGAAGAAAGTGGAAGTCTCCGGCAATAAATCAGCACCTGGAGCAATCCTTTTTAGACCTATAACAGTATAACAGAACAGCACTTGGCTCTGCTCGATATAACAATGTAAGTGTCATCCTGAACAACACATATCTAAGGGGGTATCGCGTACAATCTTACCCTTTTAGAAACAGCTCAAATGTCATCTCTTCCATGATTTTTCTAAATGTCAATTGACGGTGACATTTGTATGTTTTTACATCCCGTAGTGCAGACTTTACTAATCTTCCTTTCAGTCTTCAAGCGAAGCTTGGTTTTGCTTTTATAAGGCACTTACCTCATCATGTTACAGGAAGTTGGGTATGGTTTCTGTCCTGCCAAAGAATGAACTCTGAAGGCAAAACTGTGGACAGAAAAAGTACCCGGCAAGTGTTGGAGCAAAGGAGTGAGTGAATGATGAATGAATGATGTGAATGAATGATGTCTGAATTAGCAAATGATTCAAATGAATGAGTCCGTGAATGGAAGAACAAATAATGAATTATTTAATGAATAGATGATGAATGAATCTGTGCTCTTTGCCGAGTCCTCATTTATCTCAAACTCTAGTGATTCGTCGACCCCACTTCCAGACTTAAGCTAACTGTCTCCACCTGCTCATGTGTGACGCTCTGGAATGTTCTTGTTCAAGGGGCTTTTATAAGCCATTCCCTTCATCACGTTACAGGAAGTTGGGTGTGGTTTCTGTTCTGCTAAAAAGTGAACTCTGAAGGCAAAAGTGTGGGCAGAGAAATAATTCCAATAAATGTTGGAACAAATGAATAAATGAGTGAATGAATAAGCAAATGAGACGGTGTGAAGCACTATCAAGTTTTCACCCTCAGAGTCTTCCGTCAGCCATGGGAGCTGTGGGGTACAGGGCAGTGAGCCTCGAAGCAAGACAGAGTCTATGCTTTACTAGTGTCTGTCCTGCTGTTTTAACATCTTTCAAAGATTCCTTAGCCTCTAAAAGACACCATAACACCACAAAAAGCCTGGACTACTGTGTAGCCTAACTTTGGAGGTCTGTCCTCTTGTTTCCTAAGGAATGATCTCACTGTCCACATTCAGAACCAACCCCTTAAAACAAAATATTTCCTTGCCAGTGGCTGAACATGAGGCTCCATGCCTTCCAACACTCAGTCTAGCCTCTGACCACTGCTTTTAAATTAGAAATCCAAAGTCTAAGTTCAGAGTAGGCTAGATAGCACATGGTCCATTAGCCACTGAATCTGTGCCAAAGCGGCAAATTCTATCCTAATGCCTGGAACGCTTCCCCTTTCTCTGATGGTATCTAGCCCATGTTCTCTTCTTTCTGAACACTGCTTAAGGCCTGGCCTTTAGTTTTCTGCATCCTTGAGGGAGACTGCCCAGGGATGGAAGGTTAAGCAGTTGAGGGCCTAACAAGATGTGAGTCGTATGTATACATTACGGTGGAGAGGCAGAGGGGAAGCCAAGATGTAGACCTCACACAATACAGGAAGCTGTCCTGAAGCGGTGGTGGACACAGCTCTAGACATGTGGCGTGTAGAACAGATGAGACAGATGTGTGCAGTGCCCGTGGAGCCCAGAGGACAGCATCAGATCCCCTGGAGATTGAACTTATAAGCAGTTAGTTGTAAGCTGCCACCTGTGTTCTCTGGAAGAGTAGTTGGTGCTCTTAACTGCTGAGCCATAGCCCCCCCCCCCAGGGAAGAAAGTTTTAAGCATTTGAGTTTTTCCTTCCCTCTTTGCTGCCAGCCTTCTACAAGTACTTGTTTG
Source organism: Apodemus agrarius (assembly GCA_964023405.1). Classification (NCBI taxonomy): domain Eukaryota; kingdom Metazoa; phylum Chordata; class Mammalia; order Rodentia; family Muridae; genus Apodemus; species Apodemus agrarius. Next base: position 15,832,040 of record OZ030016.1, on the reverse strand, counting down.
CTAATTTCTGTGACTTGGACACGGTCCTTTGGAAAAACGACAATGAAAAATGCCATATCTTTGTCGCTAAGCTTACATTTTGGCACACATGAAAATAAATTATCTCAAACAGAGACGAGTATGCAAAACAAAAATAGGTGAAAACTAGGTCAGAAAGTTAAGCAGGTTGCCCTGTGTCCCAGCAATCTCACTCTAGAGCAGATACCCAAGGAAACAGAGCAGGGAGACAGCAGATATTTATGCACATAATATTTAGATATTATGGTTACAGGGTGACCATGGCAGTAGTCTTCCCAGTGGCACAAAGATAGGAGCAGCTCAAATGTCCATTGTGATGAGCAGATAATACAAAGTGGCATAGATAGATAGATAGATAGATAGATAGATACATACATACATACATACATACATGAAGATGGATAATATATTAGACAAACAGATGAATAGATAAAGATAGACGATAGATTAGATAGATGGATAGATATAGATAGATAATATATTAGGCAGACAGATAGGCAGATATCTATCTATTAGATAGATAAATAATATATTAGATGATAGATTGATAGATGGTAGATAGGTAGATAGATAATATATTAGATGACAGATGGATGATAGATGGATAGCTTATAGATAATATATTAGATGAAACATAGACTGATAGATGATAAATTAGATAAGTAGGTAGATTGACTGATAGTTGATAGATTAGATAGATGATAGATAGGTAGATAGATAGATAGATAGATAGATAGATGGATAGATAGATGATTAGACAGACAGATAGAAGATTAGACAGACAGATGATAGATAATATATTAGATGATAGATTGATAGATGATAGGTAGATAGATGATAGATAGATAGATAGATAGATAGATAGATAGATAGATAGATAGAAAAATAGATAGATAGATAATATATTAGATGACAGATGGGTGATAGGTGGATAGCTTATAGCTAATATGATGAAAGATAGACTGATAGATGATAAATTAGGTAGGTAGATTGATAGTTGATGGATGATAGATAGATAGATAGATAGATAGATAGATAGATAGATAGATAGATTAGACAGACTGACTGACTGACAGATGGGTGGACAGATGACAGAGACAGTGACCAACAGGTGGGTCATTCTAGCCCATGTTATCGCACATGTGAGATTTGAAGAGTTTGGGCTGAGTGAAATAAACATGTTAGAAGGATCAAGTTTAATTTGATCACGGTTCACCTTCCCTGAGTCCCCTAGATAATGAGTTTCCCAGAGAACACAGAATGGCCCTTCGTGCTGGCTACACAGAGTGGGGGAGGGGTGCTGCTAATAAGAGTGAGCGTGAAAGAATGGAGAGGTTGTAGAGATGGAGGGCGACACTTCCCAGACAATGTTAATAAACCCAATACCACTAAGATGCATGTGAAGACCATTAAGATAGCAAGCATTAGCTGCGAGTTAGCTACAGTGCTCTCATTTTCTCCTTTGAAACATGGACAAGAATCTGGAGTGGGATGATTTTAATTAGAATTGTCTGAGAAGGGCTTCTGAGGCGATTCTGAGTAGAATCATGGTGAGAAAAACATAAGATGACACAGGGTTTTCTGATTTTACTCTAAATACAGCAGAAATGCTTTTAAAGTGTTTTTGATCGATTGACAAATGAAGCCAGACGTGATGGCCCACACCTTTAATGTCAGTGCCCAAGTGGTCGGGGAGGCAGAGGTGGGTGCATCTCTTGAGTTCCACACCAGCCAGGGCTACAGAAGTGTCTCCAACAAAAAGAAAAGAAAAATAACAACAAACACGGTAAACAATTTTAAGATTTGTCACTTAAAGGATTTTCTTTGTTGTGTGTGAAAATCACACAGAGGGTTCTTCTGCAACAAACCCAGAAGTCAGAATGTCATTTCAGAGACTTCTGCTGTCACATGACTGGTTAACCAGGGGAATGTTGAGAAGAAGGCTATGAGAAGAGGGGCAGATAGGGGTATAACTTAGGGGGTGAGTAACTAAAGGAGATGATTTGGAGTGTCGGGGACAAAGGATGATATCTGTTCTCAGCTGAGAACTTGGCAAGCAGGAAGTCCCATACACGAAGATGGAAATGATCAGAGGCAAAGCTGGCCAGAGGATGCCAGGTGGTTCAGAAGGGCGTAGTCAAGATATGCACTACGCAGCGAGAGGGGGGATGAGTCCAGTGTCCGTCAGAGCGCTGATTCAATGACGTCATTGGTTAAACAATTAGTGAGCAATAAAAGTGACTAGAGGCTAGGGACAAGGGACAGGAGATAAGGGAAGAATTAGTCCTAAACTTTACAAAATATAAAGGCAAATATGACTTGGCAAAATCACAACTGTAAGAACACCGGGCTAGAGCTTCAGTGATACTCCCAAACCACAGATGAGACTTCCTTATAAGGAAGGATCTCTTCCTTCCACCGGAAATGTGCTTAGAAAGCCACTGATTCCGCCTTGTGGAAGGGAGCGAGGGGACAGGCTCGCCACGGCTTTTCTGGCTTTGAAGCAGGAGCAGGACACTGAGGCTCCCCTGAGACTATCCCACTCCTTCCTGTCACCAGGCAACAACCACACTACCACACCCTTGCATCCCCACTGTGCTCCGTTGTGAAATGGTGCTCAGCCCTGCCAGCAAAGGCAGAGAGTTGCTACAGACGGCCTCCCCCTACAAGGACAGTGGTTAGGCCAGCAGGGAGCAAGCTTGTTCCCTTCTACCTGTTGCTGGTCTTGAGCAGACTGATCCAGTCACTGTTCCTCTGGAGCCTCAGGCTGGCTCCTACTGCTTGTCACAAAGCCACTTTCACCATTCAGTGTCACTTGCATAGTGGAAAAAAAATGAGAAATATCGCCGGGCGGTGGTGGCACATGCCTTTAATCCCAGCACTTGGGAGGCAGAGGCAGGTGGATTTCTGAGTTCAAGGCCAGCCTGGTCTACAGAGTGAGTTCCAGGACAGCCAGGGCTACACAGAGAAACCCTGTCTCGAAAAAAACAAAAAAAAAGAGAAATATCTGGAACCACACTGTAAAACAGCTGTGTAATACACACACACACACACACACACACACACACACACACGATATATATTATATGTGTATATAGAGAACATATATGTATATCTAACATAAGTATATATGTATATTATATGTGTGTATATTATATATGAATATATAACATACATGTTTATAATATATATTATATGTGTGTATATGCATATATATACATATATATACATATATATATATATATATATATAATGTGGTTTACATGCAATTAACTTCATTTGTTGACTGTGTTTTTTCATAGGACTGAGGGTACAGGGCTTACCAACATCAGCCCCATTGCCTGTCTCTCTTGTGACAAAAAGTACAGCACCTATGGCCACCTGGACTACCTCTGCTCCACACACTGCTATGGCCACCACCCCTGTCACCAGCACCACTCACAACGCCTCAGTTCTCCACAGTACTGCCACATCCCTGACATCTCAGCTCCCCACTGAGCGCAGAGAAGAAGCTGTCACCAGCCCACCTTTGAAGCGGGATGTCAACGGCACAGACTCCCCGCCTGCCGGGTTCCCCTCACCAAGCAGTGACGTCCACCTGACACCCACACCTGAGGAACACAGTCTTGGCAGTCCTGAAGCAACTGTGCCAGCTACTGGGTCACAGCCTCCCAAGCTCCAGTCTTCTCAGGCCCCAACCTCAGCATCCACATCCCCCGCAACTTCACCACCCCAGTCTCTCTCTGCCTCCGTCACCTCTAACCACAGCTCTACTGTGGCCAACACCCAGCCCACGGAAGCTCCGATGGCACCTGCGTCACCAACAGAAGAGCACAGCTCTAGTCACACACCCTCTTCCCATGTCACCGCAGAGCCAGGGCCCAAGGAGAAATCACCCCAAGACGCCGAGCCTGGCAAAGTGATCTGTGAGTCTGAGACCACCACCCCCTTCCTGATCATGCAAGAAGTGGAGAATGCCTTAAGTTCAGGTGAGTCCCTCTCCAGATGAATTAGTCATCTTGGTTATGCTGAGATGGAGAAACTGCCCCATGGGAAGCAGGTAGACTGCACAGGAGCTAAGGGTGGTTGGTTTTAAGGCTCAGCACCTTTAGCAAGAATACACGTTCTCGGTCACTTATTGTTGACATTCTTTGTAGTCAGTCGTTTGATGTGTCTTTATCAAAGGTTGCAGGGGTTGTACCAAAGCGAGATCACAGAATGAGTAAAGGGGTCGCTGGTCAAGGTCTGCTTCCCCAGGTTCTGCTTCTAACAACTTCCCAGCCCCATCTCAAAAGGGAGAAGACCTCCCCCAAGCAGCCATCATTTCCCCTTGGGTATCACAGAGCCAAAGAGAAACTACATGAGCATTGGGGGGTTCGTGTCCGTTTGTGGCAGAGAATGGAGAGCCAGGATCTAGGCTCAGAAATCAGCCCTTTCCCTTGTTTCAGGTGGGAATGCCATGCATACAGGAATTTAAAAATAATGAGTCTGAGGAAGAGGAGGAGCCTCATGACTTTTGCTTTAATAGGGGAAGCTTCCCCTTTCCCTCCCTTTACGGTGAGAAATAAACACCTTTTAATGAAAACAAACAAGTGCTCTGAATAGCAATAGTAGCAGAGAGAGGGAGGTGACAGAAAGCTAAGATTAGCCAAGCAGTGACTTCTGTGGAAGAGCCCGTAAGCCAGTCAGGCAAGCAATCCCCGAGAACTGTGATTGGTAGGCCCAGCCTACTAGCAATAAATTATGTCTATCATATCTATATTATTTATATACTAAATATAAGTATATTATAATATTTATAAAATATAAAACATCATATATTATAATATAGAGATATATACTATTATATGATATAAAGTATATAAATTTGTGTATATATAATATATATGCAATTATATGCCTATATACATATTAACATATAATATGTATATATGTGTATTATATAATAATATATGTATTATTATATAATAAAATATAACAAATATAACATATTTGTTATATTTACTATTGCTATAATAAAATAGATTCATTGCATATATGTATATATACATATGTGTACAAGTATATGTATATACATATATTTATTTAATCTTATTTCAAAAGGCTGGGCATATCAGTGAGGGGAGCAAGAATGAAAGAAACATTCCAGTTGGAATGAAGGAGCCCACTACAGACTGGGGTCCAGGAGACATACTAGGGGGTCAGGCTTGAGACAGGAGACAACTGAAACCAGAGCTCAGTATTAAGCCGTGAGGAAAGACCACCTCCATCACAGAAGAACCTCCCCCTTGAGGGAAACACTCTCCTCTGCTAAACAACCTCCTATCCTACCCGTGGCTAGAAAGCAGGACAAGTGAAGCATGTGGTACAGTGGAGAGCCAGGTGGAGACAGACGGAGGGCGGGCCTGCGGAGGGGTGGGGCATCTGTTTGTATCTCCTCGGCACTCTGCTCACGACTCCAGGCCAGTACTCCCTCCACATACAGTCCTGAGACATGGGCCCGTGCGGTTTTCCCAGCCTGACTTCCTGCCCTAGAAGAGAGGAGGTCCCTAAAGCAGAATGGGTTTCATGAAATCCACCTCTCGTAGAGGGGTCATCCACGTACACGCCGCGGGCATGGTCCTGTCCACCTTGCCCTTCCTGGTTTGTGTCCTTGGCACCATTGCCTGCCTGGTCTGCTTCCCTTTATCCTCTTCTCCCTCCAGAATTCCACAGACGTGATAGGTCAACGCTCCAGAGTACAGAGTCTGCATGATCTGATGCATCTACTTCTCTCTAAAATCCCCTAGTTCTTACTGGAACTTTCAGGATTGTTCTGGTATTTTGGCTTGGTCTTTAGATCACATATCTTCTTCTCTTTAACACAGCATGGCCAAAGGATCAAAACTAGTGGCATAGATGGGTCATGGTCCTTTGTGGTTCAAGGGAATATGCGCACAATGGGAACTATTGAAAGATGGAGGAGGAGGAGGAGGAGGAGGAGGAGGAGGAGGAGGAGGAGGAGGAGGAGGAGTGGCAGGGCAGGGCGATGATCAAGTCCATGCCAAGGTATCTCTATGCATAGAACTCAGAGGATTTGTCCCTTAAGATCTCTGTCATGCTTCTAACCTAAGACCAAACCAAGATGGCTGGGATGATCATTGGGGCAGTGAGATTCAGTCTGTTCATTGCATAAGTGAAGAGTCTGGAGGAGTGATCACCTTGCCGAAGGCCACGCCTCTCCCGGGAGCAGAGCTGGGCCCAGAGTGGTCTGGCTCTTGGCCAACCCAGCACTGCTGTAACACTCCATCAGCCCTAGACTCTCCTGCATTTCTGCTTCCAGGTACAGGGTTGCTCTTGTTCAGAGATTATATATATATGCTGCCTTTAGATGTGCCAGTGATGGACCACACTTTGTATGACAGTCAGTCCGATTCTGAAATATGCTATAGACGCAGGCCACTGATTAATTCTTAAACAAAGTACGTGTTTTATGAGTTCAGAGAAAGTTGGATACTCCTTGGTAAAGGGAACTGGGAGCTGCCATAAAGGGGGTCTGAGCAGATGGTCCTGGGAGGAATGCACCCAGGGGAGCGTCCGGAAGTACCACAGGTGATAATGAGAAGCTCTAGGCCCACATGATCTCGGTGAGGAGACCAGTGCCTTCCCTGCCACGAGCTTCTTTGGCTACTTCTCAGACCTGGGACGACCTAACCACTGCTCAGCTGTGCACCTGGTGGCTGCGGTCAGTGTCCTCAGTCCTAAGGCGCTGCCCTTGCTAGTGCTCCAGGAGGATCTCTCTCTCATCTCTCTGTCAGCGTCTCCCTCTCTCACCTCTTGCCGACCACAGGCACTCCACAGCAGGCCTTCCCTTTCCTCCCCTGCCGTTCCGATCCCTCCCCCTGCTCCCTTCTTGCATCCTGATAAGGCTGAGACGCACCACCCCTGTTCTGTTTTATGGAACTGAACGTGTATCTAATCCTGCTGTCAGCGGATCGGATCGGAGATCTCCCTGAGGGCACCTCATGAGCTTCTTGCACTGCAGATGTTTGAGGGATGGTTAATTTCTCAGCCTGCGATGCTCCTCCCTCGGACACGCCCTCTCTCCTTTTGAGTTCTCAGGGCAGAACTTTGGAGCTTCTGTCTCCCATGCTCCACACCCAGGCAATCCATCCATCTGGCCTGGTCCCTTCGTGCCCCTCCCTCTCCCTCTCAGGCTGCTACAGTCTTCCTGAAAGTGACCTGGCCAAGCATCACAGTCTGTCAGAGAGCCTCTTTTAGCATTGGAGGGGTGGATCTTTTGGGTTGTGCTGTTCCCATTGGCTCAGCCCCGATGACTGGCATTTATCTAGTCAAATGAGGACCTCAGAATCAAACACTTCTTGGACCTGCCCTTTTCTGTGCACGGATATAAGCTGATGCTTCTGTCAGCCTTTGCCTTTAACGCTGATGACGTCAGAAGTGAAAAGAAGACAATGTTCTTAGACTGGTCCTCATACTTCCAACACAATATCCAGTATCCAAATCGGCTACTAAGCCCTAGAACTATGGCTGCTCCCAACAGAATCTGTAGCTGGAGAAGCATTTGCTGTGTTTCAAAGTTCCAGTGGGGGGAGGGGGGAAACAAACAGGAAACTAAATAATTGTATATTGTTTGCAGGCTGGGGTGGGATGTTTTGGATATATCCAGTTAATTAAAAATGATTACTTAAAAGAGAAAGGAAGCCGCAGCAGTGCCACGCATGGCGCCGTGGCTCTGATGGTCTAATTGCTTCCCCTCTGAATCAGAATGAAGAGGCCAGGGTCTCGGCCATGCCCACCAAGTTCAGCATGTCCTGAACTTGCACAGACTCTCTGCTCTCATTGTCTTATACCCTCAAGCTCTCTGGCAACTTTCTTATTAGCGGAACTCAAAGAATCCTCCTGCCTCAGGGCCTTTGCACTCACTGTTGCCCCTGCCTGAGACAGTCACCCTCCCTCTTTTTAATTACCAGTCCTGTTCCTTGCCTGGACTCTGTCGTCCCTTCAGTAGACTTCTGCGCTGCTGAGCGGAATGATGACTGCCATCCATGTGGATCTGCTTTCCACGCTTCATTTGTCTCCTTAGTGCTTACCGTTTTCTGACAGCATCTCCTTTGCCGGGAGACTGCCTGCTTTTCTGCTCGGCTAAAGGAAGAAACTTGACTGCAGAGAATGAGGAGGTTGCCTTTCCAGCCTTCTGATGTGACAGACCCTCAGCATCACTGGTTGAATAAATAAAAACGATCAGCCGGCACCAGGGATGTTGCTACATTTATCTAAGACCTGTTTTATCAATAAGCAGGAGTCAAGGAATCATCTGTAGGATGGACTATTATAAGCTTTAGGTAACCCACTTCGCTTGGCTGTTGAACAGTGTTCCAAACAATGGCTGTGATTGGTGTGTTGCTATTATTTATCATTATTATCATTACTATCATTATTGCTATTATCACTACCTTTTTGATGTTGCAACGCTCACCATCTTCATTACCATATTTGCCCTAATGAAGGATGCCCACAATCTTCAGCCAAAGCATTTATTAAGCTAGGTACCTGGCGCTGTACTAGGGATGCATGTAGCGGTGAATGATAGTCATTTATTTCAGGAAATTTGCAATGCAGCATGTGCATGGCCGAGAAAGTGAGAGAGTCCCAAGCTGTCTGGATGGGTACATCCCAAATGAAGGAGGGAGGAGCTTCAGGGTGGATGCCCGCGGCCCTAGGTCAGGAGATAAAGTTGTAGGACATTGGCAGTCACTGATGGGAAAAAAATAGTCTAAGGATTATATTTAAATAGTATTATTCAACAGAAGGAGAAATGTACACGGTAATTTGTAAGCAGCTGAGGACCACAGACCTATTCCAGTTGATAGTTGGTTTCTGGTTGCTCATTTCAGTGATAGCTAGGTCACGGTATTTAACTTGTCTCCTGTTAGTTATTAACTGAATACGGGAGAGGCTCCTCGCACACCTTTATGCTTGTCATACTATGACAGTTGTTTACTGCGCTGACCCAATGCCTAAGAAATGAGATCTTTGTCCGTGAGACTCTTGATAGAGATCTGGCCTCACCAGCACAGTCTTCCTCAGTCCTCAGAATACACCAATGAGGCCGGATCAGCTTCAATCTGTTCAAAAGGTGAAAATTATGCACACAGAGACTGGCTTCCTCAAGTCCTCACGTGTGTGACAGGGCCATGGTCCAAACTCCGTTCCAGAGACTGGTCTTAAGGTTCCTGCCACCGAGCCCGTCCAGTCTGACGTAATGGAGACGCAGCGTCAGGAGGGGTAACCGCCGCCAGCACACTTGAATAGGCTACATGAGATGGTGTCTGATCCCGCTACCTGGGTCACTGGCGGGAGGAGGAGCAGGCAGTGATGGCAGCCACCAAAGACAAATGCTCTGATTTGCAGCTTTTGGGTAGCTAGTCAAGGAAGAAAACCTGTCACATGTGCTACATTGGGGTCATACTGTGTTGTTAAACGAGAGCTCATCAAGTGTAAACACTGTAACATGTTTTTCATGCCCTGAGCAAACTCAGTGCAGTGCACATCTCAGGACAAGGCAAGTGTGGGAGGGAGGGAGGGAAGGAGGGAGGGAGGGAGGGAGGGAGAGAGAGAGGGAGGGGCTGAGATGAGACAGAGTCACACTCACACTGTCTCCACTACACACACACACACACACACACACACACACACACACACTGCAGTTGCATTCCATCTGTTTGGTGCAGTGTAGACTCCTCATGCTCGCTGGGGATGCACTGCTTCACATTTTCCGTTATGAGGAGGACAGGCCTGTGAAAACTGGTAGCACCCTTTGGACTTTACATTACCGGTTTGAACTCTAGCTTCCCGTCAGTGGGAACTGTGCTAAAACACCCTTCAAGGGCGCTGGCACAGAGACATCTGGATCTCTCTGTTTCGAATCCCAGGAATTTTTTGTGTAGAAGATATCCATACTCAAAACTGGATCTCTTCAGTTAATCTTTCTGTTCTCTGACTCCCGTTTCCTGTCTTCTCCACCAAGTGTGCATTTATTTACCTGTTTTTATTTATTTACTTATTTTTATGTGCATGAGTGTTTTGCCTTCACGTATGTTTTCATATCATTTCTGTGCAATGGCCCCAGAGGCTAGAAGAGAGAATTGGAGCTTCTGGGATTGGCGTTACTAACAGTTCTGAGATTTCCAGTGGACACTGGGAACAGAACCCCGGGTCCTCTGGAAGAACAGCCAGAGCTCTTAACCACTGAGCCATCCCTCCAGTCCCACCAAGTATCACAGAGATTGTACTATCGGAATCTCCTAAACTCATCCGAATATCTCCTCTCACTCTCAATCAGAGTTCTCAAAATCCCACAGGAGAAGCCTCTCCACTGTGCCTTTCCCCGATCATGTTCGTCATCAACAGAGCAGCCATGGTGGTGATGAAACAGAACTCAGATAAGTGAATGTGTATCTCCAGCTTTCATCAGCGGCTCTGCCTTCAGCGTGAAGGCCCCAAGCCTCCACTCTATGTGGCCTCATCTGCCACCCGTGTGTGGAGTCCAAACCCCATCTGCTCGCTCCCAGCCCCTTTCTACTGGCTGACTCACGGGCTCTTAAGTCTGCTGGTCTTCCTCTTGACTGAGGGCCACCATCCATAGACTGTTTCTTGCTGGAACCTTCTCTAGTGCCTCGCTGGTTAATTCCAAATCGGGCCTGGAATCTCAGCTCAAACATTGCTTGTTCCAGATGTTTCCTAGGCGACGCCCCGTTCTTATCATTCAGTTACAATTGATCACGTCTCACGTGAACCTCTTCTCCACGGTAGGATGATAAACTTAGCTCTGCTTATGGCCATCACTGTTTCTCAAGACACATGGGGATAGGAAGAGACTGTTTCAACCCAAAACTACATTCCTAGCACCTAATTGTGCCTCTCTCGGTGTAATTGCTTAATTGCTCAACAAATGAACTTTTTTAGTTTTATATAGAAACTCTGTAAATTCTGAGCTGTGAATTGAAAATGAAAAAAAAAAACACCTAGTGAAAACCCCCACCTGTGTATGTAAAGATTCCCTCTGATGCCCTCTCAAGACCACAGACCATCTGAAGGGGTCTCTGCTTTCGTGATGAGTCCCTACCCACTCCCACCCCCAACACACCTGTCTTTGCCCTCATCCTGACGCCCACTTGGGGGCCTCACGGTGAACATTGTGGCTGCTGTGACTGTTCTTAGGAACTATTATCACACCTTCTCATAGGCCAAGTTCTTTGTACTTATGTTAACCTTCAAATCTTGTTAGTTCCCACAGGAACCCTATTAGACACCATTTCAGCTAAAACACCATCATGTATTTCTCCTTTGACTTGCCTTCCCTGTTTAAGCCTTAATCTAATTATGATGTATTTCTAAGATACCCTTTGAAAAATATATGCCAAGGTAATAAAATCGGCTATTTCCCATTTATATTATCATCCAGTAGTAAGACATCCATTATATATTTTAACTGCCCCAATGCTGTCTTCGATTAAGTTTGGAGAATTTCTGTCTCTGTAGAACACTTTTTCCTTTCTGTCTCAGATTTGACTTTCATGGTTGATAACTGAGAGATGGTTTTGAAAATGCTCCAATGAGAAAACGAGAGTTAGTGTATAAATGCAGATAATGCCATTAGGAACCCACAGCCAGGTGGCTCACTGGGAGATATGGATGAGGATAGACCCGATCTCCTCTCTGCCCTGGACCATCAGAAGCTTCTAACTGTAGAATAACTAGTTGGAAAATGGAGGGTACCCCATCATCAACCGTCAGCTTTGTCAAAAAAGAATCTACAGTCTCATCACAGAGAGTTGAGTCTCTACTGTTATGCTGGGGAATGTATGTGTATGGGGAAATGATGATATGCCTGCTTGCCCAGTCCTAGGAAAAACAGTATTGGCCATAACAGACGGCGTTTTTACAGTGTCTTTCATTCATGGTTAGGTGGGTGACCTTCAAGGAGTAGACCGTTGGCCTAAAGACGATGGTGAATTTTATGTGAAATGAAAGCATCTCACGAAGTCCCTGGAAGTGATCTATCATACACTGTGTAGCATGTTTCCATATGGAGACAGTATGGAACATCTCTGAAGGCAGGCTGCAAGGATATAGGTGATGGTGCACGTGCCACCATCAGACTGTCTGGCTCAGCTCTCTCCAGTGCCTGCTGCTATATGAGGGACTCCGTGGTAAGAGTCTGAACATCGCTGAACAGCATCTTCAAGATGAGGGCACACACAGAACTGTACCTCTTCAGTAAGATTCTTATCAGCATGAAATACAACCACTGAACAAGTTCTTCTAGTACGTTAGCAGTAAATGATGTCAGCTGATATTATTATGGTTGGACCCTTAATTTGGGGGGGCAGCGGGGGGGGGAGCTACCGCTAGCTCAGATGCTTGTAGACATTTTCTTAGCTTGAAAACTTAGACTGTTTATGAAATACTTAAAGACTCCCAAAGGGACACTTACAGTGAGTATTAGGTAATAAAAACCCATAGAAGTACCTGCCTTCAGGATAATATAGAGAACAATAACCCAAATGGTGTGAGAGAGAATCACTGCTCCCCTCGGAACTGTGACACTTTCACTTGGGAAACTGAAAGAAATGGGCTGAAATGACTAGACTTCCCCAGCAGAGAGGAGCAGTCTTGGGGACTGAAGGGAAGGAGGCAAGAAGGAGAAAACCCAGTCCTGGGGCCAGAACAGGAAGGAGCTGTTCCCTCCCCTGACTCGCATCCCAGTTGGGAAATTAGTTTTCTTTCCAGAGACCTGAGTCTGGGAAACTTTAAACTTGGTAAATACAGTGTCTGAATGCAGGGCCCGTGGGACCCGGGTGATTAATTATATGGGGGGAAAAGAATGAATTTAACTAATGGTTCTTAGGAGATGGCTGATTCCTCAGGATTACTGTAATTACGTTGATGTCATTGGCCTCAAAGCTGTTGGGACAAGTGACCTGGGACAAATGACCTGAAACAGTAATAATTAAAAACAATAAACAAGCACATTACTTGGCAAAAGTGGAGAACTCTGCCCACCCCCAAGGCAAAATTCTAAGAGATGACTCGGGAGTTCGAAACACCCAAGCTGGTCCTTAATGCTCCTCACTCCCTGCAGACTGGGTGTGCAGCTTACCTTCTGAATGTGAGCCGTGTTCCCGACAGCCCTGGAGTTGCTATGTGGCAATCGGCTTAGACAGCGCTACGCTATGAGAAAAGTGGGAAAGCGAGACCGTTGCTATTCTCGGAAGCCCCAGGTAGCTCGTGTTACAAATGTCAAAAGAGAGCTGAGACTGAGCGGCTGAAACAGGTAGTTAAAATAAATTCCAAGCGAGAAGGAGGTCTCATTTGTGTTGGAGAAGACTGTAATTGTAAGTGAAGTGAAGAAACCTTAAAACCATAGTAAGAGAGAGCCGCCCAGAATGGTTTCATTAATTGCAAGTCTGAGCTCCTTGCTTCCATGCAGTGTGAGTGCAGGGCTGTGTTCCCATGAGAGAATGAGGCTGAGGAAAGAGCGCGAATCTGGAGTTCATGCCTTCGCCATCTTAACCAAGTTCAGCATTTCTGCTACTCATTTTACGTGTATGCTTTGTGCAGAACAGTGTTTATTTACTATTTATCTGCATGGTATGTGTGTGTATGTGTGTATGTATGTATGTGTGTGTATGTGAGAATGTGTATGTGTGTGTGAGAATGTGTATGTGTGTGTGAGAATGTGTATGTGTGTGTATGCATGAGCGTGTGTGTATGAATGTGTATGTGTGTTTATGTATGTGAATGTGTATGTGTGTCTATGTGTGTGTGTGAATGTGTATGTGTGCATACATGTGAGTGTATGTGTGAATGTGTATGTGTGTGAATGTGTATAGTGTGTATTGTGTGTGCATGCATGTGACTGTGTGTGCGCATGCATGTGATTTTCTGTGTGTGTGTGTGTATGTGTGTCTATGTGTGTGTGTGAATGTGTGTGTGAATGTGTATGTGTGCATACATGTGAGTGTATGTGTGAATGTGTATGTGTGTGAATGTGTATAGTGTGTATTGTGTGTGCATGCATGTGACTCTGTGTGTGCATGCATGTGATTTTCTGTGTGTGTGTGTGTGTGTGTGTAAAAACTAGAGGTCGGAGTCAGTTCTCTTTCTCAGTCACTTTCCATCTTAGTTTTCAAGACATGGTTTTTCACTGAAGCTGGAAGTTACCTACTCGGCTGCAGTGTTAGCAGTGAGCCAGGGATACTCCTATCTTCTGCTTCCATGGCCCTGAGATTACAGTGTGCCCAGCTGTTTATGTGGGTACTAGGGATCCGACCTCAAGTCTTCCTTGTGTAGCAAGATCTTAACTGACTGAGTAGTCTCCCTAACAAGAACAGAATTTTTAGGAAAACTAGTCTCTGAACCAGGTCCTTAAATAAAGTGTAAAAGTACAGCTGTGCCCCTGGCCTCAAGGCTGAAGCCAACCTGCTCTCTTGCTCGGTTTGCCAACTGTTAGATAAGAGGAGAAAGGAGGGAAAACACTCCGGCTAGATAACAGTTGACCAGTTTTGCTTCTTACCCTGTTTTTGAGGAGATGAAGGCATAGTAAACCAATGACTTAAAGGTTTGGAAAGAGTTTAGAGAAGAAAAAGGAAGCATGTGTAGAGACAAGCTTAGATTGTGCTCATTAAAACACTTCTATTGATTTGTATGCAAATCATATGACGATAAGGACTTTCTTCCTTATAGCATAAGTACTAATCAAGTGTGATTAACACCAGCTCTGAAGCTGGGGGACAGGGGAGGGTTGGCTCAGTACTTGTGTACAAGCATGAAGATCTGAGTTCAAACCCAAGCACTCACTTAAAACAAAGGGCACAGTGGTACATGTTGGTAATCTCAGAGCTAGAAAGGAAGAGACATGTAGTCCCCGGGGCTTACTGGCCAGCTAGCCTCGTCTGATTATTGAACCTCGGATCCAAGTGAGAGAGACTCTCTCCCAAAGCAAGGTGGACAGCTCCTGAGGAGCCATGTTCAAAGTTGTCTTCTGACTTCCACATGCACGCATGAGCATAGGCACACACATACACATATGAACGTGTACATATCCCCCATGCATACTCTGAAATTAGTTTTTAATTTATTAATAATAAATTAGCTATGTTTCAGAATAAATCAGAATTATTTTGTGAATTACTTACTTTGGGCCTAGACAAATAAGTGAACCTGGCTTGGCATTCCTGGCTTTCAGAGACTACCAATTGAGAGCAGGCAAGACCCGCACACTTGAATCATCAGCATAACAGTGCATTTCATACTTGGATCATGTGTATAAATATGCAAACACGCATAACTACCCACAGCTACAGATGTCAATATCAGCTACAACAAAGTAAAAGAAAACATCTATAAAATGGGGTTCAAGGTAGATCCATTTTTTGAGATGACTTCTGATAGAGATTATATTTAAGAAGTTTCTTGAAAAACAAAACAAAACAAATAAAAACTGTGTAACTCTTCCCAGAATGCTTCTAGGGTTCCCACACCTATCCAGCTCTGTTAAGATCAAACACCATCCCTGACCTTCAGAATCCTCTGAGACTTGGTCCTGAGTACATAGAACTTCTCACAACCTCTTTTAATTTCCATTGTACCTTCTTACATAGACATGGGTTCTGTGGCGGTTTGAATATGCTTGGCCCATAGGGAGTGGCACCATTAGGAGGTGTGGCCTTGTTAGAATAGGTGTGGCTTGTTGTAGGAGGTGTGTCACTGTGTAGGCCGGCTCTGAGGGCTGCTAGTGCTCAAGCTCCACACAGTCTTCCCCTGGCTGCCTTTGGATCAAGATGTAGAACTCTCAGCTCCTTCTCCATCACCACGTCTGCCTGGACACTGCCATGCTTCCTACCATGATGATAGTGGACTGAACCTCTGAACCTGTAAGCTAGTCCCAATTAAATGTTGTCCTTTATAAGAGTTGCCTTGGTCATGGTGTCTGTTCACAGCAATGGAAACCCTAACTAAGACCGATCCATTCCTGTGAACCATGTGACCTTGGGAAAGTCACACCATCTCCTAGATCAGGAAGTAAAGAGACTACTACAAAAATCTCAGTTTTACCCTCTCTCCCTTTGTGCTAGTTCACAAAGCATGTCCTTCTGTGAATCATTCTCAGTGACTCTAGAGGCAGAAGGCAAAGATTCACTCAGTCCTTTTTAGATAAGACATTCGGTCAGGATGCCTCCGTCTCCAGCCCGTTGCTGACCCAGAAACGTTTACTGTCTTCTTACCCCCTGGCTAGCTCCTACCACACACCTTCATTGTTGTCTGTCCAAATCCTGCCCACCCAGAGAAGTGATTCATTCTCTTCTCAAAAGTTTGTTCCACTTTTTCCAGACCCACTTGTCTGCTGCGGGTAGAAATACCAAGTTTGGCCTTGCCTGTCTCCCCATCTGCCAACCTGGACTCTCCTGTGCAGCTCCCACACACTTATGCTTGTCTCTGCAAGCCATGGGCTTGATGGTCTCTGTGTTCCACATTCCTAGATCAAGAGGAAATTGAGAGTCAATCCAAAACAGCCCCGTGAGACCAGGGAGTTCATTCAGTACAGCCGTGCGAGCTTGTAAAGACCAGTGCCGAGGATCCTCTTATTTTAACTTGCTATCCTGTGACTTGTGGCCGCTTCCCCTTCATCCTCTTCCTAAAACACACACATCACCACCAAAGAAATGTCACTTTACCATAGATGCAGGTTTATTTAATATCTGGATATTACTGAGCTTTCACTCATCTCCATAGTGCCTGCAGGAAGACCCAAACTACTGCACAGTCCTGAGTTACACTGCGATTCTTGAGAGCCAACAGAGAGCAGACAAGACGTCCAGAGCAAAGGCACAGCTCTGCAGCCAAGGTGGCAGGAACGGTAGCTTCGCAGTGTGGATTCCAAGCCAGCATGGCCTTGTAACTGGCCCTTTGGGTTACCAACATAGTGTGGGGCCCTACGCCTCTGTCCTCAGTTTCTCCATCTGTAAAGATATAGATAGCAAAAGTATTTAGTTTGCAGAGTTCTTAGGAGGGGCAGATACACTAAAATGCTGAAGCGTATGGAGGTAAGAGCAGAAAAGCATTAGTTGCCATTGTTTGTACTAGTGTTGTTTCTTACTGTTATTATCATTGTTATTAAAGGGAAGGATGTCACTTCTGTAAAGATCAAGAGCCTACCTTAATAAATGGGAATATTATCACATGCAGTTCTGATGCTCAACCCTTCCCCCCAACACATCCACAGCTGAAAGAGGAAGAACTCAGGGCAAATGGTCCCTCTCCTCCTGACGACCTTGACTGAAGGCGCAGCTGCACACTCTGAAGTGGCCACCTGTCCCTTTCTGTTTCTTCCTGACTTTATGAACCAGGAAGAAGGAAAGGAATCATGATAAGACTGAAGAGCCGTTGAGAGAGTCCTTAGCAACTTTTCTTAGATACCACAGAAGTGTGTGGATATGCGCAGAACCTTGGTCAAGCGCTCACACACGGTGACTGCACACCCTGTGTGGCTCGCGGGTCAAATGAACAGGAGTTAAGCACTTACCTTTTCCTCACCCTCGGACATGCCTCCGTTGCCTGCTCCACCTGCTGTGCTCTTGAACAGCGCTTGTAAACTCCAGTTTATTCACGGGGTGTTTAGATCCACCCTATCCGCCCTAGCATTTTCATTCTGGGTGCATTTGGCAAATATTTCCAGCAAAAAAAACTCAAATGAAATGCTCCTTTCATGTTTAACTGAGGTGGGGAGTCCTCTAATAAGATTCTAGAAGTGGGCACTTCTGGGCCAAGTGACACAGCAAGGACAGAGGCAGGGCCCTTAAGTTTGAGACAACGGCTTGCACATCTGTGGCTTAAAGGCAATCATGGGGAGTGGGTGCCCTTGAAATGCCAACTCCAGGACTGCCTCTGGGCCCTAACAAATGCAGTAATGGCTGGCCAGCTCTGAGCTGGGGCGTGTCCTTCTAGGAGTTTGCTACACAGCCGTAGTACAGGTCTAGCCCTACTCTAGCTGGTTATTACAAAATTAACTGCCTTCCAGCCAACCCAGTTGGTTATCCAGAGAGTTGCCATTAAATCGTGTGGAGCGTGAAAGTCTAGGGTGGTGGAACAGGGATGGAGTCCTAGAGATGGGCCCTTGGATAAGACCTAGACCGGAGGACTCCAGAATGAACAGATGTAAAGCCCATGTTCAAGAACTTTCTTAGTACAGTGACTGGGGTCAAAACTTCCCGTTACCGAGTTCCTTACCAATAATACAATTAGTGACTCTACGCTGAAGGATAGTGTTAAGAACCCACTATGGGCTAGAGACTGAGACTAGTCCTCAAAGCATGATGATGGGAGGAGACGCAAGATGTCTATGATCAGGATCTGCCTAGGGAAGCTCAAAAAACACAACCCAGTGTTAGAGAAAGGAGACACAGAGATGCAAGAACATCCAGACGCCATGTCAGTGACTCAAGTCATCAGGGAAAACTTCTCAAGAACCCCTGGTATTTACTTATAAAGAAAGGGGAAAAAAGGCAAACAAACAGACCAAGAAGACAAGTTTATGGACCAGGCTATAGGAAATAACTGGTGTCGTAATGATTAAAATACACAAGGCAAAGTAAAATAATCCTGGGCTCAGATGTTAGCTCCACGCTTTACCAACTGTAAAACTTTAACCAAGATCTCAACTCTTCTTGGCCTCGACTTCCTCATCTATAAAATGGGTGGGAGGGTGAGTCCATTCAGCTTGTAAAGAGACTTAAATGAGAGGTGTGACCTTCATGGTCCAGGGCTGGCCCAAAGTAAACTGCCTGCAAAAGATAGGAGCTGTGGTTACACAGGAGCCCGTTTATTCTCATTCTAGGCCATTATGAAAGTCACAAAAAGGGGACTCTAAGAAATCCCAGACCTTGGGGGGGGGGCAAGAAATTCAAATAGGCTTTGGTGCCTGGCTCTTCAAGAGCCCCATGTCAGGCGGAACGTGTTGGCACAGTGCAGGGGGATGTCTAGTGTCTTGGCTGACACAGTGTACAGAGAAGTTTCCTCCAGCTCTTTTACCGGTCTGCCCATCCCAGCGCTTTGTGGCGTGAGTCACACCTGGTCTGCGAATAATGGATCCCGAGGCGGAAGAACTAAAGCACCAGCAAACTTCCCCAGGCCCTTCCCAGGACAGCCCCTGAGGTCCTCTACCTCCCTTCCTTCCCCGTGGGTGGAGCTGTCCCAGGAACCACACCTTCTGCCTTCTGCTTCTCCCTGCCCCATCTTGAAAGAAAAAGGGGGAGAACAAGATGAGAAGGGGGAATTCCAGGTTAGTTTAAACAAAAGTCGGGGGTATGGCCATTTGTTTTCAGAAGGAAGAAAAACAAAGCCTTTTGGAGGCTTAGCGGCAGGCACTCTCTCACAAGCACACAAATCCCAGAGCTAGGTGGGGCTTCTCAGGCCAGACCTGACTGGAACCTGAGGTAACAGCTGCTGAGGGAAGCAAACAGGATCCTCTGGGCTCCAGCTGATAAAGATCTACTTCCAGAAGATTCCCGCTCCTGGGGGTGGGAAGTAGGGTCGGGGAAGGTATTTCACTCCCTTCCAACAGCCGGTTAGTGACAGAAGAGTTCCTGAGAAGGTCCCAATTTTCAGCACAAGCCATGTTACCTCATACTGGTGGAACCAACCCTCTAAAGAACCGCTTATCCAGCTTCCTCCTGGTGACGGCCAGGTGAAATGTCACATGTAACCTCCGCCTCTGGTAACAAGGATGATGTCACTTGTGGCCCTGAAGACGCCCATTAGGAGATGGGCACAGCTCCTGGAGCTGGGCGGCCCTCGGGAGCCACGGTGACGTAGAGGAGGGGCGGGGCACTCTGTTGTCGCTTGCCGTGTCCACACGGAAAAACACAGCCCTTGAGTTCGAGAAACTGCCTGGTCTATTTTTAAGGGAGGTGGTGTATAAATAAACTGGGAAAATGGCAGATTTGGAGGATGCCCAGCTCCTTAGAATCAGGCAAGAAACTCTGAAGAAGGTCAGACCTACAACTTCCTATATAAAGTCATCCTTAGGGTCGGGAAGCACGGGGGGAGACTTTAGGGGAGCGGCCTAGATTCCTTACCTTAGTTAGCAGGAGGGGAATTACATGAAGAGGTCAGTGTTTAACTGCTCCTAACTGTAATGACTGTGTTTTGTTTTGGTTTTGGTTTTGGTTTGTTTGTTTTTTTTTTTTTTAATCTTCAAATTGCCCCCTCAGCCCACCTTGTGGTTATAACCCTCCCTTTCAAAGCTCCTAGCTCTTAAGAAGTTTCAGTGAGCTTTGAATTGTTCTAATTCAGTACAGTTTGGAGGCCAAGACGCTAAGAGCTACCTTTCAAAATAGGAGTGGAGGTTTTTCATAGGAGGATCCGTCTGACCTTGGGCTTTCTCTGCTTGACCAGATCTAGACATTTCAGCAATCAGCACCCCACGATCTCTCTAATGCCGTAAGAAGGGAAAGATAACTACACTGTTAAATATGCTCCTCCGGCTCGAAAGCCTGCCAGACGCAAAGAAATCGATATGCAAACTGTCCTGGAATAGGCCAGCTCTGAAACGGTTGACTAGGGCCTGTCTCCATGGAAATGGCAAGACTCTTCTCATTGTCTCATGTTAGCAATGACCCTTGACCCTCTCCTGGAGTGATGTGGATGCCTGGTGTCGCCTTTCACCTAAAACTTCAGGGGAATTACTAAAGAGTTAAGAAATAACTTTGTGTTTAGACTCTGTACTTCTTCTTTTGGTAGATGAGATGAGAGAAAAAAACAGCACAAGTTATCCATGGAAGCGGTGCTATAGAATTTACAAATGATAAATCTTTAAGAATGTGAGAACGAGTCCTGTCCAAAGGACAGGGCATGGCAGGATCGTGCATTTGAATAATTCTTCACATTGGTGCATGTGGCTTCTCACTTACCTGTGTTAAAATCATGTGAGGTGGACAGAACATAGGAGTCAGCCCAGCTAAATGAATAGCTTATGGCTGTGCATGCGCACGCACACACACACACACACACACACACACACACACACACACACGAGCATGCACAGGTGCACATGGATCTACATACTCCACTCCAGATCCCTCCGCTCTTTCCAGGCCGTTAAGAACAGCTCCACGCACTTGTTAAAGCAATAAGTGGTGTACCTACATAGGAACCGGGTGTATTACCCCAAAAGTCTTTTTGCAATATTTGGGGACAAGAGTCCAGTTGATCCTTAATATTTCTAAGGTATAACAAAAGCAACATATATACTCTATTATCCCAAAACACACACAGGAAGAGCGCTGGACCTCAAAGATGTATTTAGAGTGGGATGGTTCCGGGATCGCATGCTTAAAGGGTTGGTCTCTCTGCCTGTCCCTTTACCTTCCCATTAATAATCTCTTTAGGAACCAGATCTCAAGCTACGGCATAAAGCATTTGTTACTTTATAAGAAGTGGTTTTCAACCTTCCTAATGCTGCAACCCTTTAATACAGTTCCTCACACTGTGGCGACTCCGCCAACTATGAAATTATTTTGTTGCTACTTCATAACTGTAATTTTGCAACTGTTATGAGTCACGATGTAAATATCTGATATGAAGATTATCTGATACAAGACACCAAAGGAGTCACAGCTCACAGGTTGAAATCACTGCCTTATAACAACGTTGTTCCAAGGACAACAAAAACAGTGCTCCCTGAACACTCGACCTTGTTTTGCGTACAAATTTTGACTTCATACTCTGTAATCCAAATGGACCATTTGAATGTGGAAGCTGCTCACGCTTCTCAAAGAGGAGCAATTTTTTTTTTCTCCAAATGCTTTGATATGATGACATCATTGAAATTTGCATATCTCCTACCAAAGCCACCTCTGTGAAGTGGGCTCTACGGATACAGCTGTGTAGTTCTAGTTTGTTAAAAACTCAGATGCCTTACTTCCTAGTGGCACTTGAACAGGATGCCTTTCTCCCAATATTTCACTTGGGACTCGATAAAGTATGAAAAGCAAACCCTGGGAGATTTAAAATCTTCTTCCCCTACAGCAACGGGGCCGGTAGGTAGCTAATCACCATCTCTCTTCAAAGGACCGTGAGGTATTACCTTGTACTGCTCTTTGCATTCCAGAGTAACCAACAAGTCATGATAAATGCTTAAAGAAACATTGACCATTTGCTGAACCTCACCTTGTATTTTTGTTTGAAGTTCAATAACAGAGTTGAAATCCTGGGTTCTGTTCTAGTTCTGACTAGAACGGTGTGAGGTGAATAGCGTTTTCCTCTTTCTGAGGAGACATGGATAGGTATTACACACTCTAAAATCCCTGCGCGATCCCTCATCGTCTTTTCTGGGCCTTTCCTCCTTCACAGGTAGCATCGCCGCCATCACTGTGACAGTCATCGCTGTGGTGTTGCTGGTGTTCGGAGCTGCAGCATACCTAAAGATCAGGTAAGTCACTCCTTCTTTGAGAAGAATGGGATTCCATGTGTGAGGCTCCAGGCTGCAGGCTGTTTTACCACGGGCTTGTTTTGTGGTGGGCATCCCATCCCTAGAAATACTGGCAGGGAAGTAATGTGGCCGGAAACTAACCCCACCATCGGCAGGGGCAAACATTTTGAAGAAGAAAATGTTGAGAATTGGCATGAGGATGTCAAGATAAAAGGTTTATCTAGAGTCTGGAGACTGTGCAGATGGCTGCCCTGAAATCACTCCATTGCTCTGGGGAAGCCATACACCTCTGGATACTAGGGCTTCCTCATCTGTGGGCTGAGGCTGAGGGCAGGCTCAGCGGTTACTACATCCTGGTGTTGTGCGCAATGGCGGACGGCATGTGGCTTGTCTTATCAGCCAGCATAGTGCAGTAACGCAGGACAGGAGGACGTGTTCTGGTGATGAGGGTGGCGTCCTGGACATCTAGGCTTATAGCAGCTGGTAGCATCTCTTTGCAAACTCCTTTCAACCCCATCACCCCATCCCTCAAAATCTTGGAGCTCCCTTCTCTGTGTTTGAATTAAATTTTAGCCACTCTGGCTGGCCTGGAAGTCCTTTAGACCTGGCCCTTGCCCTCCACATGGAACCACAGCATCTGTCGCCCTCCACGGCGGAGGTGCAGACTCAAGCTCCACTCCAGTTCTCAGAACAAGCCAATCCTGCCCTCCCAGACCCTTGGTCTTCCATGCCTACCCAACCCCCCACTGTTCTTGTGCCCTGGCTGTGGACACACATCTCTTTCTTAGAGAGATTTCCTTTCCATAGTTTGGGGTCCTGTCATTTACCCTTTCTGTTCCTTCATTACTTCGCCTCCAATGCTGTGAATGTCTATTATATCTTTTGTGAATTTATTTTCTTGTTTATTCCCTCTCTTTCTCACAAATACTTGAGCTTCATGGACTAGATCTCATGTGTAAGCTCAATGGACACAGAGGTGGCACTTCATAGAGTAAGTGACAAAGATAGCATTATACCGTCGAATGGCACTGTGCACACACACACACACACACACACACACGCGCGCGCGCGCGCGCTCCTGTTTTACTTCTTTTCACCACAGCTGTATTCCTTGCAGAGCATCTGATGCTCCTGCCTCCTCCCCCTGAGTTTGCTCTCTATAGCGAGCACATCCTCTCAGCAGCCCATGTAGCTCCTGTGATCAGCCCAGCCCAGCCCCCATCAGAGCATGTGCCCCTCCTCCTTTCCTTGTATCACCCCAGTTGTTATCAAATCAATCTAATAATGGCATCAAGAGTGAGAGTGGCTTGTAAAATCGCCCCCATCTGCTAGGTATGAAGAACATTTTTTTTTATTCGATATATTCTGTATTTACATTTCAAATGATTTCCCCTTTCCTGGCTCCTCGCTCCCCAAAAGTCCCATATGCCCTTTTCCCTCCCCCTGCTCCCCTATCCACCCCTTCCCACTTCCCTGTTCTGCTATTCCCCTACACTGTTGCACTGAGCCTTTCCAGAACCAGGGGCCACTCCTTCCTTCTTCTTGTACATCATTTGATATGTGGGTTGTGTCTTGGGTATTCTAAGATTCTAGGCTAATATCCACTTATCAGTGAGTGCATACCATGAGTATTCTTTTGAGACTGGGTTACCTCACTTAGTATGATGTTCTCCAGCTCCATCCATTTCTCTAAGAATTTCATGAATTCATTGTTTCTAATGGCTGAATAGTACTCCATTGTGTATATATAATACATTTTTTTATCCATTCCTCCGTTGAGGGGCATCTGGGTTCTTTCCAGCTTCTGGCTATTATAAATATGGCTGCTATGAACACAGTGGAGCATGTATCCTTATTACATGCCTGGAAATCCTCTGGGTATATGCCCAGGAGTGGTATAGCAGGGTCCTCCGGAAGTATCATTCCCAGTTTTCTGAGGAACCTCCAGACTGATTTCCAGAGTGGTTGTACCAGCTTGCAATCCCACCAGCAGTGGAGGAGTGTTCCTCTTTTTCCACATCCTCGCCAACACCTGCTGTGTTCTGAGTTTTTAATCTTAGGGAAGGACAATTTTTAAACAAAAAGTAGAAATGTGGCAAGAGCCCGTTCTCTGCCATCATGGGCAAAACAGTAGGCTAGCAAGAATCTTGTCAGCATAGTCACACACAGATATGTACATACATACACACACACCATCACCACCACCAACAACAACAGCATTTACTGAGCCCCAACCTTGTGTGGCAGGCATCTCTCTAGACAATGGAACCCTTGAGTGACATGACAGGGTCCTGCCATCACAGAATGCCCAACACTTAGAAATTACTGTGCCATCACACTTTGCTCTGTGTGCTTATGAAAAACATACAAAATATTAAACTAAAACTGTATGCTCCCCAGCTCTAATGGCAGAAAAACTCAAGGCTACAATTACATGAGTTTCTTCTTCTCTCTCCCATGTCTCTCTCTTTCAAAAGAAGACAATCCACGGTGGTGTGAGTGGAAGGTGCTGCTTTCTACTAATCTACCCAGGTCTGGCACAGTAAGATTAAGAATAAGGCAGTCACACACAAGCATTAGAAACTCCCCAAGGAAAGCCCCTTTCTACTTCTCCATAACATTTTGC
Source organism: Apodemus agrarius (assembly GCA_964023405.1). Classification (NCBI taxonomy): domain Eukaryota; kingdom Metazoa; phylum Chordata; class Mammalia; order Rodentia; family Muridae; genus Apodemus; species Apodemus agrarius. The sequence goes on along the minus strand of OZ030016.1, from coordinate 15,806,901 downwards.
AATATAAGGAGGTTGTTTTCATGAGTTTCAGACCACCACGCTGAATCCCTTCAAGTGTGACTTTGCCAGATTCTTGGGAAATGCTTCTCATTACTCCTGCATCAAATACGTGGCCAGCTCCATGGATGTCTGCCTCCCCTCCCCCCTTGTGAGTGTGTATGTATATGCATGGACATGTGCATGTGTATGTATGCACAAATGAATTGCACTTATGTGTAACACTAGGCATGTGTAGCAAGCTTTACCTTAGCTAGAAATGTGTTCTGCTTCTCTCATCTCATGTTTCTGAGAATAATACCACGAGGCTGTTCTCTTATCAGATGGACCCTTATCACTTGGCCACTTACTGAAAGCCCAGGTCATAAGGGAGCTCTTAGCTTGTAGCCTAGATCCACAGGCTAGAGCCCTAGCAGAGCCAATGACCCTGTGAATACAAAGCCACTGCAAAATGCACCCTAGCCTCCCAAACGCTGTGCCCCTCGCAAACTCCACTGACAGGACTCAGAGCCTTCCCCTTTCTCCCCAAGCCATCGGTGAACTCATTGGCCATCTGTTTGCACACTCTGCTCTCCAGTGGCCTATGACCTCTAGCTTTGTCACAGAGTCTGTTGCCTGGAGAACTGTTATCTTTTAATAAGCTCAGCCATCACGGGATGCAGCTTATACAGCCAAAATGCCCTGAGCGTCTTGGAGATCTCCTGCTGTGGGCCTACCTTGACCAGCAGCAGTTTCCCATGGAAAGGGGAAACAGGAGCTCTGCCTTCAAGTTCAAGACCACACTAGTCATTTTTTGCTGTCGAGGTTCATGTAAGGTTGAGATGAATATAGGATGACCAAGGAGACCACAGTATGGCGGTAAGCACAGGACTTATGGCCAAGTGTCTCATTCTACACTGTCTCCTTCTGTAAAATGGGAATAAAACACTTAACTCCAGAGTGTAGTAAGGATTAAATTAGAATCCCTGCACGTGTTCAGTGGGGAAGCTTTCAGAACTGTGAGTGTGACGTAATGTGATACATGGTAGAGGCTGGAGGAACAACTATACCCTTGGCATTCCCTTTTTGGTGGACACGGAAAAACTCATGGGAGAAAGAGAAGAGGGGAAGGGGGAAGAGGAGGGAGCAGGAGTGTCTCCATGTGTTCCGTGGCAGCTTTCATGCGATGCTGTTTATAAATGAGGTCGAATTTGTGTTAGATATTCATAAGCAGAAACCTTGCTCGGGCTCATTTGCAAATTTAACGGGAAGCAAGCCCTCCCTACCTCTTGCAAAAGGGTGTGTTTAATTAGTGATGATTGAAGTGGGGCATAAAAGTCAGTTCTGTTTTGTTTAAATCGCTCAAATCTGCTCAGGTAGGAGATAATCTCCCCGACACAAGAGCTTGTGCCCGCAGGAGTGGATGAAGCTGTGATTGGGTGGCCCTTCACAAAAATAAACGTGAACTTGATTTTTCGACACCACGGGGCCTGGCTCCTCAGACGCCTTTGTTAGGTGTTCTCTGACTTGCATTGCGTCTCACAGAGGCTGCAGATTGCTTCTGCTTGTTGTTGGCTTTAATGACTACTCCCGGCCAGCTGTGACAGTCAGGATCTTTTAGAATCTGTTGTCCCTATGCTGAATATTTTTAGATTAGCTTTTGGAATAACTGGATGGCTAGTTTCCTTGATTCCCACCTCTGTGGCTATCTGGGCTCTGCTGTATAAAATTGCCAGTTGGGCAGCGTGTTACAGACGATTCCCACAGACTCTGACCCTGGCTCTGATTCCGAAGGTCTGCACGGGGCCCTTACATCTACATTTCTAGCTAGCCCGTCGAGGATAATGACACTGATGGTCCAAGAGCCATACCTTAAATCACTCTGCTTTGTAAGAGATACTTTGCTGTGGAGGTTCCCCCAGACACACAGCCCTGTCTCTTCATTACTTCTGCGACTTTGGACAAACTAGGAGGTGTTTGATTCATCCCTTCTTACATTCCAAGGTTATGACTCCAAAGTGGCCTCCTCCGAGAGCCTCCAACCCTCCCTCCTAATACTGAGTTACTGGATGTGCCCCCCCTACACTGTCCCATGTGTTTTCCAGAAAGTAGCCGTGTGTCCCTGCCTCTTCCACCGGAGCCATGTAAAGCCTCTGGTTCAGCCATAGCTGACACACCACCGTTCCATTGGGACATTTCTTGGATGAAAGAGTGATCTGGCTGAAAAGGGGTGTGATAGCAATATTTCTTTCAAGTGAGGAAGGACTAAGCGAGGAAGAGGGAGCCACTCATGTCTGTTGAGCCACACAGACTCTCTGATCACTCTTCACGCTGGATCTGTTGTTGACAGAGGCGGAGGCCTCCAGCCCTCTCCTGTGGCAATGGCCGGACAGACCGGCCTCTCACAGATAACTAACTTTTAAAAACTAGAAAGAACAAATGTGAAAGGGCGAAGGTGGTTGGTTGCTGAAAGATAGGTTTGAAAACACGAGCATGGAAAAAAATGGACTGTGAGAGAGATTGAAAACAATGTTTGCTTGGAAAGGTGCCCATTGTTGGGACTTTGGTAGAAATAGGCAGGACTGTAAAAACCTGAGTCGTGAAACTCAGCCACCAACTTGCTTTAATGACTGCTGCTGAGTAATCCTGGGTCCCTGTGGCCTCCATTTTCATAGCTTTAAGACCACGGTGCAGGGTGTTAATGCCCTAACGTAGACAGTTAATGCGAGCACTGACCTTAAACAGCGCTGTGTGGTGGATTAATGGAAGCCCCCATCACTATTGCCTGCAACCTTGCCCTGGATTGAAACATCCAACATGAAAAGTTAATTTTATTTTTATTAGGGACCTGGTAGATGCCACACAGATGTCCTGTCTCAAGGCCCTCATTGCCACCTCTGTCTTTAGAATGTGTTCCAGGCATCCATGGGACTCACCCCTCATCTCCTCAGGAGTCTGCTAAGTGATGCCTTCATGAGACCTTCTCTGGGCACTGTACAGAACTGACATCCTCACCTCCTGCTGGGAATTCCGTGTGGCTCTCTTTAGTTTCCCCCCAAGGCACTTACCACCACCTACCTTGTAGGATGGCTATTGTGCCTGCATCGCAGAATGTAAGGTCCCTGAGGACAGGCATCTGAGGGCATCCAGTTGGTCTCAGTGTCCTCCCCCCACCCCACCCCCCATTTCCAAAACAGGGTCCCTTAGACTGTTTTCAGTGAAGAGTTCAGGGAAGGGAGCTAGGCAAAGATGGAACAATTAGCAACAGGAAGCCACTGGTAGAAACAGAAAGAGGACAGAGGGACAGCCTCATGGACATCTTTGCTAATGGGCGATAAGAGTCCGAAGCGTAATTACTAATGGCTAATGACTGCAGCATTCTCGCTGAACTAAATCCGGTCTTAATATCTGTGTTTCCTTCCTGCTCAGCTTGTGAGAAGCGCTAATGATTGAAAAGTGAGGTCTCCCCTGGCACAGGAGAGGACTTGGGGGTGAATTCATCAACATAGTGGAGGCTGTGCCAAGAGCTGGGATGAACCCTTGGACAAACATCAGGTGTTCTCTAAAATCTGCTTAAACTCAAAGAAAGCATGAGGCTTCAAGGACAATTGAGAAGTGATAAAAAGATGAGAGGATAGAATAAGAGACTGCTCCTTATTTCCCGGTCAGGGTCTGGTTGTAGCTAACAACGCTGTACAGTACAGGAGGCGTACGGCCAAGAAGTGTGGTGCCATTGAGCGGGGCATTGTGGGCATTGAACTAAGTGCCGGAAAACCACAGCATGGCACAGGGTTCGGCCATAACTCCTCTCCTTCCTCTCTTTAAGTCAAGAGGAGCCTTTGACCTCTGGCTTTCTTTACTGAAACTTTCTTTTTCACTTTGCCAACGTTGCCTCAAGCCATAAGAACCCTTTTGACATAAGCAGTCACCTTCAAATATTTACACTATAGCTATGGCATCAAAGTCAACACATTAAGCATGCAGATATTTAGAGAGAAAGTAAGATATATAGTCTGTCCCCAAAGAGCTCATTTAAGGGGAGATAATTCGCAGCCAATGGAAAACACTGTGATGTAAGGCAGGCACTCATCACATGAGCAAGATGGCGTCATTCGTACCAACCCCTCCACAGGCTGGAATTAGAAAGAGCAGTGCTGTCAGAGGCAAGGCGTGGTTTTATTACTGAGACTCCCATTAAATAACATTGACAAACCATCTAAAGTTCCTTTACGCCTGCTTTCCTAATGTTTGGAGTAGAAGGAAGTTTCCAGGTGTTTTTGATTTTTTGTTTGTTTGTTTACTTCTTAGACTCTGCTTACACGGGCCCATCTAGAAACTTCCCTGTGTCCAATCACCTCATGGCATGACTTAGGAAGCGCTGGCCTAGACAGACAGAAAGGTTCAAATGCTCCCTAACTAGTCTCCCCTTGTCATAACTGTGTTCCTTTTCCTCTGTCCACAACAACATCAGATTTACCCAAGGCTGCCTCGAACCCCAGCCTCTCCACTCCGGGTCCCGGCCCCTGAATTTATTAAGAGCCAACCCTGCAGGGTCAATGCCTTTCCTATTTTTCTCCCTTTCTTTCCCTCCATTTTGGTCGATCCGCCTCCCTTGCATCACTTTCCTCACTCAGCACCACTCACTGTTCAAATGTCAAGACAAAGAAGAAGGAAAGCCAAGGCCAGTGTGTCTCTTCATGTTTGTGCAGCCGATGCTGCTCTGAACACAGCAGCCTCAGGTGCAGCATTGTCCCAAGTGCCTAAGCCAACCAGACTGCAAAGCCAGCTGACCGGAGGAGTCTTAGCCCTTTGACCTCGCTTTGCCTGTAATCATATTTTATAAGATTCAAATAACAGTAATATCAGAAACTGGATTTATTACTATGCCTGAAGCAGTTTCAGTAGTTCAATTTTACCGTTTGCAGATTTAGCATGGGCTTGTATAAGTTTCATTGTAATAAAAGTTACGAAGCAGTGTTGGCCAATATTTACTGTGTGCCAGGCCTTTAAAATGCATTACCTCACTGAGCCCTCCTAACAACTTTAATGCATTTTTTTTTAACTCGCCATTTTGTAAATGAAGGAACAAAGGGATCAAGAAACCTACTCAGGACAGACCTCTGTTGACCAAACTGGCAGCTTATGAGAATAAAATTATAAGAAAGAGATTAAAATGCCACAAGAAGTTAAATTACCGTCCAAGGTGATGGCAAGGCTCCCCATAATGAAGGCATGGGGTTGCTGTGAACATGCCTGCCAAACTGACAGCAGTAAAGACAGGCTGAAGTCGAGGGTGCACCCCAGTGTTGAAATGCCTGGGGTTTTGTTTTCTCACACAGCGGCTCCTATGTCTCCGCCATCCTATTCATGCTTCCTTAGAACTGGAGACTTTCAAGTAAACAGAGAGTTGGCCTTGTGCAGCTCATGATCTTCACCCAGTGAAATGACCTCTGCTCTTCCTGTATGTTAAAAGGACAATAGTGTGTCTGGGGTGCTGCTTATACTCTCTCTCTTTCACACACACACACACTTATGCACACACACACACACACACACAAATGCACATACACATACACACATATACACATACACATATACACAATCACTTATACACACATACACACACATATGCACACACATACACACATATACACATATACACATACACAAACACATATGAGCACACACATATACACACATATGCACACATACACACAAACACATGTACAGACATATACACACCTGGCACACACATATGCACCTACATACATACATGCATATTTTGAGCTTTAATGTAACCCAATTATTTTGTGGAACATGTTCAAGTTTCCTGGGATCTAGACCTAGCTTGCAGGAGCTACATGAGAACTCTGAAATGCGTACAGCAATGGCCCAGTTCTTGCTAAATGCCATCCATCTCTTTGCCGATCCCTGGCTGACGTCAGTGAGCTGCAGGAAGGCAAGAGCAAGTGTCTAACCAATGGACAGAAGTGGAGCAGATCTTTTCTGTGACCCTGGGGTTGTCCTTCTGTTTTCCTTAATATCCACATCTGGCTGTGAGAAGACTCTGGGGAGTGGGCATCCATGACTTCTGGTCCAGTCTCAGCCTGCTGGATCTGGATTCAGCTCTTATACCTCAAGTTGCCAGAGTCTGACTGGCACCTTTGCCCAGCAAGAGAGCAGTTAAACAGGCTTCGGTGGGCGAGGGCACTGGGGGAGAGGGCTGTGACACAGGTAAGAATCCATGCGCTAGCGTGGACTTCGGGGTCACTGCATGCTTGTATATGGTGTTCTTCCAATCATGACATTCTCTTTAGTCCTTAAATGACCATGCCATCTCCAGGGAAGTGCCCATCTTTGTGAACAGATTGACTTCTGTGAGAACGCGAGATATGTCTTTTTCAATTACTGTGTCTTCCACAGACGATTCTGGATGGCTTTCTGCATGCATCTTCTAGAGGCCAGAAATAGATCCATGAATAAACATAACAAGAAAATTATCTCTGCCCTCGTGAGACATATAGTCTAGTTGAAGAGGAGAAGTAATTGCAAAACAATTATATAAATCATGTAGTGGTTTTGGAAGGTGCATGAGCTAGGAACCAGTAGGTGCAAAGGCCCTGGGGTGAGGGGGCCGTCATGGGAGACGGAAAGAGCAGCACACTTGGAGCTGAGGGAGCAAGCGTCTTTGGTAACAGTTAATTCTTCTCAGAAAAGTAGATGATCCTGAGCCCTTATGACTTCCGTGAACCATTGTAATGACTTTGGCTTACACGAACAGCCAGTCAGAGATCATAAGCAAAGAAATGATGGCAAGCTTTACTCACAGAAATCATAAGTGTCCTACAACCTCTTGGGACACCCAGCCTGGTTAGATCATGTTGCCATTGAATTAAAGGGCGAACCAGACTCAAGAGGATTCAAGGTCCATTTTAGATTGAGGTGGGGATCAGCTTATGGTTTGGGTCATATCAATCAGACTTCCCAAATACCATTTTCCTCATCAGAGAGACACTTCTTTCTCTCAGCCTTGATTCTGAGGATCTACTAAAAACCTAATATAGACACACTTCACAGATGACAGCAAAGCCCAGAGAGCTGTGTTAACTGCAAGAGTGGATATTACTTCACAGAAAATTTGCCCCAGGACCTACATACATCAAGAGACTGGGACTCAAACTCTCTTTCCCATTCTTACTGGGCAGCTACAGAAATGGACCCTTCTCTGTCCTCCCGCACTAGAAGGGAAAGAGAAAGAGGCTCAACGAATCTCAAGAGAAAAGGGTAGTCAGGCTCCTCGGCAGAAGCTGGTCACTAGGGCTGATGTGGTCCAGGGTTATCTTGCTGGGATGATCCTATCTTTCCCTCCCACAGACCTGGGTTCAGGCTCAGATGACACATCCTCAAGTAACCCCACCCTCCTCTTCTTCCCATGCAGGCATTCCTCCTACGGAAGGCTGCTGGACGACCACGACTACGGGTCCTGGGGAAACTACAACAACCCTCTCTACGATGACTCTTAACAAAGGAAGGCGGCTGAGGACAAGAAATAACGGTCCTTTATTTATAAGTGCTTATCCAGTAGAATTAATAACAAGTACCTGATGTACACTGAACGACAATTGCGAGCCCTCTTTTGTTGGTATGGTTGTTTTTTTTCGTTTCCCTTCCCCCCTCCTCTGGCTGCTACTACAGCGTCCCCCTCCTGGTACAAAAGAACCATTGCGGGAAAGGCCCGGGGGAGGCCAAGCTGCAGCTGACGCGGGCCATCTTTGCACTGACCAAGCCAGATACCATGAGGTGGGGGCTGCAGAGCCCCCCCATCGCGGAAGCCACCTTGGAAAGGACTGAGGAGTTGCTTGGTGGGGGATTCAATCTTAGGGGATCTTTAGGCGTGGGTTCTTTCTTAAACTTCTCTACAGGAAATTACATTAAATATGGGTGGGGAGGCTGCCTCCCTGTGTGGAAGAAGCCGGGACTTCTTGATTCCTTGCTAATCCTCCTTTGCCTGGTTGTATCTGACAGGATGCTGACTTAGTCCTATAAGCAGATAGACCATTCTTAGCTGCCTGATTGATGAGAGACAAAAGAGGCCGTGCCCAGGAGGAGAGCAGCGGGCCAGGGCAAAGGAGCCCAGCAGGCTGTCAATCAGCGGGCTCTCCACCTGCCCTCCCCCATCTAGGCCACCCGAAGGCAACAGGGATCCCAACCCACAGCTTTCGAGAAAGTTACAGTTCCAAGAGTGAAGCTGGGAGGTGAGCTTGAAGAGCAGGCAGGGAGAGAGGCGCGCGCGGAGTCTACAGGATGGGGAAGAAGGGAGAGAGGAACGCCCTCTTGAGACAAGCAGGAGCCAGCTCTCCATGGTAGGGGCGTGGTTTCTAAAGCTTGGAGGACCCTACAGAACTCTCGCTTTACACCCGTAAACCAGCAACTGCTTCGCTGCCTTGCTATCTGTATTGGGTAATGGCTGTATGCTATTCCTAAAAAATAATAATAACAACAATGTTAAGAGAGGCGCTGCTCTATCTGCAGCTGTCCATCCGAAGCACTCCCTTCCACAGGACGGAGACATCAAGAACCATCTGTCTGTTCTCCCTACCACTCGCCTTCCCCATTCTTCCTTTCAATAAGCGAATGCCCCCGGGTGTGCCGTCTCAACTCCTATACAGCGAATTCTGAGAGGTGATCCTTCTTCTCTGTCGCCATGTGCTTCTTTGGCTTGTGACCCACCAGGAGGTGACTGCATACCTCTCACCCTTCCCGCCCCCATCCTTTACCCCACTCCAGGTGTCTAGTAGCAATTCTATACTGTTACTTTGTTAGTTGGGAGTGCTAGTAAGGGGCAGAGACGATGGATCCTGCTAAACACCCTACCTGGCACAAGACAACCGCCCACCCCAAAGAACTTCCTAGCCGGAAACATCAAAGGCTGAGGTTGAGACCGTTCACTGCAATGCCCTTGTGACAAGAAAGAAAGAAAGAAAGAAAGAAAGAAAGAAAGAGAAGGAAGGAAGGAAGGAAGGAAAGAAAGAAAGAAAGAAAGAAAGAAAGAAAAGGAGGAGGAGGGAGGAAGGGAGGGAGGAAAGAAAGAAAGAAAAAGAAAGAAAGAAAGAAAGAAAGAAAGAAAGAAAGAAAGAAAGAAAGAAAGAAAGAAAGAAAGGAAAAGGAAAAGGAAGAAGCCCACTCCAGCATCAGGAAGACCCTTTCATTTTTAACAAAGTGCGATATCAGTTTCTTTTCCCCAAGTTTTTAGTTTGCCACCTGATGGGCTGACTTCTGGCACATGCCATAGTTACCTCATATATGTCTACGTTTCTAGAGCTTTATTTTACAGGGCTGCACTGCTGTTCCTTTGTAACAGCTGATAATGGCACCTAGCATCTTAAGTCCTGATTTCCTGGAGGAGAAAGTATACATTGCAAACTATGTTGCATTTTCCTATGACGTCACAGGGAACAACAAACTATCCATTTTAATTCCTCAGACAGATCTTGCACCCCACCCCCACCCCACTCGTTTAAAGAAAGACACTCTCATATTGCTATCCTGAACCCCTCTGGTGTAGAGTCCACAAATAGGGGTACTTCCCACAACCTACCACCCCAGGCTTTGAAGAAAATCCTTCCTAAATCTCAGAAGTGCCGAAAGGAAAGATCAGTCCTCAAGGGAAGCCTGTAAGCAGAGTGGGTAACATGGAATGGGTTTGCAGAAATTAAGATATCCCTGAATATTAAACACCAGACAGACAGACACACACACACACACACACACACACACACACACACACAGCAAGGGTATGCCCTCTGGCCACACTTGGCCTGAACAATTGCCCCTCCTTCCTACCCTGATCGCTTCACGGGTCTCTGGTTAGGCAAGAGACTAACCAGTACATTCCACATGTCATTGTCCCCTGTCAGTCAAAAAACGTTTTTGACACATGACACAAAGCTCTCTATAAATCACCTTAGGGGAAATATACTTCAGCTATGGCTTCTGAAGTAAAAATATCCTAGGCCAGAGGACCCAGCTTCCTCCCAAGACCCCTTACCTGTTAGAAACCAGAGTCACAGCAAGAACTTTTTCACACAAAAGGATGCCATTATATATGAGCATGTGGCTGCCAGTGCTCTGAGTAGCTTCTAATTGCTTTCAGTAAAGCACAGAGCAGTCAAATCCAACAAGGTGACCTGCAGGGTCCCATCAAAGCTCAAGAATGGCCCTAGAGTGTTTGTTACTATAAAGTGTGTGAGTGTGAGAATGTACTTTGCCAAATACATTTTCCTGCTTTTGAATTAGCCAAAAGGTTTCAATATTTATTTTACAAGCATTACTACACACACACACACACACACACACACACCCTTCTGAAATATATGCCAATAATTGATATCCTTTACCTCAGGGAGAGTTAGTTCAAGTCTACACAAGGGAAATTAGTGGTCCCCCTAAGTAGACCCAAACAGTCTTGCCCCATCTTGGATCGAACTGGCCGGAATGCTTTGGAGAGAAAGTCAGAGCCAAAAGAAAGCAGGAGCCTCTTCTCCGTGGACTGCGAATGATCAGACAATGGTAGGCAACTATGCTTTCTTTTCCCGTGGCCCTGATGGGCCCCTGTCCTCCCTGCACAGCCGTGTCTTCATTTATAACACGGAGCGATGCTTTCCTAGTGGCCTAACCCCTTCCTACCTCACAGACGTGTTGTGAGGATGAATGAAATTGTGTATTCAGTGTTTTCAGTTTCTGGAAAAAAAAACTATTTATGGACATTTCGAGTATTACCTAGATATGTAAGTGATCTCAGTTTCTTACTCACTGTTATACTGGTGTGTTGTTTTTACTTACTCTATAAAACTACACTTAAATGTCATGGCCACCTCCGACGGCTATCAGAGCTCTGAACTTCCCTCCTGTGCACCTGCCTGATGCGGGGTGAACTGTTCCTGGGACCTCAGAGGATGTCTCCCCTCCAACTGACAAGATGGTCCAGGACACAGGTCTCACGGGCCTGCATCAGGATCCGGGTTAGGATGGCACCCCTGGATGCCTCAGCACCTCCAGAAGAAGGCCTCTGACTTTCACACCCCGAGGTCTCAGAGGAGTAGATGGTGGTCTGATGTCATCCGTTTGCCCTTCGTCTTGCTTGCAAGGGTGCATGGCTTGGTCCTAGGCATCTTGAAAATGAATTTTGTGATTGGTCCATATGCTGATTTTGCACGTCGATTCACCTTCTTTGCCTTGAACTTTCTTTTGAGGGCAAACGGATGTTCCATTTCAACTTTGACCTCGGAAGCATTAGTGCATTTCGACTCATTACCCCTCTGCTCTCTTGGAGTACGTTAGCTGACATCGTTTGAAGACGGCAAGGTGTGCAGCTTCTTTGATATTTGATGACGTCACATCCACATTTGTTGTAAGACATGTTGCATACCAATTATAACTCTGCCAGTTAAAGTGGTTAAAAGCTTTGTGTCTAGCTGTGGTGATTCACATTTTGAGATGTTCTGTTACCCAGGCCGCTGGGTTTGTTTTTGTTGAGCATATTAAGTAGCTCTGACTTGTTCTTAAAGAAATTGTATCCCTCCCCCAACCCCATCAATAAATAATAATTTCTGTAGCGCGGGAAGGTCGCTCTGATCTTGAAACGGGCTGGGAAAACTGCCGGTGTTGAACAAACCGTCTGAGCAGTGATTTCACTCCCAAATAGTCTGCGTGCTTCATCCAGAGGAGGTGCAAACATTTTGATTCAGTGAGCGAGACGGTAAGCATAATCAAGTCACATTAAAACACATTGGCATTAGCAGTACATGTGGTGTTTGCGCCACTCCATTTCAAAAAATTAAATTCAGCATATTCATCCTTATCTGACAGCTAATTAGCAGGCAATTTCAGCCATCCAAAGTATAATTTCAGCCCTGCGAAGCTAACCAAATATTATTTTGATTTTGAAGAAAATAGCCACGGCAAATCCCATGCATTTTGCTGCAAGGGGCGGGGGAGGGGGAAACCAGCTGCAACTAGAGGTGGGGGTGGGGGGAGTTTTATTTCCATTTCTTTTAACCTTGAGACAGAGCCTAATTCAGTTCTGGCAGGCTTTGAACTTACTATGTAGCCCTAGCTGGCCTTGAGCTCCTAACACTTTCCCACCATTTCAGAAGTGTTAACATGATAGGCAAACACCACAAAGACTATTATTGACTAGATGATGAATGTATACTAAGTCCAGGTTGGTTCATTAAGTTGTCTGGCTACCAATACCACAACATCAAAGACTTGCTAGGACGTCTTAGGGAATGGATTCCAAACATGGAACACGCCCCTTCTATTGACTGTTCTGGGTGATGTAATCTGAATTTGCATCCGTCGAAGGCTGTGAATTGAGGGCCTGGTCTCCTGTCTGTGGCACTACTGGAGGTTCTTGTGAGCTATTTGTGAAGTGAGGTCCAGTAGAAGGAAATTAGGTCATTGGTTTGGGGGTCCCTCCTCCGTCTTTGGATTGACAGCTACAGGAGGTGAGCGTCTCCCCCTGTGCACCACTCCCATCACTGTCCCAGGAGAGCCAGGACCACGGGCTGACACCTCTGAAAACATAAACCAAAGCAAAGCTCTTCTCTTGATCGGCTGTTTCACTCTGACAGGCAGCAGACCCATGAGTGACCTCTTAAAGACCTACCTTAGGCACAAAAGCAACAGAAGATTCCTATTTGGTGTTTCTGAGGCTGAAAAGATACCTTTCTAGAAGACTTAAGTTCAGTTCTTAGCACCCTTGATAAGTAGCATACAACTGCCTGTAAACCCAGCTCCAGGGCGCCTGACACTTCCTTCTGGTTTCTTTAGCCACCTGCATTTATATGCATGTGCGCGCACTCGCGTGCACGTACACACACACACACACACACACACACACACAATTTTTAAAAATAGCCATTTCAAATCAGCGAAAAATAAAAAAGACAATCTCATAAAATTAATGATCGTAAGATTAGATAAATACATAAATAAAATAAATTTTTGAGCTATTTAAATTTTTAAAAAGCTTTCCTGAATGGAGGTGGTAAGAAAGTACTTTAAATTTAATAGTAATCAAAAGCTTGATAAGAATAGGGCTAGGGAGTTGACTCAATCAGGAAAGTGCTTTCTGTGTGAGCATGAGAGCCTAAACCTGGTTCCCAGCACCCACGTGAAAGCCATGCAAGGCGGGGATGTCTGTGACTCTGGAGTTGGAGGTGAGAGAAGGGGATCCTGAAGATATGCTGGATAGCCAGTCTAGCAAAAAATGGTTCATAGAGAGACAGAGGACGGGGTGGGGGGAGGAGGGAGAAGAGGAGGGGAGGAAGAGGAAAGAGGGGGGAGGGAGGAGGGGGAGGGAGGGGAAAGGAGGAGGGGGAAGGGAAGGAGGGAGAGGAAGGGGAAAACCAGTGGGAAGGGGGGAGGGCAAAGGGGAGGAGGAAAGGGAGGAATGAGGAGGGAGGAGGAGTGGGAAGGAGGGGGAAGGGGAGGAAAGTGGAAGAGGGGGAGGGAGGAGGGGGAAGAAGGAGGGGGAAGAGGGGGGAAGAAGGGAAGAGGAGAGGAGGAGGGGGGAGAGAAGAGAGAAAAAGAGAGAGACCTTGTCTCTAAAAGTGAGGTGAAGAGTGAGAGAGATAGCAGACAACAACCTCTGATTTCCTCCTGCATTCAAACACACGTGAGCACACACATGAACGCATGCAGACCCATATATCATTCATTAACATGCAAAGAATGGGCAGCCTTAACACACTTTAAGTTCCGATGTCCAAAATCCATCTTTCCTTATGTGACAATTTGTCAACATGAAATCATGATCTTTTCACGTGTTTAGTGTCCAATCTAAAACAGTTTACACACCAACAGTTGGACACTCGACTCCTGAGCTTTGTGAGAGAGCACTGAGTCAAGGATCCCTGTTCCCAGGCTCCGGTATTGAGGAAGGCAAGCTGCAAGAGGTGAGAGCGCTTCCCTTAAAGGATCTCATCCTTGGCCAGGGCAGAGTCAGCTACACTCACGTCACCAGAACTGCGCTCTGCACAACACCAGCATCCGTTTGCCTCAACAAATGCAGGCTGTTTCCATGTGAGCCAGTGATTTGAGTGGTTACAACACACTGGGGGACTCAGATGCTGATGGGGCTTGTCTGTTAGCTCTAAAGGTCGTACTCCCTTCCTCATGCAGACTCTAAGAGATGCGAAGCTTATTCGTCAATACACTAAATCTGTCCTCCGTATGCTCAGTGATGAATCACATGAGCTAGCTTTCCCGAGAGTTTAAGTTTAGTTACTGTCAGGGTTGGGACTCAAACCAACTCTTTGTCATCAGAACTCTTGCCACACAAGAGACTAAGCCTAACCCTGCCACCTCCTGCTAACACGGGACTTTCCACCCCTTGCACAGGCCCCCCCTAAGCTATTTTGAGAAATCTCAAGGGGTCTGGCACGTAGCCAACAGCAAGCCTGGTCAGCTCCCCGGCACATGTTCCCTGCCTGGCTGGCACTGTCACCTCTGTGCTAACTCCTGCTGTCTGCCAAGCTATCTCTAGAGGGAAACTGCTCGCCCTCCTGTCCTGAGAGGACTCCAGCACAGGGCCATAGGCTCTTGAAATCCAATATGAACTTCTTTTTGTTTCCCTGATGTCCACGGGAATCATATTTGAGTCCCCAGCAGAGTCACCCCCTGCTACTACCCAAGGGCACGCCATTGTGTCAGCTTGTCTGTCCTCCCTTAGAACAGTAATGATACCAGTTCCTTACTTAGCACCTACCATGAGCCACACATTACTGGTTTTGAGCACTTGACATGGCTTCACAACCCTGTGAGGCAGGTATTATTAATATCCCCGTAGTAGGGATGAAGAAGCTAAGGGTCATGGCTCCAGCCGCATATGTAGCAGAGGATGCCCTTGTTTAGACTTCACTGAGAGGAGAGGCCCTTGATCCTGTGAAGGCTCGATGTCCCAGGGTAGGGGAATGCCAAGGAAGCAGGAGTGGGGGAGGGGGCTGGAGAGCAAGGGGAGGGGGATGGGGTAGGGGGTTTTCAGAGGGGAAATGAAAATTCCATTTACATGATTTGAAATGTAAATAAAGAAAATATCTAATAAAAAAGAAGCAGCAGCTGAGGGTCAAACGTGTTTTTTTCTAGAAAAACGTAGTCTGTGGACAGAGGTGGTGGGATGGTCGGGCGGAAGAAGTGTTGACTCATAGTCTTCAGAATCCATGCTCTGCGACCCTCCCAAGCAGACTCTTCATCCCATGCCAGATATCTTGGTACCTGTATGCTGCCAGGCCTCAGACGGGTCTATCTACGTGAGATAGCCTGCAGCTAGAGCTGGGTACTCAGCCTAAAAGCAAGGTTCTCCCTATAGCAAAGGGTTCTAAAGAGGCCCTACAGAGGTATACTTACTCCAGGGGATGGTTTGGGTCTTTTGAAGACAGCACAATCCCCAGGGCTGGTTCCTTGACAGTCTCTCTGCTGTCTCTGCCTACATCCTAGTCTTGTGCTCAAGGTCACGAAATATTTCTACCCAGAGTGGAAACACATACAGTAACACAACACCTCCGACAAGGAATGCTGGGAGAAAGCTCATTTTGACTCACACTTGTAGAGAGAACATGGTCAAGGTGCCACGCTGGGTGATAACCTTCTTACTCAGATTCACCATTTCATAAAGCATCATATGACAAAAGACAAGGTGTTCATGTGTGTGTGTGTGTGTGTGTGTGTGTGTGTCTATGTATGTATGTGTGTGTCTCTATGTATGTATGTGTATGTGTGTGTGCATGTGTCTGTGTATGTATATGTGTGTGGGTATGTGTATGCACGCATGTCAAAAGCCAGCAACATTCAGTTTTGAGGACTCTACACTAGTGACTTCCTCTAATCCCAATTCACCTCCCCTAAGCCCTGCCTTGGAACATCGTAGACAGACTGCGTGTGCTATTGCTGTACAACATCATGAAGAGGAGTGAATCTCAGCCTGGGTTCTGAAGGACAAATCTGTTGGGGTATAACGGTGTGGATCTCACATGCTCTGCAAAGGCCTGCATGTTCAAGCATTGCCCCTAAAATTGCACTTAAAAAAAAAAGGTAGAACGTTTAGGAAGCAGAGCCTTCAAAGGGAGTGATGGGACATCAGCACCTCCTCACTCTCATTTGGTTCCTGGCCATGAGGTGAGCAGTTTTGTCCTTATGATGGGCTCATCACAGGCCCAAAGGAAGGAGGACAACGAGCCATTGGCTGGCACCTCCAAACTATGAGCAGGTGGGGGAAACTCTCCTTACAGATTAATTTTCTCAGATATTTCATTAAAGTGATGGACAGCTAACTAATATAGGAATTATATGAAGCTTGAACTATAGCGGTCACCCATTTAATCACCACCCACTCAACATCAGGAGTCTCCAGGCTTCAGAGCCACAAAATCATGAGGACACGGTCCAGAACTCCATCTCGTCTTCCTACTGTTTCCCCCTTGGCACATGGTCAGGATTCATTTCAACAAACACTTCTGGGTGGAGTGTTGAAAAGCTCAGCCAGTCCTAAAGGCAGGCATTGCCGGGAAGTGTGAGAATCAGAAGTTCACTGCCAGCCCCCAGGGCCAGGAGAGTCAGCCCTGCTACAGGCGTTGTCAGGAAAACAGCCAAGAACACTGCTCTGCATAGTCCAGGAGTTTATGTTAAAATGTCAATGCAGAGTTGTGAATTTCATGAAGACCTTAGGGCCCTACGCACACTTTGAAGGATCAGGAAGGAGGGAATGGTGGAGGAGGCCGTCAGAGGGTCACTGCTCAAATTCTAAGGTTCCAGACTGCTAGAAGGAAGCAGGATTCTCGGACACTCGCTGGAGCTGGGGCTGAGAGCGATGAGCTGTACAGAAGAATGGGTCACCTTTTTATGACTTTCATTTCTTGCCTGGAAACCTGGCGTTGACAAGTGTGAACTAGAACCGAATTTTATAAAAGGAATTCTAAGAGGAGTCTTTCAGGCTTCTATACACTAGGAATGAGGTCTTAGGAAAGGTAACCATTCCGAGACAAAACCAAACATGATCCGGCAGGATTCCTCCCCAGGGAGCAAGGCAGGACTGTGGGTCACTGTGTCCCCAGGCCTAGTTAGCATGCATTTTTCCTCGGGTGATAAACTACAGCACATTAATTCACTTTAGAGTGTATGAAAGATGAAGAAGAATAAAAAACCTGAGGGTGGTGTATATGTACACATGTACATATCAGAGACTTGAGGGTGTGTATGCACACATGCACATATTAGAGACCTGAGGGCATGTATGTATACATGCACATATGAGAGACCTGAGGGTATGTATGTACACATGTACATATCAGAGACATGAGGGTGTGTATGCAATGCACACATGTACATATTAGAGACCTGAGGGTGTGTATTACACATTAGAGAACTGAGGGTGGTATGTATATATACATGTACATATTAGAGACCTGAGGGTATGTATGTACACATGTACATATCAGAGACATGAGGGTGTGTATGCAATGCACACATTAGAGAACTGAGGGTAGTATGTATATATACATGTACATATTAGAGACCTGAGGGTATGTATGTACACATGTACATATCATGTACATATATGCACACATGTACATATTAGATACCTGAGGGTGTGCATTAGATATTAGAGACCTGAGGGTGCATATTACACATGCACATATTAAAGGCATGCATACATGTACATATTAAAGCACCAAAGAAAATCCATGCTGAAACTTCCTCTTTGCCCAAGCACATAGCCATGTTATAGTTTGTCCCTTTCACCTTCCCATAGCCACTGCTGGAAGGTAACATGAAGACATGTCCCCTGGGGCTTCCTCAACACTTCATCTTCCCATGACTTTTTGAGGTGGAATGACTTAACCTTTCTGTCAAAACATGAGTAAAATCTGTGGTCTAGAAGAAATAAGGAGAACTGCTGATCTAGATAGTGTTTCTGCCACTTAAACATTTTTAAAAGACAAATGAACCATGAAAAAAGAGACAAATAGGGAAAGAATGGGAAAAGAAGAACTGTGTCCATTATGCCAAACCTTCTCCATCCCTAGTTTAACTGGTCTTCCTTCTCTCCTATCCCATCCTTCCAGCCCACCTCATCTTCCTAACTCAGAGAAAGAAAAAAGAAAGCAAGAAGGAAAGCAGGAAAGAAAGAGAAAAGAAAGGAAGGAAGGAAGGAAGGAAGGAAGGAAGGAAGGAAGGAAGGAAGGAACGAAAGAAAGAAAGAAAGAAAGAAAGAAAAGGAAGAAAGAGAAGGAAGAAAAAGAGAAGGAAGGAAGAAGGAAAGGAAGAAAGAGAGGAGAGAGAGAGAGAGAGAGAGAGAGAGAGAGAGAGAGAGTGAGTTTAGGGTGAAAATAGAGAATGTCTCAAAACCATTCTGAGCATATAAGCTCCTACACTCAAAGTCACGGACCATTTCATCAACTCCTGGCAATTCCCCATCTCCATGTGTGGCTCTCAGAGAAATGTGAATTCCTTAGAAAGACTAAGGGTGCTATGAGAATAACGAAAGGACAGTGACTTAGTCAGGGTTTCTATTTCTGCACAAAACATCATGTCCAAGAAGCAAGGTGGGAAGGAAAGGGTTAATTCAGCTGACACTTCCACGTTGCTGTTCATCACCAGAGAAAGTCAGGTCAGGAACTCTCACAGGGCAGGAACCTGAAAAAAAGAAGCTGATGAAGAGGTCATGGAGGGATGCTGCTTACTGGCTTGCTTCCCCTGCCTTGCTCAGCCTGCTTTCTTATAGAACCCAAGACTACCAGCCCAGGGATGGCACCACCCACAATGGGGCCTCCCAACCTTGATCACTAATTGAGAAAATGCCCCACAGCTGGATCTCACAGCTGTCACAGATGGAGACATTTCCTGAAGGAAGGCTCTCTTCTCTGTGACAACTCTACCTTGTGTCAAGTTGACACACAAAACTGGCCAGTACAGACAAGACACACAGAGAAGCGTAGATGGCCATGGCTACCTGGCACTACTGTCACAAAACATAAATAAAGCCAGGGACAGTGGTACACACCTGTCATCTCAGCGTCACTTGAAGGCTGCGGTAGGAGAAAGGTAAGTGTGTGAGTTCAGGGTTTATCTGGGCAATGTCATAAAACTGTCTCCCAAAACTCAAACCAAAGAAAGACTAAGATCTTTATGTACGGTGCCCAGTAAACATTTGTCTTTTTCTCTTCTTTCTTTTCTCTGTTGTAAGAAAACGGTACAAGAAATGCAAACACTGCTAGTGCGCAGGTGAGACCTGAAAAAGAAAAGGGTTAAAAACCTGGGTTTGCTCAGAGTTAAAGTGTCAAGTAATGGTGAGAAGAAACCCCTCCACGCGTTGGTGTGCCTTTGCACAACACAAAGAGTCCACATGCAACAATCAAACACATAAAATAAATCTACACTTAAAACTATTTGGGCTAGGTAGAGTAGGTTCGGGCTAATTGTTAGGAAAGTGTGTCTGGTGGATTGAAGGTGCTTCCTTTTTTGTCTGGTGGAGTCTTGGGAACAGGAGGCTGGCTGTAAAGGCCAGCTTATGTTTTGACAAAATGGCACTGATAAGGATATCAGTCTGGGCAAGCTAAAACACGGCTGCCCCCAGATACCTTGGAGTTCCAGAGAACCCCAAAGTAAATAGTGATGCAATCTCCTATATGACTGGGGGAGGGTGTAGTTTTGTTTCTCTGACAGAAAGCCACTTTTGTGTGATTCTATATAAGTAAGTCTTGAGGTCAATGGCCTTTACCTGAATTTTGACCCCACTTCTTCCAGCATGCCAATGTCTGTCTGTCTTACTGTCAGCCTACATGTGTGCCCGTGACTGCCTGGCTGTGGCCCATGTGGCCCAAAGTAGGCATTGGTGCTTGTTGGCAAGCTGCCTGCCTCGTGACCTTTGCCCAGAGTGAATAAAGCCTGCCTTATCTGCCCTGGATGACTGGAGTTCTTTTCAACACCACCACTGCCGCTGACACCACACCCTGTCCCCAGCGTCCCGTGACTCTGCTCCCTTCCTGGCGGTTAGAGTGTGAACCTCACGTGGGGTCTTGGCAATCAGCCAGGGCAGTTTTCATTGTGCCGAAGGTCTGGACATACTCAACATCTGTGTCACTGGAGTGCAAGTTTTCTACTGCCGAGCTCATGTGCAGTTCTCATTCTAGTCAGTCCCGCCTCACGGGGGCCTCCTGCTCCCTGTTCAGGGACAGTAAACACCCATCTGCAGCCTCCACCTCTCACGCCGAAGCCTTCAGCCACCTGAAGGAGTGTCCTCTGACCTCACATCAGCCTCTCAACCTCCCCTGGAATCAGTTTGCCAGTTCTTTTTGTGAAATTCCCAGGTAAGATCATTTGTAAGAGTTTATAGAACAGTCAAGAACTCCATTACCAAAATCCATCCTTTTGGATCATGTGGCTTGACCAATCTTGGATCCTTATCATTACATCTCACACCCCTCAGTCTAGCACGTCATATATCTTCTGACTAATTTACGTTGACTTCTGAAAAAGCATCAGTTTCAGCTGTGGGACAACGGTAACTGCAAAGATGCTTTATGGTGGATAGAGTCCTGCTTACGAGAAACCTTGCAAGACTAGACCTCGGCATCCACCATCCTAAGTCAATCCGTGCCTGTTTCCAAATATACCGTGAATCATGAATGATATCTTTGCTTGAAATGAGGATTCCTGCCTATTAACTAATTATACTGACATCAATCCCCTCTGAGCTAGAAAAAGATCCCAAGTCTCAGGTGAGCTATTTTTGGCAGAGGTAATTCCATATAACAGAGATGCAGTTCTTTGCATAATCAGGTTTCAACATGTCAGTAGCAATTTGGAGTGATATTAAAGTGTTTCTGGCTTTTGAAAGGCTTCCAAATGTCCTTAAGTCTGTTTCGTGTTTTCCAAGAAGAAAAATAAAAGCTGAACATTGTGTCAACTTTGTGTCTTGCTAAGAGGATGCTGAGACCCATGCTTGGACATTCTGTCCTGAAATATGCAACCTAGTATCCCAAGAAGAGTCCAGCCTGGACAGGCTGACGTCACACGCTTAAAATGCTCAAACTCTTAAGCAATCAAAGAGGAGTCGTGAAGGATGTTAATAGCTCATTAACTTAAAAAAAATTATAGTTGGCTCATTTTCAACTTAATACCCAATCTCATCAATTGGCCCCTTCTAAGAATTTGAAACACTGAAAGACAGGAATAGAGCCTAAAATATTGATAGCAACCTAAAACAGCATTCTTCAAAAGGTTTGTGTGAAGTAAGTAGGGAAGGAGGAGTAAAACAAGTAGCCATTGGTCTAGAAGAGAAAAACTCATTGATCTATATTTTTTTAAAAAAAAATGGTCAGGTTTAAAAATATCTATACCCAGTGGAAGATGGAGGGGAAACTATGGTCAGGATGAAATATATGAGAGAAATTGGTTAATTAGAAACAGGAATCCCATTGGTGTCCATGATATTCATAGTTCTCAGGTCCTTGAACCATTTGGTTCTGCTTGTATCACATAAAAACTGGAAGATGGTTCACTGGTACTCTAGAGGAGCCTTATCAGAGGAAGGCTAAAAAAACTATCATCCTAGCCATTATAGCAATTCTTGAGGCTACTGGAGACATAGATCTTGCCTGTCCTTGACACCAGTTCTAAAGCCTTTCACCTGCTGTCTTGGTAGCTTGGTCTCCGAGGTGCCACTCGCTGATAACAGAGACTCCTCAGGCCAAGCAAATTTGTAAGCATTTTCACCTCTTATTCCAAGGATCAGATTATTACACATTACAATACAGTGTTCACTGACTGGGGCTGAATAGTGATACTAGAGTGTAGGGTTCCATCCCTACAGGGCACCTCCTTATAGACAGCACCTCAGCAAAAACCTTTAACAGAATATATTAGGCTGTGCTGTTCCGGTAGCTGCTGGATACCAAAGTGCATGAAGTACCAGAGGCCACCATGATGATGTTCCTACCGCTGCACTTGATTTACTATTCCATTACAGTTCTGTGTAGAACCCCATGCTACAGATCAAACTCTCTATGAACCATGGTTGGTGATGTTGGCATCACCCTGAAGGTAGAAAACATCCTACATTTGAGGAAGGTGTCAAACCTAGTAGAAAGAATCCCACAGCCTGACTTTCCTGCAGACCCTTTTCTGTCTTAGGCTCACAGAAGTTGACAGTCTTACGTATCACTTAGTATGTGAGTTAAAGCAATATTCCCAAGTGTGAAATATACTATCTGTGACTATCAGAGGTCCCTATTATGTATTGAACTCCTTCTAGGTGATAGGAATTACAAAACAGAACATCTCCATATGTTGAAGAGAATGTTCCAGTGTCTCACAGACCATTTGGCTAAAAGTGTCATGGTGCTGTGCACACTGAAATTTCTGAGGGTTTCTTCCCTACCCTCTAGAGCACATGATCTTAAGTGTCTGTTGTTATATTAGCAGTTACCACAAATTTAGCTTAAAACAATACCCACATATTACTTCACGTCTCTATTCATCAGAAGTTCAAAGAGGTTAATCTGGATTCTCTGTTTAAAATCTCACCGGGCCACAAAGTGTCAGCTGCTCACCGTTTGGTTTACCACTGAAGAATGTTCCACCACCATCACCACAGACCGTGACCTGCCTACGTCCCATGGAGCATCAGGAGATTTTATTGCTGCCAAGTTTTTAAAATAATGCTTGAACATGAACCGCTAAGTCACACTAGCTGTGCTTACAACCCTCGCTATGCCTCCTCAAATCAAATGTGTGGACTATGTGCGCACCA
The DNA here is from genome assembly GCA_964023405.1 of Apodemus agrarius. NCBI lineage: Eukaryota > Metazoa > Chordata > Mammalia > Rodentia > Muridae > Apodemus > Apodemus agrarius. The sequence continues at coordinate 15,784,112 of OZ030016.1, read as the reverse complement.
AGTGGTCCCTTCCACTACCTGAACCTCATGCCTTCCCCATGAGTTCAAGTGAGATCTCTGACATATATTTCTGCCTCTGTAATGGTTTACAAAGCCATTCACTGAGTGAGTGAACAAAGATTTCCTATGACAAGGGGTTTCAGGAGTAAGTTTTTTAAAGCTTTCAAGCAATTTTAAGCAAATATTACCTGATAATATCAGAATCCAGTTTAAACTGAATCACAGAGGTTCTGCCTCCTGCAAAGTACTGTGTTTTCTATGATCCTGAGCTTGTGGTAGTAACTGCCCATCACATCATATTTTGTTGATATTAGACAATACATGAAATAGTCATTTTAAAAGAAATTTGACCATTTACCTCCAAACATGATAGTCATCATTTACACTCTGATTAAATTTATGAGATTATTACGACTTCTGTATCCTTTTGTCATAGGTAGTAAAACTTCAAATGATCCGTCTTCCACGTTGGTAAGTTTCTTACCAGTAGCAACAGAATTTCTTACTATATGGAAAGTATAATATTTTACTAACTTTTGACAGATGGATTTGTTCTCTATAGAAGTTTCTTATGGATCAAATTGCTATTTTTCCTATTTCCAATTTCCTCTTCCTCTTCTATTTCAGAACTTCCTGCTTTAGAGGGACACTGTGATACTCAAAGACTGACTATATGTCTTGTCACATGAGACCATCATATGTCATAGTTCTGTCTGTGAAGAACCACTGGGAAGTCCCCTCAGCAGAATAATGTGTTCGCCCTTTCCTCCCCCTACAGTGGATTAAGACTGTGATGGCTGCTATACCGGCAGCCATCTTGGCTATGAAGTAATTTAGAAGACAAAAGTAAAGATGGCTTCTTATTGAGAAAGAAATCTGTAGTTCTAAGGGTATCATGAAGCCCTGTGCCAACACTAGCTAAACTGCCTGCTCCCCCCCCCAATCTTGACAAAAACAATGAGTCTATTGTTTATTCAAGTTACTTTCATTTGAGGATTAGTATCTTCTGTGTACCTGAAGTTGTTGTTAACTGAGAACTTTGTAAAAGATTGCATTTAGGGAAAAGTGCAAAAGATATAATGGTCTTGTGCCCATAGTTGATGGCATTTGTGTGGTTTGAATAACAATAACAATGGCTCCCATAGGCCCATAAGGAGGGACACTACTAGGAAGTGTGGCCTTTTTAGAGTAGGTGTGGCCTTATTGGAGGAAGTACTTCATTAGGGGGTAGGTCTTTACTTCCTGCTGCCTGCCGATCCAGTTGTAGAACTCTTAGCTCCCTCTCCAGCACAACACCCTGCTTCCCACCACAACTATAATGGACTAAATCTCTGAAACTATAAGACAGCCCCAAATAAATATTTTTCTTTATAAGAGTTGCTATAGTCAAGTGTTTTATAGCAAGAAAACCCTAAGACAGCATTTTTACAACAGGCAACAAGCTAGTAAAGAAATTTAACTTGCTGGTCCAGTAACACTCAAAGTTCTATTATTCATTGTTACATTTTCTAATACTATCTTTGGGTATATGTGCAGTCTCATCAAGCTCAAAGAGTTATATGCCCCAAATCATGTAACTTCATAGTGTATATTCATTGTACTGACAATCTATATTGTGGATGTTAGCTCATGCATTCTGAATTACAAAATTTATCTAATCATTGTTATTATGTTTTCATTTCGAAACTGTTAAGCCTTGGCGTAATTTTAATGACATTGGAAACGCATGTGATGGCTAAAATTAACATAAATAAGTAAACATACATGTAGGTATGTAATGAAAAAAGAGGGCATAAATTAGGAAAAGAAGCAAGGTGGAGTGTATGTGAATGTTGGAAGTGTAAAAAGGAATAGGAAAAATGGTCTAATTATACTACAATTTCAAAAAATAAGATAAATCATTAAAAAATAAAGATAAATCATGGCTCCAAGAAAGTATGAAGGTAGCAATGAGTTATGAAAAATATATTCAAATTACAAGACTTCCTATGCACAATAGTCTGTAATGACCTTACCTCCAGTGTAGGTAGTCAGAGACGTAAGGTAGGTAGAGAGTCTGTAAGTCTTAGAACTGCAAAGGAAACTAATTAAGTATGCAAAGACATATCTTTATGGAGGCTAAGCTAAGCTGGCCTATAAACCACCTAGGATTATGACAACGAATGACTGTATAATGTTCACAAATGGGGGGAGGTCAAAATATCATTAACCTATATGCATACGTGCATACATACACACATACATACATATGTAAAATAAGCAGAAAATAACTGCTAAATTTTAGCAGGAATTGAATGCAAGAGTTCGGTTGAAATAAAATTTATCTATAAACAGAGGAGAAGAAAGTTATCTTGAGGAGGAATTAATAATCAAGACTGGAAGGTGGAGCCGGGCAGTGGTGGTGTATGCCTGTAATCCCAGCACTTGGCAGGCAGAGGCAGGCGGATTTCTGAGTTCGAGGCCAGCCTGGTCTACAGGGTGAGTTCCAGGACAGCCAGGGCTATACAGACAAACCCTGTCTCAAAAAAACCAAAACAAACAAACAAAAAAGACTGGAAGGTGGGCCTCCCATAACCTACCCAACACAAAGATATACAGAGCATTGTGGGAAGGAAGAAATGTCTAGCTCTTTAAAGGGATATTGCCTCTGTCATTTCATCTCATTCCTTAGAACCTGTCACCGCCTTCAGCAATGACTGAGCTTTCTGAGGCCGGAGGCTGACTTGAGCACAGTAGTAGAGATTGGCCAAACACCTCACCTAAGCAGTCCTTTAACACACAAAGACCTTGAGAACATTGTGTTTGTTAGGAGCAAAACAGAATTTCTCTTCTAATGAAAACACGTGAAATCTATTTACCAAACGGCTGTTTCTTTTTCTTGTATTATATACATGTATGAAATCATCCAGAGAATAAAACTTGATTCGTGCTCTTAGGAAAGCAGCCCAGAGAAGAATCCCAGAGAGGTTTCTGGCATGAGCAGGACCACTATCTTGGAGGAAAGCTCTCGCTAGGAGCTAAATTTGCTTTTACCTACATACAACTTAGACCTCACAAGTTTCCAGAACTGTGAAAAATACATTTCAATTATTTATGAGACACCAGTCTATTGACCTTTGCTCTCCTAGCCTGAGTGGAAGAAGACTCTAGCTAAGGTGTAATAAGGAAAAGGAAAGAGTCCTGGGAAGCCAGGGCGCAGCATTAGAGTAGGTTAGTGAGTATGGATGCCACTGGGTTACTGAGATCCTAAATACAGAGGTTATCAGGGTACATGGAGATGCTAAGAATCGTCATCTCCCTGATCAGCTCGCCCACACATAATCACAAAGATCATTCTATTTCATCTGCTCTCCATATTCTCCAACTCCTCGTCTTGTCGGAGATTTCTTAAAGTGAGAGCTAAGCCTCCCCATTCTATGAACTGTGATGGCGAGACTACTGAGGAAATGTTCGGATTCCTCTGAATCTCCTCTACTGAAAGCAAACACCTGCCCACTTCTCCGGCCTTATGAAATCCCAGCAGGCTCACAAGTGACAGCATCTCCACCTTGCCGTCCTGGGTTTTTGACTTTTTTTTCCCAAGTTGCCATGGTTTCCTCCAGGATCCAAAATTATTGATCAGTGTTGTCACGCATCAAACAGACCCATCATGCTTTATTAAATCCTTGGAGAATAGAGGCCCCGCCCCTTTCCCACTGATCAGAGAGATGATGGATGTGATAACCTCTGCCATCCTGATGTAAGCCCTGGCACAGCCACGCTGAAAGCCTGGCCAAAGGGAAGCCAGCTCCATAAAGAAAAGGTTAAGGACTCGGCCTTAAGAACTCCAAAAACCTTAACATATAACTTCTCCTAAATAATTTAGAAGTTGTGCTTATTAGTTGAATCTTTAGCCACGGTACTCCAGCATGCCTCAGACTTGAAAGGCACCACACTTGAAAAGATTCTGTCATCAGTGTCCTGAGGGGCTCCAGGAAGAGATGCAAGAGAAACTGCTCTCTATTCTCAATAAATTTAGAATCTAGGGGAAGGGGCAACTAAGCAACAAATGAATAAGGTGTGATAAGTGCTAGTGCGCGTTTGAATTTAAATATAGATCATGACACACAAAGGCTCCCCATTCGATCCCATCGCAAGACCTTTCTTTTGAGTCAAAGGCACTGACACCTTTAGAATATATAACTCTGAAAAAATTTAAAATCATACTTGGAAGCTAATGTTTGGCATTTCTTGAGGGGTAAGAAATAGATTAAATTAAAGCCAAAATTAGTCAACTACTAAAAAATGAAAAATTTTGGTACTGTTTCCTGTGCTATTAACTTGGTAATACTTAAATATCCCCTAGAACTCGCATGACCAAATATACCATATAAAAATTAATAAAATGGAATTGTGGCATTCAACATGGCTGAGCAAATGTCTTTGGAGGAGGATGTTGAGTATTTCGGTAATATCGCAAGGAGTAGAGCTAGGTCAGATGGTAGATTTACTGTTAGCATTCGAGGGTTCTTCAGACTGATTTCCAGAGTGCTTGGCCAATTTGGAATCCCTCTGACTGAAAATAAGGGTTCTCTTCTCATATCCTCGCCAGCATTTGTTGTCTATAGTTTAGTTGATTTATCATTGAGTCAGATAAGATGAAATCTGAAAGTTGTTTTGATTTGCATTTCCCTAACTGCTGGGGTGCTGAACTTTGAATTTTTATTTTATTTCTAGATATTTCTCAATCACTTTTATTCCTTCTTTTGAGAACTCTGTTAGTTCTATAGCCTATTTTCTGAATGGGTTGACTTTGGGGGAGATTGTTTTGGTGATTTTGATTCTTTGGGTTTCATATATGTGTGTGTGTGTGTGTGTGTATGTGTGTGTGTGTGTGTGTGTGTGTGTGTGTGTATATACTACACCTCTGTCAGGTGTATTACTAGCAAAGATTCTCTCCCATTCTGTTAGTTTATTCTGATTGTTGTTGCTGTTGTTGTTTTAATGAGGTCCTACCAATCAATTATTGGCCTAAATTCTTAAGCAAATCAAGTTCTGTTCAGGAAGTTCTTGCCTACACATATATGATGTAAGGTATAGCTTGTGTTTTCTTCTAGCTGGTTCAGTGTTTCAGGTTTAGGTCTTTGGTCCATTTGAAGTTACTTTTATTCAAGAGGTAGACACAGGCCTGGTTTTATTCTTCTACATGTGGACATCCAGCTTTTCTAGCATTGTCTGTTGAGGATGCTTTCTTTGTAAAATATCCCGTGGTTGTAGCTATGCGTACTTACGTGTGGCTGCTCTACTCAGAATAGCTAGAGAATGGACACAACCTAAATGTCCTTCAACTGACAAATGGATGGAAATGTGGAACATTTATACTATGGGATACTATTTCAGGTGTACAGAAAAAGGAAAGCATAAATTTGCAGATAAATAGGTGGACCTAGAAAAGATGATGTGGAGTGAGAGAAACTAGACCCAGAAAGACAAATGTCACTTGTTCCCTCTCACCTGTGGCTACTAACCCTAAATCTTCAGATATGAATATATAACTTGGAGAACCACAAAAACTGAGGGAGTAGACAAAGAACCAGAAACAACCAAAGAGGGCTGAGGGCGGGAGAAATATTCCTACCCAGGGCACAGCCCATCAACTTATTAGCCAACCAAGTTGTGAGCCCTGAAATCATATGCATTCAAGTAACATTATATGGGCTGAACAGATTATATTCATATATTCAGCAAGATTTTGTGTGTGTGTGTGTGTGTGTGTGTGTGTGTGTGTGTGTGTGTGTAAATTAAGGAAAATTAGGTCATGATTGTGGGGGGGGATTGAAGTGAAAAAGAAAGAAGAAATGATGTAATTATATTTTATTTCAAAAACTTAATTAAAATATTTAAGAAATAAATGTGCATGGAGGATAGAGAGGACCTGGCAGCCATCATTCTCTGGCAGCCATCTGTGCTTGGCTAGGGTGACAGTGACCCGGCCAGCAGGCTGCACATCGCCACCCACTGCTGTCCAAGCCCAAGCTCCCCTTCCTGACTGCTCCTCCTGCCGTCTGACAGAAACCCCAGGTCCACGGACGGATGTGTGGAATGGATGTGTGGCTGGGAGGCCAGGCAGGCAGCGGTTCCACTGGCCCTCTCAGCTCTCGGTCATTCTCACGTGGGTGGCCGGATGCTCCTGGCTTTCAGATCAACTGCCTTCAACTCACCTTTCAGACTGTCATTTCTCCAGCCTCTCGAGATGCACAGGGTTTCGTTCTTTTAATAACAAATCCCATACCCATAGCTCAGAGAGATCGCCTTCCTGGTTTACTTGTGAAGCTGTAAGTTATTGAAAAGGGTCACTCTGGGGCTAGAGAAGTGGCTCCTGCATTGAGAACACAGACTGCTCTTCCACAGGACCCAAGTTTGCTTCCCAGAATCCAAGTCAGTGGACTCATGACCACTGTGAGCTGCAGGCCCATCCAGAGAATTAACACCCTCTTCTGAAATCCTTGAGCACCCACACTCCTGTGCAATACCCCTACACAAACATACAATATACATATATGTATATGTACACACACACACACACACACACACACACACACATATATATATATATATATATATATATATATATGCATACTACAAAATAAATGTAAATCTTTAAAATGTGAAAAAACTTATGGGATCATCCCATTCCAGACAAATATCTTTCCCATATAGTATCCTAATGATATGAGTGTAAATATAGCATCAGAACCCCTGTTTGCAAACAGGGAAACAATATAAAGGAAATGACCCAGTTGGCCTAACAGTATCCAAGTCAACCAGAAAGTTTCGTTTCTCTCGGGCAGCTGCCTCTGCTTGGTGCACAGATACAACCCAGCAAAGAGCCCGCTGCTTGGGCGCTATTACAAGACCAGTAAGGAAGGGAATAAATGATGTAATGGCTAAGGAAGTTAGTCAAATAATGAAGTCAGGCAGGCAAGATTAGAAGCAGAAGTGAGAGACTCTCCACTCATTCTCCCAACCACGCAAGGTAAACACAGTGCTAGCTGCCCGTCATAGGTTAGAAAGCAAAGAAAGCCCAAAGCCCTTGGGTGAGGAACTCAAGACGAAGCCCGTTTTAAGGATCCCAGCTCTGCACCATCAGAGTCTATAAGCTTATGACTCACGGTTTTTATTGCTGCCGTAAAGTAGGCCTGAGGCAGTCAAGTATGGAAAGGGGTCAGCTCAGCTCAGAGTCTTAGAGTTGCTCAGCTATGAAGGATTGCCATATTGCTTGCTGGTCTGTCGTAAAGGCATCACGGTACATAGAATGAAACTGACCACCCCATGGACAGGAAACAAAAGAAGGAACAGTAAGAGTTAGGAACTGGCGTCCAAAAACCGATGGAGCATCTACAAAGCCCCACTTCCTCGGACTTCCATCCTCTTCCAGAAGCGGAAGTCGGTGATGGCTCGAATCTTTAGTCCATGAACCTTTAAAAGACCTTCAATATCTAAACCACAGAACTGAATCAAGAGGAAGAGGGAAGGGAAAATGATACCAAAATTAAGACACGAAGGCCGAGTTAGGAAGACAGAGGGAGACGATGACACGCAACGTTCATGCATGTTAAACCGTGTCCCGGTCACATGCTGCTTGTAGTTGTCGTTCTATTCAGGTTGTGGGAATATGATGTCTCTTTCTCAGCCTCGTGCACCTTACATCCCAAGAAGACAGACATCAATCTGAAATTTTAATGACTACTATATTATCAGCAATTTATTTTAAATACTATATATAATGAGTGATGTTTGGGTGGGCATTTTTAATGCATACCCTAGAGATGAATTACCGTAATCAGAGAAACACAATATGTGCTATGAGGTATCATTTTAAAGCTAATCGAAATGCCCCGCAGGCCTCTACCCTACACCCATCAACATCTTAATATCAGACCAATAACAAGTTGGTTAATGAGTGTAATTGATGCTATAGGTGGTTTTGCTTTGGTCAAATACATAATCTTCTATTTGAATGGAATAACCAAAAGAATAGTCATACCCACCCTTGCGTAAATGAATATGGGAATCAGAAAGCCTAATCGCCTCATGTCCCTTGGATTCATGCCCTAGCCTCAGTATTTCATCTGGATCTCTATCGTAACTTGACCCTGCTTAGACATTTAGCTGAATTCTACTGCCATACGCATGCATATGTCTCCACTGAGCCCTTTAATGAATGGCTTTACAAACTATGGGACAATCTCTGCTTGTTTGATGGTATCTGTTGCACAGATTTGAAGTTCACCTTCAGTATAACACCTCTGCTGACTGTGAGTTCTGGGTTTAATAGAATTACAAATGACCATGCCTGATTGAGGCTATTTTGCAATAGCATTTCAATTCCAACTGTAAGAGTCACAGGAGCATCAGCATGTGGGGTGACGTGGAAGGCAGGGCATCTATTCCTGCCCTAGTCTTCTAACTCAGAATCAGAGTTTGCATAAGGAAGGATATAGAATACACTGTAGGCAAAGGGGTCACAAATACTGACCTCCTTAAAGGTTAATGAAGACTACCTGTGTGCATGTACTAACTCGGTAGAAGTGACATTGGCTAAGGCAGGAAGGTGCCAATTCTCATGTAGGCTGGTAGGTAAAGATGTTACATTAGTTGGAATTAAAACAGGACTCGCAAACAAATGAATGAATGAATGAATGAATGATGCACTCCTACAAAGGAAACTCCAGTAAAAAAGAATACCAAGTTCCAACATACAAAGTTTTTCCTCTTGAAAACAAACACTGAAAACTAAGACACTGACGTGCATGGAAAAGAAGTTTGGTCTTGGTCAACCCGGATAAGCCTTCAGTGGCTGAGGAAGAACCCTGACAGGGCCGATTGGCTCAGGTCATTAGCTAAGCTTCTGTTTTAAGTATCGCTGAGCTTGACGGGTGGGGTGGGGTGGGTGCTTTCTTTTCTCATCACTGTGCTTGGCAATGCCAGCTTTGGTACCAATGCCCAATTACCCACAAGTCCTCAGTGAAAAATAACAAACCTCACTCATTTGCATAATTGTTTCCTTTGCTGCTTCCTTTATAAAAAATAATGAGCCATTATGCACATAATTAAAGCAAGCTTAACAAACGGAGGGCCCGGTTGACAAGAAACACATGAGAAGGTCAAGAAAAATTAGCACGGAGTCTGGTCTGCTAAGAAGAAGGTCAGTCCCACAGGCACCATCTCCAGGGAGCAGGACTCCCTCGGGGCCCGCTTCAGGTTTTCAGAGCGTTCTGGCTTCCTGAGGAAACCCAGTTCACCTAAGCCAGCCCTTCTCCAGGATCCTTTTCTTTCCATCTTCTAAATGATGAGTTTCTGGCTTCTGGTCCTAGCCCTTTGCAACAGATCTCTCACCCCCTCACCCTCACTCGTTTCCCCAAAGCACCTGGCCACAAATCACTACGGGAATAAGCAGGGTTCTTCAGTCCCAAGGAGGTTCATGATGACACTTATGGAGATGACATCCTTTCTGGTCTCAGAACAGCCGGAGCATGCTAGAAGGAAAGTATCTTTGGCCCCGGTTATGTCTAATCCGTAAGTACTTTTTTCTAAGATTTATTTATTTGTTGTGTATGTGGTTGGGACAGACAGACAGATAGACAGACAGTTAAACAAATAGAGAGAGATGGGTAGGAGGCGTATGTGTGTCAGAGCACACATGTGGCATTCAAAGACCAATGCTGTGGAGGTTCCTTCTTTCCGTCGTCACATGACTTCTGGAGAATGAACTAGGCTCATCAGGGCTGCATGCTATATGCTGAACCATCTCCTCAACTCTAAAACTTGAGTTCATTTTTATTTTATTTTATTTATTTATTATTTGTGTGTGTGTGTGAGAGAGAGAGAGAGAGAGACAGAGAGAGAGAGAGAGACAGAGAGACAGAGAGAGAGAGAGAGAGAGAGAGAGAGAGAGAGAGAGAGAGGGAGAGAAGGAGGGAGGGAAGGGGGGAGGTAAGAGAAGGGGGGAAGAGGGAGAGGGAGACTTGTGAGTGCAGGTACCTACACACCACAGCACAACTTTCTGGAGAGGATTCTTTCCTTTCGCCAAGGGTTCTAAGAGTCAGACTCGGGTCTTCAGGTTTGTATAGCAAATGCTTTTACTTATGGAATCCTCTCACTGGGCATTTTCTTCGAAGCATCTTCCTCCTTATGGTACTGACAGATCTTTCTTCCTGGGCATCTTATACACCTGGTCCATTTCTTCATTTCTTCCCGTTCATACTCAGTGACCCAGTTCCTAGAGAGAGGCATGAGGCGCAGGCGATCTTAGAAATGCAGAGTCTCGGCTCTCCTCTCCGGACTTATGAGTCTGCATGAACGTCTTACCATGCTCCCCGCTCCCCGCTCCCGGCTACTGCCCTCTGCTTTGAAGTGTGGGACGCAGCCCTCTAGGGACCTCCTTCTGTGTGCTTTCTTCTTGAGGTGGTTTGAATAGAGATGGCCACCATAGACTCCTGTATTTGAATGCTTGGCCATAGGGAATGGCATTATTAGGAGGTGTGGCCTTGCTGGAGTAGCTGTGGCCTTGTTATAGGAAGTGTGTCACTGCAGGGATGGGCTTGGATGTCTCCTATACTCAAGCCCAGTGTGGCACACAGTTTCCTGCTGCCTTCAGATCCAGAGGTAGCACTCTCCACTCCTTCTCCAGCACTGTGTCTGCCTGGGTGCTGCCATGCTTCCCACCATGATGATAACGGACTGAACCTCTGAACCTGTAAGCCAATTCCATTAAATGCTTCCGTTTTTCAGAGCTGCCATGGTCATGGTGTCTCTTCACAGAGATGAAACCCTAACTAAGACACTTCTCCCATAGTGTCTGACCAACTCCTACTGCACATCATTGTTTAAAGGATTCTTGTCCTAGAATTATGGGGTGCCTCAGCACAACACTTGACTCTGGACAGATAAGATCACAGCGGTTGACCTGACACATGTCCTCTCAGTGGGGAAGGAGTACCCTGCACACCCCACGGCCCCCCGTGGACTTGTACTCAGGACAGAATGAATGGCTAATGGCTGTGGGGAGCAGGGTTAGAGAAGAGAGTGGACTGTTTCCAATAGGTGGATATGAGCAGATCCTTTGAATAAATCTGCAGGCCAGCATGAGCTGGGGCAAAAGCAGGCACTGCTCCTGACTTGTTTATAAGAGGGGTGTTTGCTTTGTGGGGGTCTTGTCAACAGGAACCACACAGGGTAGAAAACACACAGCTAGTTAGAACCATCCATGGTCACTCAGCCTCCTGTGCGTCCAGATGTCGAGGCCACGATCGGGTCTGAACCTTAGCTTAGCCAAGCCATGTTATGAAAATATACACTGATACGACGACATGAAATTACAGGTGTGTCTCTGGACGGAACTAGAATGTCTCACTCTTCACCTTAGATCTCTCCCTCGCTCACTCACCATACTGTCCCCAGCATCCCACATGTTATCAGCACTGAAATAAATATTTAAATACAGGCATGCAACTATGAAGCAAGTATGTAGAGTAGGAAAGGGACTCATACATTTCTAGAGAAACCCAATGCTCCTTTACCTTAGTCTTGGTTATATAAGAACCAGACCCAGGCCATCTTGTCTGCAGCTTCCCATCCAGCCGGTAGCAGGTCAGCCAGACCTAGCCAGCCTGCCAGGTGCTGAGACCCTGCCGGCGAAACCAGGTACCAGAGACAGCCCGAGTTTAAGACCTCCGGGGACTCAGGTCTGGGGCAGGAACTGTGCACAGCCTAGCGGTTTGGAGTACAGCGGCCGTGCCTGCGCTCTGCGCTCGCAGGCCAGACCCCCGAACCCCCTGCAGGCAGCGCCATCTTGTCTGCAGCTTCCCATCCAGCCGGTAGCAGGTCAGCCAGACCTAGCCAGCTTGCCAGGTGCTCAGACCCTGCCCGAGGAACCAGGATAAGCAACAATTCTTGTTTATTAAGAAGAGTGAGGACCAGCTATAGCGGCAGGCCTCCATATTGCAACCAGGACACAGCTGGAAAGGTGCAGATAGAGACTCCATCTGGGGCTAGAGCAGGGAGAGCTGCTAAGCTCTCGCCCACAGGCGGGCCCAGGCGCCTAGGCTCTGCAGCACGTCCCTGCAAGCTTAGGCCGTGCACCGAGGCAGCCGGAACCACCCAGCTCCCCAGGAGCCCGGACCAGCGATAGCGGCAGGCCTCCATACTGCAACCAGAACACAGCTGGAAAGGCACAGGTAGACAGATTCCATCAGGGGCTACCACGTGGGGGGATCTGCTAGGCTCTCGCTACTAGGCAGGCCCAGCAGCACCTGCCGAGGCTCTGCTGCACTCCCCCACACTTCCCGGAGACCTCAGGCCGTGCACAAAGTCAGCAGGTGGCAGCCAGCTCGTGATCCCGTTGAGCAGCAATCACGCATAACCACCAGTAGAGAAACAACAGGTAAGCCCAGCCTCACAGGAGATTCAAACACCAGCCAGTGACAACAAGGTCAACTAACACCAGAAATAACCAGATGGCAAAAGGTAAATGAAGGAATGACACTAACAGAAATCAAGACAACATGACAGCATCTGAACCCAGTTCGCCAACAACAGGAAGCCCTGGATACCCCAAAACACCAGAAAAACAAGACTTGGATATAAAATCACTGGTCAGGATGCTGGTAGCTGAACACATAGAAAAATCTCGTAAAGAAATAGAAGAGAAAATGGATCAAAAGTTAGAAGCCTTTACAAGGCAAATACAAAAATCACTTCAAGAAATGCAGGAGAAGATGGATCAAAAAGAAGAAGACAATAAGGAGGAAAGACAAAAATCACTTAAAGAAATACAGAACGTGGGCCAACAAGTAGAAGCTATGAAAGAGGAAACACAAAAATCTATTAAAGAAATACATGAAAACACAATCAAGCAAGCGAAAAATCTGAGCACATCCATCCAGGCACTAAAAACAGAAGTAGAAACAACTAAGAAATCGCAGAGGGAGACAACATTGGAGATAGAAAACCTTGGGAAGAAATCAGGAGCCATAGATGCAAATATCAACAATAGAATACAAGAGATAGAAGACAGAATATCAGAAGCCGAAGATACCATAGGAACCATTGATTCAACAGTCAAAGAAAATACTAAATGCAAAAAGGCTGTAACCCAAAACATCCAGGAAATCCAGGACACAATGAGAAGACCAAACCTAAGGATTATAGGTATAGACGAGAATGAAGATGTACAAGTTAAAGGGCCAGCAAATATCTTCTACAAAATTATGGAAGAAAACTTCCCCAACCTAAAGAGAGAGATGACCATGAATATACAAGAAGCATACAGAACCCCAAACAGCTGGATCAGAACAGAAATACATCCCGTCACATAATAATCAAAACTCCAAATGTACTAAACAAAGAAAGAATATTAAAGGCAGCAAGAGAAAAAGGCCAAGTAACCTATAAAGGAAGACCTATCAGAATAACACCAGACTTCTCACCTGAGACCATGAAAGCTAGAAGATCCTGGGCAGATATCATGCAAACTCTAAGAGAACACAAACTTCAGCCAAAACTACTTTACCCAGCAAAGCTCTCAATCACCATAGATGGAGACATCAAGGTATTCCATGACAAAACCAAATTTGCACGATATCTTTCCACAAATCCAGCCCTACAAAGGATAATAAGGGGAAAACACCAAGACAAGGACGGAAACTACACCCAGGAAGAAGCAAGATAGAAACCTCCTCTCATCAAACCCAAAAGAAGTTAACCTCTCGAATATAAAATAATAAATAAAATAAATAAATATAATTTCAAAAATGTCTGGAGGAAATAATTACTATTCCTTAATATCTCTTAACATCAATGGACTCAATTCCCCAATAAAAAGACATAGATTAACAGACTGGATACGGAAACAGGACCCTACATTTTGCTGCATACAGGAAACACATCTCAGTGTCAAAGACAAACACTGCCTTAGAGTAAAAGGCTGGAAGACAATTTTACAAGCAAATGGTCTCAGGAAACAAGCTGGAGTAGACATTCTAATATCAGATAAAATTGACTTCCAACCTAAAATCATCAAAAGAGACTCAGAAGGTCACTTCTTGCTGGCCAAAGGAAAAATCCACCAAGAAGAGCTCTCAATACTGAACATCTATGCTCCAAATGCAAGGGCAGCCTCATTCGTAAAAGAAACCTTACTAAAGCTTAAAGCACACATTACACCTAACACAATAATTGTGGGTGACTTCAACACTCCACTCTCCTCAATGGACCGATCAGGAAAGCAGAAACTAAACAGGGACACAGTGAAACTAATTGAAACTCTGGACCAATTGGATTTAACAGATATATATAGAACATTTCATCCTAAAGCTAAAGAATATACCTTTTTCTCAGCTCCACATGGGACCTTCTCCAAAATAGACCATATAATTGGTCACAAGACAGATGTCAACAAATACAAGAAGATCAAGCTAATCCCATGCCTTCTATCAGATCAACATAGAGTAAGAGTGGTCTTCAATAACAACAAAAACAACAGAAAGCCCACATACACATGGAAACTGAACAATACTCTACTCAATGACACCTTGGTCAAGGAAGAAATAAAAAAAGAAATCAAAGACTTTTTAGAATTCAATGAAAATGAAGGTACAACCTACCCAAATCTATGGGACACAATGAAAGCAGTGCTAAGAGGAAAACTCATAGCTCTAAGTGAATCCAAAAAGAAACTGGAGAGAGCATATACTAGCAGCTTAATGGCACACCTTAAAGCCCTGGAAGAAAAACAAGTTAATTCACCCAGGAGGAGTAGAAGACAAGAAATCATCAAACTCAGGGCTGAAATCAATCAAATAGAAACAAAGAGAACCATACAAAGAATCAACAAGACCAGGAGCTGGTTCTTTGAGAAAATCAACAAGATAGATAAACCCTTAGCCAGACTAACCAAAGGACACAGAGACAGTATACAAATTAACAAAATTAGAAATGAAAAGGGAGACATAACAACAGAAACTGAGGAAATTCAAAAGATCATCAGATCCTACTACAAAGGTCTATACTCAAAACAACTGGAGAATCTGGAGGAAATGGACAATTTCCTAGACAGATATCAAATACCAAAATTAAATCAGCATCAAGTAGATCAGCTAAATAGTCCCATAACCCCTAAAGAAATAGAAGGGGTTATAGAAAGCCTCCCAACCAAAAAAAGTACGGGACCAGATGGTTTTAGTGCAGAATTCTATCAGACCTTCAAAGAAGACATAACACCAATACTTTTCAAACTATTCCACAAAATAGAGACAGAAGGGATACTGCCCAACTCATTCTCCGAAGCCACAATTACGCTAATACCTAAACCACAAAAAGATCCAACAAAGAAAGAGAACTACAGGCCAATTTCTCTTATGAATATAGATGCAAAAATACTAAATAAAATTCTTGCTAACCGAATCCAAGAGCACATCAAAACGATCATCCACCATGATCAAGTAGGCTTCATCCCAGGGATGCAGGGATGGTTCAATATACGGAAATCCATCAATGTAATCCACTACATAAACAAACTGAAAGAAAAAAACCACATGGTCATCTCATTAGATGCTGAAAAAGCATTCGACAAAATTCAGCATCCTTTCATGCTAAAAGTCTTGGAAAGAGCAGGAATTCAAGGCCCATACCTAAACATAGTAAAAGCAATCTACAGCAAACCAGTAGCCAACATCAAAATAAATGGAGAGAAACTTGAAGCATTCCCACTAAAATGAGGGACTAGACAAGGCTGCCGTCTCTCTCCATATCTTTTCAATATGGTACTTGAAGTTCTAGCAAGAGCAATTAGACAACATAAGGAAGTCAAAGGGATACAAATTGGAAAGGAAGAAGTGAAACTATCATTATTTGCAGACGATATGATAGTTTACCTAAGCGACCCAAAAAACTCCACCAGAGAACTACAGCTGATAAACAACTTCAGCAAAGTGGCAGGTTATAAAATTAACTCAAGCAAGTCAGTGGCCTTCTTGTACTCAAAGGACAAGCAGGCAGAGAAAGAAATTAGGGAAATAACACCCTTCACAATAGCCACAAACAACATAAAATATCTTGGCGTAACTCTAACCAAACAAGCGAAAGATCTGTACAACAGGAACTTCAAGTCCTTGAAGAAAGAAATCGAAGAAGACCTCAGAAGATGGAAAAATAATTCTTGCTCCTGGATTGGCAGGATCAATATAGTAAAAATGGCCATCTTGCCAAAAGCAATATACAGATTCAATGCGATCCCCATCAAAATCCCAACTCAATTCTTCATAGATCTAGAAAGAGCAATTCTCAAATTCATCTGGAGCAACAAAAAACCCAGGATAGCTAAAACTATTCTCAACAATAAAAGGACTTCTGGGGGAATCAATATCCCTGACCTCAAGCAGTACTACAGAGCAATTGTGTTAAAAACTGCATGGTATTGGTATAGCAACAGGCAAGCAGATCAATGGAACAGGATTGAAGACCCAGAGGTTAACCCACAGACTTATGGTCACTTGATCTTTGATAAAGGAGCCACAACCATCCGGTGGAATAAAGATAGCCTTTTCAACAAATGGTGCTGGTTCAACTGGAAGTCAACATGCAGAAGAATGCGAATTGATCCAATCTTATCTCTTTGCACTAAGATCAACTCCAAGTGGATCAAGGACCTCCACATAAAACCAGACACACTGAAACTATTAGAAAAGAAACTTGGGAAGACCCTGGAGGACTTGGGCACAGGGGAAAAGTTCCTGAACAGAACACCAATAGCTTATGCTCTAAGATCAAGAATCGACAAATGGGACCTCATAAAATTACAAAGTTTCTGCAAAGCAAAGGACACTGTCAGAAGGACAAAACGGCAACCAACAAAGTGGGAAAAGATCTTCACCAACTCCACATCTGATAGAGGGCTAATATCCAATATATATAAAGAACTCAAGAAGACAGATCGCAAAGAAACAAATAACCCTATCAAAAAATGGGGCACAGAGCTAAACAAAGAATTTTCACCAGAAGAAATTCGGATGGCCAAGAAACACCTTAAAAGATGTTCAACATCATTAGTCATCAGGGAAATGCAAATCAAAACAACCCTGAGATTCCACCTCTCACCAGTCAGAATGGCTAAGATTAAAAACTCAAGAGACAACAAGTGCTGGCAAGGATGTGGAGAAAGAGGAACACTCCTCCACTGTTGGTGGGATTGCAAAATGGTAAAACCGCTCTGGAAATCAGTTTGGCGGTTCCTCAGAAAATTGGGCATGTCACTTCCAGAGGACCCTGGCATACCACTCCTGGGCATATACCCAGAGGATTCCCCTGCATGCAATAAGGACACATGCTCCACTATGTTTATAGCAGCCTTGTTTATAATAGCCAGAAATTGGAAGGAGCCCAAATATCCCTCAAAGGAGGAATGGATACAGAAAATGTGGTATATTTATACAATGGAATACTACTCAGCAATTAAAAATAATGAATTCATGCAATTTGTAGGTAAATGGTTAGACCTGGAATATATCATCCTGAGTGAATTAACCCAATCACAAAAGAATGCACATGAAATGCAATCACTGATAAGTGGATATTAATGAGCCCAGAAGCCCTAAATACTCAAGACACAAATAGCAAGTCAAATGATTCTCAAGAAGAAGAAAGGAGAGGACCCTGGGCCTGTAAAGATTGCATCCAGTTTAGTAAAGAAACCGAGGGGGGAGGGGGAATTATTGGGGAACAGATGGGGGGAGAGGAACTATGGGAACTATGGTGGGTGGGAACTGGGAAAGGGGAAAGCCTTTGGAATGTAAACATAGAATATAGAAAATAAAATAAAATAAAATAAAAAAAGAACCAGACCCAAATAAACAGAACAGCATAGTTAGTCTAATAAAGAATTTAGACTATGATAAATGAACTATTTTATCCAGGAAGAAATTGCATAGTATCTGATTGTCCAATGAAGGTCGGAAGACTTCGATTTGGTGAGCAGAATTCAAATGCCTTCTACATGTGGGACACAACCAATCGCTGTCCTGTACATACTTCAATTTCATCTCAACCCTAGGTGACAATTGGTCTCATCCCCATTTCACAGGCCGGGGAAACTGAAGAGGCTTTTACCCAGTCAAAGCTGGCCCTGCTTACTATATCCAATTATGGCATTCAACAAGGTAACCTATGGCTTGTTATGATGATACAGTAATAACCCTGCCATACAAGAGAGGCCTTCACAGCAACAGAGGTACCAGGCGCAATTTGGGAGATGTCAACAGGAGCAAAATGTTGAATTTATTGGGCTAGCTAACAATAAGAGCAGTGAGGAAGAGGGACAGGTATGAAATGCTTTGGACTTGGTGATGCTGATAAAATCTGGCAGTAACTAGAAGATCACTGGAGAAGCTTGCAATAGGAAGAGACAGGCTAGGGCATACAGTAACTATCAATTTTTCCAGCCCAAGTTCTATCTGATTAATGGATGGCATCCAGAGCCATGCACCAGGACAGTATTTTTCAGTCCCCAGAAGAAGTGTTCTTGCTACTTCATGGTAGCAAGAGCACAGCAGGGTGGCCAAGAATACAGACACTGACGCTAACTTCCAAAGCTCGGATCTCAGCCTGTTTGCTTTCTGGCCATGGATCCAGGCTGGTTATTTAATTTATCTCCGCTTCAGTTTCCATCTGCAAAATATAGATAATAAGAGTTTCTATTCGTGGCACTGTGGGGATGGAATACCTTCATATGCATGGATTACTCAGAGCTACTGTGCCAGGGACTGAGTATCCCGAGTAATGAGAGGCAGTTATTGTGGTGAGTCAGCATTATGCTTCTGACTTTAAAAAAGAGGTCAATAAAATAAAGTGATCGTGTAGCACTTATCCAAACGAACAGAGCTGTGTGGCCCAGAAACCATCTTTAGAAGGTATAGAAGAATGTAGTTTATAGTGAAAGACTATAAAAAATAAACTTGGCTGCTCAACAAATTAGGGTATTGGGATAATATGATCTTGTAACATCTTGTCCTCTACCTAGAGTTTGTCTGATGCTGCCCTGATGACACTTTGAGTAATCACTGAGCATCTGATCCCATAATTAATAACATCCCCTTCCCCATAAAGAGAGAGAGGAAAAGATCAGTCATGTGTTCATCGTGTAGAAATTCCATCTCAGAATCCCAGTTATATGTTTCCATTTGAATTGTTCGGTTGGTTTTTGTTTTGCTCCGAGATAGTATCTCCTTACATTCATCCTGCCTTAGCCGCCTAAGTGCTGGAAGTCAAGTGTGTGTGACAGTAACTCACTTATAATCCCTATTTGTTTTTTGAGACAGAGTTTCTCTGTGTAACAGCCCTGGCTGTCCTGGAACTCTCTTTATAGACCAGGCTGGCCTTGAACTCACAGAGATCCATCTGCCTCCCAAGGGCTTGGCTTAAAGGTACCACCATACCTGACTAGAATCTCTCTTTTTTTTTCTGAGACAGGGTTCCTCTGTATAGCCCTGACTGTCCTGGAATTCACTCAGTACTGTAGACCAGGCTGGCCTCAAACTCAGAAATCTGCCTGCCTCTGCCTCCCAAGTGCTGGGATTAAAGGCGTGCACCCACCACTAGAATCCCCTTTTGAACCCCTCTTCCTACATTCCCTTCCTGGTACCACTCATACAATCAGTTAGACCTTACAGAATACATGAAGTTCATTCAAAAAAAGCAATAAGGAGTTTAGTTAAAGGATTATTGACAAAATATAGGAAGAACTATTAAGAATGAGAGTGAACAACCAGAGGTCTTCCATCCTAGGAAGGAATGAAGGAATTGATTCCTTATCAGAGGGTAGTGGAGCCTGTCACTATCAGATGTCACCTGGCAGGATCTGTGACTGGGCCCAGACAATGCTAACACAGAGTGAGCAAACATAGGTGTAAGCACCTCGCCCTTCTCTATTCTCTCACCCTCTGACCTTCTGGAAGCCAAAGAGTAACAGACCCCAACCATACTCCTCACTGTGAGTCAGCTTCCCGAAGGATGCAGGAGGGTGGAGAGGGGAGGACTGGGTACCTTAATAATAAGCAGACAGAGAATGAAGGTCCCAAACACACCTAGCAAGAAAGGCGGTCATTATATGAAATGGTGAAAAGTGAGGTGAGCCGTCAGCTTGCTGAACTTTCCTAAGGACCCAGGGGCGTCCATCTAATACCCATCTAAAAAGGTCAGGCAGAGGCAGAGGCAGGCAGATTCCCCAGACCTCACTGGCCAGCCAAAAAGTGAGTTTTGGGTTTAGTGGAAGGCCATGTCTTGTGGGGGAAGAAAAGGAGGAGGCAGGAATAACTAAGACATGTAACATGAACTGCTGAGCTACACACACACACACACACACACACACACACACACATGTATGTACACCCCCAACACAGGCACACAAAGACATATACATATATATACACCATAGCCCACACACAAAAATAAATGACTAATTTTCTATATTTTTTAAAAAAAAATCACAAAGTTAAAAAAAAAAACAAGCAATTAACTGCTTAGCTACATATTTAAAGTGTATTGATTGGTGTTTAAATTCTTAACCTATATTTAAAAAAAAAAACTTTTAACTAGATTTTTAATGAATGGACACTAATGAAAATGGGCCAAGATGTAAAAATGAGAATTCACAAAACAAATTTTAAAAGGCACACAGAAATTCAATTTCTGTACTGATTAAAGAAATAAAAGTGAATTCAGCCAAGCCTTGACAGAGCTCGGTGAGAATGTGGTAAGAAGGAGGGTCCCCGGGCTCTTAGAAGACTCGTGCATCCGTAGAAAGCCTTAAAGATGTGCACACAGTTCCTCAGGGCAACTCCTAGGAGACAAACCTGTGTAAATCTTAAATACGTTAAGAGGGGAAACTGAGGTGTTGATGAACATGGTATTCATAATACAGTTATGAAAGACAAATAAACAAAAACATTTCAAAAGAAAAGCATTACAGTGGAATGACACTGAGCTACTAAAATGTATTCATACTGAAAATTAAACCACGTTTTGTGTCATAGGTCTATAACCCCAGCTAGCTGATAGTCTAAGGCAGAAGGCTATACAAGTTCAAGGCCAGCCTGGGCAATCTAAAGAGCTTTTGTCTTAAAAATCGGAAAAAGGGGGTGGGGACAGAGCCCTGTGATTGAGCATGAAGCCCTAAGTCCATGTCCCAGACTGTAATTAGTTACTGATGCCATGATAGCAGGGTCATAATAAAGGGAAGTGATAAAACAATTAGAAAAATATGAAGAATAAGGTCTTTTGTATGAAGCACTCCCATACATGAATAAGCAGAGTCATGTGCATCTGTTCTTGCAGGTGACAGGAGAGGAGCTCGATGGAGGAATGACCACGTTCCACATTCACACCATAAGGATCAGAAGGCAGTCGGATATTGTCTTAGTCAGGGTTTCTATTCCCGCACAAAACATCATGACCAAGAAGCAAGTTGGGGAGGAAGGGTTTATTCAGCTTACATGTCCACATTGCTTGCTGTTCATTACCAAAGGAAGTCAGGACAGGAACTCACACAAGGCAGAAACCTGGAGGCAGGAGCTGATGCAGAGGCCATGGAGGGATGCTGCTTACTGGCTTGCTTCCCCTGCCTTGCACAGCTTGCTTTCTTATTGAACCCAGGACCACCAGCCCAGGGATGGCACCACTCACAATGAACTGGGCCCTCCCTCCTTGATCACTAATTGAGAAAATGCCTTACAGCTGGGTCTCATGGAGGCATTTCCTCAAGGGAGGCTCCTTTCTCTGTGATAAGTTCAGCTTGTGTCAAGTTGACACACAAAACCAGCCAGTACAGATATTATCATGATATCTATGAGTGCTTGGCCTCACTGGACAGAAATAGTTCACACCATAATGCCTATAATGATAAGTAATTTTCCTAAGCCCTGGGTGCTGATTTCCTGGGCTTTCCAGTTTCTAGGCTAAGATAAAAGAGGAATCTCAATTCGGTTGCCTAGGTGCAGTAACTTTACATATGAAGGTAAAATGTGAGCAAAGACAAAATTTTCTGAGGCCAGTTCTAGACATATATTAATGACTTTTGAGCCTCTCATCAGTTTGGAGATTGACGAGTTGGGTCAAGGGTTAAGGGGGAATCTGAAAGGGGGTGTGCCAGGAAAGTTTCTTGGGAGAAAGCTGAGGTGACTTCCTGCTAATGCCTCGCTCAAGGCCAGGCCAGGGGAGCTCAGAGCCTGACTGTGACACGGTCAGTTCAGCCAGAATGAGAAAGTCATGTCTGGCTTTTGTCTGAAAGACCCGAAAGGCAGAGAGACACAGGATGGCAGCAAAGGGTTCACTGACAGAAGGAACCAAAAGACCACAAGTTGCCATGACAAAAGACGTATTGTCATAGCATGGATCTGAGTCCCTAGGGAACCCTCTGAAGTTCCCTGGTTCTGTGTGTTATGACAAAGAACCGTACCAGGGACCCTGGTTAATGTAGTAGAAGCAGGGGCCGTTTGTTCTGGCAGGGAGAGGAAGGGAGCTGAGGAAAGGCCTGTGCTCAGAAGCAGGGGGCCGTGGGGTTCAAGGTCCTGGGCAGGTCATTTACGCAGCTCCTGCCTTGTCTCTCCATATGGTCTGTATCTGCAGCCCAGGCGGAAAAGGGTTTCCAGTCCTTGTCACTGGCTTATGTCATCCATCATTCTGTGGCGCTCTCCGGTCCCGGGTCTCCAGAACACTACATAGACTGGCTGCCACTCTTGAGACAAACTCGGCTGGAGCCATTTTAAACCCTGCCTGGGTGTTTACACAGAAACGAAGCAGGGGCTTAGGAGAAAAGGTCTGTGAGATGATTAGTGGACTGTCAGTTTGGCTGGGGCTTGGTCCTCGTTGTTTTAGTCAAACAGTAGTCCCCGTGTTGCTGTGAAGATGTTTTTCCGATGTGATCAACTATAGAAAACAGAAGTAAAGAGCACTGGTTCACGATGTGGATTCAAAGCCACATCCAAGCCACTGAAGCCTACGGAGTAAGACCGGGCTTTTCCACAGACGAAGCAATTCTCTCTGGACACTATAACATGGAAAACCTGTCGCATACACCACCGTTTGCATTTCAAGCACAAGCCTCAGCTCTTCCTCTGAGCCT
Source organism: Apodemus agrarius (assembly GCA_964023405.1). NCBI lineage: Eukaryota > Metazoa > Chordata > Mammalia > Rodentia > Muridae > Apodemus > Apodemus agrarius. The sequence continues at coordinate 15,760,960 of OZ030016.1, read as the reverse complement.
CCTCAAACAGATTTTGGATAAGCCAGCTCCACTCATCATATACGATGATTCTTTAAAATAATGCTTTCACACACACACACACACACACACACACACACACACACACCATTTTTCTCTGGAGAACGCTGACTAATATATTTTGTACCAAAATAATTATTGAAAATCAAAGACTGGGAGATGTCATATATGCAAGAACTCTTAGAAGACGGCGGGGGTCTTGGGGAACAAAGAGAGTCTTATTACATACCCACAGAGCCCCAGGCAAGGAGTACACAAATATCTAACAGGTACTAAGATAAAAATGGAACATAGAAGCTTAACCTGATAAAGGAGGAAGAATAGCAAAACTACCCCTTCCTTGAGAAAACTACCAATGGGATGGGGAAGACAACACTTGAAGTCAAGTTCAGACTATCTTAATTTCTGAGCTGAAATTAAGATTTTGTTAAATGTTATTTTTAGTGTCATTATTTAAAAATAAGCAGGAGTGGAAAATGATGAGTATATTTTCATTCATTTATGTATTTATTTATTTATTATTTATTCATGTGTGTGCCTGCTTGACTATACACTACCTGCATGTAATACTCAAGAAAGCCAGAAGAGGGCGTCAGTCATGGGCGCTTGTGGTGTGGGTGTTAAAGTCCTTTGCAAGAGTAGTGAGCGCTCTTGACCACTGAGCCATCTCTCCAGTCCCTCCATTAAGTAGATTTTAAACTAATAACAGACTTAAAAATTAATATAAACAGACCCTAAGAGTCCTACTTGTCCTGGGTACCAAATAGAGCAAGCATTACTTTTTATGATTAAAAGCATCAATATTAAATTTTTTAATATCAAATTAATGAGCATTTTCATATCTGTTATAAATCCTAGCTGACTGTATTATCTGCAATACTGCCTAGCAAGGTCTTTTATCTAAGGATTTATGTGATAAATATTTCCAATAATAAACTTGGTACCCTTAAAAGTTTCATTTTTTCCAGAGGGAAATATATATATATATATATATATTAAAACTTACAACAAAAAAATAATATTACGTTTACTCCTACAAATATTGACTAGCAGACAATTATATGTTATCCATGAGCAGGTAAGAACAAAGTGGATTCTGTTCTTGCCCTGGGAGCTCACTAGCTGGTGAGGAATAAGTGTAGAGACACCGGTGTGTCCGTGTGTGAGGACGACTCCTAATGCACACAGGTTTCCGTCTCCCTTGCACTCCCCTCTGCACGGGCCCACCTCTCCACTCATCCTCTCCATCCTGCCCTTCCCTGAACGCTGTGCTCTGTAAGGACAGCATGAGAGAAAAGGGCAGGCTCTGACCAGGTAGACACTGGCAGGGGAGAAGCCAGAGATGAAAAGTTTGGAAATGCTATGAAAGGTGCTAACGAGGAACTCAGCCACTCGACCTGATCACTGGCAAGCCACGATCACAAGACCTAAGCACAGCTCCTATGAAGGGAGCACTCTTTGGACATCCTAATGCATTTACTATAAGAATTCATCATTGAAACATGAGCACACTATGAAATTTTAAGTAATATTGAAATGCTGATGACTCTAATTTATCATCCAACCAGGAAATACTAACAGAAGCATTTGTCTTAGAATCCCTGCGGTCTCGGCCCTGTTTCTGCTTACTTTCTCACTGCCACGTGACCCAAGCCCACAACGCCCCAGCGCCAGAAGTGGCACAGAACTAGAAATCAGACAGGTGCGACAGAATTTCTCGCCAACAGTTTCCAAAGTGCACCAAATATACTACACTGTAGCAGAGAGAAACCATAAGTTATTGTTTTAAAAAGAGGAAATAAAACAGAAGAATGACCAATGACTGCCGAGGGCAGAGTGGGGCCGCCAGGTTGAGCATTTACTAAGGCAGCAGAGAGCAGAGCGGCCATTTAAAGGGGAGGAGCAAGATTCAAGCATTCTGAGCTAGGGCTGCCTGCAATGTCGAGTGAGCTGTTGTACGTGGATCTGAGAGGTCTAAGGTATAGACAGAAAAGGGGGCCAGAGGGCCTAAACTGTTAGGATACAGATGATCATTCAAACTTTATAGAAGATAAAATATCCTAGTAATGTGAGTGTGAGCTAAAAAGGGAAACCAGGCTCGGTCCCAAGTGAAGCAGGGTAAAAAGACAGGAAATTCAGGACATGTGAGAAAGGCCCGCCTTCTCCCACGGATCCAGAGGAAGCCAGCGAAGACGACTTCCCACAGAGTTGAGAGGTGCTTTCTAGCCCTCCTGTTTTCCAAAACGTAAAGATGTAGCTTTAAGAATCTCTCAGAAGCCCCATTAGAGGGAAAGGACAGGTACTGAACTCCAAGCTCCAGGTCACACTTTATGGGATTACAATCCCATCCGAGGCATCCCCAGAGCCGCCTTTCACCCCAGCGATCAAAGCAGAGAGAAACGGAGAGTTTGTCGGCCACATTGGAGACATAACCAGGACCAACCGCGCTGGTGTACATGCCTAATGTCCAGACACTTGGTTGTGACCCTCCCTCGTTGAAGGGCCCATGCCCACACCTGGGTGTATTTTTCTGTTTTGAGACCCCCCCCTTCCAACATTCACACTTTGAGTTTATAATCAAAATAGCTTTAATAAAAGCACCATCTCTGTACCATACTGTCTACCAGAAATTCTCTTCTGTCTTGAAGCCACAAATGCAACTTTGGCTTGTGTCAAGGTCCCTTTAAAAATGAGGGGGAACTGTGTCTTATGGCTAATACGCACTTATAAGTGGGTACATACCATGTCCTTTTGGGATTGGGTTACCTCACTCAGGATGATATTCCCAAGATCCATTCATCTGCCTACAAAGTCCATCTTGTCTTTTTTAAATATCTGAATAGGATTCCATTGTGTAGATGAACCACAGTTTCTTTACCCATTCTCCAGTTGAGGAACATCTAGGTTGTTTCCAGTTTCTGGTTACAAATAAAGCTGCTATGAACATAGTTGAATAAGTGTCTTCGTGGGATGTTGGAACATCATTTGAGTATATGCCCAAGAGAGGTATAGCTGTATTTTGAAGTAGAACTGCTCCCAGTTTTCTGAGAAATTGACAAATTGATTGGAACGTCACTGGAAGACCAACAGAATCAACTAACCTATACCCTAGGGGCTCTCAGACTCTGAACCACCAACCAAAGAACATACACAGGCTGGACCTAGGCCTCCCCACACATATGAAGCAGGTGTGTAGCTTGGTCTTCATGTGGGTCCGGAACAACTGGAGTGGGTCTATTCCAAAAGATGTTGTCTGTACTTGGGATGTGTTCTAGCTGGGCTGCCTCGTCTTGCCTCAGTATGAGAGGATGCACTTTAGCCTCCAAAGACTTGATTGCCAGGGTGTAGAGGGATTCCCAGAAGGGTCCCAACCCACTCAGAGGAGAAGAGAAGGGGGTGGGGAGGATTGCATGTGTGGAGGGTGACCAGCAGGGATGTAAAGTGGGTGAGTGAATAGATAGATAGATAGATAGATAGATAGATAGATAGATAGATGGATGGATGGATGGATGGATGGATGGATGGATGGGTGGGTGGGTGGGTGGGTGGGTGGGTGGATGGATGGATGGATGGATGGATGGATAGATAGATAGATAGATAGATAGATAGATAGATAGATAGATAGATAAGGGAACTCAGCCTGCTGGGGACGATAACCAGAAGCTAAGCCTATGTCCCCTCACCACTGACATGAAGCACTAGATTTAGACATCAGAGCCAAGAGTGTTTGAGACACCGTAGGCTCTAAGGGACGGATAAAAATCAAAACTGTGAATCAGGAGCTTCAGAGAATGTATTTATCTTTATTGTGACCAATATCCAAAGGAAGCAACCTAACAGAGGAGTTTGTCTGACTAACTGTTTCAGAAGCTGTGGCCCCTCATGGTTGGGAGTCATGGCCCCTCATGACTGTCCCTGTGGATGATGACATAGCAGGTCACTCCATCTTGGTGGATTGAAGAGCAGAGAGCTTGGGCTCAGATCAAAAGTGCATACCAATGCCAAGGTTCACCCCAGTGCCCCCGCTTCTCTGCTGAGGCCAGAGCCCCCAGAGCTCTCCAGCCTCCCAAGAAAGCACCGTTAGCGGGGACCAGGTAGTCAAACACACACCTTTGCGGGGACAGTCCACACTGAAGCTGTAAGACGGAATGCGCCTGCTCTCACTACGGCAGCTGTTCTGTCCCACACTTTCATACTCTTGGCATTAATCTTTCCCCATTCTCTGTTGCCCTATAAATCTTACGTTTCCCTAATTTTGTCTACATATTTCTTGGTACTGTTACAGCCAACGTATGTTAGACAATTTCTCAAGAGAATAAAAAAGTTTCAAGGGACCGCCCTAAAAACCCACCTTAGTATACTGTCTGCACCCAGAGCCCCAACTATAATTTCTGTCACTTTCTTGAAAGTGGACGAGGGATGACGGCCTATGTTAAACGAAAACCAAAGAAGAGTGGTTTTATTTTAATGAGTTCTATTTACTAAATTCTCATCATTAAAATCTTGAACACAGACACTCAAGCCTTTTACATTCTCAAAAGCAATTTTGGTTTAGAATAATTTCAGTTTAGAGCAGGATCTAAGGTCAAGAAAATAATTCAGAAGGCTCTCACTTGATACAGGGGAATTTACACAACAAAGAAGAAACTATTAATTCAAAATCCCCTAATTTGCTGTTGAAAAAGAAACTTGACCAATCAGTTCATTTCTGAAAGAGCCTTTTAGTCTCTTTAAAGGCAAACAAAATCATTGTGACTTAAATGTAAAGAGGCATCCAGTATATCAGTGGGTTGGCAACGATTCACATATATTGTTCAAATATAGAGTTAATTATTAACTGACATATAGGTCACTAGCATATAGAAAACTTATGTGTGCTATTATACAAAACAAAGCTGAGAATAAAACAGCATTTTTAATATTTTAGATGACCTTGCTTTTTGTTTTTATTTTAATTTTTTATTGGATATTTTTTTATTTATATTTCAATTGTTATCCCCTTTCCAGGTTTCCCTGGAAACCCCCTATCCCATTCCCTCGCCCCTGCTTCTATGAGGGTGTTCCTACAACTACCTCCCTCCCTCGATTCCCCTACACTGGGGCATCCAGCCTTTACAGGACCAAGGGCCTCTTCTCCCACTAATGCCTGACAAGGCCATCCTCTCCTACATATGTAGCTGGAGCCATGGGTCTCTCCATGTGTACTCCTTGGTTGGTAGCTTAGCCCTTGGGAACACTGGGGTGTCTGGTTGGTTGATATTGTTGTTCTTCCTATGGGGTTGTAAGCCCCTTCAGCTCCTTCAGTCCTTTCGCTAACTCCTGCCTTGGAGATCCCATGCTCAATCCAATGTTTGGCTGCAAGCATCCGCCTCTCTATTTGTCAGGCTCTGGCAGAGCTTCTCAGGAGACAGCCGTGTGAGGCTCCTGTCAGCAAGCACTTCTTGGCATCCACAATAGTGTCTGTGTTTGGTGAGTGTATATGGGATGGATCCCCAGGTGGGGCAGCCTCTGGATGGCCTTCAGTCTCTGTTCCACACTTTTTCTCCTTATTTGCTCCTGTGACTATTTTGTTCCCCTTCTAAGAAGGACCGAAGCACCCACACTTTGTCTTCCTTCTTCTTGAGGTTCATGTGGTCTGTGAATTGTATTTTGGATATTGTGAGATTTGGGGGTGACATCCACTTATCAGTGAGTGCATACCATGTGTGTTCTTTTGTGACTGGGTTACCTCACACAGGATAATATTTTCTAGTTCCATGTGCCTAAGACTTTCATGAAGTCATTGGTTTTTATAGGTGAGTAGTACTCCATTGTGTAAATGTACCACATTTTCCGTACCCATTCCTCTGTTGAGGACATCTGGGTTCTTTCCAGTTCTGGCTATTGTAAATAAGGCTTTTATGAACATAGTGGAGCATGTGTCCTTGTTATATGTTGGAGCATCTTTTGGGTATAGGACCAGGAGTGATATAGCTGGGTCGCCCGGTAGTACTATGTCCAATTTTCTAAGGAATCACCAGACTGATTTCCAGAGTGGTTGTACCGGCTTGCAATCCCACCAGCAGAGGAGGAGTGTTCCTCTTTCTCCACATCCTCACCAACACCTGCTGTCTCCTGAGTTTTTGATCTTAGCCATTTTGACTGGTATAAGGTGGAATCTCAAGGTTGTTTTCATTTGCATTTCCCTGGTGACTAAGGATGCTGAACATTTCTTTAGGTGCTTCTCAGCCATTCGAGTTTCTTCAGTTGAGAATTCTTTGTTTAGCTCTGTACCCTATTTTTGATAGGGTTATTTGGTTCTCTGGAGTCTAACTTCTTGAGTTCTTTGTATATATTGGATATTAGCCCTCTATTGGATGGAGGATTGGTAAAGATCTTTTCCCAATCTGTGGGTTGCCGTTTTGTCCCATTGACAGTGCCCTTTGCCTTACAGAAGCTTTGCAGTTTTATGATGTCCCATTTGTCTATTGTTGATCTTAGAGCATAAGCCATTGGTGTTCTGTTCAGGAAATTTTCCCCTCGGCCCATGTGCTCAAGGCTCTTCCCTACTTTCTCTTCTATTAGTTTCAGTGTATCTGGTTTTTATTTTTAACAGTCAAGATTATATCCATGACTTTGAGATTTTGTTATAAATCTTAAGTCAGTAATGTAAGCTCTCAGTCTTGGCACTATGAGTCTTCTCCTAAAAAGTGGTTAAATAATACAGACTTTAGAATTAAACTCATAATTAAAACTTGGTGCTACTGCTTCTTATATGGCCTAAATACCTAGCCTTTCCAAGCCTTCAGTACATGTCTATAAAATGGGCATGTAAGAGTCAGTACCTCATAGAGCTGTTGTTTGGACAAGACAAGCAATATGACTCAACCTGTGGACTCAGCCTATGTCCCTTACTGCCATTCCAGGATATCCTTATAAAATCGTCCTCCATGCATAATGTTCCTGGAAAGTTTACATTGGGCTAAGAAAAGATCTCACTGTTGACAGTAAGGAATATTCCGATGGCAGCAAGCAGTGAGTACACTGGGGAAGAGGCAATATGCCACTTGGACTCCTTGACACCTTCAGGTATAAACATGAATCAGCAAAACAATATGGTGTCGATAATGACAAGTGTCCCCTCTATTGGGGTTTGCATTATTAGGTACTACATGACTGGAGAAAATTCCACCTCATTCTCTTTTCTTTTACTTTTATTTGATCATGGGTATATCTTCATGGGGCAATGGAAGCAGTCTTGAGGAGAATAGAAGGAATATGGTGATTGCATCCATAATACTCAGAAGGATGCAGAGGAGACGCCTAAGCTAACTTAAGTTCCAGAAGTTTTCATCGTTCCAGTTTCAGAGATGAATTAGTGGAAATTTGGGAACATTATGATTAAGCAACCTCTGTAAAATATTTAATTAGTGAAGTTATCCAATGTCTTTGTCATGTCGGCCCAGTGAGAAACTGTGCTAATGCCCCCCTCTCCCCCCGTGCCCCACTCTTCCCCATTGTACATCTTTTGTATGTAACTACAAGTGCTCTTACTACATCACCCAAACATGTATGCTCATCCCTTCTGTTATAGTATGGAAAGTGAGTGTCCCCCGAAGAGCCATGTAAAGGCTCAGCTCCCAGCCTGTCACAGCGTGTCATAAGGAATTGTAGGAAGCTTTAAAAGGTGGAGCATGGTGATGGGAAATTCTATCAACAGATTTAGTAGTCAGATTGCTGTATAGAAATGGAGCAATGGACTGTATGGATATCTCATAACAGAGAACTAAATGAATTAGCTTACAGGGTAGGGCCATGGCAACTCAAAACTTGCAGTCACATGCTGCAAAGAAAGAGACCCAGGTGAGTTCCTATGCAGGAAAACAGGAACTCCAGTAGTCCTGATCTAGCACTGGAAGCCTGAAGATTCCCTGGAGAATCACTACTGTTAGGTCCGTGTTGAAAGGTCAAAGAAACTGGAGTCAGATGGCAGCAGATGCTGTAGCAGCAACACACACACACACACACACACACACACACACACACACACTCAGAAAGAAAGGGGCATGCATGCCTGAGCACATGGTCTTCTTCTGACTTTATATCAGGGCCACCAGCCCAGAGAAAAATACCAAGCACATGCAAACTGCACTTCCAAGACACCTTATGTCCTATATGTCCACCCTCTCAGACAGGGATGAGTCTATCAGACTTCAACCTCTCCCAATTCAGTCATGCTGACACCAAGATCAACCCTCACACAGGAAGACTGCCCTTGAGAGAAGGGTTGGACTTCATCTGCTGCCTTTCTCACTTCTTCTCCTTGGCGTCTGTAAGGTAAGCCATTTCCTTCACCAAATACACCTACCGTGACATATTCCTTTCCCACAAGCCCAAAGGCAATGAGACCAAGTAACCACAGGCTGAAACTCCTGACACCATGGGACATCGACTCTCCTCCACTTCAGTTTGTTACCACGATAGAAATCTAACTAATGGCTGACATTTTACAACCAGCACCCCGAAGCAGCCAGTTAGAATAAGAGATAGTAAGTTAAAAGAAATAAATGTCTTCTTTCCAAATCAACTCTATTGTTTTTTTTAACTCAATTGATTTGATGGAATGCAAATGTATTACCAGGTTTTAACAGAACATTTTTGTCTCACTTATCAGAAAGCCCCTTTTATGTTTTCCAAATGAAAACAAACGGCCACATGTTGCTCAACTACTCCTGATTTCCCCAGCCCGAGTTTGCCTTTATTTTTCCAGCCACAGTCTTAGCTTTCTTCAGCATTACAGGCTACCAGTGTGTCCCAAGACCAGCCAGCCCACCCACTCTGGGTTTCCTGAATTTTTAGCAACTTATAATCATATTGCAATTATCCTGATATAGAACAGGTCTTCATTATTTATTGAAACCAGTTATTTATGAAGCAATTTCCTGAACATAGATGTCACCTTCAAAATGCTAAATGATAACTGTGGTGGCTTTCCACCAGTAGCAATCTGTGCTAAATGCAAAGCCATTCATTCAAAGCAAAGGCTCTACCATTCATCAAGTCCCCCAGGTGGCTGCCTCCTTCTGCGTTCATTCTCCTACATCATTCCTTGATTGATCTATTTTTTCAACTCTTCAATAACCGTCATGAAAAATGAGGGCAATGATCTTGGGGACAGAGAGAAACACTGACTCCTCAGAAACACTATCATTAAGTGTGTGATTGATATCACTTCTTCATCAAAATTGCAATGCTTGAATGTGTGTATGTATAAGTAAATATACGTGTTTGTTTTACTGTTTCTCGTTAGAACCTAGGTAAAGTAATTAGGTCCAAATGCAATGTTAAGGCCTAGTTAACTGTTACCTAGCTAGCCTGCCATTATAAGGAAAGTTTCTCATATGTTTCTGCTGTTACTAGGAAACTTTCTAGTGCCAATATTGATTATATATTCTGTTATGTTCTGTGCCCTTGGAAACCAATCATGATAGAAGTCCATTGAACTGTTTTGTATAATTAACTACAATAAGCTTGGACTCAAACAAACCACCCAACGGCACTTCCTGTACCTATGTATATATAAGCTTTTATGGTATTTGCCTTTATAAGCTGCCCCTGGGACAAACCCCAACATGAGAGATACTTGTGCCAATATAAGAAACTATATAGAATAAGACTCTCATTTTGAGTAGGAGTCAAGTAAAGTTTAAGTTCTCAAGACCTCCCTGGAAACTGGCATTCTATTTGGCAGGAAGTGAAATGTATGTGGGTAATTGACATCCTGGTTGGAAAGTTAAGACATAAATTTTAGACAAGTCCCTTCTACTAGATAAGTTAGAACATTGGATATATGCCCAGGAATGGTATGGCAGGGTCCTCTGGAAGTGACATGCCCAATTTTCTGAGGAACCGCCAGACTGATTTCCAGAGCAGTTGTACCATCTTGCAATCCCACCAAGAGTGGAGGATGTTAAAAACTGCATGGTATTGGTACAGCAACAGGCAAGTAGATCAATGGAATAGGACTGAAGACCCAGAAATGAACCCACAGAGTTATGGTCACTTGATCTTTCATAAAGGAGCCACAACCTTCCAGTGGAAAAAAGATAGCCTTTTCAACAAATGGTGTTGGTTCAACTGGAGTTCAACATGCAGAAGAATGCAAATTGACCCATTCTTATCACCTTGTACTAAGATCAACTCCAAGTGGATCAAGGACCTCCACATAAAGCCAGACACACTGAAACTAATAGAAAAGAAACTGGGGAAGACCGTGGAGGACATGGGTACAGGGGGAACGTTCCTGAACAGAACACCAATAGCTTATGCTCTAAGATCAAGAATCGACAAATGGGACCTCATAAAATTACAAAGTTTCTATAAGGCAACAGACACTGTCAGAAGGACAAAACAGCAACCAACAAAGTGGGAAAAGATCTTCACCAACCCCATATCTGACAGAGGGCTAATATCCAATATATACAAAGAACTCAAGAAGTTAGACCCCAAAGAACCAAATAATCCTATCAAAAAATGGGGTACAGAGATCTTCACCAACCCCACATCCGACAGAGGGCAAATATCCAATATATACAAAGAATTCAAGAAGTTAGACCCCAAAGAACCAAATAACCCTACTAAAAAATGGGGTTCAGAGCTAAACAAAGAATTTTCACCAGAAGAAATTCAGATGGCTGAGAAGCACCTTAAGAGATGTTCAACATCATTAGTCATCAGAGAAATGCAAATCAAAACAACCCTGAGATTCCACCTCACACCAGTCAGAATGGCCAAGATTAAAAACTCAAGAGACAACAGGTGCTGGCGAGGATGTGGAGAAAGACTCCAACATTTCTAATTGATTATGTTTTTTTATAGGATAAAGACTATGACTTTCCTCCTCCATAGTTTTACTGTTCATCATCAATTATCATCATACATAGCCACTAACTATTTGATGAACAAATAAATAATTTCCCCCTTTATTTCCATGGTAGTAATCCTATGGGCAATTATCTTTCATTTTAATTCTCTTCAGTTGTGTTATAATTATTGTAAATGTAATTTTTATTCACCAGATGTAATCGTCATCTTGGAGGCTTCCTACTAAATAAACTCATCCTTTCTTGTTCTTTCTGAACTCTGGCTGACTGATTCAACTCAGCTGTTCTGGTTCAAACTGACTGTTTCAAACTGGCTTCTCTTGGCTTCTAGGCCTATAAATAACTCTAGTAATCTATTCCTATCTGACTCCCTCTCATTCTCTAGCTTGTTCTGTCTTCACTTGCAACCTGTGACCCAATGTTAAAGGAGCCATGTTGCTGGGTTAAAATACCTCTACCAATTAACATGGGAAATAAATTACGACAGTACCTGGCTTATGGGTCTTTGTTTTACTGTTCTTCACTTTGTGGGTAACTAAAGTACTCCCATAGAGGTAGGAGACAGTAGTCACTTTAAAGTTATTGCACCTCAAGCAAAGGTAGCAGAGAACGTCTCCTCCAAAATGCTTTGAGTTTCAAAATAAAAAACAACCTAAAAGTATAAAAGCCCATTCTTTTATTGCTTTTTTTCTTCTATTCTTCTATTTTTCTTTGCATGACCAAAATATATACCACAGGAAGGAAGGAAGGAAGGAAGGAAGGAAGGAAGGAAGGAAGGAAGGGAGGGAGGGAGGGAGGGAGGGAGGAAGGAAGGAAGGAAGGGAGGGAGGGAGGGAGGAAAGAAGGAAGGGAGGAAGGAAGGAAAGAAGGAAGAAAGGAAGGAAGGAAGGAAGGAAGGAAGGAAGGAAGGAAGGGAGGGAGGGAGGGAGGGAGGGAGGGAGGGAGGGAGGAAGGAAGGAAGGAAGGAAGGAAGGGAGGGAGGAAGGAAAGAAGGAAGGGAGGAAGGAAGGAAAGAAGGAAGGAAGGAAGGAAGGAAGGAAGGAAGGAAGGAAGGAAGGGGCAAGCAGGCAAGCAAATTAAATCAACTCTGGGGTTAGACTTGGGTAGTACTGTTGGCTGCCTCCTTCCTTTGGAAGCCTGTGTGGTACCTTCTGGTACCATGAAAGCTAGTCATCAGAAAGGACACATTCAGATCAATTACAGCTCAGGAATTTCTGGGCCCTGCTTATGAAGTGTATGGAATCTTCAGCAACACGGACTTACCTTCCATTTCTGAGGGATAACCAAGAGCAGCACCAATAGGCTGTGTGTTTTGGGAATCTCTTGGTCAGCCCTGACTAACAGCCCAAAAGGCCCTGCTTATGTTATGGATTGTCGTTTAGTTAGGTGGGTCTTTGGATCTTAGAAGGAGCATTGTGAGCCCAGGTGAGTAAAGTTCCTTAAAACTGTGTACATGTATTAAAGGGTGGTTGGTGTGGGTAAATAGTATATTATCCTTTGTGGCTTTTTCAGACATCCTTACTGTTATTTTACCCACCTTCCTCCTTCTGTAGTCATCTTCCTTTCTCTTCCTAAAAGAAGCCCCACTTTTCTGATTTCCCCTATCAGATGACTTGCAACCTACAATTCCCCTTTACCAGCTATGATACATGACCCCTATGAATCACACCAATGACTAGCACAGCAGGATAACTCTAAAGGAGTAGTGGTGGCAGGCATACACTGACAGTAGCTAAAAGTTCTCAAATTGGACTTAAACCCCACTCAACAAGAGGGAAATTGTGCCTGATACTGGAAACCTAACTAACTACCCAGTACTATTGAAGTCATGTCTCCTGGAAAAGAACCACAGCCTCTAGTTTACTAACCCAGCATGAATCCTAACAAAAATCTGTAAACAGTTGCCCTTATACCCACAGCTAAGGATAGTCCTCACCCTTCATCAAGGGAACTTCTCTTTGAAACACACAGACACCATTACAGAAAACCACAACCAATCAAAACATGGGGTTGTGGAGCCCAGTCCCAGTGGGACACATCTATAGAACATTCACACACATGTGGTTCAGGGAATTCTATGGGAAGACAGGGGGCAGAAAGATAGGAAGAACCAGAGGATCAGGCAGTTTGCTATGAGGTTATGTCTACTAGTAACACCAGAAATGACACCCATAAATTCTCACCAGCATGACTGCCGAAATGTAAGCTAAAACAATGTGGCACTAATGAACACGCCAACTGGACAAGAAAGAACCCATGAGGTCTCAACCCTGAACACAGAATGTAACTATAAGCTACTGAGAAAAGCTGAAAAATATAGGTGGTCTTCCCCAGGAAAGAACACACCAGTTTGTTGTCCAGCGCCAAATATCTAGGGCTGAAAATATACACACAATTAATATACAGGCTGAACAGGTTATATTTAGGAACATATATATGTATATATGTATACGTACATATGTAGTATATATGTACATAGGCACACATATATTCCCTAATATGTATTATATATAAATTTATATATAAGTATATATAAATAAATATGTATATAAATATGTATTATAAAATATACAATGTGTGCATATTGTACATATATTTATTTATACTTATATATTTTATATTTATATTTATTTATATAGTCATATTGGATATATATTCCATTTATATAATTTTATATAATATGTATTAGGAAATATATATAATACATATTCACGTATTTCTATGCAACAACAATTAATAAAAAGAGGCCATGACTCTGCAGGAAAGCAGGGATAGGTGTCCGGGAGAATTTAAAGGAAGGAAAGGGAAGAAAGCGATGTAGTTATTTTGTAATCTCAAAAACTAAAAACAAGATGTATAAAGATGAGAGAATGTGTGAAATAGGCAGTTCCCAGCTGTAGGGGACACGGAGCTCTTTAATTTTCCCATGTTTAAGTTTCAAAGTCGTGGTCGATGAGGGCAAGGAGTAAAATAATGCTGTGAGAGCCGAGCCCCAGTCGCATCCTTTTTAGACAAGCTGGAGTTGTGGACGGTCTCGTTGTGTGATGCTCTCTCTGACCCTCAGGGAGGACATGAAGAAAATCCATTCCAGCGACTGATGACTCAGTTACTGCTGAAACAACGGCTCTCCAAAGCGCCGCTCAGGTGTCCTCTCTGGGCTTACGTCCGTCCGTTCTTGGTCCCTCTCTGCCATCTGATCGTCACTGGTCTCTCACTGCACCAGAGTGATTGTTATAAGATGGCGCTGTTTCCGTTTTGGAGAACCAAATCGTTCCTGGTACGCTTCAGCTTTTTATGGCGTGCTCGCCCGTTCCTTCTCACCAAATCTACATGTATACAGCGTCTTTAAACCTCACATACAACTCTAGATATTCCTTGGGCTGTGGGTTCAGACCCTGTAGCCCATGAAGAGCCCAGGTTTCTACTCTTGTACCTGATGTCCTCTAGTCACCACAAACTCCTAAACTGTTTCCCAATCATCTTGTGTCCATCGAACCACTCAAAAATCCAAATACACTGAATTCACTAGGGCTTGTTTTCGCAGATTTTAGTTAAGGTCGCCTACATGTTGCCCCTGGAGCAGCTGACGTCTCACTTCTATCTCCCCAATGCTGAGTGTGGGATTAGAGGCATGTGCCACATGCCCAGTCTAAGGAATGGATTTTATGATGTCACTTTGTTATAGATTGGATATTATCCTGTCCCTGATAGAATTATGTATTGAATACTTGGTCCCCCTGCCAGTAGTAGTTGGATGTGGGCTTTCAAGAAGTGACTGCTTTCATTGACGGGTTAAACCATCACGGGGTTTGATTTTGAATAGACTGTAAGAAGCTGTAGAACTGTAGAAAAGGGTATCTAGTTGGTAAACTGAGTCACTGGGCATGTGTCTTCGAAAGATAAACCTTGTTCCCAGCTCCTTCCTGTCACCCTGCTCCTGGGCCATCATAACGTGAGTGTCATCTGTCACACACTCCCCCCACCATGAGCTTCTGTCTCCCTCAGACCCAAAACAATAGATCCAGCTGACCCTAGACTGAAGCCTCCCAAACGCTGAGCCAAAATTGATCATCTCTTCTCAAGGTCATCTTGCTCAGGTGTTTGTCACAACAGAACGTCCAGTTAATACACACGTGCAGTGTCCGCAGCTCAGTTTCTGCCAGGACAGTAGATGTGGCTAATGACGGGGAGAGCTCCCAGCAGTCACATGTGTGAACCGATGTGCTTCCGCAGGGCACGGTCTCCTGCTTTTTATTTTTAAAAGACTGTGTGTGTGTTTCAGTGTAACATAGGAAAACACATATTCATAGCTTTCATATTTTAAGACATAAAAACATAATACACACGGCACATCTGAACAGTGCTTTGTGATGTTATTATGAAGCATGAAAAGTAAATTGTTTTAAAATATGCTGGAATATATGTTAATATATAATAATAGGAGATAAAATGATTGTTGGGGTTATATGAATGTTAAAAAAACGAGAGATACCTGACCCACTATTCTCTGATGTCCATCCCAGGACTGGGTACCAAAAGAGCCCAAGGTTTTCACCTGCTGACGGTCACGTCCACATTCGGACTGAGAGAGAAACTGCAGCTGCTCCATCCGGTGAGTCCAAGTTTGATGAGCAGATGGCAGCTTCGTCCGGGAATGGGAAGATTTAGGGCTGCAAAGCAGAAATTGCATCAAGTGAGCACCACAGGAGAAGTGGGCGTGGCACCTACACCGGTGCATAAGAATCGTCACATGGCCTGGATGCTGCACACCTGTCAGGAGTGATCATTTTTGCATTTAAAGAAACCAAGAGTCACTGAATAGATAGATGATAAACAGGCAATAGATGGATGGATCCAAAGAAACTATTGTCCAGATTGGGTTTATTTTTTCTCCCTAAATTTTAATATCAACATCCTAAAATCCTTATTTTGCATAACAGAGGTCCTAGAAATTAGGACCCTGGCCTTTCCTCCTGGCCCTCTAGAGAAGTATCTTGCCATATGCTGTAATCCCCAGTATAAAATCAAGCCCGGGGAAGGAAAAGGGGGAAGTTTAACAGGTAAAGTATTCAGGTTTGCAAGCTGTTAAGGTGGTCTAAGGCACACCCCCTGTGAGTCTACCTACCAACATTTATGCTGTACGCTTTAACCTCATGGGGGTGATCTTGAAAGACATCATGTCCACTCTGATAAGCGTAGGATCTCAATCTGAAGGCCCTTTGAAATCCTGAATTGAAATAAGCCCTGAACAGGGCAACAAAAGATACAGCACACATTCAAAGCTGCATCCAACAAATGCCCTCGGAAGTCCGAACCCTTAGAAGGAGTGTAAACAGCCTTAATGTGAGCATGAGGAACAGTGTCAGGGACACAAATGGACCTCTACACAGCATGAGAAGCATGGAGGCTGGGTCACTTATCTCATAAGGAGTTTGTGATAGCAAACTCTGGACCAAAGAATGGTGGGTTTGACGGAGAGCTGGTGAACAAGACAGGACACGGGTCACTTGCATGACTGACATAGGTATCAGAATATGGTCACCTCATCAGGAGACCTGTTTGGGTCCTCACTGGTTCCCAGCCATTCATGCCTCCCAGAATTTTCATTTCTGAGAGAAAACAAGATGGTCAGAAGAGTTAGATTAACAGCAGATTTCTTGGAAAACTGTCCTCCTCACCTCTAAAGCAACAACTGGGTGCCCTGAACCTAGGGCCTCTCCCTGCCCCAATAGACTGCTTACAGAAAAAGGAATTTGCAGAGTTTGACGTGATATCTGGTACTAGGCCTTGCCTTCCCCATCTTAGTAACAAGCTCCCTGACACTTCCTGGGGAGGGGAACTTAAAACTGTAGATGGGGGCAGATCAGCCTATCAGGTTGTCTTGCTACATCTGCAGTCCAGATCTTAGGTATTGAGAAAGGAAAGTGATGGAAGATAATCCATTGTTGACCTTATGACTATGATAACCTGGGAACAAGAGAGGCAAGAAACAAGCAGAAGAGGAAGAGATCCACAGTATGGTTGTGTAATAAAGTGAATTACATTATTTAACAGTAGTTATTAAGAGTAGAAGAATTGCCAACCGAATCCAAGAACACATCAAAACGATCATTCACCATGATCAAGTTGGCTTCATCCCAGGGATGCAGGGATGGTTCAATATATGGAGATCCATCAATGTAATCCACTACATAAACAAACTCAAAGAAAAAAAAACACATGGTCATCTCATTGGATGCTGAAAAAGCATTTGACAAAATTCAGTATCCTTTCATGCTAAAAGTCTTGGAAAGAACAGGAATTCAAGGACCATATCTAAACATAGTAAAAGCAATTTACAGCAGACCGATAGCCAACATCAAAGTAAATGGAGAGAAACTTGAAGCAATCCCACTAAAATCAGGGACTAGACAAGGCTGCCCCCTCTCATCATATCTTTTCAATATATTACTTGACATACTAGCTAGAGCAATTCGACAACATAAGGAAGTCAAAGGGATACAAATTGGAAAAGAAAAAGTCAAACTATCGCTATTCGCAGATGATATGATAGTATACTTAAGTGACCCAAAAAGCTCCACCAAAGAACTCCTACAGCTGATAAACAACTTCAGCAAAGGAGCTGGTTATAAAATCAACTCAAGCAAATCAGTAGCCTTCCTATACTCAAAGGACAAGCAGGTTAAGAAAGAAATTATGGAAATGACACCCTTCACAATAGCCACAAACAATATGAAGTATCTTTGTGTGACTTTAACCAAACAAGTTAAAGATTTGTATGACAAGAACTTCAGGTCTCTGAAGAAGGAAATAGAAGACATCAGAAAATGGAAAAATCTTCCATGCTCGTAGGTTGGCAGGATTAATATAGTTAAAATGGCAATCTTGCCAAAAGCAATATAGAGATTCAACGCAATCCTCATCAAAATCCCAACTCAGTTCTTCATAGAGTTAGAAAGAGCAATTCCCAAATTCATCTGGAATAAAAAAAAACCCAGGATAGCTAAATCTATTATCAACAGTAAAAGAACATCTGGGGGAATCAGTATCCTGGACCTCAAGCAATACTACAGAGCAGTAGTGTTAAAAACTGCATGGTATTGGTACAGTGACAGGGAGGTGGATCAATGGAATAGGATTGAAGACCCAGAATTGAACCCACACATCTATGGCCAATTGATCTTCGACAGAGCTGAAAACATCCAGTGGAAAAAAAGATAGCCTTTTCAACAAATGGTGCTGGCCCAACTGGAGGTCAGCATGCAGAAGAATGAGAATTGATCCACTCTTATCTCCTTGTACTAAGCCCAACTCCAAGTGGATCAAGGACCTCCACATAAAACCAGACACACTGAAACTAATAGAAAAGAAACTTGGGAAGACCATTGAGGACATTGGCTCAGGGGGAAAGTTCCTGAACAGAACACCAATAGCTTATGCTCTAAGATCAAGAATAGACAAATGGGACCTCATAAAATTACAAAGTTTCTGTAAGGCAAAAGACACTGTCAAAAGGACAAATCGGCAACCAACAAATTGGGAAAAGATCTTCACCAACCCTACATCTGACAGAGGGCTAATATCCAATGTATACAAAGAACTCAAGAAGTTAGACCCCAGAAAACCAAATAACTCTATCAAAAAATGGGGTACAGAGCTAAACAAAGACTTTTCACCTGAAGAACTTCGGATGGCTGAGAAGCACCTTAAGAAATGTTCAGGTGGGTGGGAACTGGGAAAGGGGAAAGCCTTTGGAATGTAAACATAGAACATAGAAAATAAAAATTAAAAAAAAAAGAAATGTTCAACATCATTAGTCATTAGGGAAATGCAAATCAAAACAACCCTGAGTTTTCACCTCACACCAGTCAGAATGGTTAAGATTAAAAACTCAGGAAACAGCAGGTGTTGGCGAGGATGTGGAGAAAGAGAAACACTCCTCCACTGCTGGTGGGATTGCAAGCTGGTACAACCACTCTGGAAATCAGTCTGGTGGTTCCTCAGAAAAATGGACACGATACTTCCGGAGGACCCTGCCATACCACTCCTGGGAATATACCCAGAAGATTCCCCAGCATGCAATAAGGATACATGCTCCACTATGTTCATAGCAGCCTTATTTATAATAGCCAGAAGCTGGAAAGAACCCAGCTGTCCCTCAACGGGAGGTATGGATACAGAAAATGTGGCATATACACACAATGGCGTACTATTCAGCCATTAGAAGCAATAAATTCATGAAATTCTTAGAGAAATGGATGGAGCTGGAGAACATCATACTAAGTGAGGTAACCCAGTCTCAAAAGAATATCCATGGTATGCAGTCACTGATAAGTGGATATTAGCCTAGAATCTTGGAACACCAAAGACACAATCCACATACCAAATGATGTCTGAGAATAAGGAAGGAGTGGACCCTGGTTCTGGAAAGGCTCAATGCATCAGTGTAGGGGAATACCAGAACAAGGAAGTGGGAAGGGGTGGATGGAGGGACAGGGGGAGGGAAAAGGGCATAAGGGACCTTTGGGGGTGGGGAACCAGTAAAGGGGTAATGAAATGTAAATAAAGAATATATCCAATTAAAAACAAGAGTGGAAGAATTACATTAGCTTAAAATTAATCCAAGACAAGAAAAAAAGGAAATGGGGTAATTTAAGAAAAGCTATTAGGAATCTGTTATTTCTTAGGAAGTTAAAGCAAATTTATTTTAAAACACTCTTACTGTATTTTATACATTTCAAGAGCTTAGTAGAATTAGAGCCACTACAAATCAGGACGACTATTTACTTTTTTTTTTTATTAGCATTTTGTTATCTTCTCAAATTGGACAACTTTAAGTACTTTCATTTCTTTTGGCCTGTGATCAGATTTATAGCAACTGCTGGCTTCCCCTAGAGAGCTCATTTCAGGGTCTCCTCGGAGCCCAGTGCTCGTGATCTCCGTATTTTGATTTGTTCCCTGTCCAGTTGGTGACTGTAGTCAAGGGAGATTTATAAGAAGGTCATGTGGGTGAGGCGGCGCTGGAGTCCTTCCTTGTAGAATATCATTGGCTGGTCTCAAATATAAAAGATACTCTAACTCAGGCTTTCACTAACTCACAAGACTTTCCCTAAAAACGTCTCCCCGTGTCCTCAGGGTCCCTGGACTTTCCCTTTTTCCAAGTAGATGAATCTGAGAAATGTTATCACTCATTTCCAATATTACACCCTGTTGCTTGGAGAATTGTCCTTGTCCTGAGAATGCATGAAAGTTAAGGGAATCAAACACTAATCTGCGTTGATACCCTGAGTGACTAGAGCCCGCTGAAGATAACAAGATCCAGGCTACGACATTTGGTCTGTTTCGCTGCTCTCTAGTTGTGCTCCAAGGGACCACAGTTCTCAAGAATACTGTCTTTGCTCCCTTTGACACCCTGCTTTGGTCTTCCCTGAGTCTCAGGTTCTGAATCGTGCTAGTCTGTTTGTATCAACTGGAGGCAAAACAGGGAATCTTAACTGCGGAGATGCCACTATACGAGTGTTCTGTAGGCATTTAATGGATTAATAATGAGCGTGGGGTAGGGCAGCTCACTGGAAGAATAACTACTCCTGGGCATCTTATCTGCCAGGTGGACCTGGGCAATAGAAGAATGCAAACTGGGCGAGTCGGGGGAGCAGGCCAGTAAGCCGGGCTCCTCCATGGCCTCTGCTTCAGTTCCTGCTTCCACGTTTCTGCCTTGAGCTCCTGCTCTGAATTTCTTCATGCTGGAATACATC
The DNA here is from genome assembly GCA_964023405.1 of Apodemus agrarius. Classification (NCBI taxonomy): domain Eukaryota; kingdom Metazoa; phylum Chordata; class Mammalia; order Rodentia; family Muridae; genus Apodemus; species Apodemus agrarius. The sequence continues at coordinate 15,740,325 of OZ030016.1, read as the reverse complement.
TGTCAGTTGAAATGAACCATCTCCTCTCCAAGCTGCGTTTGGTCATGGTGTTTTATCACACATATGTTAAAAAAAAAAAAAGTAAGGTGTATCTGCTCTTCCAAAAGCAAAGTCAGCATGTGTGGAGAAAGAATAGTAAGTTATCTTTCTTAACAAGTTCTGGAGCTTCTGTTCAGTTATCAGTTAGACAGATAAAATATCTTCTCTTCAGGCAGATAGCAGAGATAACACTGTTTCACAAGATAAAATCCAAACAGGATAGTCTAGCTTCCTTTCTATTGCTGTGATGAAACTAAAAAATCACTTTGACCAAAAGCAATGTGGAGAAGAAAGGGTTTGTTTCACCTTAAACTTTCAGATCACATTCCATCATTGAGGGGGTGCCAGGGAGGAAACTCAATTCAGGGACTGGAAGGCAGAATTGCTTGCTACTCTAGCTAGTCTTACCTCCCACCAGAGAAATGATCCCAAGAAAATAGAATAGGAAACATGGTGGCAAGGGGGAGGAGGGGTGCTTCTTGGTAACCAGCTCGGCTCATTCTGAGATTGTTTTCTTCTATGGTTCAGGACCATTGTCTAGGGATGGTGTCACCCACAGTGGGATAAACCCTCTCGAATCAATTAAAATCAAGAAAATCCTTCACAGATAACGCCCACAGCCAATCTAATTCAGGAGCTAGCTCAGTGAAGGCTCTCCTCTTGGATGACTCTAGGCCATGTCAAGCTGACAGTGAGAGCTCCCTAGATACGCTATCCCTTGTCAACGTCACATACATGGTCATCACTTTAAACCACAACCCTTCAGTTCTCCTCACATTGATGTCATTGGAAGCAAGGCATAACTTTAAAATTATCCTAGTCTTAAAAATTCTACCACTTGAAAAATCTGAAGTCTTTTACCTCTGAACTCCTCCAAACACCAAAAACAAATTAAATACTTTCTTATTGTAAAAGGGAAAAACCAGGACTCAGGAACAACTGGATCAAAGGAAAACCAAATCCCATGGCTCCGTCCAACATCTGGAACTCACGGACGATCTTCTGTGCTCCAAAGAGCTTGAGCGAGCTCACTGCTCCGGCGATACTATCCGCACTACACACCATTTGTCATGTCGTCTCAGGCTAGCTCTATTCCTTCCACTACCCTTGGAGGTCATCCCATGGTCCTGGCACCTCCAAGAGTTTGGGGTCTCTTCCGCACTTTCACCAATGTCCTCTTCTGTCCTTGCACTTCAGACTCTAAATGGTGCCAGGCCTCGGCAGCGATCTGTGTCCCCTCAACCTGTCTTCTATTCCTTTAAAACCAGGATCATGCAGGGACTATTACGCATTGCCTACTCTAGCTGCCAGCGTAAGGTGCAGGCTTGGCTCCATTAAACCAACAACCCCCAGAGGTCATTGTGACCCTGCTGTCATAATGAAGCACTCAAGATTTTGTCTCAATGGAGCTGATCTCACTAGCAACTAAAGATTCTTGTTCTTGCATTTTTAAAATGAAAATAATTTCATTATTCCCCCTGAATTTCATTATTCCCCCTGCTCCTTCACCCTCCTCCTTTCTCTTTCAAACCCAAGGTCTCTCTTTCTTTAATTGTTATTGTTTTACACACACACACACACACACACACACACACACACCACTACATCCTTCTGAGTCCGTTCAGTGTTGCTGGAATGTCTATAATTTCAGGACCTACCACTTTGTTTTGGAGAACCAATTGGGGCTCCTTCCTGGGGAAGATTGATCTCCTCTCAGCAGTTATCAATAGTCTATAGCTCTCTGCCTAGGGGTGGGGCCCTGAGAGACACTTTTCCTTTCCATGTTAGCATGCCTATCAGTGCTGCCGCTGTTGGATTTCCCTGTCACTCCAGCAGACGTTGTCTCCAAGCACACTTCCTGTACCAAAGGTGCAACCATGGGTTCTTAATTCAAAATATGACACAGAGAGTCATAGGGCCATGTGCCATATGTCATATGACACAGATGGTCAAGCCATCTTGAAAGATCTGAAATATGCCACGTCCCCATTGGGTCCCTAGCAAGACTGAGACCAAAGCACTCCCCCCACCCACCCTGCCCCAGCTCATAAACACACTGTTTTGTTGATTTTCTTACTTCTTCATCGGGGCATGCTGCCTCTCAGTTAAATTACATTTCTATTTTTGGTTCCTAAAGCGTATTGGGAAAAAAAAAACAGAAAAAACTTCATATAAAAATATGTCTACATTGTTGTCCACACACAAAATTGAAACATGATGTTTTTTGTTGTTGGTTGGTTGGTTTAGTTTGGTTGTTTTTTTGTTTGTTTGTTTGGTTGGTTGGTTGGTTGGTTTTTTTCTCTTTCAAACAGTAGCATGGAGCCACAACGGGTGCGAGACCTGTTCATTTGGTTCACTGTAACGGGGATGGGCCCATTCCTATGCCTGTAGAAAGAAAGAACTAGAATGTACATCCGCAGGGCACTGGCATGATCCCCACAGCCAATACTGCTAACACGACATTAGCACAGACTCATATTGCCGTTTATATGTAATCTTTAGGAACACAGCTTAAACATTTCCTCACCATCTGTAGAGCCTGCGTGCTCTGGCCATGCTCCTGGAGTTCGACCGCCCCAGTCCGGGACCTGCCCTGCTCAAATAGAACACTTGTGCCCAGGTGTTTATTCTCAGTGTTGCTTTGACCAGAATACCAATGAAGATGTGTATGTTATAAAATAATAATATGCGGTTGATCATTGTTGTGGCTTGGGATTTTTATATCGCCTTTATTCATCGTCGGTGTGTGTGGAGGGGGAGGAGGTGACATGGGTGCTGGGGTATATAAACCACGGTGTGCGCTCGGAGGTCAAGGGACAACTTGCTTCTCTCTTTCCACTGTGGACTCTGGGCACCAGATGCAGGTCGCACGTCTTGTGTAGAGAGCACTTTCTCCTGCTAAGCTGTCTCTCCAACCCTGGTTTTAAAAAGAAGGACAGTTCTTAAAATGCAACTCGGTAATAGAGTGCTTGCCTGTATGTGCAGGCCTCTGCCTTTGATCCCCAACATTGAAAGAGGACAAGGGAGGGAGGGGAAGGGACTGAAGAGAGTTTCCGCTGAGAGAGATAAAAATATGCCATCACTTTTCAGATAGCAATGCTGTACAACATAAGTTGTTATTACTTTAATACATTTTAACAATACGATATATTTGATACATCATACATTGTTATCATTTTAAATTTTGCTATCTGTTTCCCCCTCATTCTTTGTTGGTCTGAGAGTACGAAATTAAATCAGAACTACTCCCTAACCCACAATCTCCTCTTATCTCTAATTTCTCCCTGATGGCTGCCTACAGGACAGTCGTTCTTCCCAGAATGCCTTTTGCTGCTACCAATAGATGGAATCAGACAGTGAGACTGACTGACTGACAGGTAAGTCTGCAGGTCTGTGTTTTACTTTCACTCTCTACATATTCACACAAACTCCATTCTGTCCACAAGGACATGAATACTATGATGTACTAACATGAAGTAATGCTTAACTCAGAGCTTTCTCTAACCTCTGGGGACCACTCGGAGCTTGCGAGAGCTACACATAAACTAGGGAAAGGCCAGGAGGAGTCACGCAGTGCTGCGTGATACCCGCAGAGGAGTACAAACCTCTTAGGACTCACTTCACATATAAGGACCACTTGGAAGTTTTCAGTGAGTATGGTTATCCTATTTCAGAGTTACATAGATTCTATATAAGGTAGAAGAGCAAGAAATGCTCTTTTATTGTTATTATTAAGGTAGAAGACAATACATTAGGATAGGAACAAATTTTGCAGGATTTACCAGCACATCTGGAGAATGCTACTTGCACTGGGCTGGAGCCCAGGCCTTGCTGCAGCTGCTGCTGTGTTTGGTCTAGGAAAAAGCTGGTTGCTTACAAGAAGCCTTTCCCTACGTTTCATTTACTTTGCAATAAGAGCCCCAAAGCTCTGGCTTCAGGCTGCTGCTCCCACCACTAAGCTACTTAATCCACTTGCCTTTGAGGTTGAAGTTCAAATGACGGTCACTCCAGAGTCAGCCTCACAGCTTCCCAGGGTATCCATGAGGCCACTGGCCTCGGGGGCTTTCGACCTCAGAGGGACCCTTGTCCAGTGCCGAGGAACATTTACTCCTCACTGTTATCTGAACTGTGTAAGCCTCAGTGAACACGAGGATGGGATTTTAGTCAGCTCCTTCTGACGTTTAGTTATGCAGCCCTGCTACACGGGCTTATGGTTGAATAGAACTGGGCTGAGACCATTTGAGCAAATGACCCAGATACAGACCCAGCATGACCTACATTGCATCCTCAGACCCAGGGGGTTCTCCATCTCACAGCCTTAGGCACAAGTATGCTGTACCGCAATTAAAAGAGAAGAAATATACCAGAGCGTTCCTCAAAAAAATCCCATTTTGGAGTTGACAGACTTCTGATCCAATAGCTGATAGCTAACATTGAGTACTCGGCATATGCCATACACTTTAGAGGGGCCCCGCATGCAGTACCACATTCACCGGTGATGTATCTCATCCCATGGGCTATTCTTACACGGGGATGTTGACACGTCCCTTATTGAGTGGTAGGATTTGCAATTTGTTTTCCCTACAGTGATAATAAATCTTGGTGCCTGCTTGAACCAATCTCAGGTGACGGAAGTGATGCCACGTGACTTCTCGGGCTAGTTCATAAAAATGAAATGCCTTCTCCATCATCGTATTAAAACAAAAGCTATCGGAACCCAAAATGCATGCCGTGGTGGGGAAGCCCAGGTCACACACAGCGGCCAAACTGACAGTCCAGACACCATTCTTTTAAGAACACGGCACCTAAACAACACAAAATCAGCTTAACCTCTCCCCCAGTCCCTTCCTTATATATGAAACTGAGCGAGTACATACATCTCTGGAAACAATCGCCAGTTCCTTCCCACGCCTGCCTGCAATGCTAAAAGCCAGGGACAGCCCAGGCATTATTCATTTTGTGTCCGTTGTGTCTTCCCTTACCCCATCACTCATCTGGGCTGAGCGCTGACCACATCTCTAGAGAGCACAGATTTCTCTTGACTGCTGGCACAAATGTTGCTGTAAAATCAGAAGCCAGAAGATGAAAACCGTGTGATTATGTAGGATCAGTGTCAAAGCAGCCATCTGGGGGAAGCTGAAGTGAATGTCTACACTTCAGGTGGAAGACGGAAAGGGTGACGGGCTATGATCTCCAGAGTGCCATCAAATCACGCGGTGGCACTTACCGCACAACGTGGAAAGTGCAGGGTTTTGGGAACCTAACTGAAAACATCGTACCTGATGGCCTTAGCCAGGTGTGAGCCACCCAGGTGTGTGGAGACTGCTAATGTCACAACCTCGTAGTGCAGAGAGAAGCTGTCACTTTTACAACAAGCCTCTTGGGGGAGGAAACGCCAGAAACAGAAACAAGTTCCATAAAAACCGAGTGTAAGCATCTGTGAGGAAAATCTGCAGCCTGCCTGCGTCACAGGAAGAGCTGGCCGAGAGAGGACGGATTGTGGGGAGACAAGCAGACCCCAGCTTCCCAAAGAATGATAAATTATTTCTGACCTCGAAAGTTAAAGAAATGACTCTCCGATGTGTGTTTAGTGCCTGTCTGATCCCCCCCCCACAGCTTCACAATGAGCTTCCCAGCACTAGACGGAAAATCTATCAGGACTCAAATACATAAAAGAAGGAATTACCGCGTCTCAGGCCGTCAGCCACAGCCTCAGATGATTGCTGGGAAAATTGAGATTCAGATGAGTTCCCGTTCCTTCTGGTTCTGTCTAGTCCCTTCTAGTGGTTGAAAGTCTTGTTTCCTGCTTCACCTTAAGAGTCTCTCATACTCTGACATAAACCCTCACGCCAAATCCAGCCTCCCCACCTTCTGGTTCCCAGGCATTCTGCGGTTGATGCCCTCTGAATGCCACTCCAAGTTAAGAAGCATTGCCTCAAAGGTCGCCCATCCGACTCTGTATGACGTATCCCATACCTCCTTGAATTACGTTCACTTTATCCAAGGTTTCACCTTCTTACCTAATAGTCTTTTATGTAAGTTGCTTTCCCCCACCACCGTCTTCTGCTATTTTTCCCTTTCTCCACTACACGTTCCTCAAATAGTCTTCAGAATTAGAACACACAAATACTCAGGGAGAGAGCATGCCTTTGAGTACTCCATCACCTGACAGTTTTACTGCACTAAGTGTGCACACAGATGTTCACGGGGCACCGTCCTGTGCCAAACTGTGGTAGGAACCAAAACTGAACTCAAAAACTCAAGCACATGCTTTGTATCTATTATCAGTCTGTCTTGTTTTCTTCTTCTTCTTCTTCTTCTTCTTCTTCTTCTTCTTCTTCTTCTTCTTCTTCTCCCTCTCCCTCTCCCTCTCCCTCTCCCTCTCCCTCTCCCTCTCCCTCTCCCTCTCCCTCTCCCTCTCCCTCTCCCTCTCCCTCTCCCTCTCCCTCTCCCTCTCCCTCTCCCTCTCCCTCCCCCTCCCCCTCCCCCCCCCCCCCCCTCCCCCTCCCCCTCCCCCCCCCCCTCCCCCTCCCCCTCCCTCTCCCTCTCCCTCTCCCTCTCCTTTCTCCTCCTCGTCCTCCTCCTCGTCCTCCTCCTCCTCCTCTTCTTCTTCTTGATATTTTGCTTTGTTGTTGTTGTTGGAGGTGGTGGTTTTGTTTATTTCTTTTGGAACAGGGTTTCTCTGTGTAGCGTTGAATGTCCTGGAACCTGCTCTGCAGACCAGGTTGGCCTCAAACTCACAGAAATCCACCTGCCTCTGCCTCCTGAGGGCTGGGATTAAAAGCAGTCTGCCTTCTTAATAAGTAAATGTTTAGGGTTTAATATGGGGGCCAAATCTTCTCTATCCCAGGCCATCCAAAGCCTGAGGCACATTGGGAGAGCACAGTTGTTAACTTGTGTCTTCCGGCCACATTGCTTCAGTAAAGACAATCAGCAGCTGTGAATCCCTATAGTGACACACACACAGGTCTGCAATTGTTTTGTCCTGCCCAACAGCCAGCAGACCAGCTCCCTGGAGAGGTTCCCTCACAGATTCAAGGTCCTGATGCCCCTCCACTTACAATAAAGCTTTTGGAAATACTGAAATATCACAGAATAAAAAGAAATGCACCAAATACGCCTAGCCTACTGGGCATCGTAGCTTAGCACTCCTCCGGTAAGAACACTGATCTGAGAGTACGAGAGAGCATACTACTACTGTCATGAACATGAGAAAATACTAAACTACGCATTTAAAGCCTGGTGTCTACTGAATGTGTACTGCTTTTACCCTGGTAGAAAAATGTCATGAGCGCCACCAGAACTTTCTGTGTCTGTGTGTCTGTCGGAATGCTCTGATCACCATACCCCACAGGAACACTTAGCCACAGGTGGAGGAACTTTCCCCCTGAAGTCCACCTCTCTCTTCTCAGAAACAAAACAGAAGGGGCTCTGCCAAGACATGTGTCATACTCTCTGGATCTCCAAGTCTATTCAAATATAAAATGGAGATTGCCAAAGTCAAATTTTCTCTTCATAACTGAGTTCCTAAACTCTAAATGTAGACATAACCAACAGATTAGAGCAGAAATACTCCGAGGAGGAAAGCCTTGGGTGATGCAGTCTACTACTCAGAGATAGACAGGGATACGGTGGTGGCACACACGACAAGCTAGGGCAATCCAGATAGACCTTTACAGCAGTGGTCCCCAACCCTCCCAACACTGCGACCCTTTAATACAGTTCCTCATGTTGTGGTGACCCCAACCGTAAAACTGTTTTAATTGCTACTTCATAACTGCAATTTTACTACTGTTGTGCATTGTAATATAAATGTATGTGTCTTCTGGTAGTCTAACGTCCCCCCCATGAAAGAATGGCTTGACCCCAAAGAGGTCATGACCCACAGGTTGAGAACCACTGCTTTAGCGCCTCATGCTGAAGGAGAAAGCCATCACCAAGGTGATATATGCCGTGATTGCACTTATTTAACATAAACCAACACACCTGTAGAAATAGACACTAGATCATGTGGTTACCAATAGAATGGCATGTGTGAGAAGGCCTTTGTCACTTGATATAAATGTGGATGAGACATTTTTAGTTGATGAAAATGTCTTGTGCCTTCATGGCACCAAAACCAATACCTTAGTTAAGATGTTGCCACTTGTGGAAAATAGTAAAGGCTACAAGCGGAATTCTTCGTGAGTTCTTTCAACTGTTTAGAACACAATCTCAAAATCAGAAATGCAACTGAAAACAATAAAACTCAAAGCAAAAGCATCGTCTTAAAACTTACGAGGGTAGGCTCTATCCGGGCTTGCTAGCTGAGACACTCAACCTCTTCCATCCTGAGCTTCTTCCACGGGGGGACGAATCACTCACTGAGTCCCAGAAAATGGGACAGCTGAGTGATCTGACACCTGCTCTCCATCTACCTCAGCCTTGGAAATGGGAGGGAGCTCTTAGAAATGTGTCATTTGTGTAAGCATGACTGCAAAGAACATTTTAGACATGGTTTCCAGTAAACATACAATGGTCTGAGCAACAACAACAACGAAAACTGGAAGAAAAAAAACCCTCAAACATGATCACACCAACAGAGTCATGACCAACACAGTCAGCAATAAAGCGATTAAACATAGATTTTGTTTACTGCAAGCAATAAGGCCATCCCTTAGCCGTCTTGGCCCAGTCCACCCCTCCCCGTACTCTTCTTTCATCATTAACCTCTTCTCAGCCTTGACCGCTCTCTCCTGAGGAACCGCAACACAAACAGGAAGTCCTTGAATATCACCTACATTTTTAGAAGGGAAAACCCTGAGCAACTGAGTAAGACGAGGAAGGTTCAGTCAAATTATCGTGTGCTTTTCATGTCACCAGATGACCAGCATGCTTTTTTCCCAGCAAATAAACTGAGTTTCGTATTTGACGTCAGATATAAAAACACTATCAAAATATAAACAGACTGAGTTGTCTGTCATGTGAAATTAGGAGCCTTTACTCCTTTCTGAAAGGAACTTCTGTCTCATATACATTTGTTCTTAAAGCAATGAAGACTTTTCTTAAAGCAACATAAAATGAACAATAACAATAAGCAGTCGCTGTTCCCCGTAGTACTTGAGAAGTGGGAGAGAGGGAGCCTCCTCTCATATCTATAATGCTGTAATGAAGTTAGCCATATATATTACCACCACTAAATCTGTGCACAATATCACTCATCCTTTTTAATTACTTAATGGCACCATAAAACGTGACCATGTCTCAGAGGATGGGCACAAACTCATCTGCTGTTGCAAAGAACTGAAATGCAGGGCTTTGATAAATCCAAGAGCCTTAGAAAAAGCAGGGTGCCAACTTCAAGATGATTTTTCTTTTCTATTTATCTATTGACTTATTACATTTACTTCTTCCATATAAACACCCAGGCCAAGAAATGCCAGTGTTTATTATTTTTTCATCTATGGATGGGTAAATGTTTTCTATATTAAATCCCCCTTTTGCTGCCTTTGCTAAGTTCTCAAGATTCTTGAGCTCCCTATGATTGTGTTTAGAAGCTTCACACATCAGCTTCATAAAAGCATGTCCATGGGCCTATCCAACTTGTTTTAAAAATCATATTCAAGGCTTCCTTCATTTGTACCATATAAATCAAAAAGTATGTCAACAAGTATTTGTATTGTCCCCACAGTGGGTAAGACACATTATCTTTAATGCCTTTGTTATATAAATACTATGGCCTAGACTTAAGTATTTCGAGAATTGATGTTTATCTACTACTTTAAGATATATTCTTTTAAAAAAGGGCATTCCAATGCTTTCTTGTCATGAGAAATTTCACACACAAAAAAAATGGAGCTTGATAAGTGATTTTTTTCTAAGATGTCTTTGAAGTGTCATTCTTGACATAATTTCAAGTGCAAACAATAATAGAATCCCAAGCACAGCATTTTAATGATATCCATCCTTCTCATAAGATAAATCTATCTCCTAGATATCATTCTTACAGATAACAAAGTCATTTTTCTTATAAAGTATGTGACTCACTTGATGGTGTTTGCTGGCAAAAGACCATGAATTCAGAAAGATCACTGGATCAAAGATGGAGGATTTTAGCAGTGGTTTGGTAGGAACTGTCCACAAAAAGCTCAGCTTAACAATGGGCCTTTAGGCATATCCTGAGGAGCTCAGAAATGGACTCTTTTCTTTTTTCAACTATAGAAAGATATTTTATAAAATTTCTTTTCAAATTGATTGCATCAAGATTATAAAAGACTTATTCCTTTTTATCTTTTAAGGATATCGAGCTTCTCCTCCAGCCCATGAAATCCTCCCAAAGTGTTCATCACCTTTGCACCTGAGCAGGAAAGGGGAAGAATACTCGTGCAGCTGGTCTCTAATCAGGATCACCCAGGGTACTTCTTATAATCCAAAGTCCTGACCCAAAGAAACCTGATTATGCAGTTTCCATGGGGGCTTGGTAAAAGCCAGGCATCTCTATCAGCTGGTTGTAGGTCAAGGCTGTCATTGCATAGCTTCTCTGACAACGAATCTCGGATGGAATATTAATATGTTTCTTCTTTTTCTTCTTCTTCTTCTTCTTCTTCTTCTTCTTCTTCTTCTTCTTCTTCTTCTTCTTCTTCTTCTTCTTCTTCCTTCTCCTCCTCCTCCTCCTCTTCCTCTTCCTCCTCCTCTTCTCTCTCTTCTCTCTCTCCCCCTGCCCCTCTCCTCTCTCCCTCTCTCCCTCTCTCCCTCCCTCCCTGCTTTATGTTCACAATGAGATGAAGAAACGGCTTCTATGTGCTCCCACAGCCATGACGCTGGAGCAGAACAACCACAGGCTGATCTCTCTGATGGGGGTGAAGAAAACCTAGCCCTCCCTTAAGTTTTTGCTGCCAAGTATGTGGTCATATCAATAAGAAACTGACATATACGGCTGTCAATGTCACACAGAAATGTCTGAGTCTAGCATCCATTACTCAAATTATAGAAACTTCTGGTGTTGTTGGGGTAAGTATAATTGAATGTCGCTGCTTTCAGCATATTGATTATACACTAACTAACCAGCTTGGATTGCACTGCTTGTTAAGACAGTCACAGTAGAGACATAGAATAAATCTAGCATAAACATTCACACTCATAATAACACCTTATATGAGAGACGTTCTTAAGAAAATTTCCTATGACCTTTATTCTCCTAACATCTGGACCTAAAAAAAAACCTACTTTTTAAAATATGTTTTTCATATGATGACTATAAACATTAGGAATTTATGCACTGCTGGTTTAGGTGTTAAAACGGGCTTTATTGCTATCCACTGGCTTTACAGTTTGGTAGATGTGGTGGTTTGAGTATGCTTGGCCGAAGGAGTGGAACTATTTGGAGGTGTGGCCTTGTTGGAGGAAGTGTGTCACGTGGATGTGGGCTTTAAGACCATTATCCTAGCTGCCTGCAAGTCAGTCTTTTCCTGTTTGCCTTCAGAACAAGATGGAGCACCCTGTCTGCCTGGATGCTACCATCTTTCCCACCTTGATGATAATGAATGCTGCCATTCTTCCCATCATGATGATAAAGGACTGAACCTCTGAACCTGTAAGCCAGCCCCAGTTAGATGTTGTTCTTATAAGAGTTGCCTGGGTCATGGTGTCTCTTCACAACAGTAAACTCTAACTAAGACGGTGAGGTTGTTGACAACCTTCACTCCCTAGCAGCCTGTACCTCACCTTTCCATACTATGCATGAGAGAGCTGGTCCTCAGGGCACAGGCGTTCATATCAGCTCCATCTGGGTCCCTCCAAGTTCTGTGTCCAAAGGATGTGTTGTCTTTAACAATGGGGTCTTACTGTCAATTTTGGGGAGCAACTAATGGCAATGGAAAGAGCACATGTTGTTTGGAGGTCTCTTAGACCCCCTGACCAACAACTCAAAGTGTCTCGTCTGACACTCAGGTTTTTCTTAGATTGGCAATGGCCCTAGGTAAGAATTCATTCACCCTGTGTGAGTTAAATTCAACTAAATTACAGATATAATTTATAAAATTGCAACCTAAAATGCAACTTAGTTATACAGAATATTCTGTATGTTTTGGTAAATGTCAGATACTGCCATCAGCTGGTTTTATGTCAAGGATATAGGCTGTCACTTTATACCTTCTCTAAATATAAATATTAAATCTTTTTACATACTTTATATCATATATCTGTCAAGATATTCCCAATGGTGCAATAATGATTATATATTGGGGGTAATCAGTAGTTGTCTAAATGACCTTAAGGACTACTGAGTAAGAGAGAACTCATGGTTGATACCATAAACCCAGCCAACAACCCACAGCTGGAGAGGCCATCAGCCCTAGAAGAAAACTATTACTGCCATTTTCATAAGTTAATACAGTTTCCAACTGTATTCAATTGGTTATCCTATAGACAAGTATAGTTTCCACCCCTTCATCGAAGAAGCTTCTTTTGCAGCAAACAGACTATGACAGAGATCTACCACTGATCAAAATGCAGAAAGTGTCTGTGGAGCACCCAGCCTGAACTGAGACATTCACAGCATTACTCCTACTCGTAAGGCTCCAGGAACATTGCAGAAGAGGAGGCAAAAAGGTAAGTGCTAGACAACCAAGACAACCCTGTGAGATGACAGCATCTTCTAGATGGGACAAGGAGACGGCGCTGCCTATCAACTCTCAATAATGGTTGGAGCTGGAGAACGTCATACTAAGTGAGGTGACCCAGTCTCAAAAGAATACCCATGGTATGCAGTCACTGATAAGTGGATATTAGCCTAGAATCTTGGAACACCAAAGACATAAATCACATACCAAGTGATGTCTGACAAGAAGAAAGGAGTGGACACTGGTGCTAGAATGGACCAAAGCATCATTGTGGGGGAGTACAAGAACAGGGGGGTGGGAGGGGGTGGATGAGGGAGCAGGGGGAGGCAAAAGGGCATGTGGGACCTTTGGGGGTGGGGAACCAGAAAAAGGGAAATGAATTGTAAATATAGAATATATCCAATAAAAAATAAAAAATAAAAAAAGAGTGACCACAAAATAATAATAATAATAATAATAATAATAATAATAATAATAATAATGCGGTTTCCTGAGCAAGACTATGCCAGTCAGCATGACAACATAGATGAGGAAAATGTCACAATAAGGTAAAGAGCTACAACTATAACTGGCTTCCAATGAAGGGAGAAATTGTTTTCTCCACAGGAGAGCACTCTAATAGGTTTTCCCATTCTGGGTGGTCCCTCCTAAACACATATAGGCAATACAAACTGGACACAGTAGATTCTATATATGTGTGTGTGTGTGTGTGTGTGTGTGTGTGTGTGTGTGTGTGTGTGTTAACAACGATAATTATAGAATAATAGATAAAGAATTCTCTCAAAGAGAGAATTGGGTAGGTGAAGACCAGAGAAGTTGGAGAGAGACAATGGAGAGATGAAAATATGGAAATAAAGTATATTCATCTATGTAATTCTTTTAAAAAACTAAATTAAAATGCGAATAAGAGCTCTAAAGGAGGGAGAGAGGGCTCAGTTGGTAAAGTTCCTGCAATCCAAGCACAAGAATCTGAGTTTGTTTGAGTCCCCCAAACCCACATAAAAACTGGATGTGGTGGCTCATGCTTATAATATCACAGAGGGATAGAAGAAGGAGAAGCAGATCTCTGGGCCTCTCAGGCCTCCAGCTTGGCCTACTCCACATGCTTCAAGCCCATGAAAGGCCTCATCTCAAAAAATAAGGCAGACAACTCCTAAGGAACTACAACTCACAGTGGCCACTGGGCTCCAACATGCACATGCACACACATGAGGAAGGGCTTTGGGACATATGCAAACATGGGGGCGGGAAAGGCAAAGGGAACTTTGAGACAAATTGAATTAGGTTAAAACCCTGGCTCTCCCATTCTACAGCAATATATCCTTGCAAACAAACAAACAAAAAAAAAAAACCCCTCAACTCTGATTCAGTATCCTCACATATAAATGGTCATAAAAACACATAACTTAACAGTGTTAGAGCAAGAATTAATTTGTTATGCAGGCTAAGTTCCTAACGTGATGCTTTGTACAAATTATGACTTACATTTTTATGAAGTGCTGCTTTCCCTTCCCATGGGAATGCAAAAAATTAGACAATGCTCTAATTTTTTATTATTCTTTTAACTATAGTGCTCACCTCTGTATGAGGTATCTCAATTGTCTGGGCAAAGAATAGTGGAACAAAACTAACATTTTCTTTATTCTAGAAAGAATAATACAGTTAGCTACAACTTCCTCTTTCTTTTTGTAGATCACATCAAAAGGTTGGTGCTATTTAATATTCATTAAAATACAGGAATCTTATTTACATATGCCGTTGCAGAGTCAGGTCCATATGTTCTGTGCTGCTTTTCTGAAAGACGTACTATGATACTGAATTCCATATACAGTTCTGAATATAATATATGAAGATATTTTTGGACTGCTTGTCATAGCAACTGTCTGCTCTCTTCTGATTCCATGTCATGTATAGATATGATTGGTACCTTTAGTATTTCCAGAGTTTGATCATACAAAATCTTCAACATACCAGGATGTCTTAGCCAAGTTGAAGTCATTAAGGGTTGTCAAGGCAGAGGCTGATCTCTTCCCCTGTTATTTGGCCATTCATCTCACACCTTTCCCAAGCTCAGAATCAACAATGTGACAAATTCCTTAACGCATGCCAAATTTTATTTATATATGCATAACAGAGTATCTTGGTATGTCAACTTTTACAGAAATAATGATAAGATTACTGTGACACCATTTGGTTATTATCTAAGTTATTTTGGGGACTAGGAAAGTTTATTTTTGTTATAAGTAAGGAACAGGTTTTGCTCATGTCAACAATAAGAAGATAATTGGTGGTAAATTTTTAGAGCCCAGTTTTAACAAGGATTCCAAGTGGTGGCCAGACACAGCCATCCAAAACGCCAAAGCCTGATTATTTAGTATGTTCTGCCACCGATACACAAGATAAGGAGGTGACAGCACAATTCTAACATAGGAATGTATCATTTTTAGCTTCAATATTTGAAATCAAGGCCTTAATTTCCTGGACTTTGGAATTTTATTTGGCTTTCCACTTATAAAGGTAATCTATAATAATTGTTTAAGTTACAATATCTTTATGTCATTTTCCCTTCATTGTACGCCCTCCAGTCCCTCTCATGTACCCTCTATCCTGTCAACTTTATGGCCATTTTTCTAATTGTATATATATTGAATATCCATATATACTCATGTGCACATATATATATTCATAAATATATAAACACAGCCTGCTCAATCTGTACATTGTTACTTGCATGTATATTGACTATTTCAGGGCTGACCATTTGGTACTGGATAACCAAACTTGGTGCTCTTACCTGAGGAAGACTATGTCTCCCTCTCTTACCACTCCTTAGTTTCCTGTAGATCTTTGTCTAAGACTGGGGCTTCCAGAGCTCTCCCCCTTCCATGTTAGTGAGTTTGTTGGTATTGTCCTTGTTCCCGTCTTTTAGATGTTTAGACAGGCACAGTGATGAAACTTCACAGTTGTAACTTCTCTGTGTGTAGGAGACACAGTCTCACAACAAGCTTCCCATTCCTCTGGCTCCTACAGTCTTTCTGCCTCCTTGCCCACAGGTCCACGGCGATCCTTCAGCTGTAGGTGCCTTTTGATGTGTCAGTTGAGACTGGACCATATGATCTTCTCTTAGTTTGGATTTTGCTTCTGTAAACAGACACCATGACCAAGGCAGCTCTTATAAGAACAACATTTAATTGGGGCTGGCTTACAGGTTCAGAAGTTCAGTCCGTTATCATCAAGGTGGGAACATGGCAGCATCCAGGCAGGCATGGTGCAGGAGGAACTGAGAGTTCTAAATCTTCATCTGAAGGCTGCTAGAAGAAGACTGGCTTCCAGGCAGCTAGGATGATGGTCTTAAAACTCACACCGACAGTGACACACCTACTTTAACAGGGTCACACCTTCTAATAGTGCCACTCCCCGGGCCAAGCATATACAAACCATCGCAGATTCCTTATTCTCTGCATTTTAACCAATTGTGGTTTTCTGTAATACTCTGTCTATTCCAAAATTTATTTGAAGAAGGATGAGAACTACGCTTATCTGTGAATATAAAGATAAATATTGAGAATATTGTTAGAAATTATTATGATTTAGTAACATGACAGTTGTAGATTCTCGTCTATCTCTAATAGGGTTTTATTGCTATGAAGAGCCACCATGAACAAGGCAACTCTTTAAAAGGAAAACATTTAACTGATAATGGCTTACATTTTCACTGGTTTAGTCCATTACTGTCATGCTGAGAAGCATAGCAGGATGCAGGTAGACATGGTTCTGGTGAAGAACCCAAGAGTTCTACATCTGACTCTGCAGGAGACCATTTATTTTTTCTTTTTCTTTTTTATTAGGTGTATTCTTTATTTACACTTCAAATGTTGTCCCCTTTCCTGGTTCCCCCTCCCCCAATTTCTTATACACTGGGCATAACTTGAGTATATATGAGACCTCAAAGCTCACCTCCATAGTGATACACTTCCTGAAATAGGGCCATACCTTGTCACAGTGCCACTCCATATTGCCAAGAAGTCAAACCCATGAGTCTATGGGGACCATACCTATTCAAACCACCACATCCTCCAAGATCCATGACTTCCCTAGCCCTGGGTGGTTGGCTGGCTTTCTGGTACCAGGTTTGATTTTTCCTCTTGTTAAGCAGGTCTGCCTTCCAAGGGAGGAAATCTATATAAACTACCACAACCACCATGGCACAATAAGCCTAAAGGTGCAATTGTGGCATACATACCTTTATAATCTAAAGCTCTCTAATTCATCTTTTGTGTCCTTTTGCCACAATGATATGACAATCTCTCAGTTGTCATTTTTCACCTATTGCCATATTCGAGATGGGTGAGGCACCTCGGGGATGTGATTTGTGAATCTTATTGGTGCCATGAGGCACAACTCATCTGGGTGTAGAAATGGTAAGCATCTTGTTTCAGAAAAGGTAAATGTACTGCTGCTAGACTTTTAAGCATTTATGACTTCTGTAGTGGCTATTCCTGGTTGTCAACTTGACTATATCTGGAATGAACTACAATCTAGAATTGGAAGGCTCACCTATGATCCTAATCTGGAGGCTCAGAGATATAAGTTTCTGACCTGGACTTAGCATGGAGATCTTGAAGCATGGATTCCAGTTCAAGATCATCTGGGATTAAAGGTGTGGAGACATACACCTTTAATCCCAGATTATGGCTATGGATTCTAGTTCAAGATCATCTGGGATTAAAGGCATGGATACACACACCTTTAATCTGGGCTACACCTTCTACTGGAGACATATATAAGGACATTGAAAGAAGGAAGACTCATTCTTCCTTGCCGGCTTGCTTTGTGTGACTGAGCAACTGTAAGATCCTTGGACTTCCATCCACAGCTGCTGCTGACTACTGTTGGGGAGTTGGACTACAGACTGTAAGTCATCGACAAATTCCCTAACTACATAGAGACTGCCCATACGATCTGTGACTCTAGAGAACCCAGACTAATACAACTTCTAATTAAGTTTTTCACATTTTTTAGCCATATTCAATTAAGTAATTGGCTTCTGTGTTGGCTTGAATGTGAAATGTCACCCATAGGCTCATGTATTTGATCTCCAGTTGTTGGTTTCATTTGGGAAGGTGAATAAACTTGTAGGATGTGGAATCTTGCTAGAAGCTGTCACTGGGGCAGGTTTTAACAGTTTGTAGCCTCACCCCACTTCAGTTTGCTAATTATTTACGCAGTTTATTTATGATGTGATCTTCAGCTTCCTACTCTGGCCACCTGCTCCATGCCTCTGCTACCTCCATGAAATCTTCCTCCAGAATATGATTTTCTTAAATAACCTTGACTGTCCATAACCTGGGCAGATCTCTGTAATGACCTCGACTGATGCAGTATGCCAAAGGTGATGTCATGTAGCCTCCATGCTATCTTATATAAATGCCACACACTCCCACTCTGGGCTCTTGATGGACTCAATCTTAGAATTCAGCTTCTCGGCTGAATAAAGTGTATGCTTCAAGGATTATAGAAGTTTTAGTTAGTGATGGGTCCATTGACTGGTTGACTGCATTCTGCCTCATGACTTGATTATACTCTTAGTAGACATTCATATGTGGTGGGTAGGTGAGACCATTTTCATTATGGAGGGCTTCGATTTCTATACGAGGGAGGAGTTCAGCCCTTAGTACATGCTTCAACAACTACCAGGCATATGAATGAAGAAAATCAGATGGTTTTATCCCAAAGCACCTGCAGCCTTCAAGTCTTAAGTAGCTGAGGCTCTAGACATCATGGAGCGAAAAGTTGCCTCTGCTGTGCTCTGCTTGAATTAATGACTCAAATTCCACAAGCATAATGAAGTGGCTATTTTATACCACTATATTCTGTCACACCACAATCAAGAATAAAGCAATCTCCTTTTTTAAAATAAGCAAATATCAAATAGAGGGTCAGGACATGGCTCAGTCAGTAATGTGCTTGCTGGGCAAGATTGGAGATTCTTAGCTCTTTGGGGATGTATGTACTTAAAATCCCAGTGCTGGGGAGACAAAAGGATTTGAGGCTTGCTACCTAACTAGTCTAGTTAAACTAGTGAACTTCAGTGGTGGTGGGGTGTGTGGAGGGGCAGAGATGAAGCAGTGGACAGTGGTATGGGATCTGAGTTCAAATACCAAGCACTCAGGGAAAGATCTAGATGTATGAGAACAACCAGTAATACTAGAACAGAAGTCAGGGACAGGATGATTCCTTGAGTTTGCTGGCCAGTCAGTGCACCCAAATCAATGAGCTCTGGTTTCAATGAAATATCCTGCCTAAAAATATTAGGTGTAGAATAATCTGGAAAGATACTTAACATTACCTCTAGCCTCCATATACATGCGTACACATGTGTGTACATACCTACAGTGTGCATGTACACATACACATCAGCAACTATACCTTGTACCAAAATGAATCCCAAGAAATACCTGTGTGTCATGTGTTGAGTGTGTTGAATTCTCTCTAAGTTAGTACAACCCAAGCATAGATTTAGAAAGTTCATTTCAAGTTTACTCCAAAAATTATTGGTATTGAATCATATTTCCAAAACATACCGGGGTCGGTTGAACATTTTAAAAATTCCATTTTCAATCTGAAATGGATGAAGAATGAAAGAAGAAATTTGACCAAGATCACAGTAAAGACGTGATCTTTACTGCCCAGCTGACCCTTACATCTTGGGCATGCTCTTGATTTCTTACTTGTCGGGGAGGGAACTGTCCAGCACTTCTGCTTCCTGAATGAAAGGAACTCCCCGTTCATCCTACAGCATGTGCTAAGGGCTGAACTCCTCCTCTCTTGTATAGAAATCAAAGCCCTCCATAATGAAAATGTTCTCACCTACCCACCATATATAAATGTCTACTAAGAGTACAATTAAGTCATAAGACAGAATGCAGTCAACCCAGTCAATGGATCCATCGCTGACTAAAATTTCTATATGCCTTGAAGCATACAGAACTTCTCGTTTATCCTTTTAGCATCTCTTCCTGTTGCTGATTTTTTTTTAAAAAGGAAAGAAAAACTGGACCTTGAGGTGTATCACACTATGCAGGTTCATCGTGAAAGCAGAGTATACTCCCTAACAGAAAACGGTCTACGTGAAAGACAAAAAAGTCTCCCACATCCAGAGTCCTTTCGTTATGAGATTAATTTGAAATCTCCTTTGCAGATAGTTCACAGTTGAATTTTTATGCTAAAATATTCTCCTGAAATTTAGTTACTAAAAGTCACTTGGCTAGAGTAAGGAATCCTAATTGTGGGCCCCAACATCGTAATCTCAGTAGCCAGGAGCTGGACAGATGCCTGTGGGATGGTTTGTGCCTCAGATGGTTTTGAATATTTAAAGTCAGGTTTGTAGTTTTTAATAAAGCTTATTTTTATTCAACTTCAAGCAAGATCTTTTTAATAAAGCATATTAAGGAAATGGGATGCCTGTGTGGATAACTACCCTGTAACAAAGGAATGCTGGGTGCTAGAGTGCACACTGTGAATGCACTGAAGGTACAGGTAAAATGTATTCTACATGGCCTGCTTCTTGATTGACACCTTGGGAGTGCTGCGGTTTTCATCGTGTTTTTATCTCTACTGAGCTGTTCTGCAGACTACATTCTTACAATAACAAACTTTAAAGACCAGCGTAAGTTTCTATTTTCTGCCAAGAAACATCTCTGTTCTTTTTCCTTCCATAAGCATTTTTGCCCTCCAGTCCATACATGGTTCATATTTGTTCATATAAAGAACACTCCAGTCTGATGTTGACGCTGGCCCCGTAGAGATGCTACGCCGATTTCCTGCATCCCTTTGGATTCCAAGTATGCACTTTGGGATGATCTCAAGTAGTTACCATGGTGACATAAAGTAGGGTTCACATCTTACTAAGGTCATGTCATTCTTTCCCACAGTGCAGACCTCACATTCTAAGACTAATCCAGTATCTAAAAATACATCCGAGACAGTTCATGCTGCCATTTATGGCAAAATATGACTGAGTCAGTTAACTAATAAACTGTGATATAAAAAAAAGAGTCCCTGGTTGGCAAACCAGGAGATCTCAGCTTTAGGAGAACAAAAATGAGAACGAGAAAGGGAAACACTTCCGGTTTAGTAGACTGGTTTTCTGAATCTGAGAAAATAACAGGAGTGGAGAACGAGGTCCAACAAAAAAGCATCCTATAAAAGTCAAGAGAGAGGCTGGTGATGTGACTGGACCTGTTCCTGCACTGCATACACACATGCACTGACAAGCAGGCACAGAAGAATCCCTCTGACTGGATCTTCCCTGAAACCGGTTAGCTCCTACTTAACTGTGGCTTTGCAACTGCATGAGACGTAGGACTGCCGGTGACCTTAAACAAAGTGTGTCTGGCTTATCTGTTGCCTGTGCTCACGGCTCTCTCTGCACCTGGTCACCCTAGTTCAGTGGGAGAGACCTGCTCAGTGTTTCTCCCTCGGGCCCACTTTGAAGTTTACAACAAGAGTCTTTGATTTGGTCTTCAGACTTTAGGCAAATTCAGACAAATTCTGAATACCAAAAATGGCAACTAGAAAGACATAATGTTATAATTTTTTTTCCTTTGCTGGGGGTGGGCTTGCTACTGCATATGTGGTCTAGTTATATAAACTAGCTTGGCAGAGAGAAACTTTACAGTAGGGCCGCACTACTTGTTTACTGGATGTCTCTAGCTTGACTACAACATGTACTGCATTTTTTAGCTAAACCCCTTAGACATCCAACCACCAGTTTTCTTCATGGTCACATTCTGGGAGTGAACAAAAATTACTTGTCTCTCAGCTTCACCGCACATAGGGAGGATGCCTATTTAGTCCTGCGGCCTTCCTTTCGAGCTGCGGTCATTCATTTTGAGGTAATGACATTTACCCAGATTCTCCTTGCCAAAGGTCTCTCTCCTCCCCTTTTGATATATAACCTGATTCTAATCTCCCTGGCTCCCTATAATGTTTAAAGTTTCTTTTTTCAAGAGGTTCTGTAGACACAGGCTAAGACTGACTCATAAGAAAGCCTAGACAATAGGTTATTACACACACACACACACACACACACACACACACACACACAGAGGCATGGGGGATAGGATTTGCCTGTGGACACATTTGACAAGTCAGAGCTTTTATTCTCTGCATAAGCCTGACTTGATGATCTAGGAATAAACAAGAGAGACTCCTTTGGCCGATTCTAGAAGAAAGGATGGGGGAGGGGCTGCTATTATGAAGTAACTAAAAAAGATGATTTAACAGCCTTGAAATAAAGATAGCAAGCTCATTTAAGTACATAGCAATGCGCATATAATCTATCTTCCTTAAAATAGCATGTACCCTGAAATGTTTCACAGAACGGAAAGTTGATTTGGGATCTATCCAGCTTGCCAAATGAGAACAATCCTAAGAAACATGAATGATAAGGAAATATGTTCTCAAAATCATCATCTCCAGGCAAGAAGCTCTTGGATGCAAAAAAACTGTGGCAGGAAAGCTAGATGTCAGGAAACTGGGGACCTCTGTGTGGGAATCCAGGACACAGCCCAAGGCTGTACTATAAATCTCTATAGAAGAACACCCATATTTAGAGTTGCTGATCTTGATCCCAAAGCTGTGCCTGTAGTCACGGACAAAGTTGGGAAGTACAGCTGTCTTCATTTAGTAGAGCCCCTCCAACCAAGGTACAGGTCAAACGGGGAGCAGGGGAAGCCATAGAGAGCTGGGGCAGCACTCTGGGGAACCTGACCCTGAAAGCGGGCCTGTGTAAGCACAGCCGCTCTCTTTCCCAAGCTATGTCCACAAAGGCTCTACAGATACACCTGAGAATTTCTACTAGCCTTCATTTACCCAGGGATGAGAGTCAACTTCTTTATCTTTACCTGGACCTGACTCAAGGCAGTTGATAAGAGGGTTAAAACTGGTGGAGATAAATTATTTATAGTCCCAGTTTACAGCACCAATTTACAATGCTTTATTCTCTACACAGAACAATAATCTAATATTACTAGTTCTAGGTTTTTGCACTACAGTGGTGGAATTTATTTCCTTGAATTATTTCTGAAGGCTGAATCATGGAAACCACCCCATCATATCAGCACCGTTAGATGAAGAAAGGCTCATCCTTCGGCAAGTTCTGTGGCTTTAACCAGCTTTCTTCTGTCTTCCAGGTCAGAGTGTACAACATGTAAGTGGAAACAGTCAAAGTCTTAATCACAACTGGTGTTTCCTTGTGTAGACCCCTGAGAGGTAGGACATAGACATTTTGTTCTCTGTTGTCTAGAAACAGGAAGAAGTAGCAAGTAGCATGTCATGAAGCAAGATATCAAGTGTGAAGATGACCTGGGCATGGTGGCACTTGCCTTTAATCCCTGAACTGGGGAAACAGAGTCAGACAGAACACTGTGAGTTCGAGGCCAGCCAGAACTGGAGACCCTGCCTTTACAAAAAGAAAAAGGTGTGACTCTACCATTGCTTCTTGTCTCTTCCTGTATCATTAATGATCTGAATTCCCACGCTAGAGTGCAGAAGCCTAAACCTTAGTATACCGGGCTGACCTACAGGAGTTTATTAACTCCATACAGTTTCAGACAAAAGGATTTACATGCACCAGTAGTCCTTGGATGAGATTGCCCACTCTTAGCTTTCAATTATGGATGTAGTAATGAAGGGGTGAACTAATTCACTAGAGTGCTCTGGGGTTTCTCCAGCTGTAAAACAGAGATTGGCAGCATTACCAAGTCCAGCACGGGCTTCCCACCGCCCAGGTGCCTCAGGAGGAGCTTGGGAGCTTTGATCAAACAATCCGCACCAACTTCACATGTGAGAGAAACCGAGTTCGTAATCAATCTGTTTCTGATTTGACTTCAGCAAATTCACAGGGGAGAAAAAACAGTTTAGAGTTATAGTTATTATACAAGATGATATGTTCATATGTGACAAATTCACTTAAACTTCAAATCTAAGTATTTCCAGTTGATTCTTATGAATCTGAGTCAGAACATGTCCTCTAGATGACTTTGGATAGGTTACTTAATCTTATCCCTTTAATTTCTAGATAAGGTATATTAACAATACATATCTTATAAAGTTGTTTGGGTGATAAATGAATTCACATATACCTAAATATTATAAACTTATATGTAATATTTATATACATATATTATGTATATATGTTTGTATATACATAATAACTTAATAAATATTACTTTGTCGTGAAATTTTGGTCATAGCACTCTGGAAAATAAGCACATGAGGATGTTAGGGAGGTAAAAGGGCAAGGGCGATGCCTTGTAAATGGTTTCATTACCCTGAAGTGGCGATCTGGTGATGGGGCTGAGGGCGGCTGTTGCGATGGCTGTCGAATATGGATCTATGCAGAAGTCAGTCATGAGACGAGGCCTGACAGTATAATCTCGCTAAAGCCTGATTCTTAGTGGGAGGCCAGGTGCATCTTGTAGCAGTTTCCTGCTTCCATTTGAGTGGCAGGTGCTGTCTGAAGGACCAGCGAGAAACATCCCTTAACACAGTCAGCAAGTCTTTTCATCCTGCAAAGCAAGATGGACCATGCTGGCTTCACAGCTGTTGAGATCCAAAGTTCCGTTTTAAGTTTTAATTACCGTGCCTAAGAGATCCATAAAATAAAGATGCCTCTAACCTGTGAGCCCCCTTGCCCAGGAACAGATACTTCCTGAAATGGGGGAGGCTGCTGTCTATGGACGATAACAAGGGGCCTGTTTCCACCCCCCTAAACAAGCTTGTTTGACCCAACTGCACCAAATGTGCTTGATCACATAAAGGTGGGCAGTCTAAGCAGGAAATGCATCAGGACGTATTCTTGCCCCGATTGGAAGTACTCTGGCAGGAAGTATATCAAGATACGTGTTTGCCCCTGACTGGACCCAGCAGGAAGTACATACATAGCGTTGTTGGTTTGTCTTATAAGCCTCTTCAAAACGTGGCCATCTTCTAGGAACGCTGGTCTGGTCTTGTCCGGCGTACCTCATCATGGCGAGTATTTTACTAAAGCTTGCTTCATTTTTGAATCAAAAACCGTGGTCTTCTTCCCAGCTAGCGGCTTTAACACCATGAGCCGCATCAGTCCATGGCAGAAAATGTAGCCCAGGTCACCCCTCCCTGAAGCCCCAGACCGAGATATATAAAACCAGGGTAATCCATGAAAAGCAGCCCAGCTTTTGCCTAACAAACACACACGGAGCCATTATCTCCTGTGGTGACCTCACATTGACTAAAGGAACCTGCGGGCCTCTGTTGAGCCCTCAAAGCAGATTTCCACTGAGAAGGTAGCAAAGGTTCTTGGGATGTAGAAACAAGGCAGTCACACTTCCCCAAAACAACGGTTTAGTGCTAGGACAAATCGATATCGTCAACTAGGTATCTTTTAAAACCTTAAAAGAAAATTTAAAGGCCACACGTGCCAGAAACATCCTGTAAGAGGAGGGACGAAGGTAAAAACTGCTTATGGAAGGGAGCCTCAAACCTCCAAGAAGACACTTGGAGGCGTCCGACACTGGAAACGCCGAGTGAGTGTCTGGGGCAGACTAGGGAGCTGGAACCAAGGGTAGAGACTCAGATTGAGCCAGGAAGGACTGAGTAAAGGTTTGTCGGACAAAAAAAAATCAGAATGACTGGAGTAGCTGAGGGCTCTGTCTTAGATCTGAGGCTAGCCCTGGGACACGCTGAAGCTGTCATGACCACAGCAGGAATTCCAGGAATGCGAAAGACCCAGCTGTTCTCTAATACCTGTGAAAGCTCCCATCCAGAAAAGCCCTCCTCCCCTTTAAGCGGGACCTCAGTCCCAGATCAGAACCTGGGAACCGAGGACAGCCGCAGCCTAGGTAAAAGACTGGCTAATTGCAACTGGCTGGAGTCCAGCGGTCTCTAGGTGTTTTCGGATTCCATAACACAAGTTTGTTCCTCTCTCCTTTAAGAAACAATCTGTGGATCTCAATTTCGGCTCTTCCGTCCCTCGCAGCTTTTCAGTATCCTCTGCAAACAGTGTAAGAGTGGCAGGTCATTTGAAAGCCTGCGCGGTGAGTGGGACGAGCAGTCGCGCTGGCCGCTGCGTGTCCGAGACGTCCCTTGTTTAAAGACTGGAAATTGGCATGAAGAGGAATTTTAAAAGCTTGACTCTTGTTCTTTAAAGATCACAGCGTCATGGATAATGCGATGAAGACAGTGTAAGGGGTTGACTGTAGCCTCATTTTACAAAGGAGGAAAAGGTGGTCCCTTTGTAAAGGAGCATAAGCAATCCCAGTGGTCTGCTGACAGAATCGGGACGAAGTTCCTGCTGTCCTCACTTGTATCCGTTGAACGTTTTTGTCTTGGGGCACACGGGAAAGTCAGCAATTTAGGTTTGTCGCCTCCGATTGCGTTCGCATATGAAATGCGTATTTCTAAATTTAAATGTAAGCAACCCAGTTTTCGTCGGTGAACGCAGCTGTAACATCACAGCTCGCAAAAGACAGAGGAACGTGAATGATGCACACGCGTGCAAGGTGCAGTTACACGAATGTCAGGGTCTGTGTTAGCACGGCAAGGCCTGGATCCACTCCGAGGGTTTGGTTTAGTCGGCAGGCATGTACGGGACTCATTACATTCTAGATGCCACTGTGCTGGAGACTTGAAAAGAGTTCATAAGACACACGTTAAAAAAGAAATGCTTCACACTTTACCCCTGTAACATGCCTCCCTTCCTGTGAGAGAGACAGATCCTAAAAGAGACATGAGACCGAGAGAGACAGAAGCAGCAGAGCAGAAGAGAGAGCACCTTGGGACACAAAGCAGGGGGGAGGAAAGAGAAATTCCCAACTCATCTGAGAACTGTTCCGTGCACAGGTCCACGTCTGAGAACCCCAACCAAAAAGCACACTGCCAGTGGTAGAAGGGCCACATGACATTGTCATGCAACCAAGACAAACTGAGCCTCAGGACTGCAAACTATTCACCATTTACCTTGTCTGAGGAGGACTGGCTGGAACTGATGGCATTGCCCTGGCCAAAGAATAATAATGAATAATAATGACAATAATAATAATAATAATAATAATAATAATAATGAAATCTTGTATATGCTGTCTCCTTACCAGATTTGTAAGCAGATTCTTTTGGGGGGGGGATCATAAACTACATTACTTTTATTTTTTAATTTATTTTTTTATTGAATATCATCTTCATTTAAATTGCCAATGGTTAAAACCTTTCCCAATATCCCCCCTCCCCTAAGACCCCCCCAGCTCCTCCCCTTCCTCTTTCCCCCTGCCTCCACATATATGTCTCTCCACCCGACACACTCCTCCCCACCCCTCAGTTTCCCTTTGTTGGGGCCTCTGTTGAGCCTTTGCCTGACCAAGGACCATTCCTCCCACTGATGCCCAACAAGGCCTTCCTCTGCCACATTTTTGGCTGGAACCATGAGTGCCCCTTGGTTGATGGTTCAGTCCCTGGGAGTCTTGGGGTATCTGGGTAGCCAGAATCGTTGTTCTTCCCATGGGGCTGTAAACCCCTTCAGCTCCTCTGGACCATCCTCCAGCTCCTCCATTGGGGACCCCATGCCCAGTCCAATAGTTGGTTGTTAGCATCTGCCTCTGTATTTGTAAGGCTCTGGCAGGACCCCTCCAGAGACAGCCATGGCATGCTCCTTTTGGTATACATTTCTTGTCCTCCATAGTAGTGTCAGGGTTTGTTGACTGTTTATGGGATGAATCCCCAGGTAGAGCAGCCTCTGGGTGGCCTTTACTTCAGTCTCTGTTCCACACATTGTCTCCCTTATTGCTCTTGTATTTTGTTCCCTTTCTTAGAGGAACCAAAGCACCCTCACTTAAGTCCTCCTTCTTGAGCTTGGTGAATTGTAACTTGTTTATTTTGAGCTTTTAGGCTAACAGCCACTTATTAGTGAGTGCATACCATGTATGTCCTTTTGTGACTGGGTTGCCTCTCTCAGTATGACACTTTCTAGTTCTATCCAATTGCCTAAGAATTTCATGAATTCAATGTTTTTAATAGCTGAATAGTACTCCATTGTGTATATATACCATAGTTTCTGTATCCATTCCTCTGTTGAGGGAAATCTGAGTTCTTTCCATATTCTGGCTATGAGCATAGTGGAGTATGTGTCCTTTTTACATGTAGGAGCATCTTCTGGGTATATGCCCAGGAGTGGTATAGCTGTGTCCGCTATACATATAGCTATGTCTAATTTTTTGAGGAATTGCCCGCTATACATATAGCTATGTCAAATTTTCTGAGGAATTGCCAAACTGATTTCCAGAGTGGTTTTACCAGCTTGCAATCCCACCAACAATGGAGAAGTGTTCCCTTTTCCCCACGTCCTCTCCAGCAACTGCTGTCCCCTGACTTTTTCATCTTAGCCATTCTGACTGGTATAAGGTGGAATCTCAGTGTTGTTTTGATTTGCATTTCCCTGATAACTAAGGATGCTGAACATTTCTTTAGGTGCTTTAGAGCCATTTGAGTTTCCTCAGTTGAGAAGTCCCTGTTTATCTCTGTACCCCATTTTTAATAGGGTTCTTTGACTCTCTGGAGACTAACTTCTTGAGTTCTTTGTATACATTGGATATTAGGCCTCTATCGGATGTAGGGTTGGTAAAGATCTTTTCCCAATTTGCTGGTTGCCGTGTTGTCCTATTGACTGTGTCCTTTGCCTTACAGAAGCTTTGCAGTTTTATGAGGTCCTATTTATTGATTCTTGTTCTTAGAGCATAAGCCATTGGTGTTCTGTTCAGGAACTTTTCCCCTGTGCCCACAGCTTGTAAGCAAATTCTAAATGTAGTATCACCCCAAGGGTCTATGAATGATCCTATAAAACAACCATGGGGCCAGGGTATGGCTCAGCAGTTGACAGTTCTCCTAAGAGATCAGCCATAAGGGAATCTTTAACCTCCTCAGTTGGGATGCTCTGCATTCCAGAAGGGCAGCAGGGTAAAGTTATCATCCTGCCCTCCCTTGTGGTCTCATCGCTGTGAAAACAAAACAAATGGATTTGAAAGGCAATGGGGAAAGGCCAGTCTTGGATGAGTGTCTAATCAGATTTCTATAATAAACGCTGGCAGGAAACAGTGATGGGGAAAAGCGAATTACATGGATCTGTAAGAAGACAGCCCCAGCTCCCTGTGGAGGACACCAGAACCATCAGGCCACAGACAACACTGCCCGAGACACCTGGAATCACCTCTGTCCCTGGGCCTCGTCAGTTCTAACTCACCAATTTCCACCTGATACAGGGGACAGGATGGAATCACGCAGACAGGAAGAGATTCCACCACAGCCCTAGAATCAAGGTGAGATGAATGACCAGCAGCAGAGGTTGCAGTTCAGAATGAAAACCTAATACTTGAAGCTCTTGGTTCAAAAAAAAAATCTCAGAAAGAACTGCAAGAAGAATCCTGAACTGTAGAAATGAAATTCCACTATTATACAAAATGCTACTGGAATCGATTCTTAGAAAAGGCTAATAGGACATTCTTCATGCTACAGTGTCATTCTGATAAATAAGCAGGTTATGGTGCTTGTCACCAAGCCTGGGGGTCTGAGCTCAATTCCTGGGACCTGCATGGTATAATGAGAAAAGAGATCCTCTCAAGTTGTCCTCTGATCTTCCACACACACACACACCATGGCATGTCCACACCCCACCAACATTGCTGCAGAAATACAGGTAATCTCGTTTCTTTCAAAATTAAGAGATAGTTTCCTTCATGGGTGGAACCATTCTGGCATTGAGGCGTAGAAGTTAACAGAATGTCAACTGAGCCCAGGAGCTACTCTATGAATGTTCCAGCTCCATGATCTAGTCTGGGTCTAATGAAAAGGATAAGAGACTGGAGATGCCTGAGCTGTGAATACTAAATCCAATGGGCAATAAGCCAGGTTATTCATATGTTATAGTCTAGGAAATAAGTTTGATATAATCTATTCTATCTGTAATGCTGAGTAGAATCTGACCCGAGGGTTACGACATCAAAGAGTATAGACACAGATAGATAGTGAACCTTGTATCTTAGTGTCTTAGGCCTAAGTGAAAAATAGGTATTCTTAGCAAAATATAGATGTCCTAAAGTCTCTGAAAAGCAGCCTAGAAAACTGATATAAAACACACATCAGGAGTTAATGAGAAAGTAGTCAGGTATGGTCCAACTGTATGACCTCTGTATTCTGCAGTTTATAGGCTAACAGATCTAGTGAAGCTGGAAAGCTTATTTTGTTTTGTTTTGATTTGTTTTTTACATCAGGATTAAGATTTTATTATGAAGTGAGCATAATTCTGCCAATACCTGGGTTGACACTGGGCACTTATCAGGATCATTTTATGTGGCAGGCTCCTTCTTGGTAATAATGTCCCCTTGCCTTTTTAAAGGAATATTGCTTGTTTGCTTATTTACTGACAATTTCATACATGTATGCAGTGTATCCCGATCAAAGCCAACATGGCCCTTCCTTCTCCTTCCTCTCTGAGCCTGCTCAGGGCTGCCTTCTCCCATCTTCATGTCTTCTTAGCCCACTGGGTCCATCTCCTGCTGCCTTGAGTGGACATGGCTGTGAGACCACCCACTGGAACACTGGCAACTTACCAGCAGACAATCCCTGAGGAAAAATGGCTCCTCAGCCAGGGGTGCGCCTCATGGTCACCCTTCTCACCATGCTAGAATTTGAACTGCCTTGGTTTTGTGCAGTAATCACAGCCTTTGTGAACTCATGGGTCGTGCCCAGCCATGTCATGTCCAGCAGACAGCATCTCACAGTGCTCTCCTTCCCCATCTGCCACCTCTTTAGATCTTTCCATTTCTTCTCCCAAGATGTTCACTGAGTTCCTTGCGGAGGTTGATACACCAGTTCCACTTACTGCTCACCGCTCAACAGTCACTTATTCTCAGCTCTCTGACCAGCTATGATGAGGCTCCGCGTGGACCACTGCCCACTGTGAAAAGAACCTTCTCTGGCCAAGGTTGAGGGCAGCACTAATCTCTGGCTATCAACATAACTCTTTAAAAGGCGGTTTGGCAGCATGTCCATTTAGTAAAAGAGCAGTAGTGGGTCAGACTCTGGGGCCTGTGGTCTCCCCAGTCATGGTCTTTGGACAAAGTTTGTGGTACCAAGCACGAGTTTCCTCCTATGGAGGAAGTCATAGATCAGAAAGCCGTTAGTTACCCCCTCATAACAGTCATGCCACCGTTACACCAATGGGCACATCTTGTCTAGCAGATCTTGTTGTAACATGTAGAGACAGTCCTAAGGCCATTGTTTCTTCACTAAGCCAACAGGCCAGTTCCAGCTTGACTACTCTATGTCCTACAACCCATGTGAGCTGTGCCTTCAGTCACGGGGTCTTACCATCTAGTTCTGAGCAATCAAGAGCAATGGCAAGAGCTTTTGTTGGGGGAAGAAGGAACTGGAGCCTTCCTGACTGATTGTCTCTTGTCAGACATGGATAGTTTCTTTCATAACCCATGTCTTCTATGTAAGGCATTGCCTACCTCTTTTCAACCTCCCCTCTCTCCTCTCCTGTGCCCTCAACAGATACTCCGAGGGATATGCATAAGTCTAAAAAGTTAAAGTTACGCTTCACATACTAGTAAGAAGATATAGCATTGGTCCTCCGGAGTCTGGGTTAAACTTTGTTTTTCATTTGGGTAGACCACTACTTTTAGCATGGTCTAATCATCGGGAACATCTAGTCTACAAACATACTGGCCTTCTGGACAAAGCCATGGAAAGCATCCTTTTTCAGGGCTGATAGATTATGGGCCTGGGGTTTATTTGCTTTATTGTGGTCTGTCTCCGAAGTAAGCAGCTGAAGTATTTATCAACTCCAATGTTTCTTTTAGCGAGAACAGCCCCCATGGCGTGAATCCTGTCCATGGACCAGGGATGCACACAAGAAAGGGGACACCTTTGGGCAGGAAGAGGAGGATCAGGATGACATTAGCATATAAGCGTCGAGGATGCGCAGCCAGGGAAGGAGCTGGAGGAAGATGACATCATCTGTGCCAGAGCGACTGGAAGATCAACGCATCCATCCTTGGGGAAGGAGATGTGGTCTTGGGCAAACAGAGTCAAGGCATGTTTTCATTTGGACATTTAAGAATACAAAGGTTTTAGGCAGAGTAGCAATCCTGGGGCTCTTCTGTATTCCTGGTGCCCTTCCTGAAAAGGAACATTTCACCAACATATTTGAAAAGCCTAAAAAGTAAATGCTAAAGAAAGAAAGCATAAAGAGAAAGACCTAATCTTTTCTACCATCATCGCCTTCCTCCTCCCCGTCCCTCCGTATAGCTTTGCTCCTCCTGACCATGTTTGTTCTAATGCAGCAAAGTTTTGAACATTCCACTCAATATGTCCTCGTCTAAAGCCGATTGATGTCTGCATTGTGGTTCCTCCAAAGTCTTCAAGTTGTCAGGTCACATATATACTCTGATTACCAACAACGAAAATTTTGCACATTCATAAAGACTTGACTCTAGAAGGTCACGTCACTGGTCAAGAGCAGACATATGACATGGAGGGAGTCCTCGGGTGGGAGGAAGGATACCTAAAGAGAGAGACACATGATGTGGCAGAACATGTTAGCCAGCACCACGTAACATGAGCGGAGGGCCCAGACCGAGAAAGGACAGAAGTTCAGGCTGCAGAGAGGAGGTCGCAGACCAAGCTCAGAAGGTTCTCAATGTCAGGACTGTGCGGGCCTGTCATCATGTCGGGGTTCTCATGAAGAGGAGATGAGGCAAGGGCCGTTTGAGGAGAGAATGAAGAAACAGAGGAGGAGGAGAACAGAAAGCTGAAGGCAAGATGGTCCCTCTGAGGTTGTTCACCGACTTAAGCATGAGTTTTTCATACCTTACAATATTTCATGATTTATAATCAAGTGCATACAGTTGCACAGGTTTTGTGAAAAAGAGACCCATTGAGACAGTAAATAGGAGAGACAGGAGCTTTTTGTCCTTTGTCCACAAGCTGAAGCACCTTTATCCAATCCCAGCAAAGAATAAAATAAATGTGCTAGGTGTCTTAGTCAGTTTCTACTCCTGCACAAACACCATGACCAAGAAGCAAACTGAGGAGGAAAGGGTTTATTCAGCTCACACTTCCACATTGCTGTTCATCACCAAAGGAAGTCAGGACTGGAACTCAAGCAGGTCAGGAAGCAGGAGCTGATGCAGAGGCCATGGAGGGACGTTCCTTACTGGCTGGCTTCCCCTGGCTTGCACAGCTTGCTTTCTTATAAAACCCAGGACTACCAGCCCAGGGATGGCACCACCCACAGGGGCCCACCCCCCCTTGACCACTAATTGAGAAAATGCCCCACAGCTGGATCTCATAGAGGCACTTCCTCAATTGAAGCTCCTTTCTCTGTGATAACTCCAGCCTGTGTCAAGCTGACACACAAAACCAGCCAGTACACTAGGTGAAGCCCTGTTTGGAATTAATGCAGAAAGGAAAACTATATACCCAGAAAGAAGAGTGCGGCTAAGTAAATATTGGTGAAACAGGGAGAATCTGCCCCAAGGAGACTCTCACATTGGCATTACCAACACCTAGCCAACAGTGATATGTTCGGGCGGGGGGGGGGGGTAAGTTTGAATGTAAAAACATGGATTGGGGGCTGGAGAGATGGCTGTTAAGAGTGCTGGCTGCTCTTCCAGAAGTCCTGAGTTCAATTCCCAACAACCACATGGTGGCTCACAACCATCTGTAATGGGATCTGATGCACTCTTCTGGTGTGTCTGAAGACAGCTTCAGTGCATTCATATAAATAAAGATTTTAAAAAAATATCATGGATTGGCACATCTATCATCCATGTGTTAATAAGTCCCACTTCGTTTTTTTAAGGTACTATAATGGATTCACAGGTTTTACAATAGGCTTGTTTTATGTGTGTGTGTGTGTGTGTGTGTGTGTGTATACATATATATGTGTGTGTGTATATATATATATATGTATATATCTACATATATATATATATTTATTTATTTATAAGAAAAACATAAATGACCAAAAGCCAAGTAAATAAAGATTTACTCCCTCCTTGGTTAATTGGTAGAACTGACATAGAACAACTGGACAGTATTAGGAAAAAAAGTCCTCTGTTATCTGTGTTCTCATCTTTGCATTTACCATTTCTCTTACAATTGAAGAAATGTGCATATACACACACACATATGCACACATGCATACACACAAACACATGTGTACACATGCATGTGCACATGCACGCATGGGCATACACACACACCTGTAAATACTCCCCTTTAGTGCCCTTCATAATACTGTTTTCAGTTGTGACCTTTTCCCTTTTCCAAACAGCTTACACAGCCACAATGAAATCAGAAGAAAATCTGAAGGAGCCTCCTCCATCCCTTTCTCCTTTAAATTGGCCAGGAGCTAACTCTTCAATATTTATGACCGCTCTCTGAAAATGCATGATTGTTCTGCTGGAAAATAAGATTGCCTTGAGCAGAGTTGCAGGAAATGTGATTTGAAAATCCAAGTCAATGATGTCCACAACTCGAATAGGCAATGTTGGAAATGAACCTGCGTTAGTACGGACAGCAAAAGAGGGATACAGCGAGACTAAGAAGGTGAGGAGGTGAGCCGGGGGCTCTGGCGAGAGTTGGCGTGGCTACAGCGTGTGCCATGACCAGGAAACAAATTAAAAACTAAATAAGAGCAAAGAGTTCATTTCTGGATTGTTTCTCAGGCTCTGAAATATTCAGTATTACAGAGGGTTTGAATGATTTCTGAAGAGATACAATGTGCTGACAGTGGCTAGAGTATCAGCTTAAGTCTCTGTGGACCCCGTGTTCAGCTTTGCCAATGAGCAGAGCACGTTGCTGGTGTTTCTGAGACGCTAAACCTCTTACCTAAAAACTTGCTCTGATGCAATCTACCTGACATGATCTCAGAGTACCTAGTGCAGACCCACTTAAACGGTACAGTTAAACCTTCATGTCCTCCTCCTCCTCTTCCTCCTCCTCTTCCTCCTCCTCCTCTTCCTCCTCCTACTCTTCCTCCTACTACTCTTCCTCCTCTTCCTCCTCTTTATCCCTAGGCACATGATCACTGCTGGAGAGAGAAGAGTTGGTGCTGATGGGCTGCTTCATTCAGGACAGGTGCAAATGCAGAATCATCCTTCAGAATGAAGCCTTATCGGGAGACAGGGCTTCTTGACCTTGGGAGGTCTTAGTAGGCCTGGAAGTGGAAGAGCATTAGAAAGGGACAGCATGCTTGGAGCCTTAATGAAGGAGCCTCCCCTTAAACACCTGCTTGCCCAGATGTGGTGGCGCATGCCTGTAAGCTCAGCAAGTGGGAGGCGGGGCAAGCCAACCTCTGTGAGTTCCCGGCCAGCCTGGGCTACTGGGCTACATAGTGAGGCACTGGTTTTGTTTTGTGTGAAGAAAAAAAAAAGCATAAAGTAAAAGTAAGAAATAGCTGTCACGAACAGGATAATGAGCAGGAAAGCCTTTGAAAGAAAGAAATATCTATATCTTTTTTTGGGGGGGAGGAGGTTGTAGTAGAAAGGATCATGTCATAATTTAGTCTAGGATAGCCTACCCAAAAAGAGCATGGAGAAGCCAAATATTGGTTATAGGTTGTAAAACTCCAGCACAAATGGATTCTTAACTCTCATTCTGAGAGAGAGAGAGAGAGAGAGAGAGAGAGAGAGAGAGAGAGAGAGAGAGGATTGTGAGAACCGACCAACTTGGAGTAGTGTCTTAAAGTGAGTTCCAGGAGCTAACAAGTCTTAGTACCTTACACAGCACCGGAAATGTAAACACACTGAACATTGCTCGGAAGTAATGTGTTTTGGTATTTATCTGCTCCTGAAACAAAACGCCAAGATAAAAGTAACTTACAGAAGAAAGGGTTTACTTGGGGTAATGGTTCCAGAGGGATAAGAGTTCTTCTTGACGCAGAGTGGATGCAGCAGCAGACATGGTGACTGGGGCAGGAAGCCGAGAGCCATAAAACCCGTCCCCAATGACGTACTTCCTCCAAGGCCGTACTTCCCAAATTTACACCACTGATGGACCAAGTATTCAGACATCTGAGTCAGTAGGGGATGTTCTCATTTAAGTCCCCACCTAACCAATAGGTTTTGGCAGTACTGTTGTAACTCTCTCTGCTAACAACTGCTGTGGGTTAGCACACAGGGCCCCATGTGTCAGTCTTGTATACACAATTTTAAGGTGTTGTGTACACAGATTCTAAGGCTGGGCCTGAGTCTACCATTTAACTTGGCAGCCTCTGTTTGCTCTGTTTCAGTTTTCCTAGATACAAAATGACAAATAATAAAATCATATTCTTTTGCAGGAGCTAAATAGTGTTATATCCATGACTTTCACTCACAATTGGAACATTACATCAAAATTTCAACCCCGGCCTGAGTGGGGTGGCACATACACCCAGGAGACAGATAGATCTCTGTGAGTCAGGGCCACCCTGGCCTACATGATGAGTTTCAGGACAGCCAGGGCTATACGTAAAGAGACCCTGTCTCAAAGAAACAGAATAAAAAATAAAATAAAACTAACCATGGGAGAGAGAGTGTTGCCATTGTCAATAAGTTTTGTTCAAATAGCCCCAGAGGAGGAGGGCTCAGAGGCAGTGGTGGTGGAGACAGAGCATTTCTGGCTACCTGCCCCAATGTTCTGGATCTCTCTCTCTCTCTCTCTCTCTCTCTCTCTCTCTCTCTCTCTCTCTCTCTCTCTCTCTCTCTCTCTTTGTCTTTCCCTGTCTCTGTCTTTCTCTCCCTCCCTCCTTCCCTTCTTTTCTTGTTGTCTCTCTCCCTGTCCCTTGTCTGGGCATTCTAAAAGTCCCACCTCTGTCTCCCTGCCTAGGCATTGACCACTGGCAACTTTACTTACCAATCAAAACCAACTGGGTGGCACAGTCCCGCAGTGTCTTACTGTAGATGTGCAGATTCCTGTGTAATTTGGGGGACCAAATTAACGTAAGTAGCATTAGACCCAAATCCACAACAAGAGAGAGTCAGGCTGAATTTTCACACTAGAAACTAGGCACTACAAAGGCCTTTCACCGTGATTTCTCCCAGTAGAGAACTAGTCTTTAGCTTGTGGATGTGGAGGGTGCCCGGAGGTTGGCACTGTGTTCTGTGAGCGTAAGAGTCCATTAATATCTGTCTACTCACTGTGAGGACGGCTCTATGATAGTGAGTTACTGCCCAGACACACACAGTATGTTCAATCTCACTTAAATATTCACAAAATGTGTATTTAGAGGGTTGAGATTTTTAATTTTATTGTCAACTTATATTAACAGAGAATAAGTTTCTTCTGGGGTCCATATGAAGTAGATGAATCAGAACAGAGAAATAATCACATACATCCATGAGTGGGTTTCCCTGCTGGATTCAGTCCTTAGAGGTATAAACAGGGCCTTATACTTAGTTTGGGGGAAGGTGAGCATTTGATTTAACCTGCCACAGCACTTTCAAGTTATTATAACATTCGAGATGGTTTGCCTTTGCACCCGCATCTACAAACATTGGAAAGCAGAGAACACGGACCATGTACATGATAGAGCTGATGGAAGCCCCATCAATCAACTATGGGATTCTACCTTCAGGACATAAGCAGGTCTAAGGAACAGAGAGCCTTTGGCTAGGCTGGACCTCAGCAAAACTCACGCAGCTTCCACCTCTGAGTTCTGGCCAATGCCAAGAAGGTACGTGATCCCTACCTGTGTCTCTTTGGATTCGTTTTCGTCATCCTCATCACCCTCCTTCGCCATCATGAAGGAGGAAGGCAATATGCCCTATTGCTGTCCACCAAAGTCCTCTTTGCTTTGTTTTACTTTGTCAGGGTAGGCCGTTCCCAACTATGCCCTTCCCCCATGGGCACTACAGGATGCTGGAAGGCAGGAGGAAGTGGTCTTGCTGCTCCGTGTTTTCTTGCCCACTGGGTCAGTGTCTGTCAGTCAGGACTTCTACCCTGAAGGAATCAATTGGTCCCAGACTCAAAAGTACTTTCTGTGGCACCCTCAGGACAAGACTCACCTTGCTCTCTCAGTGTTACCTGAATTTTAGGATAAAGGTCTGAGCTCTGGGATTCCCAGCAAGGTAGACTCAGCCCCACACCTTCACTATAGCAGTGAAAGGCAATAGTGAAAAGTAGGAAAAGGAAATTTGGTCATGTTAAAGAAGAGGCAACCAGAGACAACCGCCAGGCCATCTGGGGCCCTAAGATGAGGCTTAGGTTTGAAAGAGGACTGTGAAGTCAAACAGGACCGGCCACTGGAGACTGTTCATTGTCCAGTCACCCTGTGTCCAGCCTCTCTTGCTAAGTGGTCTGATACGTTGTGAAATTTCTTCCTGGGGGTGAGGGAGGGGGGAGTTCAATTCTTTGACAAGCACAAAGGCTCCATCCTTTCCTGTCTCTCAGCATGATATTCCTAGGAAAATGTCAATTTAGGGGTGCCCATTGATTCCACGGTCTGGTAGCATCAAGGACAGGAACGAGTGTCTCTTTGGGCTGTCTCCCATCCTGACTGAGCAGATACCGCATCAGCACCCACGATGCCAGCGCTGCTTTCCCCTGGGCATTTCCCCGAAGCTCCACAGGCTCTCTCTCTCTCTTCTCCACGTTTACATTCTCATTGACCCGCCTCCCTCAGTTCATCGGGTGGCAAAGGTGTGGCTACTTCCTGTGGTGACTGTCCCTGTGACATTCTCCCCTCCTCCTGCTGCTGTCTCCTCTTCCTACTCCTCATGGCAGACTCTCTCTTTTGAAATAGCTCGTGACTTATATCTCATCTAAGGGACTGCATAAACGGAAATAACAACATGAAATGAAATTCATTCCCTATCATTCCCCATAACCTTATCTATATCGTCCTTTTTCTACAAGCAGACACGAGCAAGCCTGCAGAAGAGTTGATTGCTTAATCATGTTGGCCGCTGAGAATGGCTTACATTTAGACTGACCGTTTTTGAAAGGCTTTGACGGCGTCTTGTTTTCTTTTGTTTTGTGAAAGAATTGTCTACTGTCTGTAGAGTCTAGGGGCCGGATTAAATACTGGCAAAAGAGATGGTCGTTAGGATGATACGACATGATGATGTCCTTGCTCTCGTAGAACTGTGGAGGAATGGAGGGCAAACCAATGTGCACAAATTAATAAGGAAAATATATGAAAACATAGTATGACTGGAGTTAGCGATACAATCATAAATACATTTAGAGATGGGAAACAGGAGAGATGCCAAGAGTCAAAGCGTCTAGGGAGGATTTCACATGAAAACATGAGTCACTTTTAGAAAATTTATATGTGGGGGAAAGGAAGAGACTGAGACCTTCCAGGCTTCCACTCAAGAAAACTAATGAAACCTGAACGAACCGTGAAAACAGAGTCTTAGACTTTGGTATGCACAGCCACTGACTTCAGCTAATGCGAGCTCACCACTGTGCAGATAGATGTCCCTGGGTCTGCTACTAAGGAGAATCGAGATCAGAGTGAATTTATAAATAGCCAAACCAACTGGAATCCCATGTGCCACTTACAGAGACCCTCTGACTATCAAATCAAGGGTCACTGAACTGTGTAAGTTAAGAAGCACTGCAGAGACTCTTACTAACAGCTGGGGATTTGATATTTGAGATCAATATCTAGGAAATTCTTTTGATTGGCTTAGAGGTTTCCCCAGGAAGCCTCTATCTCTCTGAAAGGATCCACATGTCAGTTCCAATCCAAACACAATTGCTCGGCAGAGAAACCTTCTAGAATTAACCAGGGTCAAATGGAGCCAAAGCTGTGTGAAGTATGGCGGACACTCCGAAGTATGAAGACGGACACGAAGCAGCTTTCTGCCTCGAGAAACCTGCTACAGCTCAATACTGTTCATGGATTATAGATGCCTTTTGAAAAATTAACTAAGGAACGAAGTAGATTATGGGACAGCTTTCACTAAGAACTTTTGTAAGTCAGTAAACTCAAGTGGGGACAGAATTCCCTCCAATTATAAATGAGACAACAATAATCAGTCATAGAATTAGATCCTGGCCTTCCCATAAAAGCATCTGCCCTCTTCCCTACCTCCAATTTACAATAATGTAATCCACAAGGAAGAAGTCAGCATGTGTCTGAGAACCAAATCCTATACAGCACAAAAAGCCAATCGCTCCTCTCCAGGGTCTGCCAGGATCACATTACTGCTCTGAAGTTTTAAAAGGGGACCTGAGCTCAGGCCTCCTGCTGAAAAGTTAAGTTGTCAGTTGTTAGGCAGAAAATCAATCAGAAGCGCATTTGAAACAATGTGTGCCTGGGCTGACACTGGGCTTGGGGAAAACAATCGACCTAGAAGCAGAATAGCAGCGACTACAGATAGCCACACCAATTTAGACAGGGTGGATCGATTTATTTAGACACATCTGCTAAGTGAAAGTATGCCTGGGTGGCATCTCAGATTTACATGCAGTTACAGACAAAGCACTTAGGAATGTTTTCTGAAGTATCCTGGTACCCTATACTGTGATATAATCCAGGATCTCCAAAACTGTTATGGATTAGTTTATGTGTCTCCCATTCCTACCGCATGGCCTTACCGTCGGTACACAGACAAAGATTCCACAGTCTGGATAATCTATCATGCATTTATAACAGGTACTTAGGAACAGAATTTTTTTTTTAAGCTAAAGGGCACTCAATCCTCACTTGAGACCAGAAGGAAAAGGAAGTCAGAGCTATAGGCTGCCATCTCTGCCTGCATTTTGTGTCTGCCTTATGTCAGATTCTCTGCGAAGGCATGTGCTAACCGCTCGTGGAGTGTGTCCACCTGACAATGTCATGCTTTTCAAGGCTGATCAGCAAGTCGAGGCTCTAAACCCGAAGTGACCTTGGATCTGAGGAACAGCTAGTCCCCCTTCCCTCTTAAAGGTAATTTATCTCTGAGAATAAGGCTGTAGCACTGGGTAGGAGAACTTCTCACCCAAAAAGGACTTTATCAGACCTCCTTGCAGAACAGGAGCTGAGTCAATGCTAGAACAGCGAATACCCTGACCAGGACAGGTTAGTCTTATACACGTCTCGTTCTCCTGCCCCAGGTCTTCTTCTACTGAAGCCTGAGTGTTGTGTCAGTACCCCAAAATGAGTGACTTGGGTCACCAGAGCCAAACTCTGTTCTTTCTCATGTACCCACTTTGATTAATTCTCTTTCCCTGCTGTTTACCATTGCTCTGCCCTTTCTCTGGCTTTTGCCCTAAAGCTGCAAATTCAACAAGGGAGCCCAGAACAAAAGCTGCAGCAGAGGAGGGGGGGCTCAGCCACCCCAGAGAGTTGACCCTATGAGGGCAGGAAAAACGGAATAGTCTCAAAAAGCTGTTGTAACCACCCAAGGAGTGTTTTTTGCTTTAAAAAAAATTATGTATCTAATGTATCAAAGAGATCTGTCTCTATGTATGTCTTAGCACTAAAGCATCCAGCACTCATGGAGGTACTGGGGTTACATACAGATGGTTCCTGAGCTGCCCTTTTGGGGCTGGGAATCAAACTCGGGGCATCTCAAGAACAGTTGATGCTCTTAGCAGCTGAACCATCTCTCCAGTCTCTGAGTGTACTGTTTTTTTTTTTTTTCATTGAAATTAGCTTTTTTTTTTTTTAAATATAAATTGTTCTGATCACGGTGTCCCCTCCCCCAACTCCTCGAGGATCCTTCCCATCTGCCTACTCACTCAAGTCCACACTCTTTCTCTTTTTCTGTGCTGGGGAACTTTTGTGAGCCCCAAAAGGTCACCAAAGAGCCGATTCTGACGCAATCGCACTAGGGTCTCTTTATTAGAAGTTTAAGCTTGGGCTCCCCACCCCACCCCCACCCTGTGATCCCTGATACAGCAGGATGGGAAGATGGAGCCCCCAGTCCAGCTTCAGACAAGCATTTATAGAGGCAAGAAGGGGATATCTAGCCTGGTATACATCTGATTGGGGGACTATTATGGTCTTTAACATAATTGGCCAGTGCTGGGAGCCAAACTATAAACTTAACTTCTGCTTTCCTGCTGATTGGGGGTTGTTAGGAAGTGAAGTGTCCGGAGTAGGCTTGTAACCTGGAGGTGTAGATTTGTTAGGGGAGTAATCTGAAACCTGGTGCTAGACACAGGTTTTGTTGGGAGGTGACCTGGAAACTGACGTTAGACACAGGTCTTGTTGTGGGGTAGCCTGGAAACTGGTGCTAGTAGGTACTGGCCTGTTAGTTAATGTGGGGTTAACCTAAGGTCAGGTTCTCTAAGATGGAATCTGAACCCAGAAGATCTAGTCTCTGACTTACTCAGTAGAAAACATGTAAGAATATAAAGTTAAACTAAGTTAATAAAATAAAATAAAATAATGACCAGACTCAGACAAAACAAGCAGAAAAGAGTGGAAGAAAAAGCACAAGATTCACATTCAGAGGTGAGTAAACACCCAGGCCTGCAGAGACATCCCACTGAAGACATATAATCGGAAATCATGACATGAGAGCAAAAGACGAGCAAAGAAAGAAATCTTCAGACAGAGCATTACAAGACCCAAGCCTGCCTACCCCCACCCCAAAAAAATCCCTCCAAAATTGTCACTGAGTTTGCTTTGTGTTGGCCATCTATTGCTGGGCATAGGGCCTGCCCTGAAGTGTGGTTTGTATATACATCAAGACTCCACTGGACAAAAAACTAATTTTCACTTTGTGGGTGGTTATCAGTTAGAGAGAGCTTCTGGATTAGGGATGGGGCTCTCTCTTATTCCAAGGATTCTTTTTCTTATGTTTTCATGTTGGCCTGTGTTTGCTACTTCCTACCACTATTTAGTAGGAGAGAGAAACAAATGTTCAGACTCAGTGGGCCCGGAATTCTGACCTTTGTTAAGTTTGCTGTGACTGGTACAGCCTGAACCTTGCTGTCTATTTCCAGATCAGTTTGGAGTCGCTTTGAGCTGTTCAGGCTCTTTTTTTTTTTTTTTTTTTTTTTTTTTTTTTTTTTGCACTAATTTGAGTTTCTGATATTTGCTTGACAGGAAGTCTGAGTTCCTTGTCTTTGGGGCCCTTTTGAGTCACTCTCATTCTGTAGAACTATTTGTTTATCTGCTGGTGTGCAGGGAAATCTGAGTTCTGTAAGTTTGTGTTAGTGATTAGCAGGGAATGGGTGTAAAGTATCCAGAGAGAAAGAGGGTATTGGTGGGAAAAAGCCCATTGTACTTTCTGTAACCACTGGAAATTGTAAGCGTGCTTATCTGGGTGTGCACTGCAGAGGTTCTGTCTGACTGTTGTGGTGATAATTATAAGCCTGTGACTAAAGCGGGACGAAGGACTGATTGCCCTAACAGCACACTCTGGATTCACACATTCTGGATTCAACAATCATAGTATCTGTCATTCCGTGCATTATCCATTGGCCTGTGTCTGTGCTGATCCACAGGATGGAACCTCATTTATCTATTGGCTGTGGTTAACAGTCCTGCTAAAGGGTGGAACTCTGGACTCTGAAGAGACAAATCTTTCCCCGTGACTTATTCTAGGTGACTTTATGTGGCTAAGGTCTTAGCAGGGATATTGTGGGGAATCTGCCTCCCTATGTAAAGTGGTATCATAGGGAAACACTAGGAAAATGTACTCCCTTCCACTGGGGGAACACTCATGATTCGCTCAGGAGTTGGTGGCTTGTGTCATCATGAACCTTCATCTAACTTTATACTCTTTAGTGTTGG
The DNA here is from genome assembly GCA_964023405.1 of Apodemus agrarius. Taxonomy (NCBI): domain Eukaryota; kingdom Metazoa; phylum Chordata; class Mammalia; order Rodentia; family Muridae; genus Apodemus; species Apodemus agrarius. The sequence continues at coordinate 15,696,936 of OZ030016.1, read as the reverse complement.
GCCATCCCGAGGTATGTAAGAGGGGATATCTGGCCCACTGGTGACACTCTAGGAAGAAATTTCCATTAAGTAATATCCATGAATAGCCCAAAAGGCTTCCTTAGCACTGATTCTAGCTTCAGTCACCAAGATGAGTCTAATGTAGAACATGTTTGTAAATGCTCGTGTAAGAGACATAGGGAGCAATTTTAACACACACACACACACACACACACACACACATACACACACACACTGTGACCTCTCAACCTGTGGGTCTCAACCCCTTTTGCTGGAGTGTATTGATCAGCCTTCACAGGGGTCACCTCAGACCATCAGAAAACACCAACCTCCTCGGCATTACAATTCATACCACTAGCCAGATTATGATTATGAAGTAGCAATGAAAACAATGTTATGGTTGGGAGTCACCCCAACATGAGGAACCACAATTAAGGGTGGCAGTGTTAGGAAGGTTGAGAACCACTGTTCTAGCTGACAGTGTGGGAAGCCACACTCTTCAGGCTTCAATCCTTACATCTTACACTATTTTCTCCAAGTTGTTTCTGAGGAGATGACACAGTCGGTTAGAATCTAGTGTCAATGAAACCAACCCTTGGTCACCTAGAAGTGATAATCTTGAAGGCAATACCTAATGTTTTGAGCACCTTTATGTACTCATTAGTCAATATGTTCCTGTATCCCTCTGAACAAGAGGTAGAGGCTCTTATTCCCATTTTATAGACAGGAAAACTGGGGCCTAAAGAGTATGCCATTGTTCAAGGTCGCATGGCTGTTTGAAGTATGAACTGTGAACTGAAGTCCTCTGATGAAGCCAAATTTACATCACAGATCTTACAGGCTGTTTAACCTTAATAGCAAAATATTCTTGGGCTATTTTAGGCCCGGTAATAGGCATTTACCTTAACTTTTGTATCAATCTAATATTCTCAAGTTTACTATGTAAATGAATTGCTAAGCTTTATAGACTCTGAGTCTCCACCAACCAAAAGCTAAGATTGTTATACTATTTGAAGCCATTACTAATGCTTCCCCAATTTGCTGTACCCCACCCACTGCATACCCGCTTCTATGTTTAGTCTTGATTTATGACTTCCTTTGTCTGTGACTGTGTTAGGTATTTAGATAGTTGAAAGATCAAAGGGCGTTGTGGCCGAACTCCTTCCTCATACTCAACAGCCTGTAAAGCAAAGGACGAAAACAGTGAGTCTTTAAGTACTAGTCGGAAGAATAGGGCTTCAGTCATATTTCTGGTCTAGAAGGTGTGAAATGCTGAGGTGCCTGCACAGTCTCTTTTGGAGAACTATCTACATGTGATTCCAGAAGCCTTATAAGACCACTGTGTAATCAGGGACACTAATGGAGAACAAAGACACAGCATTCTTTCCTCGTGTAGAGTCAATCCAATCGGGCCTGCCAATCACCTAGACAGGACAGGGTTCCTCAGGAAAAGCTACTTGTTTTAGAGAAACCTCACAATATAATATAAAACCTACCCAAAATGTAGACCTGGACAGTGGTCTCTGGGTGTCATTGTCCACTCTCATGTCCTAAGGTTATGTTCTACTGTATTCTGCTGATAAACTTGTCTCATCTTCTATACCAAACATTTGTCTGAATTTCTTTTAGATTCAAACTTTTTTAGATTGTTTGATTTTATTTTGTATGTATGGGTATTTTACATGCATGCACGTATGTATACCACCTACACACAGTCCCTGCAGAGGCCAGAAAAAGGTATCCACTGGAATTGTGTTATAGATGGCTGTGAGCCGCCATGTAGATGCTGGGGATATGGGTTCTCAACAGAGCAACCAGTGCTCTTAAAAGCTGAGCCATCTCCCCAGCCCCTCTGAACCATTTTGACAGAGTTCACAAGCACCGGCAAGAGAAGCGTCACAAGCTCCGTGTGACAATGCAAGTTACTATTACTTCCTCCATGATGGAACGTGTCATCCGTGGGAACATGAGTCTGTGTTCTGCGGGTCACACACTCTCACTGTTAGCTCAAAAGAAACTGTTTTCTTATTTACTTTAAGGCAGAGTCATTGCATATGTCAACGGAAAGAATAAGAAGTCAAAATCAAACTGAATGACCTAAGAGGCCCATCGTTACTGATTCTCCTACGTAACTATGTCTCTAAATACAATCTCCAGGCAGACCATTCTCACCATGAACTTCTGCCTTAATCCCAAGCCAACTGCTTTTCAGTGGTCTCAAGGAAATCAAAGAGTCATGCACAGAAACTCAGTGAGTGGGAACCGTGACATCTCACATTTTTGGGTTAAGTGTCTGGATCAGCTGGCTTGATCAACATTCTCAGAGAGTCTGAACCAAGTCTGGACCTCAGGAGACAGCCAGTGGACCAATACCAGCTTCCTCTACAGAATGAGCCTGTCACTTCCTCACTGCCTTCCTATCACGGTACCACGCTTCGGTCCGGTCCGCTGAAGCTCATGAAACACCAGAGTGTTTCTTTGAGCAATTATTTCCTTCCTGCTAAGCTAATATAACTACTTGGACTAATGGTTTAAATGCTACAGTTTGATTTTCCAAAGACTGTAGTCATTTATTCATATTAAAGTATAGCTGTGGAGCCAATCATGAATCAAGGGGTCCACACGGGGTCCTAATCCTCCCAGCAGAACTCTTGCTTGCTAATGGATTCTAGGGGAAGGAACAATCATTGTCTTTCCCAGTGTAGCTGACAGTGAGCCTACTGGAGAGTTCCAAATTTGTCACCACACAGAAACTCCAGGCTAAAATCAGTGGGTTGCAAACCAACAGAAAAAAAGAAATGAATGTGGGAGAGGGACCTGTGGAGAGGATGGGGGATAACAGGATAGGAGAGAGAGAGTGGGGGAGAGAGAGAGAGGAGAGAGGGGGCAAGGGAGAGAGAAGAGAGAGGTGAGGAAGAGAGAGAAAAAGGGGGGAGAGAGAGGGGAGAGAGAGAGAGAGAGAGAGAGAGAGAGAGAGAGAAGAATGTACTATGTACATGCATGAAATTGCTAAAGAACACATTTAATCAGGAAAAAAAGCCTTAAAGGATATACACCTGGCAATGGAGAGAAGAGAACAGCAGTTTAACAGATACAACAAGAAGGCATAGAAGGCTCCACAAGTAGAGGTTCCTAGCCCCTTGCCAAGAGCCCACACAGGCAGAGCCTGTAGGAAATGGGGGAGGCGTCTGGTTAGACCGGTTAGTCCAACCCCTGTGAACTCTGGTGTGATGTAATCTGCTGCAGGTCACGCAGTTCATGAGGCTGTTATTGCTTCCCCTGAGCCCCTCCCCCCTCCCAGCTCCCCAATTCTACACTCACGTTTCAGTTCTTATTGTGGCCTGGGGCTTTACGTGTGACAAGCATGTATCCTACCTTTGAATTCCCCCATGAGTGTGCACACACACACACACACATCCACACATATTCACATAATTAGACACAAGACATCTTTATGGGATTAATACAAGGCAAGGTCCCATCTTTATACAATATCACGGAGATAACACAGCGCGCGCGTGCACACACACACACACACACACACACACACACACAAATGCATCTGCCCAAATGCCTAGCTTCAAATCCCGACTCAGCTGTGTATTGTGTGTGTGACCCTGAGCAAATTAATAACACTATGCCTTGTAACCTGTCTAAAAGGTGGAAATACTGCAAGTATCTAATTCATAGCTGGAAAGAGAAAGTTCACGGAGAGCTACAACACGGTTTCTAAAGTACGTTAACTCTTGGCTGTTCATACTATTCCAAGACTGTTGTCCTTAATTCTGGAGAATGTCTCACCTGTACTAGGACAGCCCTATATCCTGCAGTCAAACGAAACTTACCATCTGCCATTCCCGCCCCCAGCTCTTCCTCTGACCCACGCCCAGCACCTACACCCTGACTGCCGTTTCTCACCTGAGCCCCACAAGTACCCTGCCTAGCGACGTCCCCCGGAACGTGCAGCTTTCCTCGAGACAGGGATGGTTGTGAATGTCTAGAAATTACTCTCACAACGCATACCACTTCTCAGAGAAAACTCAAGTCAATTCTGTCTCAGAGCTTTTGACATCCATGGCCTGTACCTCTCCCGTCGCAATAGCGCACGCCTCACTGACCACGCTGAGCAGCGTTCGGCAGGCTTGAGAAGTCACGAAGACCTTCTTGGGTGTGTTTTGTCTTTTTCTGTTAAGTTTCAAACCCGGGACACGCAGCCGAGGTGCCTATCTATCATAGCGAAGCAGACCTGACCTCCGGGTTCTCCCAGCGTCCCTCAGTCCCTATCTGTTACAGGGTATGGCTGCCACATACCACCCTCCACCCTTACCTCTCCAGCCCAGGGCTTGGCTGCCCTTCCCCCATCCCAGGGGCTCTTCCCTACGTAATCCAGACACGTTTGGTTACCTGCTATTTTTATCCTTTTGTGCCGGTGGCCTCCTGGCTGCTGTACCCGCCTGCCCTCTCTCTCTCCCCATCCCTCACATGGTTTAGGGTCATAACCACTCTGGACTCCCCCAGATGTGTCTGCCTCTGCCTCTGCTCTCCCACACAGCTATAATAAACTCTCTCCTCCAGCGCACCTAGGAGCGGTCATGTCCTTTCCTTCTTATTTATTTCTTCTTCATTCACATCCCATCTCTGAGTCCTCACAGTAGCAGACACTACTGCTGCCTGTCTCCTGGGACCGTCCTTCCTTTCTTGCATTGAACTGGAACTTTAGAGGGGCACATTCCCACCAAATAAAGATTCTACTTCCTATTTATCATAGCGAAGTCTTTCTTCCAGTAGTCACGTGACTAAGTTCTAGCCAACGGGATGTGAGCACAGGATCTGTCCCACTTGATCTAGAATGTGTCCTCAAAGCAAGAACCTGATCTCCTCTGAGCTGTTGTTTAAATGCGAAGGTGAGACGGCTTGGGCCACATGATTGAGAGCAGTACACAGAGACAGAAGAAGCAAAGAGGGCCTGGGTCTTTGTAAGACCGGTGTGCCAGCCCTGGTTCCTACCCCGCTATTGCAGTCCCGTCTCTTTTACACGCCACTGAAACTCCCTTCTGTTTGATTTGTTTAAGCAGTTTCAGTGTATTTTTAAAGAAATTGAGTTCTGTTCTCAACAGTGTTTTAGCTTCATGTAAGCGTTCTTGCAAATCTTGTATTCCAATCTCCTGATTCTTTCCTTTATAAATAGGCATCTAAGTTTAACCTAAAGGCTATGTTATTGTTACTTCTTCTAGACATTGTGTGTGTGCACAAGTACTTGCATGCATGCGTGAATATATGTGATTATGCGTGTGCATGTGTACCGGTGTGTGTGCAAGTACATGTGTGTGAATGTGTGTGTATGCCAGTATTGTGTGCAAGTGTGTGCATGTGTGTGTACATATGCAAGTGCATGCTTGCATGCATGCCTGTGTGCGCGCATGCGTGCATGTGTGTATGTGTGTGTGTGTATGTGTGTGTGTGTGTGTGTCTGTGTGTGTGTGTGTCTGTGCATCACTATGACAAAATGCCTAGCAGAAGTGACTTAAGGAGGAAGGCTTCGTTTGGGCTCCTGGTGTCCATCAAGAGCTCATCAGTCCCTCGTGGTGAAGAAGGCATGGCAGAGCCATTTGCAGCCGAAGAATGATGCAAACGAAGAGAGGTAGACAGGAGCCAGAGTGGGTGTGTGCAGCCTTCAAGATCTACCCCTAGTGACCCACTTCTACTATATAGTCCCCAGTCCTCAAAGATTTCTCAACCCTGCAAAACAGCACCATCAACCAAAAGCCAGGTGTTCAGATACATGAGTCTGTGAGGGACGTTTTACATTCAAGCCATGAAATTGTCAAAAAATTAACTTTTCTGCAGTTACTGTATATTAATCTTTGTACTTACCTGGTATCCATTTTATTGATTTCCATATGGCTTGTCTGTTCTAGAATTCCACATTTCCATGTGATAATGATCTAGACTATTTCTATTTTATACTCTCATTTTTCTTTATTCTAAATGATATGAATACTTGTAGACAAAACCTAAACTCAGAAAAGCAAAGGTATATTCATATATATTTGTAATGTATTAATAGCTTGTGCTAGCAAAAGCAATTTTCACCTAAGCATTTAGTATGCAATATGTGTCATTAAATACATATTAATTAATATGTATTTAAGTATTGTTATTATTATTATTATTATTAGCTCGTTATTATTGTGTTGTGTCCATAATTTCACTTGACTTTTCAAAGATAAAGCTCTTTAAACACAGCTGATATTTATGATAGGTGCTAATATGTTTTTTCTTGCTTTTTAAATTGCTGCTTTGTTTCAGGGGCTTGCTCTTAATTAATACTCCATTCATTGAAAGTCGCTGAGTCAATTTTTCCTTAGCTTTTAATTTCAATTTGTAACTATTTTTTGCATGTATAAACACTATCAGATATTAACAATTACATTCAAGAACTCAGACCAGGTATTTTGTTACTCTTTCCATTTGTTTATTTTGGTTGGGTTTGGTTTTTGAGACAGGGTCTCGTGAAACTCAAGCTAGCCTCAAACTTGCTAAGCAGCTAAGCCAGCGCCCGTGTTAGGCAGCTCACAGCTATCTGCTCCAGGGGATCCAACGCCTCCAGCCTCTAGGGCACTTACACTCACATGTGTGCACTTACCCACACATCCATACACATAATTTAATTTTTTAAAAAATGTAAATCATTTTAAAAAATAAAGTAAATGCTAAGCTCTCCTAAAAATAAATGATATTTATAAATATAGTAAAATATACACATTTCAGCTTAAAATCATAAGTCAGAACAGTTGCTGATTTACATATTTCAAGTTCAGCTCCCAAGGCTAGTGGGCCTTTAAATGTATACCTGTTACATTAAATAAACAGAAAAATGTAACTATTTTAGATTAAGTCATTATCACTGAGATCTATCTATATTTCCCCTTTATGAAAGATGCTTTGTGCTCTTCGATAAAGAAGCTGAGGCTTGTCATCCCTAGTTAGCTCCACAGTGACAGGCCTGGGATGGAAAGGCAGTTTATTAAGCAGTGGCTGTGGCGAGGACTGTTCTCAGATCACAGCAGACAAGATGAACTGCACAGAGGCACTATGCATTGGGACCTCCAAGCCCATGGTACCAGACAGGTTGGTTTTATGACTCCACGAATTCAAGACTCTTCCTGAATTCTTCTACTTCTTCAATCTGATTTTGGTCTACAGTATCCACAGCAAGACTGAGGCAGCACTTGATTGGATTTAACTAATCCAGTTACTGCCTGACTCTATTCTGAACACTCCTTATGTTCTTGCTGTGGGCTCTCACTACAAATGTTATGGATATTTTAATGACATGATTGAATTTTCCATATTTTTTCATGTTTGGCTCTCCAGTCCCCAGACAATATCTTAGTAATAACAGCAAGGATGTACATGCATCTGCTCATTATTATTGGACTCTCTTGGGATACATATTTGCCTTCCAACTCTTTCATCCTACAAAATAATTTTCACCCAGACTCATATTGCTAAACCTAATATTGTTGTTGGTAAACTTTATCCTATACCTCAAACACTTGATGTTTTTAATTCATTATAAAGACAGTATGAGCTTTCCTAGGTTTGAAAGATTGACCTCTGTCCCCAGACTTTCCTGCCAACCTCAGTCGCTGTGACATTAACTGAGAGCTGACACACTATTAAAATTGCCTTCCTTGAGTCTTTATAGGATAACTTTTAAAATTTGGAATTTCAGATTTCAAGAAAGTCAGGAAAGATGCCAGTAATTCCCAAGCACAGAACCAAGATTCCTCAAGCCATATCATTTATCATATTGCCTTTTATCATGTACAGATGTAGAAACTACTTCTGCAACCTTTGAAAAGCCTTTAGCTTTGCATTCTTCAATTATCATGTCTAAAGACCAAAACATATAAAAAGAAGGAATTCAATAAGATCAGTGAAATTTCATTACAACCACCGGTGCCAGTGTGACCTTTTTGTCTCTGACCTAAACTAACCAAATACTTTTCTAGAAAAGAAGCAAAGACCTAGATTCAAGTTATTGGAACATTTACAAGTGAATTGGCTAATGGTCTCACAACCATAATCTCTGAGCTGTGTGATAACAGCTAGATCTCCTTCCCTCCAGGCTGCTCACTTAGACACTCCCTCTGTGGCTCTTCCCAGTTTTATGAAACTAGACTTACCAGGAATATCATTGACTTAGTCAGGGTTTCTATTCCTGCACAAACATCAAGACCAAGAAGCCAGTTGGGGAGGAAAGGGTTTATTGAGCTTACACTTTCCACATTGCTATTGATCACCAAAGGAAGTCAAGACTGGAGCTCAAGCAGGTCCCGAAGCAGGAGCTGATGCAGAGGCCATGGAGGGATGCTACTTACTGGCTTGCTTCCCCTGGCTTGCTCAGCTTGCTCTCTTATAGAACCCAGGACCACCAGCCCAGGGTTGGCACCACCCACAATGGACCTTCCCTCCTTAATCACTAATGGAGAAAATGCCTTACAGCTGGATCTCATGGAGGCATTTCCTCAAGGGAGGCTCCTTTCTCTGTGATAACTCCAGCCTGTGTCAAGTTGACACACGAAACCAGCCAGTACAGTCATTGATCTCCATCCTAATGGCAAGACACACAGAAGTGGCTTGCCGTCCTCTCATCACCTTGCCCAGTGTAGGACATACAGCTCCCTCAATGCCTTAGAATTTCAATCCCTCCTCTTGGCCATCTCTTCCCTTGTGAAGATTGCATTTGCTTTCTAGCCTAGCAGTCTTCAAAATGAGTTATTTTCACGGCGTTTTCTTCTTGGACTCTAAAAGACTGACCAGTTTTAGGAAACAAAGAAAAAGAATGAGCCTAATATCAACCCTCCTATTTCTCCTCATCTCTGAACCTAAAACTCAATCATATTCATTCCAGTCAACCAGGAAAATAGAAGCCTAACAGACTGTAAAGACTTTAAGATCTATGCCTTGACACCATTTGAATTAGATCATTCAAGACAATGAGTAATTGTCAAAGAAAAAATAAACATTTTTAAAAAGTAAAATAAAATGATGGAAAAGAGTCTGTTTGAGATGTAGTAGAGTAAGAAGAACTGCAACTGAGTTGCCGCACATAGAGTATTTAGGGGCTAGGGCTCTCCAGCACACAGGGGCCATATGAAGGAAGTCAGCTTTCCACTTAGTGTTTCATGGTCAGGCTTCACACCAACATGGGTGGGAAGTCCTAGGTGATCGTGCTGGGGGTAGGAAGGCAGGACCCATGCACATAAGGATTTATGTGTAACTGTGTTGTGTGTCATTCATCTGGACATAGCAAAGGTTATAGAAAACAGGACATGGAGGTCCTTGTGTTCACAGATAAGCACTAGGAAAAGCAAGAAGATTAAACACACAGGGCTGTCCATTCAAAGAAAAGGATGCACAACCTGTATTGTGCCAGACGCCCGGAAGTGGACATGGTGATGTCCTTTGTGCTATCTGCGTGGCTGAGACCACAGCACATCCGCCCCTAGACTCTTACCAGGAGCTTGTCAATGTATAAGACCCATCTTTCTGGAAGGTGTCACAGTTACTTTACCAAGAGTTTTGATGCAGTCATGTCTTAAGCTCTATTGTACACATGGAATTGGGTTCATTATTACCAGAAACTTTTTTGCCAAATTGTGCTGTGCTTCAATATGCCTAAAATAAACTATTCAAAGTCAGACTCCTGAAGTTTGAACTAACACCAGCCACTTAGTCATGTGGATCAGAAATGCCTGCTTTTCTCTTGAGGATCATTACTCTGCGTCCACAGCAGTCACAGAGATCCCAAAAGACTTACATAGCTAACTTGAACATTATTTACCATTCTAATTCAAGAAACATTTCTTTTTTTTTTCTTTTTTTTTTTGAATTTTTTTGCAATGTTTTAATATGTTGCATTTTATTTTATTTTTTTTATTTTCTATATTCTTTGTTTACATTCCAAAGGCTTTCCTCTTTCCCAGTTACCCCCCACCATATGTCCCATAATTCCTCCCCCCCCATGCTATTCCCCACTCTTCCCCCCCCCACGATTTCTCTGTTCTGGGTCTACAATACTGGATCCAATCTTTACAGGCCCAGGGTCCTCTCCTTTTTTTCTTCTTGAGAGTCATTTGACTTGCTAATTGTGCCTTGAGTGTTTAAGGCTTCTGGGCTCATTAATATCCACTTATCAGTGATTGCATTTCATGTGTATTCTTTTGTGATTAGGTTAGCTCACTTAGGATGATAGTTTCCAGATCTAACCATTTACCTACAAATTACATGAATTCATTATTTTTAATTGCTGAGTAGTACTCCATTGTATAAATATACCACATTTTCTGTATCCATTCCTCTTTTGAGGGATATCTGGGCTCCTTCCAATTTCTGGCTATTATAAACAAGGCTGCTATAAACATAGTGGAGCATGTGTCTTTATTGTATGCAGAGGAATCCTCTGGGTATATGCCCAGGAGTGGTATGCCAGGGTCCTCTGGGAGTGGCATGCCCAATTTTCTGAGGAACCGCCACACTGATTTCCAGAGTGGTTTTACCATTTTGCAATCCCACCAACAGTGGAGGAGTATTCCTCTTTCTCCACATCCTCGCCAGCACTTGTTGTCTCTCGAGTTTTTAATCTTAGCCATTCTGACTGGAGTGAGGTGGAATCTCAGGGTTGTTTTGATTTGCATTTCCCTGATGACTAATGATGTTGAACATCTCTTAAGGTGTTTCTCGGCCATCCGAATTTCTTCTGGTGAAAATTCTTTGTTTAGCTCTGTACCCCATTTTTTGATAGGGTTATTTGGTTCTTTGGGGTCTAACTTCTTGAGTTCTTTGTATATATTGGATATTAGCCCTCTGTCAGATGTGGGGTTGGTGAAGATCATTTCCCACGTTGTTGGTTGCTGTTTTGTCCTTCTGACAGTGTCCTTTGCCTTACAGAAACTTTGTAATTTTATGAGGTCCCATTTGTCAATTCTTGATCTTAGAGCATAAGCTATTGGTGTTCTGTTCAGGAAGTTTACCCCTGTGCCCATGTCCTCCAGGGTCTTCCCAAGTTTCTTTTCTAATAGTTTCAGTGTGTCTGGTTTTATGTGGAGGTCCTTGATCCACTTGGAGTTGATCTTAGTACAAGGAGATAAGAGTGGGTCAATTCGCATTCTTCTGCATGTTGACCTCCAGTTGAACCAGCACCATTTGTTGAAAAGGCTGTCTTTTTTCCACTGGATGGTTGTGGCTCCTTTATCAAAGATCAAGTGACCATAAGTCTGTGGGCATGTCAATCAAAATAAATGGAGAGAAGCTTGAAGCAATCCCACTAAAATCAGGGACTAGACAAGGCTGCCCTCTCTCTCCATATCTTTTCAATATAGTACTTGAAGTTCTAGCGAGAGCAATTAGACAACATAAGGAAGTCAAAAGGATACAAATTGGAAAGGAAGAAGTCAAAGTATCATTATTTGCAGATGATATGATAGTCTACTTAAGCGATCCAAAAAACTCCACCAGAGAACTTCTACAGCTGATAAACAACTTCAGCAACGTGGCTGGTTATAAAATTAACTCAAGCAAATCAGTAGCCTTCTTGTACTCAAAGGACAAGCAGGCTGAGAAAGAAGTTAGGGAAATAACACCCTTCACAATAGCCACAAACAACATAAAGTACCTTGGCGTAACTCTAACCAAACAAGTGAAAGATCTGTATGACAGGAACTTCAAGTCCCTGAAGAAAGAAATCGAAGAAGACCTCAGAAGATGGAAAAATATTTCTTGCTCCTGGATTGGCAGGATCAATATAGTAAAAATGGCCATCTTGCCAAAAGCAATCTACAGATTCAATGCAATCCCCATCAAAATCCCAAATCGATTCTTCATAGATCTAGAAAGAACAATTCTCAAATTCATCTGGAGCAACAAAAAACCCAGGATAGCTAAAACTATTCTCAACAATAAAAGGACTTCTGGGGGAATCAATATCCCTGACCTCAAGCAGTACTACAAAGCAATTGTGTTAAAAACTGCATGGTATTGGTACAGCAACAGGCAGGTAGATCAATGGAAGAAACATTTCTTTTTGATAAATATCAAAGTATCTCCTCTACTGGAAAGAATTTTAAGCTCTATTATTTTAAGAAAATAAAAGAGCTCAATATAAAGATAATTAAAGAGATGCTAGAAATATACATCATACATACATATATATGTATATATGTATACACGTGTACATGCATGTATATATACCTACATGTTTATATATACATATACACACATATGCATATATGTATATACATTTATACGTGTATGTACATGTGTATATACCTACATATGTATATACATGCATATACACATATATATGTATATATACATATATGTGTATATAAGTGTATGTACATGTATATATACCTATGGTATATATATATGCATATACATACATATATACACACATATACACACATACACATATATATACACATATACACACATACACATATATATACACATATACACATATATACATGTGTATAGATATATTACATACCAGTTAAAAACAATTTTTACTTATCTCATTTTTACATGGAATAATTTAAGAAATCACCTGATTTCCTCCATGAGATTTGTGACTCTTAGCACACACCTAAGCTCAGCCCGCCCAGTGCTCTTTGTGGCTGTCATTTGCAGAAGCCTGCTGTGCGGCTGGCTCACTGCCCAGGCTGAAATTTCCACCATCCAGTCAAGATGGAAGGGAAGTTAGAATTAGAATGTACTCCTTCCTCTTCCCTCGAACCATCTCTTTCTAGTCCATGGAGGTCCACATCCACATCCTCTGTTCAAAGACGAGAAAACCCTTTGCCCCAGCCCTGCATCGCTGAGAGCTTAGAGCAGAGTCCTCCCTCCCAGCACACCTGCCTCCTAACAGCACTGCCCTTGCAAGACTCAGTACAACAGGTCTCCTACTTCCATAGTGCCACAATCTCCACCGCATTACAACCATTAGAACCTTATATTCGTGGTGAGTTCGCACTAGGGGATTTTTTAAGTTTATGCCCTTCTGATTTTCTTTTCAGCTTTATATCGTTGTTGAGCATGAGCTACTTGTTTAACTTTGCATGCTCTACTGCACCTAGTCACATACCTGATTCTGACCTTGATTTAGTGCCCCCCTGTACAGACCCTGCTGGTTTAAGGGTAAACCTCACCCAAATGGGAATCTCACCATTTGGCCTGAGGAATCTTGCTGTTTGCATTCCACAGGTGTGTTGAAAGGAGGGCATTAAAAGGTTGAAACTCTGCAGAATAAATATACTTGTGTACGTATTGACTGGTTGTTTCTGTTTGATGACATCATAACTCCCATCCCCATCTTAAAGGCACTCTTCAAGATAAGGCCACACGCATTTCAAGAGTCTAAGCAAGACAGATTTGGTCTAGGCTGCCAGTGAATTTGCATGTTGTTCGCTGCACTTGTACATACATCAGACCTCTCCCTCTTCTATAAGTAAATTCTATTCAAAGTCCCATTCCTCCTGCCGAGGGTCAGGGTCGGGTAACAACGCAGATGGGATTTACCCAGAGAACAGAAGCTCTCATCTGTTATTGATTCTCTCTCCCTTGCTATGATAGCCCTGAGGGAGGATTCTCTTCCAGGGCTTAAAAAATAATAATTAATTAATTAATTAAAGGCTTAAGCCAAGCTCCTTATGCTGGATATCTGGAAATGAAATAAACAGAATAAGGAACGTGACCTTGGACTTTTTATTATAAAGTACTTGAAACAAGTGTTGTCCAGTGAAAGGCGGGAGCATGCGCCCATCTTTGCTCATTCACAGCCTCATCCTGCAGAACAATCAAGGATGAAGGAAAGCAGAGTGAGACCTTTATGTCACGCGCAGTCCAGTTTCTCTCCTTTTAGGAGCTGCCGCCGGCAGCACTGAGCAGTGCTCACCCTTAACCCCTTTTCTCCCAACTATCCTCAAACCCAGGAAGAGAAGATTGATACCGCTAAACCGTGAAATCCAGAGTGTGAACATGGCCCGTGGACAGACCACTTCTCAGGCCCCTTCTCAGCCCAGGCATCAGACAAGGAGATGTGACCCTCCTAGGCAGAAACAGGATATTTTACACTCCATTTGTACCGTGAACTGTTTTCACCAACACGTTCCACCCCCATTTCCCATCACACATTCTTCAGGATTTCAACCACCTGGCCTCCGGTGGGGGATGCTTCAAGGACAGAGACCAGAAGGTGGAAAGCCCCTCCTTTTGCTGATGTGGAGTTCTAACAAGCACAGACTGTGCTGTAACAGGCCCTACTGTGTAGCAGGTGGAAATCCTCAGGCATGTCATAGCCCACACAACACGCCTCATCTCCAAGTGCAAAGCTTTTCCCTGGAATGCCAAACACCTTTACAATGTAAACAGACATAAGAGAACGTATTAGTCTTGATAAGCACGAAGGAGAGTGGAAAGCATGTGCAAAACTGAGACTGTCTTTAAATGGAAACATACATCTCAAAAAGAAACATTTTACTCTGCCTTTGAATGTCCCTATTATTCTGTTCCTTGTCATGATTATTGGGAGATTTCTTTTATTTTGCGCCCCAGTGCAGGTGGAAGAGATAAAATTGTGTGCGAACCCTCGGAGCTGGAGGTAACAGGCATTTGCAGGACATCCTGCTTATTATACGAGTGCTGGGATCCAAATTCTGGTCCTTATGATTTGTTTTGGGGTACTGAAACACTTCTCTGACCCTGACTTTTATATATATATATATATATATATATATATATATATATATATATATATACATTGGTCATTGATTATTTCCCCAACACAAAGCTTGTTACAGCATATTCTGCAGTTGGTAAAATTGTTCATTAAGATTCAGCAAGTCATAAAGAGAAGCTTATTAAGACTCAGGGAATAAACTACACACAAGTCTCAGGAATTCCCTGAAACTTAACAAAGTCATAAGGCCTCTCCCTCTCCAACATTATGTAAGCAATAAAAATGGCAAAGGAGAGAAGACTCTTGGATCCTGTGAAGCTGTCTGCAAATCCTGCAGGGTGATCCTGGCCACCAGCTGTCATCAGTTGTCACCCATGCTGGCATGAGTGACAGAATGCAGCTCCCTTTCAATTGTCCGTGTTCCTGTGTAAAAGTAACACCAACAAAATTATTGGTTCACCCAGTTGGACTGTGATGGAATCGTCGCATTGATCTATCATGAGTTCTCTATTTGGGGTGAGTAGGCATTTGTTCATAACACCCCTTCCTTCAATGTGTCATAGAAAAGGTGTATCTCCCTCTTTGTGGAATTCTAGGAAAATAAATTTATCCCACCTCAGATTCCAGAATTTTTCATAAAATTCTTTAATTAAATAGAGTTTTTTAAAATGTGCTGGACCACCATTTTGACTACATAGAAAAATCACCAGATAGGATTTTTAAAGATAAATTAGTACAAAATGTTCTCAGGGAAATTTACTTTTCCATGGGTCCAGAGGAACCAATGATTTTAAGTCATTAAAAGAGTCAATTTTTCTCACCTGAAAAATATAAGAAATCATCATGTTCCCCAATATTGTATGAATTTTAAGAAGAGTAAAGAAACCAATTTTTCTTAAAGGAGAGATAGAATCTGTAGAGACCACCTCCAGTAGATAGGCTTGGTGGGCCACCCATCCATCTCAAAGTTTTTTAAATCAGAAATGTTCCTGTACTAAGGAAAGACAGGAAGAAAAACATGGAGCAGAGATAGAAGGAAAGGCCATCCAGAGACTACCCACCTGGGGATCCATTCTGTCTGCACACACTGTTGCTGTTACCAAGAGGCCCTTACTGACGGGAACCTGGTGGGGCTGCTCCTTGGGAGGTTCGGCCAGCAACTGACCAATGCAGATGTGGATGCTTGGGGCCAACCATCAGAGTGAGCTTGGGGATCCTGGTGGTAGTGCTGGAGGAAGGACTGGAGGAGCAGAGGGGGATTGCAACCCCATAGGGAGAACAAAGTTGCCTGGCCAGACCACCCAGTGCTCCCAGAGACTAAACCACCAACCAAGGAGTGTCCATGGCTCCAGATACATAGGTAGCAGAGGATGGCCTTGTCCGACATCAATGGGATGGGAGGCCCTTGGCCCTGTGGAGGTTTGATGCCCCAGAGTAGGGGGATGATGGAGCAGGGGGGCAGGAGAGAGTGGGTGGGTGGGGGAACACCCTCATAGAGGCAAACGGGAGAGGGAAAAGGACAGATGTGGGATGAGGGGTTTGTGGAGAGGTAACCAGATGACCAAGCATTGAAACAAATGAATCTATGGGAGTCAAACCTATTCAAACCGTCATATTCACTGAGTCCATCTTTGGGATACTGACATGAGCTTCAGCAGAGGACGACGGGTATGCATAGTTACTTGATGCTGCTCCTCACTGTCTGGACTTCCAGGCTCCATTCAAGTATCCAGAACTGCCTGAAACTTCTTGGGAAGTTCCCCCTCTGAGTCAACGGCTCCCTTGCCCATGCATGTGGTTCCTGGAGAAAGTTCAACTCTGTGGGCTTCATTGTTCCAATTATCTAGTAGCCCAGGACTCTCTTTAAAACGTCATCTCTCCCCATGGGATGATTACACTGTTGCAGAATAAATTGCGTCTTCCAAAAACTAATTATTAAAGACCTAACACGAGAATTTCAATATGTGGCTGAACTGGGACTTGGGGCCTTCCAAGGAGCTGTTGACATCCAGTGAAGTCAGATGGGTGGATCCTAGTCTAATGAATATCCTAGCATCTTTATAAAAAAAAAAAAAAAGAATATGCTAGGAAGCAGAATCGTTGATGGAAGACGATGAAAGACACAGGCAGAAAAGGGCCATCTACAAGCTAAGGAGAGAAAGCTCAGAAGAGACCACCCTAACCAAGCCTTCATCTTGGACATCTAGCCTAGGAAGTAGGAGGACCGAGATTTCTCGTGTAGGACATTCAGTCGGGAACATTTCATTAAACAATCCCAGCAAACTAAGGCAGCCCCCTTAGGACAATAACCTTTCCTATCTGCTCCTGCCACAGTCTACTACCTACCAGGCCTTGGTTCCTTGGAGAATTGTCTGAATAGGGCTTAAGAGAAAATAAACAAAATCTGTAGCAAGCAAAGAAGACCACTTCTTCCCCGGTCACTCATTTCTCTTCCCACCCTCTGCACTAGTAGGGGGGACAGGACTTTAGTAAAACAGAATATCAGGACTATTTCACTGATATGAAACACATGAGGATCCTGGGGTAAGAGGAACAGAAATGACCCAGGCATCGGGGATACAGCAGGGAAACTCAAAGTATTGGATCCGGCGAGTCACTCTAACGGTGACAGTTGAAAATCGCTGTGCTTATTGTTTCTTTCTTTACTCTCTGTGACCTACTGGCTACATACAAGCTAAATATCCACCCCACCTGAGAAATAGTGCCATGCTTCACTAAAAAGACAAGTGCCACTAAACAGTGCACTTAGAGTTCTTTGATTGGGGGACAAAGAATCTGTATTTAACTTAATTGGGTATGTATCCATAAGAGGTCTTTGTGTTCTTAACTGAGCATTGAGGCTCAATCAAGGAGCCCTGCTGTCTGACCAGAGGCTAGAGGTCAGAAGTGGATACGTCCCTAGGTCATGAAATCTGATCGTCCTATGTGCAAGGGTCCCTTGGAGTCTGCAGGGGAAAGCGACCTTCACTAGCCATGAAGACAGTCTGGGTCAGATTAAACAGCTCAGGGCGAGTTACAAGTTTATAACTGTCAAAGTGCTAAATTTTTCAAAACATAGGCCAAAAAGCCCCAAAATGTGTCTTCGCCAAATGCCTAAATTTTTCAACATACATCAACTTGACTCACAATACAAGAGAATACTACTTTTTTGCAGCCTGACTTCAAGTAGGACCACCCAGACCCCTCCCTTTGCCAAAGAGGCAGTGGGCGGCGGAAGAAATGATGTGATTCCAAGCCTCACACATCCAGGTCCCACCCTGGTGCTCTGAGCTCTAGCTGAGATCTCAGAATGACCTCCCCACCCCACCCCCACTGATGCTCTCCACAGCACTGGGGTCAGAAGTCACCTCCCCCCCCCCAGGACAAATCCAAGGCTTCTTTCTTTCACATCACTGCTGTCCACATGGTCAACCCTAGAGGGACACTGTCCCCTCTCCTCTCCCGGGTCTCTCATGCCACCCCAGTTGTCCTCATTTATCATACTTCAGTCTTCAGTTCCCACCGGGGAGGGGGGAGGAGGGAACAGGATGGGGCCTCGGGGAGTGCATGTGTGCTCTTCCCCACTTCTCCTTCACCCCCACTACCCCGACCCCCTATCCTGCATCTAGCATAGATTTTTACTCTTCAAAGATTCTCTGTCTGGAAGAGGCCCAGTGAGTCCTACTGTCCAAGAAGATGATGCCAGGCTTCGGTACAGTTAGTAAAGACCTTGCTCCCAAGCATGGGGACCTGAGCTTGGTCCATAGAACCCCATGGCATAGTCAGTCATGATGACACATACCTACAATCCAAGTGCTGAGAAGGCAGAACAAACAGATCCTTGGAGCTCAGCAGCCAGCCTTTCCTGGGAGATCCAGGCCAGCGAGAGATGCCGTGTCAAACAAATAAACAAATAAACAGAAAAAGAAACATTTGAGGTTGGCCTCTAGCAGCCTTCATACATACATATAAATATGTATGTGTGTGCATACACATGCATGCACACACACACACACACACACACACACACACACAGGTGGGAGGACAGAGGGACTAAACGAGTCTAATCACTTAACAGTAGGACCTCCATCTTTGTTCCCTCCTCAGCTACTACAATCTGTATTGCCAGACTTCGCCCAGGAAGCACATCTAAAGATGACCCTAAAACATTGTCAACCCTAAAGTAAAAGTTGTTCAGAAACTGGGTCATCCTCACCCAAGAAATATCCACTCCCCCGAATGTCTACTCGCCTACCCGAGACTTACCGTGTGTGGCAGGCCCCATCTCTCTCCGTGATATAAACACCCAACTTCTTGTTTTTCAATGTTCAGTCTTCAGTATACAAAGACAGCCAGGGATTATCATACAGCTGAGGAAAGATTTTAATATTAAAGAAACAGCTACATAAATAGAAGTAGGAACTCAAAATAAGCTTGCTTTCATATATATTTAAAAGTTGTAATTCTAGGAAAATCCAAAGAGCCCCGATTTTGCCGATCTTCCCTGCGGAGAGCAATAAGACACTTTTTATCCATCTGTTCTTGCCTTTGGCCTCCTCTCCTGTTGGAATCCTTAACATTTCAGTCGTGGTTCAGCTCACCCTGGGCCTCTCCAAAGTCTCTGCCACAGCTGTCTGCTTCTGACGCTTGCTCTGCCTCTTCACGTTGTGCATGTGGACTAGAGGGTGGGTGTTTGTGACTGGGAGAATGTTTTATTATTTTTCGTTCATTTGTTTTTCACCTCTCAGTATGAACTACTAGATTCATTTAATGAAATGCTAAATTTAGTCTCACCTTTGGTGTGAAGTGTTTGGTTGGAAGCCAGACATGTGTCGGGTTAAGCTACACAGAGTGAGCAGAGCTTCTGTGTGACATTTTGCTTCTCTGTCCAGGGGATAAGTTATGTTTACTGTTTGCAGTCGCTATAGGTGTCAGAGGCCAAGGTTTCCTCTGGCCTTTTAGTACTCCTATTGCCTTTGGCTTTTCCTGGGAACTCTTTGTTAAATAAGGTCTGTGGTATATAGTTATAGTCCCTGTCAGTATAAATATTGTAAATAGTTACTATAAAGGCTAGTGATATAGTAATAAGATGTAGGGGCAGGGGAATAATTCTCTAGTTCTATGGTTAGTCTGTATCTGATGAGCCTGTATCCCATGCTCTGGGATCTTCACACACACACACACACACACACACACACACACACCATTCAGGTAACACACCAGGCTAGAAGCCTTGTGTAATCAGACCTGTGTAAAATAGCTCCATTAAAACACATTTTGTTACAAAGAATGGAACCCTCCAGACTAGTTTAAAAATGGCCTAGACACAGAATTGACGGTGATGTCGTGCAAAGCCCTCCTTTCCCCCCAGTACAACAGAGGAAAGACGGGCAGAAGTTAGGACATCTGAACCATGCACTGTGCCTTTAAAAACCCCAGAGATGAGTGGCAAAAGCCTCTTATAAAACACTGTAAACCAAGTTACCCTTTTCTTAGAATCCCTAAGGTAAAAAGGAGGCAGTAAGACACCTAAGCTTGAGGAATAAAGACATCCCCAACAGACTGATACTCTGGTTAAGAGAGCACTTCAAGCATCTAGTTAAAAGCAGGCTTCAAACTGAGGTGCTGTGGCTTTTTTTTAAACATCACTTCCTGTATCAGCCCTTACTTATTTTGTACCTGGGGTGCAACTGACCAGAAGAAGCACTTTCAGTCCCCTTAAAGAATTCTTACGGATTATCCCAAAATAGTGGCCATTTTGAGCTTTAGGGATATTAGGGATAGTTACTGTAAAAGATGGAGACTCTCAAATATAAAAGGACTATCAAGGCAATCTGGAAACCATTTCCACAGTGGTCGTCCAGGGGAGAAAAGTGGCTATTTCTAATTTTAAATAAAATGACTGAGTAATTTTCTTTTACTTATGTTCTTAAACCGCTTCACTTACACTGAAAGAAAAGAACTAAACAGACACATGGACAACGGCGGGAAGGACGTGGGCCTTCCATTGAAAACATGGCTGTACTTTCAAAATCCCACTGTGTGCAGATGAAGAGCCTCAGTCATGCATGCATCGACTGCCCATGAAACAAATATATTTTATGTGAGGGTTATCATCATATCATTATTTTACAACCAAATTATTTTTAGGAGGCGAATGATTTCTTCGAGAGCCAGAGGAGACGCGGAAGAGCACTCCGTTGGAGAAACAACCACTTAGAATTAATTTGAGGACTTGGTAAAATCATGATGACCGGAAGCCACCAATTCATTCATTTCTTTCTATCTGTCTGTCTTCACCCTTATTCGTCTAAGCTTCTTTTATCTTAGTCTATTCAAGATGAATACTGCCACCCCCAAAGAGCTGGACAATCAAAAGCAACAGTGAATGATAACAATATTAAGTTGTAATTTTTCCAGGTTAAGATGTTTCAAACAGTCAATTTGCCAAAAAAGAAAGCAGAAGCTTTGTCCCCACCACGCTGCTGTCTGCTCTGCTGAAATTAAATAGGATCTCAGTTTTACTTTTATGGTTGACACACATACAGATTATATACACGGAGATGCTATGAGATGCCTCCATGCGGGTATACAGTACACACAGCACGGCTCAACGTCAGCCTGGTCTGGCATAGTCACCTCTCTGGTAACAGGGCAAGCTCTTTCTCCCAGCTTGTGTCGATAGAGCATTGTGTTTTCCTCTAGTCAACTTTCTGCACAAGAGAGTGGCAAGCTTATTTCCCATGGCATTCAGTCCCTGTTCTCCAAACGTTCCTCCTCTCTCCTCTCTCCTCTCTCCTTTGACTTCCCCCAACCAGGATTTAAACTTTTAAAAAATGCACTACAGGTATTTGTTGTTTGTTTTTTAAGATTATAGATATAGATATAGATAAATGCATGCTTAGCAAATCAACCCTATCCTTTTATTTTAAAGAACTTGTCCTATAGCTGTAGACACAGTAATACAGGAATGGTTTTCGAATTCTGCCATTCTGAAATGCGACAATAATCAGTGAGCAATCTTCTCCATAGTTTCACCTAGCAGATATTTTAGTCGGCCTTATTCTCAGGCATCTGGTTTATCAGAGTAGTTCTTTTGCTGATGACCCCCGAGTCCTAGGATGGAAGCTGTGGAAATGCCCAAGATAGTGAGTCAGGTAACCAAGAGAGCGGAGGTGGGGGTGGAGGAGAGATTCAAAACCTTCTGGCTGACAGTCTCACTTTGAAAAGATGGGAGATGGGTAATGACTTCATGCAGCCAAATTCCAGATTTAATAAGCTCGAACAAGGGAAGCCCACCCAGACCAGGATATAAAGATAAGAAAAGCCCACTGCCTATCACCCACCAGTCACACACTGAAACGAGGCAAATAGCTAGTGCTTTCCCCAAACAGGACCAGGCAGAACCTGGGACAGCATCTATGGCCCTGCCCTGCAGACAGACAGCTTCTTTCCACTTTATCTTTATCTTTACAAGCCTTCTTAACCTCAAAGGAGACCATGTTCACTTTATACACACACTTTACCATATTCTAAACATTGCTTCTAATATATCAAGAAAGAAAGGCTCTCTAATTTTTCCTTTTTCCTAGCTTCATTTCTGGCTCCCTTCCTGAGGCAACTATGGGTTCCATCCACACAGGATGTCCCAGACTCTGCCCCTTAAGGGAATTGTCCACCACAGGTTTTTAAACCCCAAAGTGCCAGAAGAGAAAAAAATACGGCCCACGATGTGGGTGTAGCAAGTCAGACTTTGTTCGAGAGAGTGTGGGGTGCCCTTCCTGATACCCAGGGGTTACTGGTTTGATTCTCTAACTAGTAGAGCCAGGAAACCTTGGATTCTAAAAAGAATACAATGGTTTGGAATATAGGACGCTTATTCATAGAAAATTGTAGTTAAAACAGGAGTTTTCTAGAATTCTCCCCGGAGGATAACT
The DNA here is from genome assembly GCA_964023405.1 of Apodemus agrarius. Classification (NCBI taxonomy): domain Eukaryota; kingdom Metazoa; phylum Chordata; class Mammalia; order Rodentia; family Muridae; genus Apodemus; species Apodemus agrarius. The sequence goes on along the minus strand of OZ030016.1, from coordinate 15,674,256 downwards.
GGCGGGGTAGAAATGTTTAACCAGCGGCAAGACCTCACTCCAATTCACTGCGCATGAGTAGATAGATGAGGGGGAAAGATGAGGGGGAAAGTCTCTAGCGGGTAGAAGGGTTAAGACTGAAAAGAAAAACAGGAAAGGTTGGGGCTTTATGGTGGGAGGCAGAGGAGAAAAAGACTTGGCTTTTCTCCTGCCCATTACAGTGATTTCCAAATTCCTGAGGAACCTGTGAGTTTCCCAGCCTGCCTCCCTCCCTCTGTCTCCTGAGCAATATCAGCAGGGGTGGGAGACTCAGAGCCTTCAGCAGGGCAGGAAATAGGGGGTGGTGTGGGGGAGTGCTGGTGGGAGTTAAAAGCCACACCCCTTTTCTCAGTTCGGAAACCTAGAAGAAGTAATTCTGTCCTGTGCTAATAACAGGTCAGTAGCTTCTTCCCTAACATGAGAAAGGCTGCATTACAGGTATGGTTCAGTAGTCCAGGGAACCTCCTGAGCTCACTCAGGACAAAGAACATCGTTAAAACAACACATGGTAATAAAGTTCATGAGAAAAGAGAAAGAAACTCGTGAAAATGGCGGCAGGGGCGCTGTGAGCAAGACAAAGGAATACGCCCCAAAGGACAGCGCTGACCTCAAGACCCCTTGGAGGTCACTTACACAGTACCGGTCCCCATTGCTGCACGGGGTTTTCTGGAACATTCTTACCTGTATTGTATGCAGCCCACATGGGGAAAGGTTCCAAGTTGTTTTCTGTCAAATGGCCTCTTACCGTGTGCTAAATCTTTTCCCTTTGGTTGGTTTTTGAGATGGGGTTTCTCTGTGTGGTTCCTGTTCTAGAACCTACTCTGTAGACCAGGATGGCCTTGAACTCAGATATCTGCCTGCCTCTGCATCCCAAGCGCTGAGATGCTGCACCACTCATGTGTTAATCTTGATGCCTCTCTCTGCGTCTCTGCCCTCCTGTCCCAATTTAACCCATGAAAGTCTCAAAAAATAAATAAATAAATAAATAAATAAATAAGTGTTAAGAAGCCAAGTTTTGTCATCTTTGGCAAAGGAAGACACTATGTCCCTGACTATAAAATCAATTTTTCTGTCAAATGTCAAATATTGTTTGCTTTCTACATTGAAAACCAAATAATAAAGAAACCATTATAAAGCAGGCACAGTAACATGTATGTTTAATCCCAGCACTTAGGAGACAGAGGAGGTAAATCTCTATGAGTTCAAGGCCAGTCTGGTCTACATAGTCAATTCCAGGCCAAGCCAGCCAGGGCTACACAGTGAGATTCTGGTTCAAAACAGTAAAAAGAGAAAAAGAAAAAGTTCACATAGGATACCCTCTCCCACCTCGGCAGCAACAAGTTATTTAAGAACCAAAGTTGATCTGGTGCAGAATAGTTGAAAGGGGTACCCGTTAGAGTATAAATGGGTCAGGAAAACTGGGAATCCATCCTTCCAAATAGGTAAGGGAAAATGTCAGGGGTGCACAGTCTGGGAGGACACTTAAGGCTTCTGGGTGCCTGTCCTTGAAGGTAGAGAGATGCTGAAGTCCTCTGAGGAAGAAGGAGGAACTCTGAACAGACATTGAAAAACAAAGTAGTGTTTTCACAAAATCCCTACAGCTCAGTTTAGATGCAGCCAGCTGCCTAGGCTGGGGTTTCTAAAGGGCAGTAACTCACCTCTAAGTACCAGAATGGAAAAGTCTCTACCTGCCAGACACCCACAGGACAGGTTACGCATGACCAGAGGATTCCAGTCTGGAGACCGGCAAAGGGCATGCTTAACTGACATGTCCTGATTCAGAGTGGGTGTAATTGCCGGGGATTGTGAATTGCTTGTTATATATAAATTTAGACCCAAGGCCTTCAAAATGGCTGTTATAAAGTCACCATCCAAGACTTACTGACAGCTTGAGCTTGGAATCCACATGGTACAAGGAGAGACTAGACTCCCAAAAGTCCATTGACCCACACAACATACGCTGGGCTGACCGCACGTGTGCATACTCACACACGGAGATAAATATTTTTTAAAGTTTAGAAGCAGGGCTGAATGTCTTATGATAAGGTAGTTGAAGCTCCACTCTTGTTTTTGTCTGATTCTTTTCTTTTTGTTTCTGTTTTTTGTTGTTTTATTGTTTTGTTTTGTTGTTTTGTTTTGTTGTTGTTCTCTTTTTTGGTCCTTCTCTTCATATCAGGGCTACAGAACTCAGTCAACCTTCTAAACACATAGGGGCTATTTATTTTTAATATTCATTTGAAGAGCCACCTAAAGCTGTCCACATGTTTCTCTGCCCCCATAATCAAGGGCACTGGTTATGCCAACTGCTCACCATTCGGCGGGTATTTACTGAGTGCTATTGTGTGTGCCAAACACTGTTCCCAGAGCCAGGAAGACACTGGTGAAGAGAGAAGTAACGTCTGCTGAAATGGAGAATATAACAGGTGAGGTGTCCATGTGTATGTTCTTTGAACATCTCATACATGTGTAGAGTGCATATCCACCACCACCACCCCCCCAACATCAACTTCCATGCTATAACTCTACCCATCCAGGCCCTTCCCAATACAGCACTACACCCCACCACTGGATCCAGTTAGAGCTGTTCCTATGCATGTGGGGGGGGGCGGTCATCCACTGAGACTTAGGCAACCTACCAGTCATCATTCCCCGAAAGAAATGTGATCAGGCCTTCTCCCTACCCCCATGCCCACAACCATAAACAACCAATATAGACAGCTATAGACTGTACCTCAGAAGGCCCTTCCCTCTCTGCGTTGTATGCTTCTCTATGGATGTCTTGCTCAGGTATCTGAAGCTGCTGTGAGCTGAGCAGTCATGTTAGGGCCAGAGAACAGCACCCTCTGCTCTTCTTTCTACCACCCTTTTATCTATGTCCCGAGACTTAGGGGAGAAGGGGAAGGATTTGCTGTGCCCGTCCTGGGTACAGCTAAGCACTCATGTGACTTATTCTTAGCACTTTGAACAGTTCTGAGCACTAACCACTAAGCTTTGCCGTGAGAACCATGAAAATCTATGGATACAAATATAAACATTTAGAAGTCAGCTCAACAACATATCCACTTAGCAAAAGGCCATCAAGTGCTTCTCTCCTAGTCCTTATGAGGTCCCTAGCCATGGGTTTTGGACATGTTCACTGTGCCAGGCATAAATCCCTTCCTGAGGATTGGGTGGCTACCCCAATAAAACATTCTTCCCGCTACTGTCTCAGGGGGCATGCTTATAGCCTCCAGAGATTCGGTGCTTGGGAAAACCAGTGATGTCCTGTTTCTCCCAGAAGCCTGTATAGCACCATCTGGGCCTATAAAAGGAGGCCAGCAGGGAGAGTATTTCCTGATGCTCAAGATGATAAACAAGATTATGTTCAAGGCTCATTTCCCTATGTCCTGCGACCGTAGAGAACTATGGGCCTCATTAAGCAATAAGGTCTTACCATCTAGTTACAGTGAGGAACCAAGAGCAATAGCCTATACTATTCGGGGTGTCTCTGGAACCCTCACCGAAAGCTCATAGGATGCCGGGTTCTGAGATTTTCATTGAACAACCCACGTCCTTTGGACACATCAGTATTCACACATACAGAGCACTTCTGTTCAAACTCCTTCTAAAAAAAAAAAAATACATTCAGAAAACAATTTCTATGTGGTGGCCGCACAGATGACTCAGATGATAAGAGCACTTGTCGCTCTGTCAGAGGACCCAGGTTCAGTTTTGAGCACAGTCACAACCATCACCAACCATCCAGTTCCAGAGTCCGATGCCCTCTTCTGACTTCTATAGGTACCAGGTACACGTGTGGTACAGATGTAAACATGCAGGCAAACACTCATACACGTAAAGTAGAAATAAATAAAAATAACTTTAAATGTATACATAATAAACATTTGAGGATATTTTTCTTGTTATTATTCCCTAAGTATATAACAGATATATGCACAAGTCACCCACGCCTGAGGGAGTGAGGGGTGACTACATAATACCAAAACCTTCTTTTGTTCAGATGGCCTTTGAATCGTGTGTGAGCGCTTTGGATCAGCCCCTTATAAAACATTCCAAAAAAGACTTGTAGGACACAAATTTGCCATTGTTCAAAGAGGAATGTTGACAGTAGCCAGCACCTCCCTCCTACAGCTGTATGATCCTGCTGTGGTGGTCTGTGTAATCAATATTCAGAACTATCAGATGTGAGAGAATCGTTGCTAGCCATCGCCATATCTATTCTGTTATCGGTACCAATCACCTAAGCGGTTCTTTTACAGTTGTCCAGTTCAGGCATATTCCTTTACTCGGGTTCACTGTGCCATTGGTTGTGAGAGACCCACGCTAGTGAACAGGAATGGAGTTGAATTTATCATTAATCCACAAGGCTGTCAACGTTTTAAAAAGACACCTGGTTGTCTCTGAAGGCTCGAATTCTTCATGTATGTATTGCAAAAGGCTTGCGTTTAATGATGTTACAGCCTCTGTTCAAAGAAGAATATGATTGAGAATGAGATATTTTTGTATGTTTTCTAGAAGGAACTTTTATCTAAGAGTCATGTGTGTACTTCAAAAATCTTTCATCTTTAAATATTGGAAATTACAGACAGGCTACAACAAATGTCTTCATTCTTGTTTTATTTAAATGCTTAGCCTGATGGGCTCATAACTATAACACATTATCCTTCGGAAGGATTCCTACAGAGTCTGTATGTTTAAATGACTTACGTAAACAGAATGTGTTTTAGACGCCTTCTCCTTCTCTAAGAATATATCTTCTTTGGATTGTGTGTTATGGCTTTATGGAAGAGTGCTTATGAATGTCCTTTAAGGGGATTGTGGGATCTGTCACCCCTACTCAATTTAGAGAGACCCGAGTTAACAGTCTGCTTTTAACTTATTCTCCCAAGATGTGAGGAAATCTCAAATGAGATGAGACACTCATGATCTCAACTTATATACAATTTTTAAAAATTATTTGCTTAAAGGCAAGAGTTTCAGCAGGTCATTTGAAAACAAAAGAACGATGGTCAGTCCTAAGTATCTTGGGTTGACTCATCTTACTGCATTATCATCATAATAATAAAGTTATTGAGGGGATTTATGCTCTTAGAAATAGTCTAGTACAAAATAAATAATTACTCTTCCTAAGAAGTATGGAGATAGGGCAGTCTGTCTTGTCATTTGTTTTGGTGGTACTGGGGGTGGCGATTATGCCCTCAGGCAAACTGGTGAGCACAGCAGCACTGAGCTGCGTCCCAGCCTCCTTCCTGCTCCTGGGCTGAACCACAATCTATGTCGCTGCCATAGCATTGGGAACACTCAGTGTCGCTTCCCGTAATTATTACAACTCAGACCACTGTCACTGATGGCAGCACTGATGTCCTCCTCGTGGTGACACACACGCATTGGCATTTCGGCCAACTGCTAGAATTTCAGCACAGAAAGCACATAATAAAAAAACGTCTCTTTCACAATGCATTGCTGACGTCTGATGATAGGTTTTAGATATAAATAGTAAATCTGATGTTTGTCATTTCTTCAGTTGCTCACTTAAGTGGCCTGGTAGGGCATGATGGCATAAGCTATGGTCACGGCATATTGACCACACAAAATTCATTTGTTAGGACTACTAATGATACAGACCTACAGACCTTGAATTGCGTATTGTAGGATAAACTCATCTGCAACCCAAATGTATACTTGTTTTTCAACATTATTAGGTATCTATCCCCAGAATCAGATAGGATATAAGAGTTTATGTTTGTGTGTCACAGTCTCCTTAGCAAAGCCAGTCTGGCAGAAGACAATAAATATCTGCGGAGTGAAACAGTGACTAGCAGATAGCTTCTATAGAGAATATAATCTGCCCATCAACACAGTGCTACACATTTGTAAATCTCAGTTCTTGGAAGGCCAAAGGAGGGCAATGGTGAATTCAAGGTCAGCCTGAGCTACAGAGTAAATCTGAAGCCAGCTTGGGCTATATAGCAGGAACTGTCTGAAAAGAAAGAAAAATAATAATAAAATTGACATATTCATAGCTACATGACTAGATGTCTCCAACATACGACATACATAAGACTAGGCTGCCTTTTATATAGGGAGCTACCTTGCTTCCCATATTAATTCAGATGTTTGGTTTATGTAAGAATTTAAATAGATGCTGAATAAGTGAATCAAATGACTACAATACATCCCTTAAGATTATGTTTCCTGTCTCTCAGGCTTCCAGACAATGCTTTCCATCCAGTCCTTCTTCAGTTCACTAGTATATATGCAATGGCTGCCATGATCTTTCTGTCATGTGCTTATGATATTTCCCTGCCCCAAAGCTTTTAATGACTCTCTAAAACTTCTAAGAATGTTGGCATCTATCACAAAGCACCATTGTGGTTTGGCTGTGAAATGTTCTCAATTTTGCTGAAGTGTAGCCACTAATATTTGGTGCTCTTTTAGTGTATGGAAATTTTAGGAGGGGACCTATTCAGAGGAAGCAGGTTGCTGGGGCAGGCCATTGAAAGTTAGACATGGGTACCCGGTCATCTGTCCATCCCTCTCTGTTTCCTACCCACCATGAGATGAAGAACATCCCATTGAGACAATGTTCTGCCCAGGTGCATGGAGCCATGCACTTACGATGGAAAGGCCCTGGAACCAAGCGCCCAAATAAGCATTTCTTCCCTTTAAACTCTCCTTGCCAGTATTTTTGTCCTGGACAGCCAAACATAGTAACTAAACTCAGAGAGTTGACAATAGAGATGTACACCCATTACCCTATCTGTGACGATGCGATTCTTGAGCTTTAGATCTAGACTGTGGGAGGAATTGAAAACCATGTAGAGCAGCAGGCCAGGAAAAGCCCAGAGTGCTGCAAGCAGAACTTAAGGATCAATTCTTGTAAGAGGTCAGAGTACTAGGTTTTAGGTAGAAATAAAGAGTTGGTGGGAGATTGGACTAGAAGCCACTCATTCATGTTACCTTCTGGCAAAGAACTGGTCCATATTTTACCAGTGTCTCCACATTTTCAGTAAGGCTAACTTAAAAGTAATGGGCTAATTAATCTGATAAAGCAAATTTTAAGGCAGCATAGCATTCAGGATATGGCATAGTTATGTTTAACCAAGTTTATATTGAGAATCGGTAGCCAAAGGCAGAGTAAAAGTTTGTTTTTTGGGTTTTTTTTGTTGTTGTTGTTGTTGTTGTTGTTGTTGTTGTTTTTTGGTTTTTTGAGACAGGGTTTCTCTGTGTAGCCCTGGCTGTCCTGGAACTCACTCTGTAGACCAGGCTGGCCTCGAACTCAGAAATCCACCTGCCTCTGCCTCCCAAGTGCTGGGATTACAGGCGTGCGCCACCATGCCCGGCTAAGATTTTTTTTAATGCATAGTTTTGCTGGGCAATGGTGGCACATGCCTTTAATCCCAGCACTTGGGGGTGGAGGCAGGTGGATTTCTGAGTTCGAGGCCAGCCTGGTCTACAGAGTGAGTTCCAGGATAGCCAGAGCTATACAGAGAAACCCTGTCTTGTAAAAAAAAAAAAAATAAGAAATAAAAATAAATAAATGCATAGTTTTAAAGTTATAAACAAAGAAGACATGGTGGGCAATGAGATCAGTAACATTAAAAAGATATCAAATAATTTTCACCTAGATAATAAGCAAAGTTCCCTAAAGATACCTCACAATGTCTGGTTCTATCCATCCTTGGAGAGCAGTCATAAGATTTTGACTTTACATAGAAAATAGTGCTTTAAGGAATGAGTTCTGGAGAACCCTGTACCTACATGATCATCTAGGTATTTTTATGGGTTTGGCCAGGCACACTGCTGCAGCCATGACCTAAGAGGCAGGCTGGGCAGCGACCACTTACATCACATCAGAGCTTGGCACTGACTCCATGCGGCTCATTTCACAGGTATGAGTGACAGTCACCAAAGCTCCATACAGATTTCAGAAGAAAGCCTGTGAGTCTGGGCAGTGTGTGGCAGGGCAAGGACCACTGCAGGCATCTCCAAGAGGAAGTGCATGGAGCTGTGAGCCGCGATCACGGGATGCTGGCGACGCTAAGGACCTGGAACATCTTCTAAGGCAAGCTTTAGGAATGCGTAAGAACCAAGAGCAGGGCCGTGTGGGTTACAAAGAGCAAGGCTCTGGGACTGCGAGCGCTGGTGAGTCTGCTGGAGCTCACACCTCAAGACTACGTGCCCTAGACACTAGAGATGGAACTGTAGGAGTTAGCGCTTACTGCTGACGAGTTATGGTCTCGCTTGGGCCCAGTCTCTTCTTGCTCCCCCTGTCCCTTCCTTTCAGTGTTGGAATACTTAATATGTGCAACTGTGTGTGTTATTCTGGATTCACAGGTGAAAGTCGACTTGAGTTTTCAGGACAGACTTGCAATTTGGTCTTTTGAATAATGTTGGGCGTGTTTTAAATTATAAGGGCTCAAGAAAAAAAGTGAAGCACGTTTTCCTTTATGAGGAAGCCATGAGCCGTGGAACCAGGGGCCAGGGGCAGGACGTTACAGTTTGGATGCAAAATGCCTCCCATTCAATTAGTCAGTAAAGGCTTGTTCCACAACTGGTGGTGTCACTTTGGAGTTCACAGAGACTTGAGGAGATGGGACCTGACGAGAGGAAGTAGATCACAGAGCACACTGTTAAAGGCTGTACTTTGCTCCCAGCTCCTCCTTACCTCTCTGCTTTCTGCTGGCCATGGTGAGCTAACCCATCTCTCCTTCCACAAGCCCTTACCGCTGTGGTATTCATGATGAATTATAACTAACAGAGCAGAGGACTGTGGACGAAAGCTCTGAAACCGTGAGCCAAAATAAATCTTCCTTCCCTCGTCATTTAAGTCATTTTATCAGTCAACCAGAAAAACAAACACAGGCACTTCAGATGTCCATCATCTGGTTCCAGCAAACCTATGATGATCCATCACCACAGCCTTTGCCTGTCCACTTAAATCCACCCATGCCTTAAGTGCTTATGACATTGATAACTTAGGATTCCTTAGGTATCTCATACACATTCCCTCACTACTGCTCACTCACACACACACACACACACACACACACACACACACACACACACACACATAGTGTCTATCTACTGCCACTCTCTCACTGACACCTTGGTTCTTCTGTATGTCCTGTGTCTTTTCAGAGGGTAGCACTGAGGATTTACTATTTACCGTTGGTTCCAAGTACTTTGGTTGTCGTGCACCTTGACGACACCCCCTTCATGTGTCTTGTGCTTAGATTTTATTTACAACTTCATTACATTGGGATGATTTTTAGCCATGATTGCTTCTAGTGCACTCCCACCCCCGTTAACCCCCCATGCCCTCTGCTCTGAGATGCCAGGGTCATCCATATTAGTCGGTCACATTTCCCTGCAGCTCACCAATGTTCTTCTCACTTAAAATACTTTTTTAATTTCATTAGGATTGTTTCTACTGCTGTATCGTTAAACTTAAATACCTTTTTCTCTAATGTATCATCTGCCATTAGCTCTATATGTTACATATTGTATTTTTTTTATCCCTAGCAGTTCAATATAGGTATTTTTTTTAAATCTTGCTTTGTTCTTTAACTTTTAAAAAATATGCAATATGATCATAATTGTGAAATTTTATTTGCCTTCTAATTGAAATATCGACTCTAGCTCTGAGTTAGCTTTGGTTATTTCCTCATTGTGACACATGTTTTCCTGTTCCTTATATACCTAGTAAGCTTTGTTTTAATGAAAAGGATTGCAAGGTTTTGCTTGCTGGGAGATGGGAAACTCTCCTCTTATTTGTCTTGGGGTGAAGTTTCATCACTTGGAAAGAGTTATATCTTACTAGGAATCACATTTATTATTTGCTGCTCTATTGGTAACTGGCCAAATTATTCTCTAGCCGTTGGGGAAACTTTCTAAGTATTTACTTTTATGCTTTGCAAAGTAAGAATCTGAATTTTAGAAATTAATAGCATTCCTGGGCCTAGGACTGTGTTTTTAAATCGTTTTTAGTTACATTTCACTTAAGGGTAGTTCCTTGCACAAATACAATGACCACCAGAAGGCTAAGTTCTCTGGAGAGAGGCTCCCACTGGTCGTCATGGCTGTCCCTCGGTAAGCTCTCACTCTTTGTCCCTTAGCCTTACAAACTCTAACCTGGTCCCCAGAACTCTCAGTACCAGGTCCTTGACTTAGGGAGTCCATCAACTTCTGTTCAGGTCCCTCTGATACACTATTAATGTTCTGTCATTATTAGCTTTGCCCTTAATGCTCTCAGAAATGTTTGGATCAGATAGATTCTTATACTCACAGCAAGATCAACAGTCAGAATAGCATCATGACAACATTTTCCAGTGTCCCCACAGTGACATGATGAGAACCAGATGTGAAGAACTGTTTTCTGTGAGTGACAGGCTCCCCAGTAGGTAAAGGACACAGAGGGTCATTCTCCTTGCTTGTGTACAAAAGACAAAGGTGGTTGCTTCTTTTTCCTATTTCTGAGAGAACCTCCTTGAAAATGCCTTAATGTAACTCTTGGAATGTAAATAAATCTTCCCCAGAGAAAAGATAATCCCAGTGTCTCCGGTTTTACAACTCAGAAATGCCTTCAAGACCCAGGATTCCTCCCCTCTGAAGATATAAACACATATCTCTGGAGTTAGGTAAATCCCTCTGGAGTTTCCATCATCCACTGAGTTATAAATTAGCGTCTTAAGATTTTCCCCCCAGGTTGGATCCAAGGTTCAAGTCATATTTATTCAGGAAGCCCTAGTGTAAAGAAATACAAATACTTTCTCTTTCGTCTCGCCAGTCTCCCTGGGCTCTGGCCTGGAAACCCTCAGAAGAAGCCACAGGCTGGGGCCTCAACTGCTGAGCTTCCTACCGCTCAGAATCATTGTCCTGGGTCGACCCATGTCCAGGGTCTTATGCACTGTTTGTCCTTTTTCGTGATTTTACTGGTTATCCGTGGTAAAGAGGAAATCTACTTCCTGTTTCTCCATCTTGGAAAAAGCCAGAGTCCTCTATTGCTTCACGTCTGTTTGCCCCTGATTGTCCCTCTGTTCAGCTCAGCCTTCATCAAGGTCCTTCGGAGTCTAACCGGGCAGGTCCATATCTGCCGCAGGTCAGGTGACTAACATACCTGCCTGACTTTCCCATACATACTGCTGAGTGTGGGGGCTCTGCCTGATAAACCCCCTGAAGCCTGTTCTCATACAACCTCTTTCTGGCTCCGTATTCTCCTCTGCTCCAGGTTTTCTTGGTTGGTCCTGAAGAGACAGAAGCCACAGATAGCCTATGAGGTGAGGAAAGCCGGATGCCAGATCTCTAACATAGACATTTCTTCACTCCTATGAAGGAACAGAGTGGGGGGGGATCACATAATCCCCCAAATACTGCTTCATTTACATTTATTTTACAGTCAAAATGTTAACCTTGGGAAAATAGAGTAGTTTGTCCAAGATTGCTTGGTCAGATGGTGGGTGGAGCTTGAGAATTCTTATGGACCAATAGGAGGAAGAACTGTGGGTCCCAAAGTGCTTAGGAACTCCACAGGAAGATTAGCAGAGTCAACTAACATGGACCCTTGGGGCTCCCTACCTACCAAACAACCAAAAAATACACACGGGCTGGACCTAGGCCTCCCCGCTCACATGTAACAGAGGCACAGCTCGGTCTTCATGTGGGTCCAGAGCAACTGAAATGAGGAGTATCCCAGAAGCTGTTGTTGCCTGTGCATGGGATATGTTCTAGCTGGGCTGCCTTGTCTGGCCTCAGTGGGAGAGAAAGTGCCTAACCTCGCAGAGACTTGAAATGCCAGAGTGCATAGGGGTGGATACCTAGGGCCCCCCCACCAGCTCAGAGGAGAAGGGACCAAGGAAGGGGAAGGATTGTGGAAGGGGTGACTGGGATCAGGGCAGTGAGCAGGATGTAAAGTGAATAAAAAAAAAATAAATTAAATTAAAAAGAAGATTGCTTGATCTGAGATTACAGAAGTGAAAGTGAGAACCATGATATCTTAACTAGTAGGTGTTTCTTAAAACAAAATCATCCTACTTAACTAATTTATAACTCCTCCACAGAAGCATAGCTCTGTGGGTTTTTTTTATCTGTATGTAATAAAGTTGATTCAAAACAAATTACATTGAATAGAGTTGAATTGAAGTCAAATCAATTATAGAAAGTGAAGAGAAGGGTTATCATTGACATTCCAACGATGGAGGTGTGTGATGTGACCTTAGCTATAATTTCTTCATGGACAAGTAAATTGTCTGCATAGAGATTCCCAGGGTAGTGTTGGTAGTCCATATCATACTTAAATGGTCCATGTATTCCCTCTTCTGACTTGCCACTGAACTCACAAGTATTTCACCATTGATCATGTAATTCCATATTTGTTTCCTTTTGGAAAGCAAATCAAGATATTGAGGCTGCCAATAATTATCAATTAGTGACAGTGTTAGAGGTTGCTGGATAGTTTTCTTCCTCCTAATGGCTGTGGGAGACCCTTGGCAACTGAGAGTGCCTGGATTGAAAGCCTTGGGAAAATCCATTTCAAATCTCGACGTGGTTAATTAGCACTGCCAGGTGTTGTCATTGTGCCCTGTTCATTACCACCTATTCAGAGTCACGGGGACAGATACAGTTTCCTCTGTGAGTCTTTGATGCATTATGCCAGGCCGAAATGAGATGTGCCAGGACAGCACGTCTCTGGGTCACCCTCCTGGCCTCCCCTTCCTTCAGATGGAAAAGGAGAGCATAGACTTCCGATGCCCGTGCTAGAAAATGTTCCTTCCAGACGCAGAACAACAATTTTGCCAACATGAAGGAAGGCCCACACATTAGTGTCTGGTTTCACATTCTCCACACATGAACACACAATCCTAAAGAGAGAAACTGTAGATGATGCTAATGAACTTGTGGATAAGTCTCTATGCACGAATTTTCAAATGCCTTGTCTCTGTAGAAACTAAGTACCTTTGGGTATGTGTTAACTTGCCTGAACTTAATCCTTGACTAGACTTCTATGGTCCTTTCCAATTACCATAGGGTAATGTGCACAGGAGACTGAGATCCAGATTACTACTTGCATGCAAGCACATGTACGCAGGCATGTGAACACACATATATACACACACATGCCTACACACATGTGACCTACATGATCTTTAAGTCTCTAAGAAGCCAGATTGTCCAGTGAGTGAAAATGACACTTTACGAATGTGTCTAGTGTTCTCTTAGCCTTCCCAAATCACTAGGGCAAAATATCTTACAAACAAAACTACCACGAAACCAGGCTCCTTGCTTTAACGTATTCATTCTGTTCTTAGACATTTTTACAGAGGCTCATCTTAGCCGTGGCGTTTAAACTCCAACAGTGTTTTTTAAAGCTCCAAGTCCAGTTTCTTTAACAGACGCAGTAAGTTTTTTACCCAGCAGTCCAGCCTTCCACTAATGACATAACTCCCTCCCATTCTGCCTTTCTTCTTTAAACAAGGGCCAGCCCCACTTCTGACATGTTGTCCTTCAAGGTGTTATTGATCACAGCTTTGTCACCTCGTGATCACACAAATGACCCTCGGATGTGACCTTTTAACTCTCCTGCCGGGCAAAAAGGGGATATTTTGAGCTATGAGAAAAGGAAATTGGAAGCTGAAGGAAATGGTGCCTTTCGGTCCATTAAGGGGACCCGGCTAGATTTTTTTTTCAGGGGTGGGATCCTGTAAGCTGATTGACAAACATAAATCACAAATTACAAAACAATTTGAGTAAAGGAAATATATAAAATTAGAAGTGGAACACTACATGTAACTTGGGCAGATGAACCTCTGATCATAAATAGAATTCATTCCTTAGCTAGAGAAAACTGTCTTCCCCTACTCTTTTCTCACCGGGCAGAAGTTTACAGATAGCCTTAGACTCTGAAGACCTCTTCCCAAAAGTGAATGGAAGAGTCCTCAAAAAGCCGAGTCCTGAATTATAACCACCGCGGATCTGGTAATGTAAATAGTCCACTAACCTTTCTGAGCTGTAGTCTCTCATTTACAAAATGGAGATAATGATGCCTTTATTCATGAGGTGGTGTGTGTAGCCCTCTGTGAACTCTGAAAGGTTACATAAATAAGAAGGGCCTTTAGTAGAACAGATCCAGGCATTTTTCCAAACCGCTAATGTCAAAACCTTAGGAACCATGTGCTAGTGAGTTATGGTAAGGAAAAAGAATCCTACTCGCCTGAGGGAAAATACATCTCACCATCCTTAGACAATAAGAAGAGTCCGTGTGCACGGAGACACATCCCGATCATGCCCGGATCACTACTTGGAAGAGTATAGTCCCCAGCGGGGTTTACTGACTGAACTGAAGAAAATAATTATGGCCTGAAATGTAATTAGAAATAGACTTTTTTTTTTAATATAGCATCCAACCTTGCAGAAATGCCTGAGGTGGGAGGGTGGGAACTAGGATAAGGAAGAGGAAAGAGGGAGGAAGGGAGGGAGGGAAAGAAAGAGGAAAGGAGAGGGAGAGGGAGGAGAGTGGACAAGGAGTGTGTGTGTGTGTGTGTGTGTGTGTGTGTGTGTGTGCACGCGAGCGCTCACACCAAATGCTTTATTCTCCTCTAACCCAGCCCCGCCCCTGGGGCAAAGTAGCTGTTACTATGATTGCTTTCATTTTCCTGCCGGGCTTATGGTCTATGGAATGTGCCCAAGGTGTTAAAAACATGGACAGTAACCCAGATTTGAACTCCCACTCCTAGCACGTCTTTTGATCCCTTCTTTTACTATCTAGATTAAGCTAATCTTTCCGGACATGTAACTAGTCTCCAGTCTTTCCGTAGGATTCTGGGACCTGGGGAGTCTGGGGCTTTTACACTCTCCACTGAGGCTCCGGCTGGCTCTGACCTACCTGTCTGTTAAGGAAATCCAGAGCTAAGTAGTTGGGGAGAGGTAAAGCCAAATCGTATTCAAAGACAGTATCAGCAGATGCAAGTAAACAGGATAGCCAAGGGGCAGAGTACTGGGGTCAGTGCACAAACGCTTGTGAGAACAAATGTTTGCACACAGTAGGTCTGGTTAAACTGAGTGGTGGACTGTCTTCAATCAGATACCGAGGACGCAAGAGTCCTGCATTAACTAATTCAGGACCCAAGTTAAACTCAGACTCTGAGGCACTAAAACCCCACAGGCAGCGCCCAGAGGAGCCTGCTCCTGTTTGGTCAAGGAAAGCCTGTCCCACTCACAGCACTGATCTTGGGACTGCCCAGAATTTCCAGTCAGAGATTTCTTTTTAGATTTCCAGAGAGATACTTAGGAGTGACTTAAATTTAATTTTAAGCATTTCTGTTTCCCAAGGACCTGGGATGGTTTCTCCAGTTTCGGATCCTGCCTCTACCACCCACAGTGTAAGCCCGTGGGTCCTCACCCTCCCATTCACTGCCTCTCCTCACTGGAAATGCTCCTGAAACCTGCTGCATCCTTTATCTCTGTCACACACACACCCATCCTTGTCTTTCAGGAGCTCACCTTGCCCCAGGTGATTCATCAAACAGAAGATTTTGCTAATCAAAAGCAGTTTCCTCCCTAAGTGAATCTCGAGTGCAAACTCTTAAACTATGAACTTTTCGCATCGCGACCCGTGCCTTTAATAAGTGTTTATTCCCGGGAGGTAAAAAGACAAGGTGGCAAAGTATGAAACCGCAGAGATGTTTGTGATCATGTGAACTCTGGCACTGCTAAACCACTCAAGACTAATTAGCACTGGAAATCACAAACCCGGAGCTCTGTGATTATTATCAGATTTGCATAACTCATCATAATCTTTTATAAATTCATTATAACAGGCGCTCTGTTCTTTCCTCCGCGCCCTCCCCCAACCCCCACCAAAACATTAAAATATTCCACTTTGGAGAAGAGAAAACAAGCCGGTGACATGACAGTGTGCGGTGTTTATGAAAACCTACCTTCTTCACCCAGATTCTCTGACAGCTGCTCAGGTCAGAGATATCCAGCTCAAATCGAATTCACTCCAAATGCCAAAACCAGCTGCTTTACCGAAGCCTTGATGGCTTATAGATATTTGTTTTATATTTCCCATCAATCCCTTGTTCCCCGTGCGTTCCCCACTCTGTTGACACATTTATAGAATCGTAATCTATGTTGGTGCATTAACTCATTCACGTTCCCACCGCTACCCATTTTATGCACGAAGCCCACTCGTCAAGCATTTATGGGCAGATTAACCATGGACTAGTTCACAGACACTTAAGCAGAGAGCATGGCCCCTGCCCTCAAGTCAGTCCCCCGAGTATCCATAATAGAAAACAGTCCATGATGTTACTTGCTCTGTGAACCAGTGCTCTGAGCATCCCCTGCTGTTCTGAGCCCCTACATTACGTAATCACGCACGCACGCACGCACGCACGCACGCACGCTCTTCACAGTGCCGTCACCCCCAGAGTATCATTATTTAGCTCCACTTTATAACCAGTCTAACTGGTAGTCAAGAGAGATTAACTTACCCACAGTTTTTATTAAACAACTAGTTAGCGGTAGAACTGAGATAGCAACCCAGGTCTATCCTATCCTAAATGCTGGTAGTGGTGCTAGGGATGGGCGTGGTTAGTGGGAGTACTTTTCCAAGCATACACAAAGTCCTTAGTTTAATCCCCAGCGCTGGGGAACTGGGTATCACTGCCTCTTCTTAAATAGATGCTCCTCCTTTGCTCCATACCAAATGCTGGTGGAGAGTGGTATGTAGGCAGAGGTAAGATAGCATATTGTACTGGCTAGTTTAGTGTGTCAACTTGACACAGGCTGGAGTTATCATAGGAAAAGGAGCTTCACTTGGGGAAGTGCCTCTATGAGATCCAGCTGTGGGGCATTTTCTCAATTAGTGATCAAGTGAAGGAGGGCCCCTTGTGGGTGGTGCCATCTCTGGGCTGGTATTCTTGGGTTCTATAAGAGAGCAGGCTGAGCAAGCCAGGGGAAGCAAGCCAGTAAGGAACATCCCTCCATGGCCTCTGCATCAGCTCCTGCTTCTGACCTGCTTGAGTTCCAGTCCTGACTTCCTTTGGTGATGAGCAGCTGTGTGGAAGTGTAAGCTCAATAAACCCTTTCCTCCCCAACTTGCTTCTTGGTCATGATGTTTGTGCAGGAATAGAAACCCTGACTAAGACACGTATCATGTCCTGGCCCTGATTCAGCCTTATTAACTCACCACAGTAAAACAAGTGATTCCCTGGAGCCAGCATCTCCACCTCTACTTGTGCTGCCCGGGGAACACAGGATGCTTGAACTCGGGCACCATGTCCTACTCACGGGTGCTTCCACCAGAGCCCAGAACAGTGACTCGGAGAGATGCGATGTGATCAGCTTCTACTCAGAGGAAGGAGATTGTGCAGTGAGAAGGGGCAGATGAAGGAAGGGAATTGGGGGAAAATATAACTTCTGTTATTAAGTTCTCGACACAGAGTATCTGACACTGTTTACTTTCTAAAACACTTAAGGCCGCCTTAGAGTACTAAGCTAACTCACGGCTGCTTGTGTGTAACAACCACCTTTGTTAGGACCTAGGACCCACGAGGCTGGGTGTGTGCTGCTCTGACTGTGACACACAGCTGTGTGCTGTAGTGCTGGCTAGGATGAGGGGAGGAGCTTGACATCACCTGGCTTGGTTAATTATTAATTGGTCAGATAACAGTAATGATACCTTGCACCTTTAGCAAGGTTATTTTCAAGGCAGTTGTTCCCACAGCCCTATAATGACTCGCTGAGGATTTTTTTATATTTAGGGTATGGAACCAATGCCCAGGGATACAAGAGACTCCAAATGAGGCTCAAAGAGATCCCGGTCCAAAGTCCTTTCTTTCTGTTTCTTCAGCTTCTTGCTGCCGGAGTTGGCGGGAGGACACACATTGTGTTTTCTTTAGCTCTCTCTATATTTCTGTTAATTTATTATTCTTACTCTCTTTCCTGTCCTCCATTTTCCTCCTCCTCTTTCCTTCCTCCTGCTCCTTCCTCCCTCCTCCCTTTCTTCTCCCCATTCCTCCCCCATCCCTTCTCCCTCCTCCCTTTCTTCTCCCTCCTCCCTTTCTTCTCCTCCATCCCTCCGCATCCCTTCTCCCTTCTCCCTTTCTTCTCCTCCATCCCTCCGCATCCCTTCTTCCTTCCCTTCCTTCTCCCCATCCCTCCCTCATCCCTTCTCCCTCCTCCCTTTCTTCTCCTCCATCCCTCCGCATCCCTTCTTCCTTCCCTTCCTTCTCCCCATCCCTCCCTCATCCCTTCTCCCTCCTCCCTTTCTTCTCCTCCATCCCTCCGCATCCCTTCTTCCTTCCCTTCCTTCTCCCCATCCCTCCCTCATCCCTTCTCCCTCCTCCCTTTCTTCTCCCTCCTCCCTTTCTTCTCCTCATCCCTTTCTTCTCCTCATCCCTCCCTCATCCCTTCTCCCTCCTCCCTTTCTTCTCCTCCATCCCTCCCTCATCCCTTCTCCCTCCTCCCTTTCTTCTCCCTCCTCCCTTTCTTCTCCTCATCCCTCCCTCATCCCTTCTCCCTCCTCCCTTTCTTCTCCATCCTCCCTTTCTTCTCCTCATCTCTCCCTCATCCCTTCTCCCTCCTCCCTTTCTTCTCCTCCATCCCTCTGCATCCCTTCTTCCTTCTCCCCTTCCTTCTCCCCATCCCTCCCCCACCCCTTCTCCCTCCTCCTCTTTCTTCTGCTCCATCCTTCCACCTCCCCTTCCTCCCTCCTCCCTTTTCTCCTCCTCCATCCCTCCCTCCCTGCCCCAAGACCCCTCCCCCCATCTTTAGTACAGAAATCTGGGTTTGTTCCAGGACACAGTTTGAGCCCTACTTGCATGCTCTTCCGCCTGCTCCTGATTGTGGGGAATAGATGACGTCCTGAGGTAAGTGTGCTGCTGACATGAGCATGCCCACGTCGAGGACTGCAAGGCCTCAGACCCTGAGCATGGCAGGGTTTCTGCCCTCAGCCCAGAGGGATGCCCAGGCCTTCCCCTGATCCAAGTAGAAATGCTGGCGAACCACTGACCTTTGGCTAAACCAGTGTGAGCAGAGCATAGCTTCCTCCTCCGGGATGACAGCAATGGAAACTGCTCCCCTACAGGTCGTCCTCCCACATTTGCTAAGAGCATCCTCCCTATGGAGCTGTGTAATGGATCCCCCTTGCACAGAGGCATGTAATAAATGCACTGAGTTTCCAGGCTGCTATCTCGGCTCCAGAGGGCACAACCCATTTGATCCTAGCTTTTCTCTAATCGTATCTGTGTGTCTGTCCTTTCTTCATGCTTTCATTACCCCAAACGGGTCAGGTAAATCCCCCAAAGCCTTGCTTGACACAGCACAGCACAGTATCAGTTTGACTTTGGCTTCTTTTTTTTTTAATAAAACAGCTGATTTATTTTCACATTGCACAATACAGGAGAAAGAGAAAACTGCACCTTTTAATCCTACTTCCTCCTCCAAGACTATTCTGTCTGCTAAGAAAGGAGAGGTCTTTCTCCTCAGTTAGCTTCATTTGGCTCTCCTCATGTTCAGCACCGTGATCTCCTGGTGAAAGGGGACAAGAAACACACACTGATGAGAAGCCCTTCTGCGCTTACCTGTACGACCGAGTCACGCCAGGCCAAGTGGGCACCATCAGAGGGCAGCAGGGGTTCTAATCACTGGAGGCTCAGGCACCATGGGCACGTGGCACTGTGGGCACGTGGCCTTCCACGGTGGCTTCACACACTTGTTGAAATGGAGCCGTTGCTCTGGGCCTGCTTCATGTCAGGAGCAGGTCCCACAGGCCTCATCCCACGAGGAGGAGAGCCCATCCCCTTGGGCATGCCAACATCATGCCAGGGCACCTGGAAGACTGGAGAGAGGCAGGATCATGGCCCCCGAAGGAAGAGCTGGAGTGCTTTTTCCTAGTTGAAATGAGGCTGCTGCTCTGCCAGTCTGGCTCTGGGCCTGCTCTCCCATCCATTTCTGGAAAGAGTCTTTCATGTTCTCTTGTGTTTTCTACCGCCATGGTGTGCCTTTCTCCCAGATGGAGAATCATGGGTAAGATACATATGGCAGTATTCACAATAAAACTTCGGCATGTTGTTCTGCGGGCTGTTGGCTACCGAGCCAACTTTGGGCCTTTAAAGTGCATCTATGGTGTAAATTGTCCCTCGAGGGGTCCCTCGGCCCTCCGTATTCTTCAGGCTCCGATTGGTGAGTTTTATGTGCCGGATGAGCCTCGTTTCTGGTGTGACGTGACTTCTGCTCTCCCCTAACTCTGTATGCGGCTTGGCTCTCATCACATATTTGACCTGATTGAGTTTAGGTCCTATCTTTCACCTCCCAGTTGAAAACAGCACACGGGATTGTTCAACCTCCTGAATCATTGCAATGTTTTAGCCCAATCTCCTCCGCTCTTGGAAGCAATTAGGCCCCAATGCCTGAACCTCCAAAATGACAGTGCCACTAACAATGTCCAAAATTGACAGTCTAGGGCTAGCCTGGGCTAAACTCTGACAGGGCGAACAGAAGGATTGCTGGCAGACAGATAAAACCTTCCACCTCGTGCTCCTCAGAAACCTCTGAAATGGTTGTTCCTGTCGTCAGAAAGAGGCACTACTTTCCTAGATCCATGGGACATCTAGTTCTATCAACATATACCTGTGACACATATCAAAACCCCCATGCTGGCTCTTCTGGTCCACAAACCTCCTGCCCCACTACCCACCCTAAGCTTGCAGGCCAGGCCAGTCTACAGAATCCCTTCCGTTTCAGCCTGTTTCCTTTATAGCAGGCAAGGATTTTCTTTCCTCTCTGCCTCCCAAGAAATAACCATAGAGACTGAATTTCTTAAACAAACCTTCTTTCTACCCATGGTGTCTTAGATAGCTTCTGTTGCTGAGAAGAGATACTATGACCACAACAACCCTTATAAAGGCACACTTCACTGGGGGCTTCCCTACAGTTCAGAGGTTTAGTCCATTGTCAGCGAGGTGAGAAGCATGGCGGCACACAGGCAGACAAGGTGCTGGAGAAGGAGCTGAGAGTTCTATATCTGGATCCGAAGGCAGCAGGAAGAGGGAGATACACTAAGCCTGGCTTGAGCACCTGAGACCTCAAAGCCCACCTCCAGTGACACATTTCTGCCAACAAGGCCACACCGCCTAATAGTGCCCCCCCCAGAAGCCTTCAGGGGTCCATTTTCATTCAAAATACCACACGTGGAGTTCGGCAATTTTGCTGCAATCTCACTTCCAGAAACCTCTGTGGGTGGTCTGTATGGGGCCGGCGATGGTAGGAAATCACTGTTTGTCATATTTAAGGCAACTGGGCAAAAAGGTGCGCTCCTCATCCTGCCACAAAATGAATTTGCAAATATTTTACAATGAATTGATTAAGTCCTTACTCAAAAAAAAAAAAAAAAAAAAAAAAAAAAAAGTCAAAACCAGAGCAATGTTCCGTAAAGATAAATATCACATAAAACAAAGATAATGAGCACTTCTCTCCAGTGGGCTCGCCCAGCGAAGGGCGGGCGTGAATGGTCGGCAGGCAGATCTTGTTTGTGGTGCTCTAACGGTGAGCCGTGAGCACACACAGCCCTGTTTAGACGCTGAAGAACCTGCTGGAAATGTCCAAGCAGACCTGCCCTCCAGATACTCCCTTAGAATCACAAAAATGGTCCCCTGCCTCTGCCATCCATGGGCTCTCCCAAGGAAATGACCTTTTAGAATGGTAAAGGTTTCTCCTGCCACCGGATTTAGACCCACAATCCCATCATTTTCTCCTAGGAAAGTGTCACCTACAGCTCGGTACCCCAGGGTGGAGAAAATGCCGTAAGGTCAACCAGGAGGACTGCGGCTTCACCTTGCAGCAAAGTAGCAGAAGAGAAAAATACAGCATTGCAGAAGAGTTTGAAAAACTCTTCTCAGACTCATAAATAAAATAATTAATTAATTAATTAATTAATAATAAATAATAAATAAATAAATGAATAATAAATAGATAAATAAATTAATAATAAATTAATAAATAAATAATTAATAAATAAATAATAGATAAATAAATAATAGATAAATAAGGGGAGAGATGCTGCCAGCAATGCCGATATCTCACAGTGACTTCCTGAGACCCCTCTGTCCCCAGTCCTAGGAACACATGTGGACAGACTGTGTCCCCAACTGATTCTGTCCTCTTCAGAGGTTTCTACTTGATAATAATATAAAATAAGTCCAATGCTTGCCTTGAGAACACCACAGAGCAGATAAACACTGCTTTGTAGACAAAATTAACTAATTAATTAATTCGGACCCAGACATTTTCCTACTATATCCTTAGTGTCAGCTTCAGAGATTCAGAAATTCGTTCATTCATTCAGCAAACACGTGTTAGGATTCTACCACGTCTCTGATGTAGCGTTGGGCTCTAACAAGAGGCGAGAAGGGACAGCTGGGCCAGCGACCCTGCCGCTGTGGCGTTCCCATGAAGTAGGGCGGAGACCACAGCAGCCGACTGGACGAGTGGACGCGTGAACAAGCATGCAGCTTCAGATATCCATAAACGCTGAGAGAAAAGGAAGCAAAGGGGCTGGAGAGATGGCCCCGCGGCCAGGAGGGACCACTGCTCTTGCAGAGAACCAAAGTTCAGTTCCGGCACCCAGAACCTCACAATTCCCTGTGTAACTCCAGCCTCTCGGGTCCCCAGCCCCTCTGACTCCATGGGCACGTGTGCCTGTGTACACACACACACACACACACACACACACACACACGACAGTTTAAGTGATAAAACTAAACCTTTTATAAAAAAGGAAAGGAATGAAGGGAGGGAGGAAGGGAGGGTAGGAGGGAGGGAGGGAGGGAGGAAGGAGGAATAAGGGAAGAAGGGAGGGAGGAGGAAGGGAGGGAGGGAGAGATGGAGGGAGGGAGGGAGGGAGGCAGAGATGGAGGGAGGGAGGGAGGGAAATTAAAATGATGTAAGGCAAGCTGACCCTTACCCAAGATCCCAAGATCCCCAAGGTCCATTAGACCTTTACACACCATAAACCACTCACAACCAAACCTCTCCTTCAATAGCCCATGAACAAACAAACATACAAACACATGTATGTGACACACCTGCTTTATTCGTTGTCCCAAGGTAGCTCTGGTGGAAGCTAGTGCAACCCCGGGAGAGGCCGGTTCTTGTAGAATATGCTCAGGTCCCTGAGCTATGACGAGACTCTCCAAGGTTAAATGAGATGGTATGACCAAGGCAGATCCCCCTCCCCTCTCTCTCCCTCCACATTCACCCTTCAGTTTATACACACTCCTGCTCTATGTCTCCTCACCTGAGACCCAAAGCAATGGAGCCTCCTTTTCTCAGACTGGACCCTCCAGAACTGAGAGCCAAGACAATCTTTTTCTCTTCCTGAGTTAATTGCTTCAGATATTCAACTATAAAGCATAAAGTTGTATAGCACACATGTTAGATTTGTCTCAAGGAAATGCAAGGAGAGCCTTCCCAAAGAGAAGGACTCTATCTCTGCCCCTGGAACGCTGCCATGTGTGGATAGGTCAGGCACTCGTGGGAGGAAATTGTCCCACAGGGAGAATAGTGCACATAATTATAACTTCAAGAGGTTTATTTTTTTTCTCTAAATATCATCTGTGTTTAGGGAATTTGACATTCTTGGTAGATTTCAAGTGCAAGGCTTTTCTTAGGACCGACTGTACTGAGTTTCCCTCTGGTAAGAGCCGACAGGGTGGAAATCAGGAGTCCACTATGGGTCAAGGAAGATGGAGCTTCTAGCACTGGAGACCAGGGAGAACAGGAAACACAGGAATGAGGAGGTTTGGGGGAGGGAGGATGTGCCGGGCTGTTCTGAGGACCAGAAAGAGGACTTGAATGGAATGTCAAAGGAACCGTAAAGGTGGCAGAGAAAGGCACTCACTGAATAAACAACAAATTAAAAGTGAGAGCCAGGGCTTCACTGCCCGGAGAGGAGACTGCAGAAGAGAGGAGTGAGCTGTAGTGACCCCTGCAGAGCTGGGTAACAGTTAGACGCACTGATGTGAGTTCACAGATTTTAATATGCTGACTAAAAACATTCAGGTGTGCTCTGGGAAGACTCAAAGGTGAGCAGCCCGAAGGCAGTGGGCACCCCTAATGGCTGCCAGACCCTGCTTCTGACCACCTTTCTTCTCCAGCTACTCCCCACGCAAGAGTATTCTGAATACCGCCATGGTCTAGGTAACAACAGGTCACTCAGGAATGATGACGTCCAGTTTGGAGAGAGTCTGCCTGGCCGAATTGGTGGCACTCACAGCAGTAATTGGAAATAAGTAATGCTAGTAAAAATGGTGACCAAGTGAATAACACAGGCATGCCTGAGCCCACGAGCATGTGAGTTATATGAAAAAACGATAAAATTTGATTAAAACAGGTAATTACATAACTTCAAAGTTCTCACTACAAAATACTAATTACTGGGAAGAATAACATGAGGTAAGAGCCTGGCAAACTCCTCTTCAAACAGAGGATCTGAGTGACTGTCGCCAACACTGGAGCAGGTGAGCCTGTGAGGAGCTTGATGGGAGGCAGGATGCACCCAGCACAAAGAAAGCTCCACAGAGTTGCTTCCCACCAAAGACCACACCTGGATCTAACCATGGGAGAACATCAGAAAAGGAAATTAACGGCATTCGGAAGAAAGAAAGAGAGAGAGAGAGAGAGAGAGAGAGAGAGAGAGAGAGAGAGAGAGAGGGAGAGAGAGGAGGGAAAGGGAGGGAGGAAGGAAAGAGGGGGAGGGGAAGGGAGGGCAGGGGAGGGGAGGGAAGGGAAGGGAAGGAAAGGGAAAAGAGGGGGAGGGGAAGGGAAGGGAAGGGAGAGAGGAAGGGAAGGGGAGGAGAGGGGGAGGGGAAGGGAGGGGAGGAAAGGAAGGGAAAAGAGGGGGAGGAGAGGGGAGAGATAGGGAGGGGAGGGAGGGGGAGGGGAGAAGGGAGGGGAAGGAAGGGAAGGGAGGGGGAGGAGAGGGGAGAGAAGGGGAGGGGAGGGAGAGAAGGGGAGGAGGGAAGGGAAGGGAGGGGGAGGGGAGGAGAGAGAAGGGGAGGGGAGGGAGAGAAGGGGAGGAGGGAAGGGAAGGAAGGGAAGGGAAGGGAAGGGAAGGGAAGGGAAGGGAAGGGAGGGGAGGGGAGGGGAGGGGAGGGGAGGGAAGAAAGAAGACAAACTCTTCTATTATCTTCTTCAAAGATATTAAGGTCAAGAAAGCCCAAGGAGGATTAAGGGTCGCAGTGAGCACTCCTGGGCTGGCTGGCTTTGCTGTAAATGGCTTGTTAAACACTGGTGAACTCTGAAGGCGTCCCGAGGCACACACAGACGACAGTCGTGTCCGTGCCCACTGCCTGGCTTCGGTAGCTGCAATAGCCTTATACAGGCTAACTCCTCAGTTGGTAGCAAATGCACAGAGGTGGGCGGGGTGCCTAGTCTGATCTCTGCTTCTGTGATAAGCGCCCCAACCAAAGCAACTGAATAGTAAAAAGCTTCTTTCACCTTACACACTCCCCCAAAGGTTCTCATGCTTCTCCTTAACTGTCACGTGCTCAGGCAACTGCTAATTGGAGGCTTTGCAGTTTCCAAAATCCTATTTAGACAGAATCAAGCAAATCATACCCTTTTGTGTCTTATCTCATTCATATAGTGTAATTATCTTGTAATTCATCCATACTGTGTGTACTGATAATTATTCTTAACTGATCCATAATTTGTGATGATGTGGTATACATCACAGCACATTTATCTTTTTTTTCATCTTTTTTTCATCTATTGATAATCACTTGAGTTGTCTGAAGTCTGGGGTCATTAAAAGAAAGTCACCGTGGTAATTCATGTTCAAGTGGGGAAGAACCTCCTAGATACGTTTCTAGGAACTGACTTCTAGGTGACGGGGTATGGCGCGTGTTTAACACTTTAAGGAAATGAAAACTTTCCCAAGGTGACTCTACTACTTTGCCTTCCCACAGTCAGCCCGTGGGAGTTCTCATTTAGAGTGATGTCAATCTTCACACTTCCAGCCATTGTGGCCATGACATCAGAAACAATGGCTCAGTGTTATTTCATGGACGGAAGTGGAGCACCAGTGCATTGCTTCTTAGTCACCAATGCATTTACTTAAATGGAGGGTCTACTTACGTCTTTCTTCTACTTTAATCGGTTTATCTGTCCTCTTACTCTACACCTCTGAAGGCTTGATGTGCACCCCAGATGTAAGTGGTGCTTCAGGTGAATGTTTTGTAAATACTTTTGCCTAGTCTATGCCTCACGCCTCCATTTCACTTTCTCGATAGCATATTCCAGGGACGGACATTTTCAATCTCAGTGCTAAATGTTTACCTGTAAATGCACCTTTCAGTATGTCTAACAAACTCTACCGTGTCGTGTTCCCATTGAGATCTACTTCAAAGGTGTCCAGAGGGTGGCTGCACCACCATTGCCATCCTAGGTCATGCATGGCTCTCTTTCTCTCCAATCAAGTCCATAGAAAGATCCAGAACAGACACGGGCTTGGGCAATACCATTTAAGAGGCTGAAGAACTCCTATGGCTAGGGAGATCGAAGCAGCAAACTTGCCACTGAAATACCAGAAGTGGCAAACCTATGCTCCTCCATCTCCCCCCCCCCCCGTGCGCTGTACCTCAGTTACAGACCTTCTCCGCGTTCAGCTGCTAAGCAAGTCGATGTTTTTAAAACCAACTGGCCAACACGCAAAGGGCATCAGACCGTGGCATACCCGGCCCTACATGGAATGGCAGAAAAATTATAAGAACCAGAGATGGTAGGGCACTCCAAGAAAACAGCACTTTCTGGACACAACAGGGCTGATACATATAGGAATTTACAGAGCCTGCGAGCGCGCACAGAATAGAAAATCCGATTTTGCGAATGAAACAGGGATGCTGGGTGTATCAACTACCCGAGGGCAAGGCTGCACACTCAGGAATAATTGGCCACTAGAAATTGGACTCCATGGGACTTTTGTTTGGGATATTGGGGGGGGTGATTTTGTTTTGTTTTGGTTTTTTGCTTTTGTTTTAAGACAGAGAAAGAGTCTGAAGTTGAGTCCATAGGGATGGGGAAATCTGGGAGGAGCTATATAGGGGAAAGAATGTGACCAAAACACATTATATAAAAAATTTAAAATAAATGTTAGCTTTTCATTTAAAAGATAAAAAGGCTGTTCAAGGTCATTCCAAGAGTTAATTTTTTTAAGTTAATACTGTGAGACCCGACAGCTGCAATGAACAGGCAAGGTCTCCCTCTGCCCAATCTGTCTTCTCTGACCTTTGAACCCGTTCTCTGATGTGTCACCCTGGCCATGGGTCAGCCACTGTCACCCAAGGGGAGCCCTTCATTATCTGGTTAGAAACTTTAATAACCTGGCAAGTGATTATTGAATTTTATCAGGATAAATTTATAACATATAAATTTCTAATTTATATATTAGAAGACTCCCCATGAGACCCTCAGGAATTCTGGCTCATCAGTAGCAGACAGAGGCAGGAGTCTGGGTATCTTGGCAACCTTTTCAGACAATTGATGTGTTATTTGAGGGAGACAGCTTAAGGTAGAGGCAGGTGGGACAAGGGGGGAATGTGGCAGAGAAAGCAGGGGACTGCTTAAGCCCTGCCTGCTTTAGGGACTCAGTGATGAGTAAAACAGTTACATAGGAACATTCGTGATGGGGAAGGAGAGGAACAGATTAAAGACCAAACTCCGCAGTGGAGAGGAGAACTCAGAGGCCTTTCAGCAGCTCTGGTACAAGAGTGGTATCTTGGGCTGTGGTAGAGAGGCAAACACTTTAAAAAGGGGAAAAGCATTTAACAGACATGAAGAAACAAGATAGATAGATAGATAGATAGATAGATAGATAGATAGATAGACAGATAGACATATAGATAGACAGATATACAGATAGATAGATAGATAGATAGATAGATAGATAGATAGATAGATAGATAGATAGATGATAGATAGATAGATAGATAGATAGACAGACATATAGATAGACAGATAGATATACAGATAGATGATAGATAGATAGATAGATAGATAGATAGATAGATAGATAGATAGACAGACAGATAGATGATAGATGTGTGGATGTGTGTGTGTGTGTGTGTGTGTGAGAGAGAGAGAGAGAGAGAGAGAGAGAGAGAGAGAGAAATTAAAAGAGTTCAGTGAAGGGCAAGAAATATCAAATATCCAAGTGGGAAGCATCTACAGGAGAGGAATCACCACAGCCTCGGGACAGTAATGAGGCATTCTGGGAAGAACTAACTCAGAAGACCTCTCGTACCTTGAAGCTTTCTTGACTCTCATCTTTTCAGCAGGGAACTCAGCCCCCAGATTATAGAGAGTGCTGCCCGACCTGGAATGGGAAAAACGGCTCCCCAGACAGCAGCCATATTTAGAAGGCAATTCTACCATGCTGTCTCATGGAAGGCTTTCCCAAGGAGACCTACATGCCCCTTTTCATCCCCTGGTCAGGGGTTCCGGACCTCTGCGCCTCAGGACAGTCTCATCACTCGGCTGCCTATAAAGTTTGAAAACGAAATTTGCTCAGAATCGAGCATTAAATGTACTCAGAGAAATGCTTCATTTTAGGCTCAGGATTCTGTGGGTCACATGGTGTGTGTGTGTGTGTGTGTGTGTGTGTGTGTGTGTGTGTGTGTGCTTGATATATTTACCGTTTCTAATAATATTCTAATTATATCAATTGTCATCCCCCTGCTGCAGCTGGTACAAAAGGTTATAGGTTCAAATCACATCAAGGTTGCCTCCTGATTAAGTCAATTATATTTTTAACCCACATGTTTTCCTGTGATTTTATTATTTCTCCAAGCAACATCAGTTACAGTCCAGAAATGTGATAATAATGTTGTTTGCATCCACTTAAAGGAAGAAAAATGCCCAGGAAATAGAGAGATGATGCCCTGCCAGTATGGCCTCAGTAAGCTAGGGCGGGGGCGGGGGCGGGGGTGGGAGGGGGAGGCACGCGGAGGGCGCAGGAGGAGTAAGGGAAGGGGGAGCTGAAGACAGAGGGAATATGTTTTCAACCCTGACCTAGAGATAGAATCACCTGGAGCCTTCCTGGGCCGAGAAACTCCGCCAAGACCAATTAGCACAGCCCAGCTTTTCAAATCCTCTGCAGCTACTGCGGAGGCTTGGCCCTAGGAACCCTGTGACATGACCATGACGGGGCACTAAGAGGCCTGGGGTGGGGGTTTCTGCAGCCAGGGCTTTGCTCTCTGACACATCTGACTCAAGGACCAACTCAAGACCCCCATGTCTTCCCGGCAATAAAGCGTCTACTTGAACTTTTAAAGAACTTGGTAAGTGAGAAAGGGAAGCTGGGGTTATTTTGGTTTGATTTGTTAATTTTATCCCTCAGAAGTAAAAATAGTTGTGTTGTTTTTCTCACCTTTTAAGAGCAAATTTCAGAGAAGGGTGTGTTTGAATGAAAACAGCTTTCCTGCCCTGCTTTTTCTCACCCTTTACAAATGGGAATCAGAGCCTGTCCTTTTCCTCTATGTCTGTGGGCCTGAACAGTGAGTGACACAGAGAACACTTGATGGATCAAGTTCTTAACATATATACATACATACATATATATACACATATATACACATATATATACAGGTTATCAGCTTGATATATATGTATAAATAAATGTAATATATAGAGAGAAATTTTATTTATATGAGTTAAATTCATATATAAATTTTAATTTATATATAAATTAAAAGACATGTTTGTGGATTTTACCCAACTGAAAGTTGGGAAAAGAAGAAAGATGACTCAATTCAACTATTTTCGTAGGCTTATCACATTGATTTAGATGGGGACAGGGAGCACATGTCACAGTGGGAGCACGGTGGTCAGAGGACAACTGTCCGGGGTCCATTCATCCACCACGTGGATCCCAGAGATCAAACGCACATTTCATGCTTGGAAGCCAATGCTGTCACTCGCAGAGCCAATGAACTGCAATCATCACCCACACCTGAATACCCTGTGGGGGCTGCGAAGGCTTCACGGGCAAGAGTACACTAAGGCAGTACTTAACACATAAACAACTGCCTGTGGAATAAGTTTTTCTCTCCTTCATTTCAGTGAAATCAATAGATGCTTTTCTCATTAATTAATTTATTTATTCACTTTACATTCCAATTGCAACCCCCTCCCTCCTTGCCTCCCAGTCCCACCCTCACAAATCCCTTCCCCACAGTGCCCCTTTCCTTTCTCCTCAGAGAAGGGGCAGCCCCCAGTGGTTACTGCCAAGCTCTGAGACTTCAAGTTGCTGCAGGATTAAGCACATCCTCTCCAACTGAGGCCTAACCAGGCAGTCCAGCTAGGGGAAGGAGATCCAAAGGCAGGCAACGGAGTCAGAGGCAGCCCCTGCTCCAGTTGTTAGGGAACCCACATGAAGATCGAGCTGCATATCAGCTACTAATGTCTAGGGGTCTAGGTCCAACCCTCGCATGCTCTTTGGTTGGTGGTTCAGTCTCTGTGAGCCCCCATGGACCCAGGCTGGTTGACTCTGTAGGTCTCTTGGGGTATCCTTGACCCATTCAGCTCCAGCTCCATCCTATGCCCCACTTTTCCACAAGGCTCCCCAGTTCCACCTGATGCTTGGCTGTGGCTCTCTGCATGTGTTCCCACTCGGTGCTGGATGAGCATCTCAGGAGAAAGTTATGCTACGCTCCTGTCTGCAAGCACAGCGGAGTATCGCTAACAGTGTCAGGGGTCCATTCCCCCATGGGGTGGTTCTCAAACTGGACCACTTTTTGGCTGACCATTTCCTCAATTTCTGCTCCGTCTTTTTCACTGCACATTTTATAGGCAGGACAAATTTTGGGTCAAAGGTTTTGTGGATGGATTGATGTCCCTCTCCCTCTACTGGAAGCCCCACCTAGCTACAGGAGGCGGCTACTTCAGTCTCCATATCTCCCACTGCTAGGAGACTCAGCTAGGGTCATCCCACGGACTTCCAGGAGCCTCCCCCATTCCAGGTCTCTAGCTAGTCCCAGAGATGCCCACCACTGTACTACAGAGCAATAGTGATAAAAAACTGCATTGTACTTACATAAAATCAGACAGGTTGATCAATGGAATAAAATCAAAACCCCAGAAATAAACCCACACACCAATGTACACTTGATTTTTGACAAAGAAGCCAAAACTACATAATGGAAAAAAGAAAGCATCTTCAGAAAATGGTGTTGGTCTAACTGCGTGTCTGTACGTAGAAGAATGCAAATAGATCCATAATTATCACCCTGCACAAACTTAAGTCCAAGTGGACTAAAGACCTCAACATAAAATGGGATACACTAAATCTGATAGAAGAGAAATTGGGGAACTTCCTTGAACACATCAGCACAGGAGACAAATTCCTGAACAAAACACCAACAGCTCAGGCACTAAGATCAATAATTAATAAATGGGACCTCAGGAAACTGAAAGTCTTATGTAGAGGAAAAGGACACCATCAATAAGACAAAACAGCAGCCTACAAAGAGGGAAAAGATTTTTAC
The DNA here is from genome assembly GCA_964023405.1 of Apodemus agrarius. Taxonomy (NCBI): domain Eukaryota; kingdom Metazoa; phylum Chordata; class Mammalia; order Rodentia; family Muridae; genus Apodemus; species Apodemus agrarius. Next base: position 15,642,694 of record OZ030016.1, on the reverse strand, counting down.
CAACCCTACAGCTGACAGAGGAATAATATCCAAAATATATAATGAACTCAAGAAATTAGACACCAGCAAACCAAATGGCCCAATTAAAAAAACTGGGTACAGAGCTAAACAGAGAATTCTCAACAGAGGAATCTCCAATGGATGAGAATCACTTAAAGAACTGTTCAAAGCCCTCAGTCATCACAGAAATGAAAATCAAAACAACTCTGAGGTTCCATCTTAAACCTATCAGAATGGCTAATATCAAAAACTCAAGTGACAGCATATTCTGGCCAGGATGTGGAACAAGGAAAACAGTCCTCTGTTGCTGGTAGGAATGAAAACTTGTACAACCACTTTGGAAATTGATTTGGTGGTTTCTTAGAAAATTGGGAATAGTTCTTCTTCAAGACACAGCTATACCACTCTTGGTCATATACCCAAAAGATGCCCCACTATACCACCAGAACGCTTGTTCAACTCTGTTTATACCAGCTTTCTTTGTAATAGCCAGAAACTGGACACAGCCAGGAAGTCCCTCAACTGAAGAACTGGTAAAGAAAATGTGGTCCATTTACACAATGAAATACCACTCCTATTTTTAAAAAAATCATTTTTGCAAGCAAATGGATGGAACTAATAATCATTCTGAAAATAATCACCCTGAGTGAGGTAACCCAGACCCAAGAGGTATGTACTCACTGGTAAGTGGATATTAGCCATAAAGTATAGGGTAACCATGCTATAATCCACAGATGCAAAGAAAGTGGGTACCCAAGGGAGGATATTGCATTGTTATCATCAAGAGTGTTCACACAATTCACATTCTAGTGATGATAATGTCAATCTAGACCCCAGTCCTGAGTTCTGCTTCTTAGCCTTTTGAGAGTTTTGGTCTCCATTTGGAGACGCTTCCTCCTCCAGAGACACTAACCAACAGCACGTAATTCTACATCATGCTTAGATACTCTAATGGCTGTGTAGGATAATTATAGCTCTGTAGAGAGTATCATTAAGTATTCAATTTAGGCTTATGAGCCCTAGTGTTCATGTCTGTGAAACAGTACTAAGGAACTGAAGATTCTGCTCCATGTGTGAGCGTGTACCTATGAATGTGGCATGTACTGCCGTGTAGAGCCCAGGACAGGGCGTCCTGCTTCCTCTCTGATACCCTTCAATGGCTTCACTTAGAGTGAGATAATAAAGCCCGACTTCACCTGACTTCTGCTCAGATTGGTTATCCATGGCCCCGTCTTCTCTCACCACACTCCAGCTATAATGCTCAAGGTCCGTTCCTGAGACGCACTGGGAGCATTGCACACACTCTTCCTTCTACCCAGCACACCTGCTGGAAACTCCTCATGGCTGGCTTCCTTGCGCCCTCCAAATTCAGCTTAGAGCAGCATGCCTCTAGAGAATAAAGGTGGAGTTTCTGCCCTACGCTCCGTGGACTCAAAGCTGGCTGTCGCTTGCCATTCGCGTGGTCTTGGCAAGTCTCCAAATGGCTCCATCTTTCAGTTTCCTCCTTTCTAATATTTTTAAGGAATCTATCGTACTGTCTCATAGAATCCCGTGAGCCTCGGTGCTGAGGCTGTCCACCGTGTGGTTACTGTGAGGACTGAATGAGTTTGTATGTATAAAAACCCTCAGACCAGGCAAGGACTAGAGGCTTCAATAAATACATAATTTAAGAGATCAAAACCCATCTCCTTAGAGGGGTTTCCCCTGACCACCCAGCAGACCACTCTGTTGTTTCAGTAGGGTATCATCACCATAGAATTCTCCTCATTTTTATAATTGTTTCATAATTATTTATTGTCTCTCTCATTTCTCTAGCTTTCAAGGCGCAGGAGAGCTCGCTTATGCTTGGTACATAGCCCCAATAATAATTATCATCTAAATTACTGTTAATAAACTATACGCTTTAAGCCAAACCAGAAATAAAATATTTTAGAAGTTTAGATTTACTGTCCCATTCTCAATTAATACCGATCTTGTCGTGATAGTTTCCTTTCAAGTGTGTCCTCCCCTGTGACAACAGGAGTCCTGAAAGCAGACACTCAGCTTCAGGCCCATTCACACTTACTCTGTAGCATAGAAGCTGAAAAAAAAAAAATAAATAACGGGTGCCAATGCTTGGAAACCGTGTTTATTTAAAGAATAAAAAACATTGTGTCTGTCTGGGTGGGTGGATGGACAGATGCACTGATGGAGAAATGACCTTCCAGGAAGGAATATGGGAGTCAGTTTGGAGTCAGGTCCCAGAACTCTTGACGCCTCTCCTTTTCCGTCCTTTGACACTATATGGGAAAGAAGGGAGAAAATAAAAGCCAAAATGATCAAATGGGTGCGTGTGTTACCGTTAGTATTTCTCATTCAAGGACCAGACACAACTCACACTAGCACGGGCTGTCCTGGAAGTTTTAGTTTTAATCTCCAGATCAAATATCCACCCGTCCACCTCACCTGTACCAAAGACACTGACCTGTATCGGCTGTGACTGTGTCGGAGGGCTCAAGGAACTGGGGCGGGCCACACTGGGTCCCTTATATTGGCATTTCTCCTCCCGCACTGTCTAAACGTTTCCTGCACGATCTTTTAAGAGAAGTAAATATCAGCCTTGGCCAAGGATCTCCCTTGAGTCACTCGGTGAACCCTCAGCCTAGTACTCAGTGCCGTGGAAAGGCTTTAGTAGGGCTCTGCCTGCTTGAAAACATTCACAGCGGTGAGCCTAAGCACCTCAGAGCAAATGAACACCTGTAAGTTAACAAATGTGAATGTTTTGATTACAGGTGCTTCTTTATCCTCACCGGAAGCAAACTGGGGCTGCTTTCTTCCTTCCTTCCTTCCTTCCTTCCTTCCTTCCTTCCTTCCTTCCTTCATTTATTTCAGCTTTATTCCTTAGTTTGATGTTTCCCAAACTTTTTCAAAAAGAAAGCCCACTTGGAAAATGATACTATTTGTGACACACAGTTCATCTAATAGGTAATGATTCCTGCCTGCCGATACAAACAGCCAATCCTGGGACTCCCGCCCATGTCATTTGCGGCCCCAGCAGCTGTGGGGACTGGTGTCTTAGGCTATTGGCATGGGTTCCGTGACATGGCACAGACAACAGTACTGGCATGGCTGCTGCTATGCCCAGTGGCTGCCCAGTGACACCCGGTATACACAGCACCGCTGAAACGGTGAGCACCGCTGAAACGGTGAGCACCGCTGAAACGGTGAGCACCGCTGAAACGGTGAGCACCGCTGAAACGGTGAGCACCGCTGAAACGGTGAGCACCGCTGAAACGGTGAGCACCGCTGAAATGGTGCCATCTTTGCCGCTGACAAGCGGTTGTCACTGTGACCCCCACTGCTGTCAGTCTCAGAAGGCTGCAGCTGTCTCATTGGCAAAAGCTCACGAGGGATCTAGTCTACTGTTTCCCAGTGAGAGGCTCCGAGGCCGGCTCTTGGGTTCTCTAAGAAATCATAACAACTCTTTCCTTAAGGGTCTACGTATATTCATGGTGTTCGAAACAACACAGCAGTGTGTGCAAGCCGACATGGCTCTACCTCTCCCTGCATACTCCATGGTCCTTTGCAGCTTTTAGATAATCACTCTTAATGGCTATGCGTCCCAAGCCAAGAGAGACAGCGCAACAGTAAAGAGCACTGGCTACCCTCCCTAAGGACCTTGGCTCAATTCCAGCACCCGCATGGTGGCTCACAATCATCTATAAGTCCAGGTCCAATGCATCTGGTGCCTTCTCCTACCATCCTAAGCATGAGTCACACACATGGGGCACAGCTGTACACACAGGTAAAACACCCATACATAGACTATAGAATGTGCACACAGGTATACACGCAGGTAAAACACCCATACATAAACTATAGAATGTGTGCACAGGTATATACATAGGTAAAACATCCAAACATAGACTATAAAATGTTTAACTTTTGAAAAGTCTATGTATTCCTCTAACATTTCCCTTTACAAAATATGGGGGGGGGATCAATGTTTTATTGTAAATAATTACACAATTATTACATAATTGCATAATTACATAATTATATAAATTTATGGCTATGAAGTAGTCACTTGATTTATTAATACAATGGTGGATCAATTAGATTAAGCTACTTAATGTATCCACCAACTCAAATACTTAAATCCTCAATATTTTATGGTAAAATACTTCAAATTATACTCTTAACAATTATCAAATTTACAATATTGTTATTAATACCATTCACCATGACATACAGTAAGTCTCAAGAAAAAAATTACAACTCATTTCAGATTTTGAAAAACTCCTAGTTCTGGGATGACTGGATTAGAAATCAATATTTTTATCACTCCTAATTCTTTTTTTTTTTTTTTTTCAAGACAGGGCTTCTTTGTATAGCCCTGGCTGTCCTGGAACTTATTCTGTAGACCAGGCTGGCCTCAAACTCAGAAATCTGCCTGCCTCTGCCTCCCAAGTGCTGGGATTAAAGGCATGCGCCACCACTGCCCGGCTATCACTCCTAATTCTTAAACATGTGTGTGTGTGTGTGTGTGTGTGTGTGTGTGTGTGTGTGTGTCTCCCTGGTTTTTTACACTTAAATACACAAAATATCTACCTGGGCACCGAGTTTTCCAGCAGCAAAGATCACTACAATGGGGCTGCACGGTGACTTATTCTAGCCAGTGTTTATTGATATTTATTTGGTTTATTTTCAATTTCTGTACTATAAACAGCAACATACACACCATTTTTTTATGTGTATTTTTAAAAGAAACTCCCAGAAACAGCATTGTGAGGCCAGAGGCCGATTCAGTCATAGTTTTGATAAGTTACTAAATGACCCTCTCAAGAGGCTGGCCATTCACATCTCTCCCAGAAATGCCTGACGGTTCCTATTTCTCTCCCAGCTTCACCAGCAAAGCATGAGGTCCAGCCTTTGGGGCTTTGCCAGTCTGATGCACTTCAGTGTCATTTTAAATCTCATTTGTCTTTTACGGAAGGTTCATCTTCTTTTCATTTGCTCGGAGCCGCCTGTATTTCTTGGCGATACAGGATTCCTCCTGCTGGAATTAGCTAGCACTTTATACGGCTAAACACCATGCTGTTTAAAAACCATCTCTCCTGGGAGTCACGGTGGTTCTCCATGTGCTTACTTATTACTTATCTAGAGAAGGTCTCATGTAGCCCAGGCTGCCTCAGATTTCCTCCTCCTCAGGAACTTTAACCTTTGCTCTCCCCGCCTCACCTCCTTGGTGGTAGGACCACAGCAGTGCAGCACCACACCCAGCTTATGCTTGCTGGGGACCAAGCCCAGGGCCTGACCTGTGCACTTGTTTTAATAGTAGCATTTGAAATACTAGAGCAAAGATGGTGGATTTTGCGTCAAGTGTCTATGCTTTGAGAGATACAAGGGGGAAAAACAGCAATGGTGGTCATGGACTACCTTTCGTGCCAGCTTTCTCCCAAGAATCTTAGACTTTACCATGTGTTGAGGTCCAGTGCTCTAGGTAGTAATAAGCAGTGGTGTGTGTTGATATGCCACTTTCTGAAGTTGTACCTGCTTCCAAAGGCCTGCAGACCCTGTGTTCGAAATTCCTCCTCTGCATTCTTCTCTTCACGCCCCCTTCCCTTTGCTCTTTTGTTATTGGTGAGGACAACAATAACTTCAAATGGAGATTACTACAATTAAGTGTGAATTCCATTAAACTACCTCCACTTTTCCTTCTTTTCCTAAACCTCGCTCCCTCCCCACACCCACCCCAGTGAATTTCAAATCCTTCTGCAAACTCTTACAGATTAAGCTGACCTGGGCATGTGGATTCCTCCCTGCTACCCTAGGTCTCTTTGATTTTTTTTTTTAATCAGTATTAGGGACAATCAGTATGGAGAAGAAGACTCTGGGGAATTCTTCTAGCCAACTGTAGCCAAGACACCAGGCAAAACCTGTGTTCAAAGCAAACAGTGAGCACTGTGAAGAGATTTCACCAACAGGCTCAGCAGACAGCAGACAAGACTCAACACCAGGAAACCTAACTACATCTGGTGCTGGACTCCCTCAGGAGTCTCTGGGACAGGGCTGCTGCTGCTTCTTCTTCTTCTTCCTCTTCCTCCTCCTCCTCCTCTTCTATTATTTTTAATAGTTCACCCCAGTCCAATATTAGTCATTGATAATTACTTAATTTTTTATTGGATATATTCTTTATTTACATTTCATTTCCCTTTTCCTGGTTCCCCTCCCCCCAAAGGTCCCCTATGCCCTTTTCCCTACCCCTGTTCCCGCATCCTCCCCTTCCCACTTCCCTGTTCTGGTATTCTCCTACACTGATGCATTGGCCTTTCCAGATCCAGGGTCCACTCATTCTTCTCAGACATCATTTGGTATGTGGATTGTGTCTTTGGTGTTCCAAGATTCTAGGGTAATATTCACTTATCAGTGAGTGCATACCATGGGTATTCTTTTGAGACTGGGTTACCTCACTTAGTATGATGTTCTCCAGCTCCATCCATTTGTCTAAGAATTTCGTGAATTCATTGCTTCTAATGGCTGAATAGTACTCCATTGTGTATATATACGACATTTTTTTAATCCATTCCTCCATTGAGGGACATCTGGGTTCTTTCCAGCTTCTGGCTATTATAAATAGGGCTGCTATGAACATAGTGGAGCATATATCTGTATTACATGCTGGGGAATCCTCTGGGTATGTGCCCAAGAGTGGTATAGCAGGGTTGTCCAGAAGTATCCTGTCCAGTTTTCTGAGGAACCGCCAGACTGATTTCCAGAGTGGTTGTACCAGCTTGCAATCCCACCAGCAGTGGAGGAGTGTTCCTCTTTTTCCACATCCTTGCCAACACCTGCTGTCTCCTGAGTTTTTAATCTTAGCCATTCTGACTGGTGTGAGGTGAAATCTCAGGGTTGTTTTGATTTGCATTTCCCTAATGACTAATGACGTTGAACATTTATTAAGGTGTTTTTCAGCCATCCGAAGTTCTTCAGGTGAAAAGTCTTTGTTTAGCTCTGTACCCCATTTTTTGATAGGGTTATTTGGTTTTCTGGGGTCTAACTTCTTGAGTTCTTTGTATATTCTTGAGTTCTTTGTATTTCATTGGATATTAGCCCTCTGTCAGATGTAGGGTTGGTGAAGATCTTTTCCCAATTTGTTGGTTGCCGATTTGTACTTTTGACAGTGTCTTTTGCCTTACAGAGACTTTGTAATTTTATGAGGTCCCATTTGTCTATTCTTGATCTTAGAGCATAAGCAATTGGTGTTCTGTTCAGGAACTTTCCCCCTGAGCCAATGTCCTCAAGGGTCTTCCCCAGTTTCTTTTCTATTAGTTTCAGTGTATCTGGTTTTATGTGGAGGTCCTAGATCCACTTGGAGTTGAGCTTAGTACAAGGAGATAAGAGTGGATCAATTCTCATTCATCTGCATGCTGACCTCCAATTGAGCCAGCACCATTCGTAGAAAAGGATATCTTTTTTTCCACTGGATGTTTTCAGCTCCTTTGTCGAAGATCAATTGGCCATAGATGTGTGGGTTCATTTCTGGGTCTTCAATCCTATTCCATTGATCCACCTCCCTGTCATTGTGCCAATACCATGCATTTTTTAACACTACTGCTCTGTAGTATTGCTTAAGGTCCAGGATACTGATTCCCCCAGAAGTTCTTTTACTGTTGATAATAGTTTTAGCCATCCTGGGTTTTTCTGTTGTTCCAGATGAATTTGAAAATTGCTCTTTCTAACTCTATGAAGAACTTAGTTGGGATTTTCATGGGGATTACATTGAATCTGTATATTGCTTTTGGCAAGAGTGCCATTTTAACTATATTAATCCTGCCAATGCACGAGCATGGAAGATTTTTCCATATTCTGAGGTCTTCTTCCATTTCCTTCTTCAGAGACCTGAAGTTCTTGTCATACAAATCTTTTACTTGTTTGATTAGAGTCACACAAAGATACTTTATATTGTTTGTGGCTATTGTGAAGGGTGTCATTTCCATAATTTCTTTCTCAGCCTGCTTATCCTTTGAGTATAGGAAAGCTACTGATTTGCTTGAGTTGATTTTATAACCAGCCACTTTGCTGAAGTTGTTTATCAGCTGTAGGAGTTCTCTGGTGGAGTTTTTTGGGTCACTTAAGTATACTATCATATATCTGTGAATAGTGATAGTTTGACTTCTTCCCTCCCAATTTGTATCCCTTTGACTTCCTTATGTTGTCGAATTGCTCTAGCTAGTACCTCAAGTACTATATTGAAAAGATATGGTGAGAGAGGGCAGCCTTGTCTAGTCCCTGATTTTAGTGGGATTGCTTCAAGCTTCTCTCCATTTACTTTGATGTTGGCTACTGGTTTGCTGTAAATTGCTTTTACTAGGTTTAGGTATGGGCCTTGAATTCCTGTTCTTTCCAAGACTTTTAGCATGAAGGGATGCTGAATTTTGTCAAATGCTTTTTCAGCATCCAATGAAATGACCATGTGGTTTTTTTCTTTGAGTTTGTTTATGTAGTGGATTACATTGATGGATTTCCATATATTGAACCATCCCTGCATCCCTGGGATGAAGCCACCTTGATCATGATGAATTATCGTTTTGATGTGTTCTTGGATTCGGTTGGCAAGAATTTTATTGAGTATTTTTGCATCGATGTTCATAAGGGAGATTGGTCTGAAGTTCTCTTTCTTAGTTGGATCTTTGTGTGGTTTTGGTATCAGGGTAATTGTGGCTTCATAGAATGAGTTGGGTAGTGTTCCTTCTGTTTCTATTTTGTGGAATAGTTTGAAGAGTATTGGTATTAGGTCTTCTTTGAAGGTCTGATAAAATTCTGCATTAAAACCATCTGGTCCTGTGCTATTTTCAGTTGGAAGACTTTCTATGACCCCTTCTATTTCTTTGGGAGTTATGGGACTGTTTAGATGATCTATTTGATCCTGATTTAATTTTGGTATTTGGTATCTGTCTAGGAAATTGTCCATTTCCTCCAGATTCTCCAGTTGTGTTGAGTATAGGCTTTTGTAGTAGGATCTGATGATTTTTTTTAATTTCCTCAGTTTCTGTTGTTATATCTCCCTTTTCATTTCTAATTTTGTTAATTTGGATACTGTCTCTGTGCCCTTTGATTAGTCTGGCTAAGGGTTTATCTATCTTGTTGATTTTTTCAAAGAACCAACTCCTGGTTTTGTTGATTCTTTGTATGGTTCTCTTTGTTTCTTCTTCTATTATTATTATTATTATTAGATATTTTATTTATTTACATTTCAAATGTTATCCCCTTTCCTGACCTACACCCCCAGAACCCCCCTATATAATCCTCCCTCCCCCTGCCTCTATGAGGGTGTGCCCCCACTCACCTGCTCACCCACTCCCACCTCCCTGCCCTGGTATTCCCCTATACTGGGGCATGGGACCTTCATGGGACCAAGGGCCTCTCTTCCTGTTGATGCCAAACAAGACCATCCTCTGCTGCATATGCGGCTGGAGCCATGAGTCCCTCCATGTGTACTCTTTTCCAGTTTTCCCTGTGAAATTGTTATGCAAACCTAAGAATATTGTCACTGTCTTTTTAATAAGTGTGTTACAGTTTTCCTTACACAACTTGCTCCCAAATAATTGAGACTGGACCGTTTATTTATTTAACGTGTTTTAAAAGGACAATAACTAAGTGGTATTCCTGTATTTTAATCCTCTAAATTAATCTGGCTGCCTCCCAGCCAAATTCCCCAAGCTACTCCATTTTAAGGCTCTTTCTGCTCTTGGTGTTTCTCTTTCCCTGTGGCTAATCTCCATTTCCTCCTTCTCCTGCCCCCCTGGCTGGGAGGAAGTCCTGCCCTATTCTCTCCCCTGCTCAGTCATTGGCTGATCAGCTTTTATTGACAAATCAAAGAATGAATGAGGAGCAATGCTCATAGAGCACTGAGGCAGGGGCAGACTAAGTATTGCCACTAGATATGGAGGCGCAGAAATCAGTATTCTAATTACGCAGTGCACAATAACATTATGCCTACAGAATATAGCTTATAAAATATGTAAACAAGTTGAACATTTACTTATAACAAATCAGGAAGAGATTCGCTTTGAAATAAAATGTCACCATTTATTAAAAATGAAAGTACTAATGTGATGTATGCACTATTTGATTTCATATTAATTAAATTGTGATTGCATATTTGATACTGCAGGACATAGACAATCTTCAGTGTTTCTCAGTGTTGCCATTTTGATCTTATAATTAATTGTCCATGCTAAGAACACTGCTTTTCATGAATACATGGGACAAAAATGTCACGAACATGTTTAGAGCCCTTTTAGAAACTTTTGGAAATTCTGTCTGATTTTCAAGCCAAAGTTCATTGTTTTAATATTTTTATTGGTTAGAGAGAAGGCTCAGCAGGTAAGGCTCTTATGCTTTTGTAGAGGACCTGTGTTCAAGGTCCCAGCACCTATGATATGAGGCTCAAGATTGCCTATAAATTCAGTTCCGAAGGATGTAATGCCCTCTTCTGACCTTGGTGGGCATGACATGCAGACACACATGCATAATTAAACTAAATTACATAATAATTAAATTAAATTACATACACAATTAAAACTAAAAATAAGTATTTAAAATATACATTTATTTATTTATTCTTTGACAATTTCATACATGTGTATAATATATCTTGATCATACACAATCCCCACTCCTTCCTTCCTCTCCACCCAATGTTCCCTCTCCCACTTTCATAGTTGCTTTATTTTTATACCTCGATTAATCCAATGACTGTTGTCCACATGCGCATGCGTATAGAGCTGTCCACTGGAGCATGGGCAGTCCACCAGAGGCCACATCCTGTAGAACATTTGCTCTCTCTTTCCCAGAAGCCATCAACTGCCAATCACTCCTCAGCTGGGGTGGGACCTCGTGTACCCATCCCAACCATGCTGAAATGTATGTAATAACTTTAAAAAGTGAACCACAGGCAATTCTATTCAAGTTCTCGATTTTATTCAAATTCTAAAAAACTTATACCAAACATGCTGCTTCTAAAAATATATGGCAACCTTTATGTGATGACTATTGTGTATTTCTCCTAATCACTTTTCCTCTTTCTAAAATATTTTTTAGTAGAAGCCAGAATCTTTTCTTCCCTCCCCTCCCCCCCCCAGCTAGAAACCTCTGACTTACTGTTCTGGTTAAGTTTCTTTTCAATATTTATGGCTAGCATTTGACTTCCATGAGGAAGACTTCTTTGTCTCCTTGGTCTACTCCACCACGCGACCCAGTTTAGGGCCAATCTTTGTGCCCAACATCGCATTTCATACCAAACTCACAATCCATCTTTCAAGTTCTTCTGGAGGCATATTCAGCTTATCTGCTACCATGTTAATGCAGATAGACTGGAAGACCAGAAACCTCAAATATAAAGAGATGGGCATTTTCAATGAAGTCCCCAAGACAAACCACAAAAAAATGAATCATTCATAATCACCAATTCACAGTTCCTTAGCCTTTCCTGAGCCCCATCAAATCAAGGTTGCCATATACACACTCAACAAATTCTGTAGCTGGGTCTTCACATGTGCAAGACTCCTGCTGGGTAACTTTTACCAGATCTTTTAGCACCCACATGGATCCCAGATATCTTTGTTATGACAGCAGAGGTCAAATTGCAGAAAATATCTGGACATGATGTCTGAATCTCATTAAGATGCTGTGACTGGTAAGAAAGAGATCAACAATATCATCTCGACCTTTGGGGTGGTTGAAAGAACAAGGGACCAGCAGGCATGTTGACTGCTGGAGAAACTAGAGAGGAAAACTGACAGAATTACTGTCCATGCTCTCATGAGTCCATGACTGTATCCAGTTGTGCATGAAAATTTCAGAGGCCATTTTTTTAATGAACTTACAGCAATTCTATCTGTTACTGGAACCAAAAGTCCAAAAAAGTAAAGATATTCTGCTCTTTCTATTCATGTTAGGATTTTGAACATTGATAGAACACATTTAAATATTTCCACCTAAACCCATATTTGTCTGCCAGTTAGGCAAACAGCTTCTGACTGTCCTTGGTAGACCGCATCTGCCTTTTGGCTTCTGGATCTTCACAATTGAGTCTGTTTCTGCCTGAAGCTGTCTCAATGGCATGGCAGCTATAGTTCTTTTTTTCAACAAGCATGAGGATGTCGTCGGAATGAAGGGTTTTGTACATATCCACAGCAAACTCTATGCTGCTGGCATCACAAAGATGTGATTTCTCTCGTAATAATTACTCTTCATTATATATCTCCTTCACAGAGAGGTGCTCAAGGAGCAGAAAGACCTGAAGAAGACAATCCAGAAAGTAAGAGGTTGTGATGGTTTGTATATGATTGGTCCAGGAAGTGAACCTATTAGGAGGTATGGCCTTGTTGGAGTAGGTGTGTCATTGTGGGTGTGAGCTTAAAACCCTCACCCTAGTTGCCTGGAAGTCAGTCTTCCACTAGCAGCCTTCAGATGAAGAGATAGAACTCTCAGCTCCTCCTGCACCATATCTGCCTGGATGCTGCCATGTTTCTTCCTTGATGACAATGGATTGAACCTCTGAGCCTGTAAGCCAACCCCAATTAAATGTTGTCTTTTGTAAAACTTGCATTGGTCATGGTGTCTGTTCACAGCAGTGAAACCCTAACTAAGACAGAAGTTGGTACCAGGGAGTGGAGTATTGCTGTGATAGGCCTGATGATGCTTTTGTTTGGAAGAATGTGCATTTTGGGACTCTGGATTTGGAAAGCCACGGAATCCTTTAAGTGGGGCTTAATGGGCCAGACTAGTAGGAATATGGAAGACAGTGGTGCTGAGGGTCATTTGAACTGTGTAGGCCTGATGGCCCAAGAGGTTTCAATGGAGAAGAACTTTAATATGTAGCTGAGAAACTGTTTTTGTGATGTTTTGGTGAAGAACATGGCTGCTTTTTGCCATTGTCTGAAGAGACTGCCTAGGACTAAGGTAAAGAGATTTATATTAATTGCATCTGCAAAGGAAGTCTCAAAGAAGCCCAACAAAGACTTTGTTCTCTGGTTAAGTCTGATAAAGAGAATTTTGAACAAACATAGCAAGCTGAGAAAGGAAAAGTACAAAATATATAGTTTGAGTATTAAAGGGACTCCAGGAAGGGAAATGGAGCTGAATTCAAGGATATTAAACTGAATTAAAGAAGTGGTGACCTTGGGGGCAAGATTCACCCAGTTAACTTTAGGTTCAGGCATGGTAGTACAAGCCTTTAATCCCAGTAGGCAAAGATAAACAGATCTCTGAGTTCAAGGCCAGCCTAGAACAGAGCAAATTCTAGGTGAAGAAAAACTTAAATCCAGGTTTGGTTACTAAGACAGAGGTGATAGTCAAGTCGTGCTCCACCATCTTGCAGGAGGGTGGGGTGGCTAATGACTTCTGTGATAAAACTCAAGCCAACAATTCAAATCGAAAGTTTTTAGATCAAATAATCTAACAAAATACAATATAAAGATATACTAATTTAATAGTTATATGGTAAGAAATGGTGCTGGGAAAATTGCAAGGTGTCATTTTTTTATAGTTAAACCATTATATTCCTATAAGAGCAAGGGACTTTATATGTATGGTACAGACACTGCAGTTCACAATATACAGTAGTTTGGAATCTGAGCTAGGGTGCTCTCAGGCCATGGTCCTTGGTGTCACTCGCTGTGATGGCACACACAGTGAGAAATGCTCATGTTGTGTGCTCTGAACAAAGGTTGCAGTAAAGTCCCATGGCACAACACATGCAAGTGTCAGCAGAAAGCATTTGGATTCAATACACCTTTATTTTCTAATTAATCACTGATTATTGTGGAATCAAGCTTCTACCAACTTTTTTTTGGCAACCCCAACATATACCAGGTTAGGACCCGCAGTCTGCAGCTCTGTCCTAGAATATTTGCCTAAGTATGGCAGTAAGTAACAAGTACCCACACTCTCTTGCATAAATTAAAGCAAGACAACCCCCCCCCCCAGAACATGGCATATCAAGTGACAGGGATGCGACCTGAGAATGACTTCATGGCACATACAACACAGTTATAAACAAATAATTGTTTATTTTCAGGTTAATGAACCACTTTGAAGCCAGCCATGTCCAACATGCTTCTGCATCAAACTCTGGCCAGACATACTAGAGTCAAGTCTACCAGGCCCTGAAGAGAGAGCTCCCATGACAGTTACTACAGCAGTCAGGAACTCAAGAGCCAGGGAGAAGCTCTGAGTGATGGACATCTAAACAAGACTATGACACGCCTTACCAAAGGCAGCACACTGTCTGGATCCTCAGAAAACAGGACACTCCAAGACCTACAAAGAGATATTTGTGAGAAAACTTATGCCCAAGAAAGACAAAACTCAAGAGATCACAAGAAGTTGGTACCACTTGAGAAGCACACGAACCATTTCTTTTCCTACTGATCAAAGCTGGTATCTAACGATAAGTTGTCCAGATTTCCTGTGGTGAGTCTTGAAAACAATTCATACAGTTCTTGTTCTTCCCACATCCTGGGAAGTCAGCTGTGTCAAGATGACGTTGAATATCTCTTTCCCAAACATAAGCCATCAGAAACTCACTGCAGTGGATGGTGAACGCAAGCCTCATTCTTTCTGTGAGACGTACATAGCCAACAAAGGAACTGCTGCTGCTCTCGGGGAAGAGTGGAAGGGACTACAGTCTGAATCAGTGTGGGAACAACGTCAACGTTTTCCCCCTGAAGCCAGGTGTTTTGACTCACAACAGAGTGAGCCAGCTGTTGAATAAGGGATATTCTAGATATAGACCAAAGAGATCTGCAGAGAGGAAGGAGTCAGAGGGCTTGTTATGGATACCAGTCTGAGTGCTCTCAACTTGGTTATTGTAGAAAAGGGAGGAGGAGGAGGAGGAGGAGGAGGAGGAGGAGGAGGACGGGGAGGGGGAGAAGGAAGAAAGAACAGAAGGATATTTCTAGACTGACAGATGTCTCAGGAGTTGAGGCCCAAAGGAACTAGCAGAATCTGAAAGCATTTCAAGTCCTGAAAATTCAGTCCTGTTTCCCCATGTGTCCTGTAACACAAACATGGCCTAGTGTTCTAAAGAAACAACACACTAAGAAAAACAAGGAGGAGGCTGCAGAATATGCTAAATATTTGGTCAAGAGAGTGAAGGAAGCCAAAAAACCAATGCCAGGAACAGGTTGCCAAGAGACGCCAGCTGTCCTCCTTGGGAGTCCTCCCTGGGAGTACTCCCTGGAAGTCCTCCATGGTAGCTTCTACTTCTGAGTCCAGTCAAAACATGAGTCTTTAAGAGTCACAAAGAAATGATCAGACCTTGAACATAAAATCACACACACTTGGTGCAGTTTACTTTTTTAAACAAGAATTTTAGCAATCCAAAATAAGAAGACATGAAGATTATTAGGAAAAAAAATGCTTTCAGCCATTATAAGTTTGAAACTTGTGAGGATTCCTGGGAATGGAAATACTGACTCAAATCTGAATCTTAAAGAGTCACATTCCAGGAGTTCGGAAACACTGAAACACTAGCCTCTGTTCGCCTCTGCTGTGGGTTCTAATTCTAAAATATATTATTGTCGTTGAATAGATGTTCTTTGTTGTCTCTTTTTTTAAAAAAACAAAATCACAGTGATATTTCTGTGGATGATTCCAGAGCTCATGGGACTTGTGTAGGAGAGTGCCCTGCAGGGAACGGACAAAACAGAATGTATTCAATTTGCATTACCTCATCATCTTCTCAGCTGATCCTCCGGGTACATGTAACCTTGCAATTCTGATAGTCTTTTCCAGGGTAAAGGAAAACCGAAAACCCAAGTATGTAAGCCTCTTCTACTTAGAACCTATATCACAGGGAAAATAAAGATTTTTAGCCAAACACAATGGTAATAATGCATCTTCTGTAAGTAGGATTATTCCGCTAGATCTGTGTTCTCTCTGGTCATCACTTATCACCTCTCTCTCTCTCTCTCTCTCTCTCTCTCTCTCTCTCTCTCTCTCTCTCTCTCTCTCTCTCTCTCTCTCTCTGTCTGTCTGTCTCTGTCTGTCTGTCTCTCTCTGTCTCTCTCTCTGTCTCTCTCACACACACACACACACACACACATCTGGTTGGTCCCTTCCGAGCATGAGGCTCGTCTTTTTTTAAACACAGATCAGGACTTTTTTAAACACAGATCAGGACTTGTGTTCAGGCTCTTATTTCTAACCTGGCCTCCCGAGGGTCTCATGCAAAGCAGGCTCTCCGCAGCTGGGGCTGTCAGTAACAGTGCTAAGTTAGAAACACACTTGTGTTTATTTATTTATTTATTTATTTATTTATTTTTTGTCTATGCCCTCTAATCCAGGCATTTGAAAACCAGCCATAACAGCAAGTGTCTGCAGACATTCACTAATTCATTTGCTAAGCTCCTCCTCATTCAGGGGTGCTCACATGTAATAGATACTGCCAGGACCCTTCCTTCTAAAGGAGAGGGATTACAGGAACTTCTTTGGACGCTGGCATTGTGCCTTGATAGCTTATTGAAACCACCTGGCTTCGGACATCCTACTCTGGGTGATTTCTATCATCCTGAGAATTTTTTTCAAACCTACAGAAAAATTGAGGATGTGCGGAGGTCACCTACACAGCTTTCTTCTTCTCCCTGATTTTAAACATTTCTACCTCGTTTGCTTCATCTTTCTCTTGTTTCTCTTGCTGTGTGTGTGTGTTGTGTGTGTGTGTGTGTGTGTGTGTGTGTGTGATCGTGTAAGAATAAATTTCAGTAATAGTGAGGTGTTAGCCCTACACATTTGAGCACTCATTCCTAAATAACATGAGCATCCCCACAAAAGCACCTCGCCATTACTAAACTCCAAACATGTCACGTTGGTGCAATCAGCAGCCCACACTCAGACTTGCTTGGTTGACCCAATGGCGTTCCTAAAGCCATTTTCACTTTTACATCCAGGATCTACCGGAGAACAACATGTCGCCTCTGATGCCATGTAGCCACAGTTTTATTCTAGATAATTCTCCTGTGAGCCTGCCTTCCTTCACTCCCTTGCTAGCTCTTTAATCATGAGGGCATTTGCAAAGAGTCTCCTGTCTGAAAAGGTTCAGTTCACGGAGTGTCCCAATCATCCCCTGTACTTTGATTTGGGTTAAGTGTTTTGAAAATATTTGGGTGACACCAGTTAAATGACGTTCCATTCTTTTTACAGTTTAGTACATAGCATATGCAATACGCATCATTTTAATGATACTAATTTTGTTCACTTAGGTAAGAAGAAATCTGGCAAAATATTTTCATTGGAAAGGTATTTTCTCCTTTTGTAATTTGCAAAATAATAGATGATACTATTGAAATGATATGAATATTCTTTTCCCCGGAAACTTTTCACCCATTGACTGATGGTCATTGGATGACATTTGCCTATGGCCATTACAATGTTGGTGGCAAAATAAAAATTTTCAAGTGTTTTCTATGTGTTCCTTGTAATTCTTTGGGAGAGAGAATGTTTCCCTTCATCCCAACCAATACCACCTCTAAACACAAATCATTATAAACTTCTGATTCTTTTAAAATTCACTCTGTTCTAACCCATAACTTTTTAAAATGTGATAAAGGGGAACCAGTTTAAATCACAGTAAAGTTTGTGACTTCACTATATTATTAAATACTATAATCACAAGGAAGAAGTTATGATGTATAAGAATAATAGGTTTTAACAGCCAGCCTTTACTGAAGAATTAATAACACAGCCCAAATGCCACTGTGCACTCCTCATTATTCAAGCAAAATTTATTCCAATAAATTATAGAAAACCCACCTGCATATTTGATATCTTCAAGGATTTGAGGCTGAGAGGAATTAAGTGTTTCTTCTCATTACTTACCTCCTGTCAGGAACGAGCCAAATCTCCGTCATTTCAGATCACGCTGGGGCTGAAGCTAGCTCACTGTGGGCAGTTAAGGAAAGGGACTGTGGAGACGACTGTGGGTTGCTCATAAATATTATGATGAATGCACGCTCTGGGGTTAAAAGAAGGGTTATGGGGATAGGAAGCCCAGAACACTGTTGGAGTGAAGCTTGCGAGTGGATATAAGATAGCCAAGCTGGCCTGTCTAAGACCAAACATGGGCCCCAAATGGCAAGGCCGGTGTCATCAGGCCTGCTGGATGGCTGCTCTGAGAACACCCCTGGGGAACGCAGTAAGGAAGGCATCACTGTCTTTTCGTGTAGCCTTGCTTCTAATACACATAATTGTAACGGACTGAGTTCTGAGAATGGCTTCTCAAAAGCCCCCATCTGCTTCAAGAAAGAGACGCCCAAGACTGCCCTGGGAGCAAGGAGTTAAATACAAGATGACCAAGTACAATTGCATCTACATCCTGGACAGATGCTAACTTCACGGTAAAGCCCCGAGCTGGACTCAGAAGCATGAGAACAGAGAAAGCCCAGTATAAGAAACAGCTGCCAAAACAGCCGTGAGGTCAACACCTCGGGGGCTAGCGGCCGGTAAGTAAGCCAGCAAAGTCAGCCAGACACAGACAGGAGCAGGCTCCCAAGCCTGACCACTCCCCTAACCCCGTAGGCCACTGTTGAACTGTGTGTGACCTTCTCCCTGGATGGGCCAGAAGAATAAGGGCTAAGTGCAGGGACCTCAGATTGGTCAACAAATTAAATTACATCTTTCCCCAGTTTCTGCCATAAATCCCATGCAAGTCCCTAGATAAAGCAGCCCAAGGGCTTTTGTCTCCTGGGAACACCTCCCACATTCTCACTTTTCCTTAATTTCTTAGGAAGCATGACCCACTTTGCTTGTTCCTGTGTATTCTTCACAGGTATGAGAGAGCGCTCAAGAGCAGCTATGACCTCAGTTGGCTGTGAACGGTCATTGCGTTTCCAGTTCCATAAGGCCTTGGCTCAAGCATCACTGGACCGAGAAGGGTCCTATTGTTCTCCAAAGCAGCTCCAAAGCCAAGGCCACTTGTTTTGCCACGCCTCATAAGCATGGAGTCGGTGCCTTCTTTAGCTCTCAATCCTCCACTACATCTGATCCTTCTGCTCCCTAGAGAGAGCATTCGCTCTCCCACTCAGTCTCACAGCGACCCAGACCTCTGAGACAGGAACGAGGCACCACCCCAGTGGGATGACAGCAGCAAGTATTCACGCCCAGCTAAGTCTAGAATCACCCAGTAATCAGGGCAGCAGCGTTCTCTGCCTTGATCGCCCTCCTGATGTATGTCATTTCAGCCATCTTCCTGTCTCCTCCCCTTCAACCTACCTTCGAATCACCTTCAGCAGTGGCCCCTCTGTCCCTCCCTGCTAGCTAACCCCAGGTGTCCCGTTCCTCCTGGCTTACCCTAACCTCGGGATAAACCTCAGTAGCTCTTCCTCTTTGACCATTTGTTCCTTAAGGCCACGTCCTCGGAGTTTTCTATAGAAAGGCTATTGATCTGTTGTATTGCTCCACCGCTAACCTTGAGACCAGAACTTTGTCCCGTGACAACTTGAATCATGTGCTCCTTTAGGATAGGAAAGCCTGTGGAGTGGAGTCAGGACTGCACATGTGAGGCAGAGCATTCTGACTCCCAGAGCAAGGCCATGAGAAATACTGACCTTCTCAGGAAGGAAACATAATGAATACACAGGGTATTAACTTATAGATCACACACACACACACACACACACACACACACGCACACACTTTCTATTCATACTTCTCCTGCCCACAGAACTTTGAAGAAGACTTGAGTGACACTTGCCATTAAGAAAACAGGGAAAGTTGACAGTCTAACATGGAGAGTGGCAACAGCTTTTCCTGGGCCATTGATCTTCTCTCTTGGAGCGCAGAAGCTGGCCTGAAGTCACGAGCCTGGGAACGCATTGCTGAGCAATTTCTAAAGAGTGCTCACTAGGAAACAGAGGTCCCGCCCCAGCCTCTACCCTAAGCTATGCTGGGCTATATCTTAATATTTTTAAGCATGCGCGTGCGCACGCGCGCGCACACACACACACACACACACACACACACACACACACACACCATTATACCATACGTTAATCCTTTGTGAAGACTTTTATTGGTGAATTGTATTTTTAATTACATTAACAAAGATCCATGAGTGAGTTGAAGAAATACTATGGTTTGAAGGTGTCTCCCTCTCCATATCCCTATGTTCCAACATAGACACAAAACAGTCTTGAATACAGGACTTTTAAGGGATGATTAAGTTGAAGACACTGTCCCTGGGAATGGATTCCTGTTCTTATTGTGAGTGTGAGTTTATTATCACAAGAGCGGGTTTAGTATAAAGCGAGTTCGGGGCCTATGGACCTGCTCTCTTCTGCTCTTTTGTCCTTAGCTCTTGCTAGATCTGAGCCCCCAGATCATAGACATTCACGCTCAAAGGAGAATTGGGTTTCTGTTCTGTGTAAATTACTCAGTCTCTGGCATTCTGATGCAGCTGCACACAGTGTTGAAATGAGAGGAGGATGGAATTAAAAAGGAAAAGACAAAACATGGTCCACTGGGTTTTTAACAATTTTTTTGTTGTCGCTCTTGTTTTTGCTTTTGAGACAGTGTATCTCTCCACAGTCCTGGCTGTCCTGGTTCTATGTACATCAATCTGGCCTCAAACTCACAGAGATCCACAGGCTTCTGCGTCCCAGATGCTTAGATTAAAGGCCACTATGCCCATCTAGACATATTTCCTAAGGAAGCAGACTCAGTCCCATTTGCCCACTCCCATCAAGCGATAGCTATGGTATTCTTCCTCAGTGGGCTCTCAACCAACCTCTTCATCAGCCGGACCTTACAATCGCGTGCTGTGTAGAGAGACCTCAGAGGAGAATGTGCACTAAATCCTGCCCAAACATAGAATGCATGATTCCTTTTTAGGTTTCCAACACATGGAAGTACTGCTGAGATTAACCTTAGAAGATTAGCATCATTATTACACATTGATAGTAACATTGGGCCATCGAGTATTCCTCAATTGATAGATAAAAACACATTCACGTAAGTTGTGTCCTGGGTATGTTCTTTGACATAGGATGCTGGCAGAAATTAGGAAACTTTTTGAATATGTTACATATAATTAAATACTGGTATTTCTTAAGTTCCATTATGGTCTTGGACTGTGTCACACCGAGAACCTCCAAACACCAAATACTTTGGATCTTGCAATAGAAAAGCATTGGGTGAGGTATGTTCTATGTAGCATTAATGGAAGGGTCCCGGCCCTTCATGTAGACCTTCTGGTCCCTTCCCCTTCCCATGGGCCTTATCCGTGTGTCTCAGCACGAAGTCAGCTGGGGTCCAAGCAGACAAAGGGAATGAAGAGCCAGTGAGGCCAGCCTGCTTCCTGGACACAGAACTGTATGTCTGACACCCAAAGAGACTCTTGTTTTATTAACTGGGAGAAGAAAATGGTTATATGAGAATACACAAATTTAAAGTGGCTTAAAGAACTTACTTGATTGAAGACATATCTCAGGTAGAAACTGCTTGCCACATAAACACAAAGACTTGAGTTCAATCCTCGGAATTTGCCCTTGAAAAGATGAGTATATGGACCGTTGATATGGCTCAGCAGGTAAAGGTGATTGCTGCCAAGCCTAATGATAGCCTGAGCTCAGTCACCAGAACTTACATGGTAAAAGGAGAGAACTGAGTCCCTTGAGTCCTCTGACCCCACATGTGTACCATGACAAGCACATGTCCACATATGATAAATAAAGTTTGTAAGCCAGCTGTGGTGGTGCATACTTGTAATTGGAGAAGGGGAGATAAGCAGATCCCTGGGTCTCACTGGCCAACCAGCCTAGCCTACTGGGCAAGCTTTAAGAGAAATCCTGCCCCCTTTCCCAGCAAATAACAAAGGGTGGCATATAAGGAGCTACACCCAAGGTTGACCTCTGGTCTCCATATGTACATACACATACATACCCACATGGATATATGTGTATATGTGTATGTTCATACATGCACACACAAAAAGAATAGAGTTTATTAATTCAAGTTTTAAGAAATCTAGAGGCAAAGAAGTTTGAGAGCATTTGGAGCACATTATCAAGGTCATCTGTGGTTTTGATCTTACTAGACCATCGGCTACAGAAAGCTGGCTTTGGCTGGCGTTTGTCCTCTTGTGGATCAAGAAGACTTCCATATCTCAGTTGCATCAAAAAGCAAAGCAAAAAGAAAAAAAAAACATTTGGGAACTTTTTTTTCTGTTCTTGCCCATCTCTTTTTAGAAGGAAGAAAATCTTTCCCAGAAGTCCTTCCCCGGGAAAATTCCCAGCAAGTCCCCTCGGGGACTACTGACAGAGTTTACACTGTCAACTCCAACTATGGAGAGAGAGAAAAAATGTGCAATGAGAGTTTCTAAGCTGAGCAGCTGACAGCTCCAGCAGAGGGTTGGGTCTGGTTCTAAGACAACAGGATGAGGGGCAGGGTGTGACGTATTCCTCACCCAACGCCAGGAGACGAGGGTGGACCTTCAGAGAAGGGACGTGCATCTGGGCTGAAGCTGCTCTGGTTTAGAGTCAAGACAGGGTGTATTGGCTTTAGACCTGAGGTGGCCCCTGTTTGTCTCATTCTTCCCTCTTCCTGGTTACCCCCAAATAGCAAACGCTTTCTTATGTTTTGTTTTGCTTGGGATATAGGTGCCTCTTTTTGCTTTGCTTGGACAGTTATCACGAAATAGCCCTAAGCTGGCCTAGATCTCATGAGAACAGACTGGCCACACACCGGAGCGATCCCTCTGTGTCTGCCGAGTGCCGCCATGCAATGGAAAGTCACTATAGAGAACACTAGTAAGTCAATCATAGAAAGTAGAAAATAAAGGCTGGGGAGATGGTTTGCTGGGGGAAATACCTGGATGGCAAACTTGAAGATCTCCATCTGCATTCCCTAATACCCACGGGAAAAAGCCAGGCGTGAGTGCCCTAGCCTGTAACCCCAGTAGCAGGTGACAAAAGCCGGCAGATCCCAAGAGATCCCTGGCCAGCCAAGCCTAGCCAAACTGCTCAGCTTCCAGTTCAGGCAGAAACCCTGTCTGTAACAAGGCAGAAAGCTGTAGGAGACACCAAATACTCTGCTGTGGCCTCTGCATAAAAGTACCATACACGTATACCACACACACGTATACCATACACACGTATACCACACACACATATACCATACACATATACCACACACACGTATACCATACACAAATACCACACGCACAAAGGACACAGAACCCTACCATCCTGAGGTAAGTACTATCACTGTTCACAGCTAGGCGCATACTTCTTTAGCTACTGCTGTGTTCATGTGCGTACGTACATGTTATAAAGTATCTTTCTTCTAGTGCTTATTGCTATTATAGCATGCGTAAGAATGCAACAAATATATGGACCTCAATTTAAAAGTTGAACTGTTTTGGAAAAAACAGACTGAACTATTTAGAGAGTAGCCAGCGCTTCTGCCAGAAGAGGCGTGGAGAAACAGACATCATCGTCGTAGAGGAGTTTGGAATGCAGTCAATTGGCAGTTCGCGCTCATCGAGTTTATGCATCAGAAAATGTGAGGTTGTGAAGTCCTTGGGTGAAATTAATATCCATACCAGCGCTTGAAGCAGGAGCGTCATAACCCTCCACACGCAGGCAGGCTCGTGGTTCCAGGCGTAAACGGCTCCTTCCACACTCTGTTCTGAACAACATGGTGGCCTTAGAAGGACTCAGAGCATTAAAGGTCTGTTGAAGTTTGCAAAGCACTCACACACACATGCACCAATTGCATCCCTCAGAGAATCCTTTGAGAGTTCTTGTGATGTTTTCAAGCTCTTTCTAAAAAGCATATTTTCTTAGTAGCAAATGCACTTGAACACTAGCTGAGCATCTGGGACACTGTGCTTTGAGTCTCACGTGTAGCTGACCGCCTGCTGGAGAGCTCCGGGCTGACCTCCTTGACCTCGACCCTTTGATGCAGCTGCTTTGCCGTGGGGATGTTTTTGATGCAGTTCAGGTTCCACTCTAGCGTTCACCAGATCCTTTCTGGTGACACACAACTTAACAGTGATTAAAGACTCCACTTTCTCACCTTGGAGAGTGGTAATAATAATACTTACCTCAGGTATGTATGATACGGATTAAACAAAATATTTTCTTGACTTTTCCTGCAATGTCTATGACATTTCAGTCATTCAGTAAATCACGGTAATGGCAGTGGTGACACTCGTGATGGGGACAGTGGAGGAAAATACACCAAAGGTCTGTACCAAGTGGGCTGGAGACATGCTCTCCACTCCTGAGGCTCTGGGACAGCCACTCCTACATGCAAGCATGGTCAATGAACTTAATCACAGACTTCCGGAACTGGGAAATCTAAAATTACAGGAGACTTTAGAGGCAGGTGGGCACCCTGTTGTTCACAGCTAACTCCTTCCTCTGTGTATTGACTTGGTCAGTTTTGATGGTGTTGATGGCTCACGCCTTTGCTGAGTATTTTCTAGGTGCCTCTGGTTTTACCTAGTATATCAAAAGGATCTAGTTGCTACCAACATTGAATTGGCACATACCCGGGCATTAGTGTTGGTGGCACAGGTTAGGCATGCGGAAAGAGAGTGCTAACAGTAAGAGTAAATCTTTGGCTTAGAAAATACTACGAATGGATTGGAGGCAGAATACAAACTCAGAGAATGGTGGGAGACATGAGAAAGGGAGAGGAGCCCCTTGCCCAGGGATGTGCTTAAACACCCTCGCTAGCAGCAAGGCGGGAATTCCAGCACAGCTGATGGAATCCAATCTCTCTTTTCTGCTACAAACATGCAATTTTCTAGGAGTCTCGGTGGAAAACTTATTGAGAGGAAAATGGCATGTATTAAACCTTGGTATAGCCATGGTGGCTTCTAGTTTACCTTATTGAATTATTATTCCACCCATACACTTTTGAAGCTGCCCTATAATCTCACCTAGGAGAGAGACAAGAGGGGAGGGACACTGAGATGGTATTCGAGGCTGCTGCATTGTATGAGGCACTGAACCCGCTCTTTCTCTCCCCACACTTAACTATATCTCACCTTCTGCTGTCCAGCCTTGGAAGGCCCAGGCCCACACTGGACACGTCTTTGTTTCTGACCATCACTCCTTTTCTCAGCCTTCATGTTTAAGCCGTCTGTACTGACTGGTTGTGTGTGTCAACTTGACCCAAGCTGGAGTTATTACAGAGAAAGGAGCCTCCCTCGAAAAAAAAGCCTCCATGAGATCCAGCTATAAGACATTTCTCAATTAGTGATCAAGTCAGGGAGGGCCCCTTGTGGGTGGTGCCATCCCTGGGCTGGTAGTCTTGGGTTCTATAAGAGAGCAAGCTGAGCAAGCCAGGGGAAGCGAGTCAGTAAGTAACATCCCTCCATGACCTCTGCATCAGCTCCGGTTTCCTGACCTGCTTGAGTTCCAGTCCTGACTTCCTTTGGTGATCAACAGCAATGTGGAAGTGTGAGCTGAATAAACCCTTTCCTCCCCAACTTGGTTATTGGTCATAATGTTTTGTGCAGGAATAAAAACCCTGACAAAGATACTGTCTTTCATAAAGTTTCCAATGTTGCTTCAGACTGGCTTATCTTGAAATTCTTTTCTCTGTCATAGTCACAAGCCACGGTTGAGCCACAAAATACCAGGGCTACTCCTCAGGTTGAGGAGGGTGACAACATGAGTTGTCTCTGTCCCCTCACCAGTGATCAATGCACTAACACAAATATCAAACAAGGAACTGGTGTGCCCCAGGGAACCCTTGGGACACCCGAGGCTACCCACAAGCAGCAGTATCAAGAACACACGGAGTCTCTCGGCATCTTCAAAGCAGGTAGAGACTGCTAGCTGCCACTGCCAAGTGTTCTCGGGTAGCATCACCCGGTGTGGAAGGAACTGGAGTGGGGACGTTTGATGTTCCTTCTCTTGTCTCTCCCAACCCCATTCACTACCGTCATCCCTGGGAAGAACGGAGAGGAAAAGCAGCCACGCGGTTCTATGAATTAGACACAAGAAAAGTCAGGTACCAGCCGTGCCGACAGAGTAAAAGATGATAGCTCTTAAGAATGGCTTTGTTTGTCTCCAATGCTATTATGTGGTTTAATGGAAGACTTCTCCGGTCTGTGAAAAGGAGGATAGAAGCAGATGATAACTCCAGTCTATTGATGGAATTTTAAGCTCTTTTGGTACAAGATGTCCTAAGAAGTGCCCAGAGATCATGTGCAGTGAGGTTTACTTTGAATATGAGACCTGCTGGGCTCAACATTCACATGCACAAACACGCATACACACACATACACACACACACCACCACCACCACCACCACCACTCTACAATGTGTGTGTGTGTGTGTGTGTGTGTGTGTGTGTGTATGAGAGAGAGAGAAAGTGTGTATGTGTGGTATGTGAGTGTATGTGTGTGGTTGTGTGGGTGTGTTACACACACAAAATGTGTAACCAGCAGCGGATGGCAAAACATTTGTCCATGGTGTTTTAAAATTTATAATTCCATCTTGCATAACAACAGGTTGGTGGACATTTGACACTCTTTTCTACAACTGTGGGCTTAGTAATCAGCTAGGAGGGAAAATTTGATTCTGGCTTAGTGTCGCCATGGAAGCATATGTCTGTGCCTTTCCTGTGCTGGTAACATATCCTGCTCAACAGATGGGGCAGGGGCCTAGGCTGAGGCCCGAAGAGGAATCCTGGGGTTTATACTCTGCGGCACAGACATCTCTAACAAGGGCTTGACTGTCTTTCAGAGTTCTCTGCTGTTTTGTACTTCACTAAGTTTATTTGAAAAAACTATAAATACTTCATTCCTTGAATACAGGCCCATGGAAGGAAGGGAAAAAAGAGTCCTTGATACTCTCTCTTGAAATCATCGAGCTATATGATATTAAATTTGAGATACCATCATTATAACTTTTAGCCTCAAAATTGATATGGTAAACTTAGATTTTCCTCAAATCAAGATTGAAAAGAGTCACTTTCCAAAGGTGCAGTATGAAAAGGGAACATTGTGTGTGTGCTCATATGTGTGCTTTTGTGTGTGTGTGTGTGTGTGTGTGTGTGTGCGTGCGCGCGTGCGCACACCCTCCTGTGTACCCAGGATATGAAAAACATCTCTCATAGGCTGGCCAATCAATTGTCTCCTGTAAAAGTCACAAGCAAGAAACAGCGAGGGAGTGAGGAAGGAACCTGGCGTATGAAACCATAAACGCCCCCAAATAGGTAAAATTCTGCTTTATCCTTCCCCCACGGACATATATGGTTATTTCATAAGCTTGTTGTCTCCTTTTTGATTCTCATAGCCAACACTATGGCTACATTAACATTTGATTATCTGTGAATGAGGCACATAACTCTACCTGCTGGGTGTTGTATTCCTCCTAGGTAACACACTCCTGTGCCGATGGATACCACAGCATTGCTTAAACAGGCGGGGGGCGGGGGGGGGAGGTTGGGGAGGTTGGGGAGGTTGGGGCATTTAGGGACCTGAGAAAACTCTCTTGTGACACTGTTCCTGTGGAGACCTGAGCAAACATCTACTGACCCCAGATATGGAATTGACTATAAGCAAAACTAAGGATGTCACCAAACTCTGGCTTGGAAAATTCATGATTGTTAGATGAGGGTGACTTACAGCCATATGGATAAGGGGTTGCTTACAGGTACAGAAATGTCACAAAGCCCACTCCAGCATTGTGACCGTTCACAAAAGCTGGAAACCTGGAACATACTGCACAGCCTACTGGTTGGAATGTCCTTCCCTGGTAGCTCAAGTTGGTTTGAGTTCCACTGGTCCCCTGCTTTCTTCTAGCAGCTCAGCCTATCTAAAAGTGTCTCAGAACAGTCCTTAAGGCTTACGTATACACGGTGATGTTGTAGCCAAAGAATCTGATCAGTAGCTTCAGGAACTTCCTGACGCTGCTGAGTTGTTCAGTTCCTGGGCTTAAGGGATTTCTCTGCAGAATGGAATGGTTCACCTCCTCCTAGAACATCCTGTGTATTTATGAGCTTCAACCTAAGATGTGTGGGAAAAGGCTGAACACTGGTCATTTTGAAAGTATCCAGGTTCTAATATGTACCCTAGCATGAAGCTATAGTTAGACACACAGTTAACACTTCCTGAGTATGTTTCTGGATACAGCCCTCATATTAGTGCATTCTGTACATGAGATTGCTTTATCCATTCTGCTGAGATCAGAATCTCTTGGGGCAAGGCATAATTACTGACTTTTAGTGTTCTCCTGTGTTTATTTCAATAATTTTAATGCACAGTTAGAACCTCTTAAGAATTTGTGAACAAAGATTGAAATTATATTTGTTCACCCATTATATACTTAAGACCCAGCACTTGGCATAGGGAAAGTAATCAATGTGTGTTTTAAGTTAATTAGTGATACCATCCCATAAAATATGATGTAAGGTAAATTAGCAAGTAACACAATAAGTTATAAACCACAGAGGAGGAGGGGAGCCCATTGTCAAAGAAAAGTGAACACATCAAACTAAAACAACTACTGTATGACTCAGCAGTCCCACTAGTGGTATATTTCTAAAGGAGGTGGAATTGATTGAGTTGAAGAGATACACTGGCCACAATAACCAAGAAGCATGATCAAAGGGCTGATGAAAAGGCTCAGAGGGTAAGAGCACTGACTGCTCTTCCGAAGGTCCTGAGTTCAAATCCCAACAATCACATGGTAACTCACAAACATCCCTAATGAGATCTGACACCTTCTTCTGGTGTGTCTAAAGACAGCTACAGTGTACTTAGCTATAATTATAAATAAACCTAAAAAGAATCTTTAAAAAAAAAGCATGATCAATCAAGATACCTATCAACAGATATGTAGATAAAGAAAGTGTGGTAATATGAGGCATAGATCCACAATGGAATATTATCCAGCAATAAAAAATGAAATGAAGCATGGCATCGGAACAGCATGAGTGGAGTCAGTGTACTGCCTGGGGTTAAATAAAATAAAATAAAGCTAGTCACAAGGCAAGCTGCACGTGGTCTCTCATGCAGAAGCTAAGCCATTGATCTCAGATGTGCAGAGCCCACTAGAGCCCAGGTTGGGTAGTTCAAAGTCAGAAATAAAGTGAGTTTGGAAATCAGCTTCCAAAATAATTAGAAGTACTAGCACCTAGTATTCTATAGCACATAAAGTTATAACAACTGTTATATGTCTCAAAACAAATAGGAGGAACTCAAAGTTTCCCAACGCAATATGCTAATTATACTAATATAATATTTCACATTCACGCAAGGAACAAATTATCACACTGCATCTCATAGACACATATAATTAGCATGTCAACTTATGTTATTGAATAATTAATTACGTCTAACCAGTGACGCAACTAGCAAATGCCTCTGTAGTAACTTCCAGAAGCCTAACGCTAAAGAGGGCTGCTTGTTCACACTTACACATGTGGCTGTCCTTGTCCACACACAGAAAGGCACTGGACGCTCCAAAGAAAACAAAGTCTGTCATAAATGAAGACAACAGACTCTTGATGGGAAACAAACAAACAAATAAAAAAAAGGGTCTCATGATTTCTAAAGCTCAGTGACTTGGTGTGTTCTTGAGTCTTTCAGCTGCTTGCTGCAAGCATAGAAGGACTCTCTATTGCTTTGAATTTTCTCCTGTTTGACAACGTCCTCACACATTTTTGGTAAACAGTCAATGAATACTCAATAGCGTTTATGTCTGAAAAGTTTTCCTCATCTCCAGGCGTCCCACAGCCCTGTCAGCCCAAGGTTCTGTCAGACCGGTATCCTTCAAGATGGTAGCCAAAGGGAGCGATATTCATTGACTGCTTCAGTCAACTGTTTCTGTAACACTGCCATGTAAAGACCCTCCCCCCATCACAGGGCTTCACGGCTGGAAGCATTTAATTCACACACTGGCAGGCAGGGCAACAGTTTGACTAAAGTAGCCTGGCAGCTTTACCTCACACCCCAGCTCAGCAGCGTGCACTGAAAGCTGATCCACTCACTCAGCGTGAGGCCCAGGTAATCCACTCAAACCTCTGACTATCTTCAGAATCAACTTCAACAACTCTAAGCTGAAATGAACCCTTTCCTCCTGTGATGGTTTGTGTATGATCAGCCCAGGGAGTGACCCTATTAGGAGGTGTGGCCTTGTTGGAATAGGTGTGTCACTGTGGGTGTGGCCTTAAGACCCTCACCCTAGTTGCCTGGAAGTCAGTCTTCTACTAGCAGCCTTCAGATGAAGATGTAGAACACCCAGCCCCTCCTGCACCATATCTGCCTGGATGCTGCCATGTTTCTGCATTGATGACAATGGACTGAACCTCTGAGCCTGTAAGCCAGCCCCAATGAAATGTTGTCTTTTATTTTAAAAAAAGAGAGAGAGAGAGAGAATCAACTTCAAAAATCAAAATGAATGAGAGGAAGGTATCCGTATGCCCCACTAAGAAGGCAGGACCAGCAGATGAATAGTTCTGTCAGTGAGAAGCTGGGCATTCAGTTTACTAATGTGGAAAAAGATACAGTGGTGTACAAATCGAGAATCCCTGACAGAGATACCAGCAAGCACCATAGGCCTCTACGTGCACAGCTCTCCCATTGCTTCTCTTAAAACATCAAAGTCATACCCTGACTACTAGAATTCAGATTTTGATCATTAGAAGCTCATATTAGTTCAACTAAACCTGGTTTAGTAGAGAGAATGTCTTGTGTCTATGTGGATGTGGCGTTTGTCAATAAAAATCTGATGGCCTATGGCTTGGGCAGGAAACAGGAGGCAGGACATCTGGGAGGAGAAAGGCCCCGGGGATAGAGCAAGGCATGGAAAATTCTCCAGGGACGATGGGATGAGCTCAGACAGTGATGACGGAGTCAGCACAGGTGGACCAGACACGTAGCAGAATGTAGATTAAAACAAATGAGTTATTTTAAGTTGTGAACCAGTCTGAAGAGTCTGGCTATAGAGTCAAATTATTTGTAAATATATATTTTAGTCTGAGTCTTATTTCTGGAAACACAGGGCTGCGAGGAAAAACCCAGGCCTAACGTCTATGATGTGACCTTAAACGGGTTGCAGAGTCCCTGAGGGTTTGCTTACTAAGCTGGGTTTGGGATGCAGCAGTTTCATCTCTGTGCAAGCTGACAGCCATACTCACCTCTCGGAGTGGCAGCAAGGGGTACGAAAATGAGAGAGAAACATCTGATACACGCTAGATCGATGCATTCCCTTCACCAGTCTGTGTAGGATCTGTGACCCACTGTTCATTTTCTTATCAACAGAAAAGAAAGAAGAAAGACATATTCCAGCATGGTCTTCAGATACACATACATCTCTGTATGCTGACCATGTGTGCATTTCTATCTAGCTATCTAGCTATCTATCCATCAATCTATCCATCCATCTATCCATCCATCATCTATCCATTCACCCATCCATCTATCCATCCATCCATCTATCCACCCATCCATCCATCTATCCATCCATCTACCCACCCACCCATCCATCCATCCATCCATCCATTCATCCATCCATCCATCCATCCATCTATCCATCCATCAACCCATCCATCTATCCATCTATCCATCCATCCATCTATCCATCCACCCATCCACCCATCCATCCATCCATCCATCCATCCATCCACTCATCTATCTGTCTATCCATTTTTAGAGACACTGCAATTCTCTCATTAGTGACCTGGCAGTTTCATGTGAGAAAGAAGGACAGTCGACATCCTGTCCCTCCCTCTAAGCTAACTGAGATTCGTGCTATGCTTACACATCCTTGGCTCTGCGAAGCACTTCCCAGCCCTGCTCTGCTCTCTGCCAGGCTGGGCCCCATCCTTGTGCTCTGTAGCATGTGCTAAGTCTCCACAGTAACGTCCATCCTGCCAACTAGCACTTGTATCCTTGTGTGGATCTCTGATGCACTGGAAACAATGGTCTGAGCCAGGCGTGGTGACACACATTAGCTACCCCAGCACTTGGAAGGGAGATGCAGGAGGAGGAAGAGTTCCATGCCAGCCTGGGCTACATACTAAAAGCCTGTTCCAAAAGAAAAAAATCAGAGCTGTCTTCACTCAATAAAACATGGGAGACACTGATGGTTTCTCTCCGTTTGTCCTGGCCAGCATCCAACTCTTATCGTCTTTCCTTAGCAAAACTATTTTTATCTCTTGGTTTAGTCTTAACTAAAATTAAAGTTTCCCTGGGATCCTGTGCTAAATTAAACAACACATTCCCCCCACCCTGCTTTTCCATACGACAGTCTGAGTTGGGCTTGGGACTCCCAGAAACACTTCTGGCATGTCCAGATACTGAGCCTGGGAGATATCTCCAATCACATACCTAGAATACGAAAGTGAGAGAATTATTTCTGACGCCTGGTTGGAGTTATGACTTAGGTTATTCTTCAGAGAGAGAACTATGCAGGCAGAGCATAACCTGTTGCTCTGAAGAGCCTGAGAGCACAGACAGGAGCTTGGGGGGGAGGGGCAGAAGCAGACCCTGAGGCATGTGGAGGCCCCTGAAACCCACTTCCCCAGCCTCATCCCCCCCAGCGTGGGAATCGCCATCCCCATCCCAGAGGACCAAACGCAGGGAGCTGGCAGCGATGGGAGAGGAGAGTCAAATAGCTCAGCTTCCTCCCAAAGCTGATGCAGATTTTTAGGAGTGAGTGGAACTCATTAGTACCATGACATTCCCGGTGTGGGTCTAGTCACCAAGCTGCCTGTGGCCTTTGATGCTGGCACACCACAGCTGTTCTTACATGTCTGCTCTGAAAGCGAGATCAGACACCTAATCCTTTCCCACAAGCCACCGCATGTTAGCCTGTCTCTTCCTCTCCAGGCTCCCAGAGCCTCCAGACTTGTCTTCCTCCCCACCCCCACCCCACCCCCGCCCCACATAACTCAGAGGGGATTTTCTTTTCTCTGTCTTGTATTTCAACAGCTTCATAAAACTCTACATGATTAAGGGATTTCAGACACCAGTGCCATATTATACAACTTACTAAATAATTAATCATCTAAGCCTCCATCTACATTCCAAAGACATGGAGTAGGAACAAAGAAAATGGGTCTTATTGGATCACACAAGGACAGTGTGGACACTGACACTTTCCAGAGGAAGGACGCTCCCACGGCCAAGTTGTGAGTGACAAGTTGCTGTTCAGAGTGACACTTGTGACAGACGTGGTACCTGGATGCTGGGCCTCTACACATAAGAACTGCAACACTCAAAGGAAAGACATAATTGAGTCCAGCATGGCTCTAAGGCTCACTCTGGAAAAATCAAGAGTAGCTAAGAGCTGGGTGTCCAAGAAGATCGAGTTGCCCGTTCAAAATCTGGACATTAGAGGCAGGAGGATCCATCCTGAGTACTGCGTGCACACACTGCACCTCATGTTTACAAAAACCACTTTAGAGACATTCATGTACCATACCACATGGTCATCAATACGATTACCAGAGATTTAACAAAAAAAAAAAAAAAAAAGGAAATACTAAACCTTTTACATACATAATTAGGGCAGAAATGTCCTAGTCACTGTTTTAACCAAACACATCATAACACACAGCAGATAACAGATACCCGATATGTATTTATCAAATGAATGGATGGGAAGAAAGCAAGGATGAACTGGGACACAGCAGGTGCGTATGTCCCAACCTCACCACGTAAGATGACAGGGCACTGTCGCCTTTTCCCATTTCCGAAAGCTTACTTAGACTGCATTAGTACGTGCTGCTTTTAAATGGTATTTTAAGGCAGGATTATTGTAAGAAAGCTTTATGAGAAATTAGTACTCTATGCTGTCCTGGAGAGACAGATCAAAGTGCTATTGAGTTCTCCGGACAGCAGTCCATATTATCCTCCTCGTAATGAAGCCATCCAACAAGATGAACGAACGGGAAGGAAAGGAAGAACCTCACGGTTCTAGGCAAGAAGGACACTCCTCATTCCTGAGAGTTCAGCCCTACCGAGCCAGGGCCCGTGAAATGCTAAGGCATCTCATTAAGGTGCACACAGTGATGTCTCCCAGAACATTCCAAAGTCGAATTGCTGCTTGCTCTGCTTCTAACCCAAGGCACTTCCCAGGCAATACACGGCTCCCCGAGGCATGTTGCATTCACGCCCACTCTCTGTTATTCATCCAGATGCTCCACTGTGGGGTTTTTTTTTCTTTTGATGCTGCACAGCTGTCTTTATAGACATGGAGATGTCAGAGGCAGGCTCCTTATACCAAAAGAATTTAGAACAAGGTAAGGCTGCTCCTATCCTAGCTACGGTGCCACGATGCTTACCCGTGAACGTTTGAAGCTTTGCCTTCCCCCTCTGAACCCTCCCTTTTAGAGTCTTTACCACTCCATGCCACCCTCCCCAGTCCCACCCCTAAACTTCCAGCCCCTAGGCTAGGGGTGTAGCTCAGTGGAAGGGAACTTGCCTAGACTACATGAGGCCTTGGGTCTAATCTCTAGCATGGCAAAAAATAATAATAATAATGAAGTCTTATCTGCATTATAGATTTCATATTTCATCAGTCACTAAACATTGACCATGAGGTGTATGAATTTCTCTAAAGTGGCCTTGTTAAACATCAGGTGAAATGTGTGCATTATTTATTGTAAGATGCTCCTGCCTCTACTGCCTAGATGTTGAGTGGGTGACTCCATCTTCTTGAAGATCCGGCCCTTAGCTACTCTTGATTTTTCCAGAGAGAGCCTTAGAGTCATGCTGGTCTGTATTATATCTTTCCTTTGAGTGTTGGAATTTGGATTGAATGAGAATAATTAGCACTTCCTGTCAAGGAGTGGAGATACAATGTTGGTCACATCTCCTGGCGGGTAGACAGAAGAGTGGATATTGGCTGTGGGGAAGGGAGGAGATCACACTCAGATCCAGGCTTCAGTTGCCTGCTCAGCCCCGGCCTGGCTCCTCATCTACAGACATCTGAGCCTGCTAACAGATTCTGCTCTCACGCAAGCGGCTGGGAGTTAGTTCCTGTTGCTGCCCGTCACTAGATCCCAGTTTTAAAAGTGGACTGTATACTTTGTGGCGAACTTTTACACTTCTTATATATGGTTTTCCTGGGTTTAGTCACAGTGTGGTCGGGTGAGGGACTAGACACGCAGTAATGAAGCGCATACAGATACTGCTCCAGTTAGGCCAAGTTAAGTAGTTTGTAGAGATCCCCTAAAACTAGTTAAGAGGATGATAAATAGTTACCAGCAAATGTCCTGAAACCCACAGCATCCTCGAGATGGGCTGTGAACCCTTGGGGTCTCTGCGGAGCGATCCTTTGCTCGGCCAGCTTTTCCCTCCCCCTCCGTGGTTTTCACCTTGTGAACTCCTCTCTCTCCTATGAATCTGAATGCTCCCTAAGCACTTCCCTCCTCACAATCCATTTGTCAACAGCATACAGAACTGATCCCCAGAGCTGTTTCCAAGGCAGGTTTATGTCTGATGGTTCCCCTTTGCCTCGGTTTCCCTCTCCTCCTCCCCTCCCCCATTGCACTCCATGCTAACTGCCTATGATGGTCCCTTTTCTGCGTTTTGTTTCCTGCTGACGTCACACTACACAAACATGGGTGCATACATAGACATGTGGCAAGAACTGCGGTTTTTTTTTTCTTTTATAGAAATGAGATCGTATTTTGCCGGCTTTTCTGTGTCTTGTTTTTCTCATCCAATAATATGTGGAAATCCCCTCTGGTTACCTGTTATGAATCCCGTTCTTGTTCGCCTAGTGGGTGTATGATATCACTCAGGAAGAATATTCTGCAATTCATTCAGTCTTTCCTGATGGGAGACATCCATTCCTGCCTCTGCTTTTGCCCAGTTAACACTGTCATAAACACCCTTAATTCATATCCCTAGGCCTGGTGCTATTTTTTTCTGATCACTTCTCCCAAGTAATATTTGCTGGGATCCAGAAATATATCTATTTTTATTTTAACAACAATTTTCATCTATCTTCAAAGGGGTTGTAATAATTCCTGTTTCAACAGCAAACTGTGAGGCTATTATCCGCATGCCTAGAAGACACAGAAGGCATCTGAGAGTGTGGGCCACTCTCCGACCTTGACTGCCCACTTCTTGCTTTGCGACTCCTTGGCCTGTGGTAAATGTAAACACCATCTTTAATTCTCCCTCAATTCCCTGTAAAACTCACTGTCTATCTTTTTACCTAATGTTTCTCTTCTGGTCAGTCTGTAGGAACCCTCCATATAGAAAGCCTTATTTTATCCTCTGCATCATAGAAATCTTTCCAAATTGATTTATTTGTTGTTTTACATACATACTGTATTTTATATAAAAAGCTTTTTTTCAGCTCTATACAGCTTATGTTTTTTAAATCTTTTTGTACATGCATGTGTGTGTGTGATCATATATGTGAGAGGGCACCCATTCACACGTGCTAGTGCATGCCTCTGGAAGTCTGACAACAGTTTTATGTGTCCACCTTTGCCTTTCACCTTTGGAGGGATACGGTTTCTTTGCTCCCCACTACATACGTGCAGCTGGCTTGGCCACAAGCTTCCAGAGATTGTCCTGTCTCTGCCTCCCACCCTGTCATGGGATCTCTGGGATTACAGACCCACAGCCCTGCACCCAATTTTACATGGCGTCTGCGGATTCAAACTCCAGTCCTAACACCAGCTTAGCAAGTGCTCCCACACTGAGCTCCTAAATCCCCATCTGTGACTCAGTCGGTTCCGAACATCAAATCATGTTGATGGCCTCCTTTCTCCTGCAAGAGGTGTGTGGATATCGCTTAGATTTTTCTCCAAAGCGTTTGTTTTTTTTTTAATTGTTCTATTGTCTACATTTATTTCATTGCTCTGCCTGGTATTAATAAAAAAAAAACATTCAAAACTTGAAAAAACAAAAAGAAATGTGTATCCTTTCATTGTTCCACTAGGGCACTGTATGTGACATGCTTGTGGCTTTGTCATATGTGACATGCTTCTGACTGTGTTATATGTGACATGATGTGGCTGTGTCATATATAGCATGCTTGTGGCTGTGTCATATATGCTTGTGGTTGTATCATACATGACATGCTAGTGGCTGTATTATATGTGACATGATGTGGCTGTGTCATATATAGCATGCTTGTGGCTGTGTCATATATAGCATGCTTGTGGCTGTGTCATACATGACATGCTTGTGGCTGTGTTATATGTGACATGCTTGTGGCTGTGTTCTATGTGACATGCTTGTGGCTATGACATATGTGACATGCTTGTGTCTGTGTCATATGTGACATGCTTGTGGCTGTGTCGTATGTGGCATGATGTGGCTGTGTCATATATAGCATGCTCGTGACTGTGTCATATCTGACATGCTTGTGGTTCTGTCATACATGACATGCTTGTGGCTGTGTCGTATGTGACATGATGTGGCTGTGTCATATATAGCATGCTTGTGGCTGTGTCATATATGCTTGTGGTTGTATCATACATGACATGCTAGTGGCTGTATTATATGTGACATGATGTGGCTGTGTCATATATAGCATGCTTGTGGCTGTGTCATACATGACATGCTTGTGGCTGTGTTATATGTGACATGCTTGTGGCTGTGTTCTATGTGACATGCTTGTGGCTATGACATATGTGACATGCTTGTGTCTGTGTCATATGTGACATGCTTGTGACTGTGACATATGTGACATGCCTGTGGCAATGTCCTCAATGTCCTTCAGCCCTCAGGACAAGGAAAAGAACCACTTGCTATTTGCTTGTTGGCTATAAATTGGGTCCAGGCTCTGCAGATTTTTATGTTAACTTGTAGGCTTTCTCCAATAAAAATTTCAAATTATTTCTGTCCAGTGGTACAGTTTAGCTTCCCAACAGGCCACCAGCCAGTTGGTCTCTTGGTAATATTGCTTCGGAATGCCTTTCCCAACAGGCACACATCTCTGCTCTCCAAACACCCTTCAGCCCAGCTTCTCGCCTGTTGGTTCCCTCACTTGTGAGTGGTATAAATCTTAACTCTCTGGTCCCTGTTCAATTTCTTTTCATAGAAGACCCCTGTTTTCAGCAATCACAATTTGAAACTGGAAGGCAGTTGTGTGTCTACTGTGAGGGATGTTTCATTTTATTTCCCTCCGTATGAACGGGCATTTGTGCCAGCTCCATTTATTAAATAGTATTCCACCCCTTCCCCTTCCCCTTCCCCTTCCCCTCCCCTTTCCTCCCACCCTAAATTGCAATGCTTGATTATTTCAGCCCCCAAAGAAACCCTAGTACGCATAGTACATGCAGAAGGTACATTTTTGTAAATAGTGTATATCCAGCCAGGTACTTGGGAGGCAGAGAGGGTGGATCTTTTCCATCAGATTTTGTATGATATTCTGATATCTGAAAACCAGTTACTTTCGGTTACTTTTGTCTCAGTTTTTCTCCTCTGTGCATAAGTATTTTTCCTATAAATTTTAAGGGTTTTTTCTTCCGATTCTACAATTAAACTCATTTTAGGGTTTTACTGAATCTTCCACGCGTGCCCGTTTGACCGCCGTCCGGGCGAGCGTGGTGTGTGCAGGTGCCGAGCCTGCCTCCCCTGGACCACGCCGCATTCCCACAGCTCAGCCTGTGCTTTATGTCTTTCAATAACAATTTTATGGTTTCTTTATGCAGGCCCCACATTTTGTTATCCTTACTGCTAAGTATTTTGTAGATGTTGCACAAGGAATGTTGTTTTTCTATTTCCATTTGCAGATGATGATTTTTGCCACAACAGAGAAAAACAATTTATATGTTATATCTCTATGTTGTGTACAAATGCCCTAATAAATTCTCGTTGTTTTTAAACAGTTCATTTGATTTCATAGTCTGGCCTGGAGTGCTTTTTGAGGAAGAAAAAAAAAAACTTTTAAAAGAAATACAGATAGCCCATATGATTTCCTGTCTATCTCTACATGTTTATTTCA
Organism: Apodemus agrarius; assembly: GCA_964023405.1. Lineage (NCBI taxonomy): Eukaryota > Metazoa > Chordata > Mammalia > Rodentia > Muridae > Apodemus > Apodemus agrarius. The sequence continues at coordinate 15,603,767 of OZ030016.1, read as the reverse complement.
ACTAGCAACCTATCCATTAAAACATTCCATACTTTTATCCTAGTGCCCTAAAGTCATTGTGTAAGCTCCTTCTGAAAGAGAAGGAAGAGTCTTGCAGGAATCAATCTACCAGGAGGTTAAGTACTACAAGTCGTGGGAGACAGTCCAGATGGACCCGGAAAAAATGAGATCTTTCACGGGAGCCCAGAGATGAACAAAATACCATCCTCATCAGTTAGGAAAAGGGCCACATGTTAGTGCTCAGGGATGCAAAACAACGTTTTTGAAATCTTAAAAACAAAGAAAAGTAAGAGAGAGCATAGGAGCAGGTTAGGATGGGGAACAAGAAATAAGTTCGGTCAAGAAGAGGTTTCAGGGGGCTGTGATATTTACACAGCAGCCCCCAAGGCCTGAATTTGTGCAGCCTTCATGAAGGCACTGGAAACCCAAGAATCCAAATGATTCTGGAGCGCTGTGTACATCTTTTAAAGAAGGCCGTGGCTTCATGGGAGCACTTTCCGAAGCTCGCCCTTGCGGTGGTAAACCCTGTCTCTGATTACCCTCTGCTTCATCTTAAGCACGTCCTTTGTGGTATTCTTGACTGTAAAGTCAGTTTTATCTTTTTGAGGATGCAGCAATAGGGGTTGCTTCATTTCCTACCAGTCCTTAAAAATAAAGTAAAAGGGAAAATATGGTCATCATCTTTTTCTTATGTAATAAGAAGCCAAGACTCGGTTTTTATGTAATTTAATCAGAGTGTTTTACAGTCTGTAAAATCAGTTGCCTTCTGAATTCAAAAATGGTGTTTTCCCCAGGAGAAAAAGATTCACCAAGAACACGGGCTTTTCAGATCCATTTGCTTGTGGTGTCTGCGATGTTGGAGGAGGCATTTACGGCTAGCCTGTGCTTGTTCTAAATGTCACAAGCAACAGACTCTTAACATTAGAGAGAATGAATATCTTCATTTAACATCATCTGAGTCAATATTGTTGCAAAAGACATTTGCTCGGTCTCATAAAACACCAATTCCTTCAGCCTGGAGACACAAAAGAGCGGCGAAACACTCCAATATCGTTTTTCATGGGTCCGAGAAGAGAAACTCGGCAGAGAGAACAGCTGGATCCTCTTTAGGCTTTGAAAAGAACACGGAGCCTCCAAACAGGGAGCACACACCCGCTGATATGAAGCCCCGACACATATACAGCAGAGGACTGCCGAGTCTGGCCCCAGAGAGAGAAGACGCACCTAACCCTCAAGAGACTTAAGGCCCCAGGGAGTAGGGAAGTCTGGTGGGTAGGAATCAGGGATGAGGGTGAGGACATCCTCTTGGAGACTGGTGGCAGGGGAAGGTATGGGATGAGGAACAGTCAGAGGGTGGACCAGAAGGGAATAACAACTGGACTATTAAAAAAAAATTAAAGAATAAAATTTTAAAAATGCTAAAGATGAAAAATAAAGAAATAAAGCACCTACTTTCCCTCTGCTCAAAAACAGAAGAAAAAAGACCACTAGTCTGCTGTCTTCTTCTCACCTCCTAACATTTCTCTCCGAAAGACAACCAGGGTCTCTCTGTCCTCCTGGCTGGGCATGCAGTCCAGAAGGCCAGGATCCCTGTGGTATGGTTATGGTTTTTCATCTCCCTTCTCGCTCCTGTCTCACACTAAGTGACTTGGCCAGTGAGAAAGTGTTCTCTGGCCTGTCCATCACAGGCATGGGCTATTCCTCAAGTAAATTTCAAAACCCACTGCTCACCTTGCAGCCGTGACTGTGAGAGAGCACACAGCCATCTATCCCCCCCACCCCAGTTCCCACACATTTCTAAAGAGAGTACAAGATACCCATCATTTGACAAACCACTGAATAATAGTAATATCTCGCCTAGATCTGCCTTCCTCTTAAGGTCTAAAGCCCTGATTGGGAAATAATCCACTCACCCGTTCGCTGTCTGGTTATTAAAATTCAGAGCAATAGAGCATCTCCTGCATGTGAGACAGCAGAAGTTAACAGGTCACCATCACCTGGTACGCCATATTCCTTCCACTTCGTACTGATGAGGAGAGAAAGACAGGGCACATTAGTGGGGCACTGGAAGGGAAAGATGCCCCCAACCCCGTGGTCTGCCTAAAGCATTTCACCTAAAGCTGAGAGTTAAGAATTCCCAGGACAGTTTACAGATTCGTTGTGAGGGTGGCCTGCAGAGCAGCACCGATCCTTACTTGCAAGGGTATGTCAAACAAGAATAACCTATCAGTGAGCTGTGCGTAAGACCTAAGCCCACTTGGCCTTTGTCCCTTTCCGGATGTGAACCTGCAGTTTTATAGGACTCTCACCAGCCCCTGCATCTACAGTAAAGGATGTCTCTCAAAACTCTTGTTGCAACCTTGACTGATCACTGTTTTATTTGATCAAATTGTAACCCCACCCAACGCATCCTCAGGAACCTTCCTCTGACCTCATTTATCAAAGAGAAGAGAAAAAAAAAAAAAGGTTCCCTCAGAAACCCTGCGGAAACTTCAGAACCTACCAAAGCAGCAGGTATCCAGCTGCGGTGAGAAGCCCACCGCTACGTCTCTCCGTTAACTTTTACACCAGAATCTATGTTAAAATCTCCTATTAAACCCTGACTCTGCTTCATAATGGCTCATCCTGAAAAACCTTTGCTGTGTTGAAGGTAAGAATCCCAGCTTTATCTGGACAGAGGGAAGTGTCAGAAAAGCTATTCAGGGAACAGCATGGGCCTGTGCCCCAGCTCCCACAGCCACAGACAGCCCCAACATCCATAAGTTGTTGCTGGCGCTGGACCTACCTACCAGCTGGAGACACAGTGTGAACAGGAACTGCCTCTGCCCCTGCTTTTGCAGTAGAACAGCTCGCTGGCGTCTTTTAGCCTAGTGGTTATCGGCTAGCATAGTGGTATAGAGCATATCTCCGGCTGACATGATTTGGTTTTGTTATTAGAGTCTAAGACACAGAAGCAACAGATGCCATAAACGCCTATAGTATATAGGATAGTTCCAACAGTGAATGAGTCCTAAAGCTAAGAATACTGCTAAGCCTTTTGTTTCATAGTTCACACACTGTGACCTTCTAAGATCCGGACAGGTCAGTGTCTGTGAATAGCATCTTATTCCTGGGGATGCTAAGGCTTAGCCCTGGTTATAAACATATAAAACATTTTTTTAAATAGTAGGGAGGTCATGGGGAGTAACGCTGAATTAGCTGACCATTTCTTGTGGGTAAGTGAACTAAGCCATCGTGAAGAACCATGTGGTCTGGGGCTGGGGGAAACGCAGTGGGTCATAGACAGAGCCCAGGCATGCGTGCCAGGCAGGTTTCCCACTCTGATGCTCTAAATCCTATTGACACTCAAAGCCATGAGCCAGCGAAGTAAAATATTTCCTTAGCGCTGACCATTGCAAAGGGCCACGCTCATGCTTTTTGAGAAGCAAGTGGATTTGTAAATACACACACTAAACTTTCAGCACAAACTGAAGGAAATGAAGTCAAGTCAACTGAAATAACATTCCAAGCTAATAAAACAAGACAAGTGTTCAGAATACCCCCACCCATTTTAGGGACAATCAGCCACCACAGCTAGTAACACAAGGCTATGGACACTAACATGCTAAGGCCTAGACCCATCCTTGTAAATAGCTAAACTTATCTCTCTTTAACATATGTCCACGCACAGGCATGCACGCACGCACACCACAGTTTATACATATATAAAATCTATATTATTTACTGTCATTGAATTGTCAGCAGAAAAAAAAAAGATATCCTGTTGTGATGGTTTGTATATGGTTGGTTCAGGGAGAAACCCTATTAGGAGGTGTGGCCTTGTTGGAGTAGGTGTGTCACTGTGGGTGTGGCCTTAAGACCCTCACCTTACTTGCCTGGAAGTCAGTCTTCCACTAGCAGCCTTCAGATGAAGATGTAGAACTCTCAGCTCCTCCTGTACCATATCTGCCTGGATGCTGCCATGTTTCTGCCTTGACGACAATGGACTGAACCTCTGAGCCTGTAAGCCAGCCCCAATTAAATGTTGTCTTTTATAAAACTTGCATTGGTCATGGTGTCTGTTCACAGCAGTGAAACCCTAACTAGGACACCTGTTCAAAGGTTGTGTTCAGAATCTTTCTAGAAAACAACAAAAACCACAGCCTTTCCTGACAAAACTTTTAAGAAAACCAGAATTTTCCAATTCTTTCTAAGAAGAAATAGTAAATGATTCGATCTCTTGAGGACTAGTGTTTTGTGTCGGTTTTGAAGCCCTGGGTCTTGGGTTCAGGAGGCGTCTGAGCTTTTAGGAACAGGGTCTGTGAAACGCCTTTCTGGATGGCCTTACTCCGCCCTGCTCCCTCCTGAGTCTTATCTTCCGTTCTCAGGAAGAAGAGTAGGGGTGCCTGGACTGCAATGTTCTTAGATAAAGAAAGATCAGGAAAGCCTGGGCTACTCCTGCCCTCCTTAGAGCAGGATGTCTCACTGCACACTTTAGCCTGGGGGCGGGGGGGGGTGACAACTCTTCAGGGTTTCTCACCAGTGCAATTTGTTCTCATGAAGTCAGGGCTCCCCTGGCCCCACATCTTCCCTCTGTCTTGGGAGAGTCACTGACTCCTAGGCTCGCCGCCTCCGCTGGCCACATCTTTAATGAATAAAACTGTGCTGCCGTACCACTTGCGTGTCTGCCCTGTCTCTCCAGAGTGACAAGACTCATACCGCCCACAGTGCTGTCCGTGGGGTAGGTGTCCCAGTTGGGATTAATTTGGGATTAATTTCCGAGAGCCCAAAGCCTGTTTCCTGTGGGCTGAAGCACTGGATGGGCGATTGCAAAGCCGCTCTCCAAAATGTTCTCCCCGTTCTGGCGCCTTATGAGTTCTTGAGTAGAAATATCCATTTCTACGAAATTAAAATTTCAGCAGCTCCTTCCTCCTGAGGAACGACTGAAAACTGATCCGATTTTTCAAATGTCTGTGTCTCTGCTGCGTGCCTGAGACCCTCCCAGCATTTGGAGATGTGTGCCTTGTAGTAAAAGCCTAAATACGTTCTATGGCACCAAAACCACACACTGCAGGATTGCGAGGATGAGGCCCTGTTTGTGGCATCGCCTCTCAGAGGATGGACGATTACTATTCCTCATCCGGCCTCGGGGTCCCTGACAGAGGAGCACCGAGCAGAAAGCAATTAGAAGAGTCAGGCAGAATGTCAGCAAGGCGGCACAGTGTGGCACCTCGCAGAATCACCAAGGAGAAGGATTAAGGAAAATCATCCAAAGTAATTATCCCAAAGACCAGTGGGACCGAGACAAATCCCCCACAAGTTCTCAAGATGCATCGCAATGGTCTCAGCCCCAAGGGCTGAAGGTTTGACCGAGTGATTTCACAGAATAAGGAATACAGTCAGGCAGTCCCTGATTCAACATGAACCAGCCCTGCCCATCTGCTTCAACCCCATTTCCTCCTGCAATTTCTCCCTGGTCCCTCCTGACCCCTCCTGACCCCTCCTGATCCCTCCTGACCCCTGCCTCCTCCCTTCCCTCCCTCCACATACATGTACATATATGTGCATCTGTATATATGGCCAAATGTATATATGAATGTATACACAAAAAAAGCTTTTAATTTTTTTAAAGTGCACTATTTGTTCATTCTGAGCATGTGTTTGTACATTTGTGTGAGCAAACATGCAGCAGCTCATACATGAAGTCTGAAGACAACCTGTGAGATTCAGCCCTCTCTACACTGGGTGTGTTCTGGGAATCAAACCCAGGTAGTCAGTCTTGAAAGCAAGCACCTCCACCCACTGAGCCATCTCTGTCGTCCCAGGGCTTTTAAATTAAAAACAAAAATGTTAGACAGGGTAACGCAGGTATATCAGAAGGTAGAGATAGGGGATCAGAAGTTCAAGGCCAGCCTGTGCTACATGAGAGCCTGTTTTAAAATAAAATGAGGGTGAGTGAGATGGCCCAGTAGAGAAAGGCACCTGGCACCACCTGATGGAGCCGAGGCTGATTCCTGGAACCCACGAAGACGGTCAAAGATGGCGAGAACTGACTCCCACAAGTTGTCTTCTGACTCCCAGTGCAGTCTGTGGCACATGAGTCAACCCCACATACAAGAATAAATAAAACTAAACTAAATAAACTAAAATAATAACTAAAGAAAAATTTAAAAATATCATTTTGAAATTGTCATCTTGCTTGGCCTGGGTTCCTTTTGTTTATACACTATTTTGAAATTAACTTGGATAAACTTTCTAGTAACTGTAACACCTTTTATTTGGCTAGATACATATGCATAGACCTTGGTTATCTAATCTTAAACATTCCATATAAACAAACTACATAGCAGTGGTATATTATATCTATTGGATTCCCTATGTCACTGAGTTGCAATCAGTAAATACTTAGCAAAGAAAATTATTGTTTAAAATTGAGAATAGCTACTTAACCTGAATTTTATTATATGAGACTTTTGATTTGAAGGCTTTGGCAAGTTAGAGAAATCCTTTTGGTTAAGAATTCACCTTTTTGAACTTCCCAAGGTATCACCATCTCTGATTTCAAACTGTACTGCAGAGCAATGGTAATAAAAACCAAATGGTATTGACATAAAAATAGACAGGGTGGTCAATAGAATTGAATAGAACACCTAGAAATAAACCCACACACTTACAGTCACTTGAGTTTTTGAAAAAGAAGCCAAAACCATACAAAGAAAAAAAGAAAGCATCTTCAACAAATGGTGCTGGTCTAATGCCTGTCAGCATGTAGAAGAATGCAATAGATTCATATTTATCACCCTGCACAAAACTCAAGTCCAAGTGGACTAAAGAACTCAACATAAAACCGGATACACTAAATCTAATAGAAAAGAAAGTGGGGAGTAGCCTTGAATGCATTGACACAGGAGACAAATTCTTGAACAGAACACCAACAGCTCAGGCACTAAGATCAACAATTGATAAATGGGATGTCAGGAAACTGAAAGTCTTCTGTAAGGCCAAGGGCACGGTCAATAGACAAAATGGTAGTCTATAGAATGGGAAAGGAAGTTTAATATCTAAAATAGGTAAAGAACTCAAGAAATTAAACACCAGCAACCCAAATAACCCAGTTAAAAATGGGATACAGATCTAAACAGAGAATTCTTAACAGAGAAGCACTTAAAGAAATGTTGAAGGTCCTTAGTCATCAGGGAAATGCAAGTCAAAACAACTCTGAAATTCCATCTTAGAGCCGTCAGAATGGCTAAGGTCAAAACCTCAAGTGACAGCACCTGCTTCAGGGGACGTGGAGTGAGCAGAACACTTCTTCATCGATGGTAGGAGTGCAAACTTACGTAACCACTTTAGAAATCAATCTGCTGGATTCTCAAAAACTGTCAGTAGTTCTACCTGAAGACCTAGCTGTAGCACTCCTGGGCATATGCCCCAAAAGATGCCCCACCATCCCACAAGGACACATGCTCCACTATGCTCATAGCAGCTTTATTCATCATGGCCAGAAACTGAAAACAACCCGATGTCCCTCCACTGAAGAACGGATAAAGAAAATGGGTTCATTTACACAATTTCCTCTGCTATTTACACAAATTACTCAGCTATTAAGTAAAAGGACATCATGACATTTTCAGGCAAATGGATGATGGAACTAGAAAACATCCTGAGTGAGGTAACCCAGAACCCAAAGGATATGAATGGTATGTACTCACTAATAAGTGGATATTAGACATAAAATTCAGAATACCCATGCTACAATCCACAAACTCAAAAAAAAAAATTAACAAGGAGGGCCCAAGGGTAAGTGCTTGAATCCCATTCACTTCTTTCTTACTATCAAAATGTCTCAGGATCAACTTTAGGCTCAGTGGCAGATCTTTAGCCTCTGAGCTATTTTGCTACCAAAATTTGTCTTTAATTAAGAACTTTAGTCTGTTGACTTCAGGGTCTTGCTATATTAACTAGGCTGGCCTCAACTCCCAATCACCCTGCCTTATCCTAATGAACACTGAGATTACAGACCCAGCTTCTAGTATCTCTTTTCAAATTTGAATGAAAACTAATTTGATCACTGAACTTCTGTGGAAAACAACAGAATGTTTAGAGCTGTAAACAACAACAACAAAAAAAAATTGTAATCATAAAAAAATGAAAAAGATTGCCCAGAGGATTCCCCTACATGCAATAAAGACACATGCTCCACTATGTTTATAGCAGCCTTGTTTATAATAGCCAGAAATTGGAAGGAGCCCAAATATCCCTCAAAGGAGGAATGGATACAGAAAATGTGGTATATTTATACAATGGAATACTACTCAGCAATTAAAAATAATGAATTCATGCAATTTGTAGGTAAATGGTTAGACCTGGAAAATATCATCCTGAGTGAGCTAACCCAATCACAAAAGAATGCACATGAAATGCAATCACTGATAAGTGGATATTAATGAGCCCAGAAGCACTAAATACTCAAGACACAAATAGCAAGTCAAATGATTCCCAAGAAGAAGAAAGGAGAGGACCCTGGGCATGTAAAGATTGCATCCAGTTTAGTAAAGAAACCGAGGGGGGAGGGGGAATGATTGGGGAATAGTTGGGGGGGAGAAGAACTATGGGAACTATGGTGGGTGGGAACTGGGAAAGGGGAAAGCCTTTGAAATGTAAACATAGAATATAGAAAATAAAAATAACTAAAAAAAAAAAAAAAAAAAAAAAAGAAGGAAACGAAGAGTTTTTCACCAGAGGTTCAATGGTCAACCCTGTATCATCATTCTGCAGCAATGAAATAGACTTTTAGAGATCATTAGGTAGCTAGATTTGCCTTCACAGTTTAGTGTGCTAAGAACAGGGGCCGGGAGGTCAGCTGCTCCGACATGCAGTTTCTCAGTCGTATCCAGCAAATTCCTCCATCTCTAGTATGGATTTGGAGTTAACATACTAACAAAATGTGAAGTGAGTTCTGGGCTACACAAAACTACTTGCAGACTACGGGACTCACTGGCTCTACCTACCTGGGCGTGCTTGAGGACTTTGAAACTATTTCCCCGTTGTCTTCACTGGCAAATAAGCCCTGAGAAATGACGGCCAGGGTTGGGACCATGCTCTGGCCGTGTGTGTGTGTGTGTGTGTGTGTGTGTGTGTGTGTGTGTGTACCCTTGCTATCAGCTCAGCTCTTGGTCCTTCAGGATGCTTCTGAACACTCTGCGGCCACGCCTGGGCTGTCCTGCCCACCCCAAGTCACGTCCGGAGGCTCATCTTTACAACTGCTGTGCTGTGGCATGTCTGGGGCAAAGTTAAGGCTTTAGTACAAAGTCCTTTCCCTCCATCATCCAAGCTCCCATGGCCTCACAATCTGAGTAGGTGTGCTTTGATAAAAAGGGCTCCGTTTAAATATTGGGCTGAGATAAACATAATTAGAAAAGCAAAGATTCACGGGAGCCAAAGCAAAAATAAAGTACCGAAGTCATTTTCTTTTTCAGCTGAGAGCAAGAGGGTTTATTGTAGACGAGTTACACTTGGCCACAAGAGAGAACAGAACTAGTCCAGAATGCCAAAGGTGCAGGCAGAGGGCCAGTGGGACTGTGGTGGTTTAAGAAAGGCAGTCAGTTTCCCAGGTGATCTCAGCGAGGTGACGAGGTGACGTCCCAGGTCTACCGAGACTTAGACCGACAGCAGCATGCAGTCCAACAACTTGTTCCGGCCTCCCTCTCTTCAGCGTCCCTTACTTCCGCCCCTGCAGGCTTTGTAGGTGCACAAGCAGGTTTACTTGGGCCTCTGCCTCATCTTTCATCTCCTGCGCTTCAGCCTTCCGCATTCTCTTCTGCTGCTTCGATCTCCTGGCACAGGGGTCAAGGAAGATGGTGCTAAGACCGAGAACGTCAATTTTTTAAAAAATAGACATTTTTAGTTCTCTCGGTTCCAGGGGCAAATACTCTGTGTGTGTGTGTGTGTGTGTGTGTGTGTGTGTGTGTGTGTGTGTGTGTGTTACACCACACACACACTTTGCCCCAAGTCAGCATTTCCTGTTTGTGCAGACAAGACAGAGTCCAAATGATGCTGAGCCCTGCAGCTTTAGTCCCTAGAAAAACAATTACGCATAGGCTGTCTTGTCTGAAGAACGATGCCCCATAAAAAGCCCCAAGCATGTCAGGAGTGTTAGGGTCATTTCTCCCAGTAGCCCCCACTCTGTAGCCGGAATGACTTTCTCCCTTCACAGACCATTTCCGTCCTCGGGCTCCTGTTGCTAGGCGAGTGCCAACCCCTCCCCCCTCCCCCACCCAGGAAGGCATTACCACACGGTCCCTCTTCTGCACTGTGAAGAACAGCTTGAAACACAACTCATAAATTCCCTGCCAGTGTCCTCGTGCCTTCTACCTGTCTCGGGATCTGCGTACTGCTGAGCTGTCACGGCGCTGTCCCTTGAAAGCCCTCTCGTTTTTCTTTTAGTGTTAGTTCTTAAGAAGTCACAAAGCAAAACAAATGACTCCCATAAAGTTATAATGGCAAACAGGGAAATTCATGAGGGCCCTCCTCCAGGGTGACGGGTGCCACAACTCATGCTTGCTCGGTCCCTTTAAGCACCCATCTCCTCTGCCTTCGAGGGGAGTGGGCTCCGGGGAGTTTGTCTCCGGATCTGGGAGGGCAGTGAGGGGCCTCTCCAGTCTTCCACACCACCCTATCCACCCTTCCGACGAGTGTGCTGTGCCATCAGAGCTGCCCCGACCCACGTCACAAGTGGTGACCTACAAGCCGGCTGGCCCAATAGGAATGCTTCGTTTATTCTTTTTCTGCTCTCTCAAAAGGAATGAGGCTCTTGATTACGTCTTTCTAGGAGAAAAATGTCTTCATCAGTTGGGGACTGAAATATCTCGTCCCGAATCTGGCTTTCTTTTCATTCTCCTGTGCTGTTTCTGCTCCCCGACCTCTAAAACCAGTGACCTTCTTCTCTCTGATTAGCTGCCCACGATCCTCATTCAGCCTCCCTTTGCTCTACAGAGATTTTTTTTTTACCCTGTTTCAGAAACACAGAGCTTACTATGTCATCAACCCCGCTGTTTCTCACTCTTTGTTCAGACCCTAGATGGCCAATGGGCATTGTCCATTGTATTTGTGTGCTTCTTTGGTGAGTCAAATTCACAATATTTGAAAATAAATCTGTCATTGTTCCTTAAAACAGTCCCTCCTTCCCCATCTCAGTTGTGGTGGTTGAATATGCTTGACCCGTGGGAAGTGGTATGATCAGGAGCTGTGGCCTTGTTGGAGGAGGTGTGGCCTTATTGGAGGAAGTGTGTCACTGTGGGGGATGGGCTCTAAGGTTTCTATAGCTTAAGCTATGCCCAGTATGGAAGAGACACTACTCCTGGCAGCCTTTGGATCGTGATGTAGCACTCTCAGCTCTTCCAGAACCCCATGTCTGCCTGGATGGCGCCATGCTTTCCGCCATGATGATAATGGGCTGAACCTCTAAAACTGTAATCCAGCCCCAATGAAGTATTGTTCCCTTATAAAACTTGCCTTGGTCATCATAGTGTCTCTTCACAGCAACAAAACCCAAACTAGAATGTCAATAAATGACCTAGCTCCACTCAGTTGCTCAAGAGTCAGGATAGACCAGGTTCCTGTGTTCTTTTCTCTAAGAATATACTAAGCCCAGTCCATATCTTGTCTCAGACCCAACAAGAGGAAGTGAGTCTTCCTCACTCCTCTGCTCTGGGCCAAGTCTCTGGCATGCATCTTCCCCACTGTGCCCATTCGGTGAATGTACCACACAGTGTCAGGGCAAACTTGCTGCACACATCAGACCATATGCTGGTCATGGCCTTCTATGCCTCCCATGGCTACTTAAAGAAAGACAATAGCATGGCTCTCAAGGCTCACAGCAACCTTCTGCTTGTACATACACTGCAGCTCCACTATCACGCCCTATCTCACCCACTCCTCTCTGCTCTGGGCACGTTCTTTCAGAACCCACAGTCTGCCTGGCTTCCTCTTTGGCTCCAGCTTTCCTGTGTGCCTCAGTTTCTACCTGTCTTCTCTCTTCCCATCTGTCTAATTCCTGCCTTGCTTTAAATCTCACTTGAGGCAGATTTGCTGCCAAGACCTTCTCCCTGGTCCTTGAGGCCAGGGTCTTTATCCACGCCTTGAACACCCGTACCCTTCTCTGATATCCTCTGTGCTTCTATTTGTGGACCTCCCCACTGATATCTAGACTTCATGAGTTCCGGTCTTAGGTCACTCTCACGCTATGCCTACAACCTTGCCAACTGATGATTCAAAGTCAGGTTGGGTTTGTTGTTTCAGCCTTCTCAGGAGCAGGAGTCAGGTCCTTGCTTCCCCATATGCCTTTCGTTTTTGGTCCACGCACATCTAAAGGTTGTCCTGGACCGATGCTTGTCTCAGCCCTCTTCATCCCGCTCACATCCTCACACGGCCCTGAGTGTTAGTAGAACTTGGTAAATGTTTAGGACTGAGTGACAAGAGCGGGCCTCTGTCCAGAGAAGACGCAGAAGACTCACAAAGCACAGGCTTGGTACCAGCACACCCAGGACTGGGCCGCTTACGCCGTCCTTTAGGATTTTAGTCAGGTTATACCAGACCTCTCAGATGTTTTAAAATGAGAATAATAATGAAAATAACTAACTCGGATCATAGAGAAGTTTTGGATTCACTCTTCCCCCTAAGGTTCCAATAATTTCAGTCTGTGAAACAAATTGACAATAGATAGCAAGAAAAAGAACATATAAATTTTATTACCGCCCTAAGGCGTGGAGATACAAGACTCAAAGAGGCGCAAAATGACTGAACCCTGCATAGAATAAGTAAGAGAAGAGGCTTGAAATCTGGGGGTAGGGGTGGGGGTGGGAGTGGAGGTGGGGAGATGGTGTATGCTTCAGGATAATCAGGGAGACATGCGCACAGTGGATCAGGAACAAGGGTCTTCCTGCTAGACACGGGAAGTCTTGCAGTAACAGCCATCTGGATCAGGTGTCAGAGAGCGAGTCTGTACTTTCTCTTATTAAGAACCCTTCTAGGCGATTAAAAACTCAGAAGACACCAGGTGTTGGCGAGGATGTGGAGAAAGAGGAACACTCCTCCACTGCTGGTGGGACTGCAAGCTGGTACAACCACTCTGGAAATCAGTATGGCGGTTCCTCAGAAAACTGGACGTGATACTTCCGGAGGATCCAGCCATACCACTCCTGGGAATATACCCAGAAGACTCCCCAGCATGAAATAAGGATACATGCTCCACTATGTTCATAGCAGCCTTATTTATAATAGCCAGAAGCTGGAAAGAACCCAGATGTCCCTCAACAGAGGAATGGATACAAAAAATGTTGTATATATACCCAATGGAATACTATTCAGCCATTAGAAACAATGAATTCATGAAATTATTAGAGAAATGGATGGAGCTGGAGAACATCATACTAAGTGAGGTAACCCAGTCTCAAAAGAATACCCATGGTATGCAGTCACTGATAAGTGGATATTAGCCTAGAATCTTGGGACACCAAAGACACAATTCACATACCAAATGATGTCTGACAAGAAGAAAGGAATGGACACTAGTGTTGGAAAGGATCAAAGCATCAGTGTAGGGGAATACCAGAACAGGGAAGTGGGAAGCGGTGGATGAGGGAACATGGGGAGGGAAAAGGGCATGTGGGACCTTAGGGGGTTGGGGAAACAAAAAAAGGGAAATGAAATTAAATATAGAATATATCCAATAAAAAAATTAAATTAAAAAAAAAGAACCCTTCTAGGCAAAGAGTAGGGCTGAGGTAAAACTATGAGAAGCTTTTTCAGCTTCTGCCCACAGCAGCAGCACCCACAGCTTACTGACATAGATGGATGCAAACCTTTTTTTAACCAAAGGACAGCTTTCGGAGACATTCCCACATCTGCAGAGGTCTGCAGTTTCTCTGAATAACTAACTTGAAATATACCAAAGAAATATATTTAGGGTTAGATATTTTACTCTCCCACAGGATAAGCAAAGATAAATTGCATATAGAACACAGAAAGCATTCCCCACCCCCACCCCCACCCCCACCCCAGTGGTGAGCATTTAATAAACAATAGCTGTCACTTCTGTAGCCAAACTAGGTCAACTATAAAAATCCTAATTATGCCTCTATCAAAGAAGGGATTACTAAATAAATAACCATATACACATGCCAAGCAGTACTGTACAATCATAGCAAATGCCTTTAAGTAATATCAGCTAAATGGAGTAATGTCCATACTTACAATATCTATAGTTATAATATTATAGACAAAAGCAAATCTAATAACTATGTAATTATTAGACAAGTCACAGGGTTAGAATTGACAGTACACAGCAGTGGGTCCTGGTTCATGGAACTCCCGCATATATGGAGGAAAAGGTGACATAATCCTTAAAGAAAGTAATGTCAGAAACTAACACAGTAGTATCTCAATTTCATGAATAGTATGTGAATGTACTTATTATAGGCAGACGCACCATTTAGGAATTGTAAGGTCGTGGTCAATTTTATAACCTGAGTTGTGTTTATAGGGTATGCACCATAAGCATGTACTGATTATTTAATTAAAACCAATTGTACAGTTTGATGAACCTCTCTCATCACTGAGGGCTTTGATAGAAAGCTTCCAAATCCTCTCGTTATAGCTGGTTCTCCTTCGCATTTTGACTTCCTCGGTTTTCATAATAAAGTAACAGGTGAATTAGGCGAACGCTAATTCAGCTTCCTGCATCTCCATCTGTCTCCTCTTCCCACACTGCCAGCAAGGAGGTGTCCATCAGCCAACCCTCCTCTTCGGTGCTCCACTCTCTGCTAGGTCCAAGCCTTTCTTCACCAGCTCTCCCATCTGCGCGTACAACCTCACCTCCGTCCTCCCTCTCCCCCCTCCCTCCTCCTGCTCAGGGCTCTCCCACCTTTAACCCTCCCAGCCATGCGGACCACTTCTAATCCCTGCCTTCTGTCTTCTCACTCAACAGGCAACATGCCTGAGAAAGGTCTAGACGCTCCCGTATCTTCTGACCTCTTTGATGGCTTTCTCCCGTGCTACCTGGTTGTAACCTAGGACGGTCTCCTCTGGCCTGGTCCCCAGATGAGCACCGTTTTTTGCTTTATTAATTCCTTTTCCAAAGTCCCAACTCAATGACCACAGGCTGGAGAAGCCTTCTGTAGCTCTCCACCCCGCACCCGGCGAAAGGTAAGCTCCATTCACATTCTAAGGCTCTCTTACATTCCCAATGTTGTTTTTTCTTTTGTATCCTTGTCTTTCATTTTCATAGCCTTTCATGTATTCAGATCTTTAGTTATTTCAGCAGTGGTTTAGATGTTTTAGTGTAGAGATCTTTTACAGATTTTTTTAATATATACATATTATATATACATATATAACATATGCTTACACGTCAGGTTTATCCCTGTTTATGCTATCTTATGCTATTTTAATTTTTAAAAGCATTCCTAGCTGCCAATTATTCATTGCTAGTGTATGAAAGGCATTGATCTTCCCATGTTCATCTTGTACTCTGTAACTGTAAGAGACCCAGATATCTCTTTTGTCCGTAGCAGATTCGTTGGGTTTCTTTCAAAGATAATGATTTTATCTATGCTAGAACAGGTGTACTTTTTTACTTCAGCAATAGCTTCTTCCTTCCTAGCATTCATTTTGATGCCCTTGCTGTGTTACACTGCTTAGGACGTCATTTCTAAAGCAGAGCAGACACAGTGTGACAAGCTGTTTCCTTGCCCTGTTTAAAATAGTAAAAATCTTTGATTTTAATTTGCTATGAAATTCTATACTGGTAGTAAATCCCCCCCAATTATTTAAAAGATATATTCTCACTGTCTTGCCTTCATTGCTTTTTATAAGTAATGTGCTATCATTTTCCCTTTGTTTTTCTGTATATAATCTTTTCTTTTTATTTCTCTCAAGAAGTTCGTTCCGCTGACTTAAAAAATTCAACTCTAATGAGCCCTAAGGACTTGTTTGTTTTACTGTTTTGTGTGTTGAGGCTTGTTGAAATTCTTAAACACTGTTAATTTCTACTCAAATTTGAAATATTTCCAGGTATTATTGTTTAATTTTTTTCATGCTTTGTCATTATTTTTTGTTTGTCCCATCACACACACACACACACACACACACACATACACACACACACACACACACACACACAAATGCACACCTTCTTTTGGTAGACTCCCATCATGTGTAGATTACATCACTTAAAGTGTCCAAAGCTTACTCATCATTTGTTCATTAAAAATTAGTTTTCCACGGTTCCCTTGAGTTGTTTGTATTGCTACATCTTTTTAAAATATATGCACATGCACATGCATATGTGTTTGTATAAGTAGGTGTGCATGGGTGTGTAGACACAGGCACCTGTGCAGGAACACACATATGTGTTTGTTTACCACAGGCACCTGTGCATGCAAACAGAAGCCAGAAGAGGGCGTCAGCGACCCTCCCCTATGGTTGCCTGTTGCTTTGAGGCAGAGGCTCTCCTGGAACTTGAACCTCGAGTTTTCTCAGACAGATTGCAAACC
Organism: Apodemus agrarius; assembly: GCA_964023405.1. Classification (NCBI taxonomy): domain Eukaryota; kingdom Metazoa; phylum Chordata; class Mammalia; order Rodentia; family Muridae; genus Apodemus; species Apodemus agrarius. The sequence goes on along the minus strand of OZ030016.1, from coordinate 15,587,235 downwards.
GGCAAGCCTCCCTGATCCTCCTGCCTCCGCTTCCCTCAGAGGTAGAGTTGCGAGGGTTCTTGGCTTGTGGGTGTTTTCAGCAACACCCAGCTTGTGAGAAGCAGTCTCCAGTTGTCATGGTTATGGAGGGAGTTCTCTTGCCTGCCGAGCCTTCTCCTCAGCCCTGCTGTACCCTCAAGCTAACTACCTTTGTTTCTGTAATGTTCATTCTTCTATTCATCTCAGCATGCTTTTCACAATTTACTCTGTAGTTTCCATTTCTAAAGCGCAACGTGCTTTTTAAAATATCTTCCATGCCTCTCTACTGCTTTGTAATATATGGAATATAAATATAGTACTTATTTTAAAGTCACTGTTCTGTTTAGGCCTTACTTTTTGAATTGTAGGAATAATTTTGTTGTAATGAAAGCACAAATAAGAACATCACTCAGCTAGATTAAAGTAGTCACTCAAACACGCATTTGCCCAGACCCAAACCCTATACTTCAGCGAACTCTCCACAGAATAGCCATTCTAATGTCATGAAACTTCTCTTAGGGTTTTACACTTCACTAACAATTAATTAAGTTTTAATTAATTAACGTATTCAACAAAGGAAAGGAAGAACTATAGCACAATTGAAACTAGAAAAGCGATTAGCTTTATATCCTTCCCTGTGACTTTTATGTTTCTTCACCTGCATGCCATCCTTTCTCATTACCTAATTGATCTTGCCCTTTCTTGGTCTCCTCTCTGATACCCTCTACCCAGACTTACAGACACACATGCAGACACTATAGGCTACTGTCCACCTATGGGAGAGGACATGTGGTTCCTGTCTTTCTGAGTCTGAGGCGCCTCCATTAATACTTTCTCAGACATTTGGGTCCTGCAAACTTCATTATTTCATTATTATTTTTTACAGCCAAATAAAATTCCATTCTGTGCATCTCCCACACTTTCACTAGGCATTCGCCTGCTGATGCTGATTGACTGGTGCCATTTCCTAGCTACAGTAAATAGAGTAGCAACAGGCATGAATGTGCATGTATCTCTGCGGGGGCATGTAAGGTCCTTAGACTCTGTGCTGAGAGATGGTCCAGCTGAGTCATATGGTAATCAAAACGTTTCCCATAAACAGAGATTGCTTCATCTGGCATTCTCATTCTTAGGCAATTATCAAAGATAAGTGAAAGTTTGGGTCACCGTAAACACCTAGTCCCAAATGTACACCTCAGCTTTATTTAAAATTGCCCCCACCAGCAGGGAAAACAGCTCTGACGAGTAGGTGAGTGAACTTCAGACACATACACTCAGTGGAAGGGTATCCAGTCCAAAAGGAACAAAGGACCGACACAAACAACAAGGTATCATGCCAAATAAAAGCTGCCAATCACAGAAAGATAAGTGAAGATAACACTTCAGAAAAGACTCCCCTGTAGAGAAATTCAGAAGAGAGGTCACCAGGGCTGGGAATGAAGTGAGTCCCACGGAGGAGCTCCAGAGAACGGTTTAAGATAACAGAAGTCTTCTATACGCTGTTTGCAGAGGTGGTTGTAGAACCGAATGTATTTATTACAATGTATATCGTTTATCACCTTCCTCTAGGGACCACTCAAGGAACAGAAGTAGAATTCAAGACTCAACAGAACCAGGGGACTTAAGGCAATACTGTTCAAGGATCCCTCACTGGGCTTCTCTGAAGCTTTTATGCTGGAGGGTTTGGAGTTCAAAGCAGGGACAGAAAAACAATGATAAATGTGCAGAGTATTTCTCAACACTATCCAGATGTGCTCAGGATACCGAAGGCTTCATAGCCAAATAGGGGCTGTTTGCAAAATGCCTCCGAGCTAGCTAAGCTGTAGTGTAGGAGCTGGGGGAAGGGGAGAGTTCTTGTTCAAGGGATTCTTTGGGCAGGTCAAGGCATTCCTCCCAAAGGAATAAACACAGTTCTATGGGAACAGAGTTCACACAGCAGGATGGTGTAGAACAAAATCTATTATATGTAGGCTGCAATCATATATACCCAAAAGGATAAATCTTACAGTATATAAATTATTATTCTCAAATACATAGCTTCCTCAGCCTAGTTTCTTAAAGAACTCAGCAGCACCAGCCCAGGGATGGCCCCGCCCACAAAGGGCTGGCTCCTCCCCCAACAGCAAAGGATTAAGAGAATGCCCTACAGGCTTGCCAACAGCCACATCTTATGGAAGCATTTTCTTAACTGAGGTTCCCTTCTCTCCGATAACTTCAGCCTTGTCGAGCTGACATAAAACTAACCAGCACACAAGCCAGGAGCAAGTGACAGAGAGAAGGGCCTCACAATCACACTCGAGACCACACCCCCAAAGTCCTAGGACCTCCCATCATAATCTCCTTCCCAAGGGCTCCAACACCTCACAACAGCACCAGGCTGCAGACCCAGTCTTTTATGGACCCTTAGGGAACACTCAGACCAAGTCCCAAGCTATAGTAGTGCTCAAAATAGTATTTGCATTTTTATGTGTCTGGCCCCCTACTGGAGAGTGAGCTCATTAAAGTAGGAAGCCATCTTTTATTTGTCTTGCCTCCCTCCCTCTCCCTCTCTCAAACTCCTACCCTCGCCCTTCAGCTAGCATATTGATCAGTTGATGATCAATGAGCTCTCTCCTCTGTCCTGCTTAGCAGGCTTTCTAATGAAGTCCCCTGCTAAGTTGAGACTCTTGCCTCAAAAGTTAGCTGCCTTGTCAAAATTCTCTATCTTCCTTTTCTTTCCTTCCAAGAAAATATGGCTACATAACTCTTAATAAGGCATCCATGACTGGTGCTGTGCAGACATTTTAGCATATATTCTTAATATTTATTTATGTAAAAGATAGGACCCTGACGGTAGGGTTTTTAGACAAACTAACAAACATGTTTTTAAGTAGATACTGATCAGTGTCTCTTAAATATAAGTAAAAAAAAAAAATCACTAATAATTATATAAGAATGCATTTGAGTTTTAAAGTCAGGAGTTATGAGGTATTTCATAAGTTTGTTTTGTTTTTTTGTTTTGTTTTGTTTTGTTTTTGTTTTGTTTTTATTCCTAGTGACTTCCAAAAGTCTGTTATTTAGTAAAGGGAAGATAAAATTGGGAAGGGAAGATATGACCTCCTCTAAGACAGCCTGCTCCTGGTATCACTGGGTCCCTTTTGTACATGACTTACAACACAAACTGAACTCTGCTGGCCCTGTTTGAGAATCCTTCAATGAAAAGCATGAGGTGGTCGTCTGAGGAAGACATTGTAAGAGAAGAGGATCCTGCCTTCATCTCTGCTCTACTCACTGACAACTCCTGCCATGCGACTAATCCTTTCTTAAACAGCAACCACGCATTCAAGGTTGTGCAACTTATGCAATGGTTCTCACTTACAAGTCGGGTCTTTCAGTGTAGCTGAGAAGGGGTGAAAAGACCTCGCAAGTCCTGAGTGTTTGCTTGTCTTCCATGGTACGCTTCAAAGCGTATGTTAACCCAAACCTTTCATCGTGGCCCAGCTGGCTCACCTTTTGTCTTGCCAGGCACAGTTCAGGGTCAGGGAAGCCAGTGAGAAAGGTCGACTGGGTGGGACAATACTTGTCCTGGTCAGGTTTCTGTCAAGTTGGCACAAGCTAGAGCTATCCGAGAAGAGGAGCCTCAATTGACAAAAAGCCTCCACAGGAAAGTCTATGAGTCATTGGCTTGATTGATGTGGATTAGCATGGTCCCCTGTGGGTGGTACCATCTCAGAGCAGGTGGTCCTGAGATGTATAAGAAAGCAAAGTTAGCCAGCCATGGGGAACAAGCCAGCCATGGGGAACAAGCCAGCCAGCAACTTCCCGCCATGGCTTCCACTTCCGTTCCAGCCTCCATGTTTTTGCCTATAAGTTCCTGCCTTGCTTGAGTTTCTCCTTGATTTTCCTCAAAGGACTATGACTTGGGACACGTGTCTTATAGAAGCAGTAAACACCAAGTGAAGACACTTGCTGTACACCAATTCTAAGCATCAAAATCATCACGGATAAAGCTATAACCAGAGGTCACCCTAGACAAAGATTTCCTGGGAAATGGGACTTTTATTTTTATCCAATTCGAAGACTTACTGGGTTTGTTTACTTCCTGTTTCTATGATTTAAAACACTGACCACAAGCAACTTGAGGAGGAAAGGGTGTATTTGGCATTAAGGTTACACAGAGTCTACCATGAAGGACAAGTAAGAACTCAAAGCAGGAACACGGAGACAGGAACTGAGGCAGAGACTATGGCTGAAAGCTGTTGACTGGCTTGCTCTCAGGGCTTGCTCAGCTTGCTTTGTTATAAAAGCGAGGCCTTACCTACCTAGAGATGGCACCCGTCACCACAGGCTGGACCCTCTCACGCCAATCCCCATCACCACAGGCTGGACCCTCTCATGCCAATCCCCATCACCACAGGCTGGACCCTCTCACGCCAATCCCCATCACCATAGGCTGGACCCTCCCATGCCAATCATCAATCAGGAAAATGCCCCACAGTCTTGTTCCCAGGCCAGTCTGACAGAGGCAATGTTCCCACGTGACTCCAGTTTGTGTCATATTGCCAAACTAATCAGCACAGTGGCCTTACTTTGACAAGCTACTTCCTAAAAATACAGCAAAATGGCATATATTAATAAAACGGTATAAATAAGTAAATGTTGCACATATTAGCAATTATCCTAGTACCTGCTATTCAGTATTTAGAATCATATGATAACTTTTAGAATCCACTAGAGGGGAAGAATCCTTCCCCTGGACAATGGGTGAGTGCCCCTAGCCCATGCCCATTGACCTATAACAGAATACCGAAGTGTCCTTTCTAATGGTTTACAAAAACATTTCTGTCTCTAAGAGTCCCTTCAGTTTTCTTACCTAGAAGGAAGAGGATGGAGGAGAACTCGCATCGCTGCCTCACAGGTGAGGAGCTGGAGCTGGGAGCAGCTGCATCCAGAACACACAACTGCTCGTCATGTTTCTTCCATAGAAATGGAAGAACTCGAGTTGAACATCAGGTTCCTTCCCAGCCAGCCATGCCAGGGGCCTTCCAGGCCTTGACTCGGTGACTTCAGGTGCCTGACTTCCCAATATTTGCCTTTGGGATCTTTTTCACATGGGGCAGGGGGAGTAAAGGTGAACCTCAGCTTTTAAGCCTCCTTGATAACTTGCCAGTAGCCCCACAACTCCCCATCCCGCCATATGGATTCCGGCCCCCTAACCTCAGCTCCGGAGGACAAGACCATGGAGTCTAAGATCGTCCTGAAAAAGAGATTATCCACCCTTGAGTGTTGTCATGCTTGTTTATGAATATCAGCTCTCTCCACAGAAACCGCCCCCCTGTATCCTGCGGATCTTGGGCAACCTTGACCAGTTCATAATGAATTATAATCTGTCCAAAGTGCAGACTACTGATCGGGTCACCAGTGGTCCATTTTTCTCTCCTGGTCCTTATGATAAAACTGATATTCTTCAGCAAGAGAATCCAGATGACTTGTGAATCTTTTTCCATTAGCAATCAGTTTAAATTCACTTAATACTCTAAAAGCAAGAAAGGCTTTTTAAAAAAAAAAATGCCATTTAAGAATGAGACTTGCTTAGAATTAATGTTTGCAGATCCGATGCTATTTCTGTCACAGAATTAGCATATATTCCGCCCCATCCAAATCACTCTCTCCTTCTCCTCTCTGCCCTTTTCCAGAACTCCCAGAATTGGCTGGAATAGAGAACAGCATTTCCCACAACTCACAGACATCGCCCATCTGTCTCTAATTTTCCAAAATGACAAACCAAAATGGCCCTGAGAGCCAAAAATGATATTTCCTTCTTCTCTTTGGCAGCCTAGTTAGGCCGGTGGGCTTTCTTCTTCTTTAGCATAAGGAAGGCATTTTAAAACTAAGCTGAGAAAAGAGAAAACAGACTCAGAGCGGCTCATTGCTGTGCTACTGATGAGAGCGTGTAAGAAGCAGGACCCTTCAGGTCCAGGTGACGGCTGTCAGCCCGGCCATGATCTGAGAATCATAGAAATTACTGCCCTTCCTACAACTAGGAACTTTCCTCTGGATCTGGGAGCAGCCCTCCAACACGGGGCAGAGTCTCTCCCCTGCTGACTTCCATTTGACAATGGAAGTCAATGACTTTGCCTCTCAGAATAAGGCCTTTCCGAGCTAAACCATCATTTCTCAAAAGAAACAGATTCTAAGTTTGTTTCATTTTTCAGAGGACCTTAAAAAACGCTGAGGTTGTAAAAAGGGGGGAGGAGGGGGAGAGACAGACAGACAGACAAAACGACAAAGGAAGAGGTTGAACACAACTCCAAAACATCAAGGATGGTTGACCAAAGCATAAGGTTCCATTGCTTTGTTTGGCAGGATTATTCCTTGGGAGGGTTTTTGACAGAAGATGCAGAAGAAAGAAAAAAAACTCAGGAAATGGACACATAGAGCTAGCCATATTGTTTAGAAGAAACGGGCATGAGATAAAATAGAGCAGTTCAGAAAATATTTAAACTCATAAATCCTTAGCTCTAATTCCAGGCTCAACTTGAGGTTCTTACTTTTTTTCTCACCGTGGAAAGCCAGGAGTAATCAGTAAATGTCCCCCTGGGACAGTGACGGGAAAGACCTTGAGCAGCAGTAAACGCACAGTACCAGGTACAAAAAAGAATGCAATTAAAAGTCAGGGGAAGTCGCGGCTGCTTTGAGGAGGCCGCTCGGCTCGCCTAAACACCGCCTCCACCAAAAGCAAGACTGAAGAGATGACTTGGGTCCGGGTGGATTATCAGGAAGGAGCTGCCAGGGAAGGAAGAACGAACGGGGAGACATGGGGAAGGAAAGATGGAAGGAGTCGGGAAGGCCAGGACACAAGTTCTTCTCTATGAAGGCCGCTGTGGACAGCCGCCTGTTTCCTCGGAGGGATACATACGCCCAGGATGGGCTATGCGAAGGATAGCAGAGCATCTCTCTACATGTTTTAGTCCCCCTTTGCAACAGGACGGCCCCGGGGGTACTCTCCCTTACTTTGGCCCACCTCCCCACCCCCACCCCCAGCCCATCCCCCTGCAAGCTGAAAGCTTGCTTTGAGCAGCTGCAGCTGGAGACCGGACGGGGACGTGAAATAGAAGAGGAGAAACCGGCTGAGAGCTGGAGATGAGTTGCGACAATTCCCACTGCCGCGGGCTCTTGTGGGGTTACCCACCGCAGCAGGGCGAGCGACCGCGGTGGTCTCCGGGGACTTTGATGTGGGCACCGGGGTGTTTATTACCACATCTCGAGGCTGTCTTATAGTATTCCTTTGCTTATTCTAACCTCCAAAATGGCAAGCACCGCCTGATTGTCACTTTCCTAAGCAGAAGCCGTGCATGCAGCTGTGGAAGATTCCTCCCTGAAGAACCACAGCCCTTCGCGGCCCTAAGAGTGACCTTCAGAACGCTCCTCCTGCCCACTGCCCCTACCTGCTCCTCTTTGCTATCCGGTTTCAACTTAAAATCATTTCCTCCAGGAAGAGTTCCTTGACCCCTAGGTCAGTCACTCCTATGTGTTCCCTAGGAACGGCTTCCGGCTTCTGGGCGCTGTGTAATCGTATCTTCCATTAACAACCGCTTCCTGGAGGATCTGTTCCTTTAGACACACATGCGCACACACACACACCACTCAGGCATCAGTTCTGTGAAATCAAGAAGACTGATCTTTTATTAGTTGATACATTCCCAAAGCTTTGCACACTGCCTGGCACAATCGAAACAATAAGCTTTTGTTCGGTGCACTGAGAAGTGGGTAGACGGATGGAACATGAGAAGAAGTCAAAACTCTACTGCCCGAAACTCCACTTTGCTCATGAGACCCAAGACTCTCTTATTTTTGGTCTGTTGTCTTCAGAGTAATGATTCCAGAATGTTCTTTCCCAGATTTCTTGCTGGGGCGGGGGTGGGGGGGGGGTGGAGGGGGTGGGGAGCAGCGGGGAGGGAGGGGAGGGGTGGCTCTTTGCTGGAGCTGTCCTAGAGATTTCTCCTCTCTGTGTGTCCCTGAGCTTCTGACAGCTGACCGCCTTCCAGGAGGCACTTTGCTCGCTCTGTAGGTAACACACCTAGGAATAAGCACTGGTGTTAGATTCATCCTGGCTTTGCAGACAGTTTTTCTCTGGGTCTAGCAGCCATCTTTCCTCGGTACTCACGCCTGGGGTAGTTTCTGTCATCGTGAAGTATTTGTGCCAACTCAACTTATTGACTTGATCACTCTCCAAGGACACCAGTCCTACGCCAAAGCAGAGAGGAGGGCTGTGGGAGCCTCCTGATGAGCTGGGCTTTGCCCACGGCGAAGAGCTAAGGGCGTCTTTTCTCTGGGGAGCAGTCAGAGCGGGAGCTTTGAAAGTCACGTGACTCCATAAACAGCAAGGGGAACAGCAAGGTCCTGCACTGTCTCGGAGATTTCAGCAGACAACAGATGCCTCCATGTTGGCACACAGCCCTGGAGTTTTTAATAAGTGGGAGAATGGTAAGACGAAGCCAAAGACGCCGTCTCCAAAGGCCAGCAAATCTATGTAAGGGCAGTTAGCGCAGATGAGCGGATGCGCATTCAGGACCGTGCTGATGGTGGGTGAGCAGAGCCCACCCCAGTCCCCAGATGAGGGCAAACTGCCTGGGGTTCATTCGCGCCAGCCACGGTACTTCCTTCAGCGCCCCTACTGCCTGTTCTGCCCCAGGGCTCATCCCCGCCCCAAACCCTTTCATCTTCTCACCCAGTCTTCCTATGCTTGCTTCTCTTTGCCTCTACTAGGAAGTGGTCCCTGAACACTGGGACCGGCGGGTGCTCTTCTCTCTCATCCCTCTCCCTGCCTACACTGTGTCGTCTGCCACTCCTGCTCTAGAGGAAGAAGAGATCTCATTTATGTCTACATCTTGGCCTGTCTCAGACTGCACCTTGCCTATACTGGGTCTCCCTGTTATCCTGAAAACCAAGCTGAATGAATACACAGGCAGAAGAAGAATCACTTAGGACCACATCTCCGATGAGAGGCAGGAGTTCTCTCTATCAGCACAAGCACAGAGTCAGAGTGAGACCATCAATGGGTGTGAGATGAGACTGGCTCCGAGTCCTCCTGGACCATTGCTCCTTGAAACCTTGTTGCCACAAGTCAAGAGCAGTACAGACTTTTGATAGGAAGCCAAGTTCTGGCGAAGGATCCTTCCAACTCCGACCCTGGGTGGTAAAGGAGAAGCGAGACAGACGAGTGGAATCTGCAGTGGGCTGAAGAAAGCTTTGCTCGGGTTTGGCTGGGGTTGAAACACTTAGAAAGTGACAGATGGATGGGAGGAAGGACAGAGGCCTTTGAGAGACAGAATCAGTACACTTACCGACCTGATGGGACCTCTCCAGCCCAACGCTCCCCCTCCCTCAGAGTGCTATCCCCTCTCCCGAATTTCCCATTCCCCACCCCCACCCCAGCCTTCCCTCAATTTGTTGACTCAGCCAAAATCCCTTCCTGCCTCCAGGCCTTTGGGCACACTCCTTCCTCTGTCCTGAATTTACATCTACCTACACCCTGAAATATAAACTCCTTCTCCTCTGTAGAGTTTTAGGTCAAACACTAATCTCTGGGGAGACCTTCAATGGTTACCTTATTGGATGGATGTGTCCCCCTTCACAGCCCATTAATCTCATTGTTCTGGTTTTCTTTTATCATAATATTTATATGGCTTGTAATTATTTCATTTTCCTCTCTGTGTACTAATGGTGCCAAGAGGGATAGTCTTCCTTACCAGAGGAAATCCCATTAGGACACAGGGTCACTGTGTCAGCTGGGTCACTGAATTGTCTTTCGCACTTAACATACCACGTAGCACCTAGTAGGAGGGCATTGCTGGCAGCCTTATTGTTCCTGTCCCTGTTATTTTCAGAACTTCTTTAGTCTTCGTAATATTGAGTTGATGCATCAAACTGTTGACTTGACCACGGGCCGTCTCACTTCCCAGATACTTGTTTTTATCTGGAACTATCTATTACCACACCCAGAACTGTCTCAGAATTGAGTGAGATAGATATATATACATATATCAAAGATGCCGTATAGGTCCTAGTTAGTGCTTGTGAATGAATCCCTCCTAATTAAAAAAAAAGTGCAAATTCACAATTAAGGGGCTTAGAACTAATCAAGACAAGGTTAAAAATAAAACTAGTGGGAGCTATGTACACCATAGAATAGCTACTGGCATTTGAATCTTCCAAAATAATGTCCCAAACTTTGATTTTACATGAAAAAAATAATAATTGCTTGCCAAACTACATAAAAAAGCATAATTTCTGGGAGAATTTAGGGCAGGAACTTAACCTTAATAGGCCTACGGAGTCTAGAACTTTCCAGGTTCCTATTTTTCCTAGGCTCTTTGACTGTTCCCTCATCTAATTTTTCATCATTTTGGTGATGATGTACCATCAGTGGTCTGGTCTTAATTACCCATACCAAGACTGTTAAGTTAATTGAAAACAAAACAAAACAGAAAGCATGCCCTAAGCTAAGTTTTTAAATGAGTTTTTGTGGTTTGCAAAACTATGATACAGTCCCCGCTCCGTTCCCTAGGCAACTAAAACATTAACTCTCACTCGCTCTCTCTCTCTCTGTGTGTGTGTGTGTGTGTGTGAGAGAGAGAGAGAGAGAGAGAGAGAGAGAGAGAGAGAGATCTGCCATGCCCCATCTCCTTTAAGCCAGTTTTTAAAACTAACAAATTCTAAAGAAACTTTCGCTTCCTACGTGGAATCTTAGCAGTTTCCTTGTCGTCTTCTGAAGGCTTGAAGATGGGGAGAGAGGGACGCGCAGACATTACGTAAACAGTTCTCTCTTACCTGTTCTCAAATCCATTTTTAATCACCATTACTTTCAAAGGCAGAGGACGAAGCTTCCCTAGTCACCCCCCTTCTCCAACCCACTCCTCCCCACTGCACGGCTCCCCCCCCCCCACACACACACACACACACACACTTAGCTCGTTGAGAAATCTGTTACTGCTTCACTTAGCAGAGATCATTGTTAGGTCTCTAACCCAGGACAACTGACCAACTGGGGTGCCATTAACATATCAAAGCAGATGCTGGCCATCTTAATTAGGAAAAGGTCCCACAGGCTTGCCTACAGCTCCCCACAACACGATCTTATGGGGGGCATTTTCTCAATTAAGGCTCCCTCCTCTCGGATGACAAGAACTTGGGCCAAGTTGACTTGACACAACCAGCCTGCCCAGCTGAGCAAGCCTGTGGGCAGCACTGCTCCTGCCTCTGCTCCTGCCTCTGCTCCTCCATCAGTCCCTGCCCTGACTTCCCTCCGTGATGGACTGTGACATGACGTGAGGTATAGGCCAAATAAACCCCTTCTCCCTCACGTTGCTTTTGATTGTGATATTTATCACAACACCAGAGGCAAACTAGAGCAAGTTCTTAGTCTCGTTAATAGAATAATTTAAAGGCAGACTCAAGCCTGAGGACAATTTTATTAGTGTTTAAAATAAAAACCTCGGGGCAGCAAGCTGTAAATCTTGGCAACTGTGTGGAAGAGGAAGACAGAAAACAGCCATGCTGTTTAAATTAAGCTGGGGGAGAGGTCAGCCCTGTGGTGGAAAAGCAGTCACACGGTGGAAAACAGTCACATGGTAGAGAAGCGGCCACGTGGTGGAGAAGCAGCCTCGTGGGGAAGAAGCAGCTTTGGGGGGGTAGAGGTCAGCTTTAGATAAAGAATAAAAAGGTCTAACAAGTATGAGAAGAAGCATATTTGAGCTCTGCCCAGTATCTTAAAGAAGAAGAGAAACGAGGAGAAGTTATGACTCTCTGGGACGGGACTCAGAAAAGTAGACAGACCCCACAGATCTTCATGGTGGTTCTGGATAGGCTGCAAAGAGGGTGAGGATTCCAGGAAAGAAACGTACAGTGACTCCTTAACTCAGAGGGTCATGATGCCCTTGGAGTTAAACGACTCTTTTACAGGGGTTATTGGTTATTGGTATCAGGATCTCCGAACCCCACTAGTGACATCACATCTAGGCAACCAGCACACCTATTGCCAAGGCAACAGCCGCCATATTCCCAGAATCCACTTGGCTCACCTCCCACCTTTACCTGTGGCTATGTCATTATCCATATATAAAAGGAAGACCCTTCTGAATTCTCTCTCTCTCTCTCTCTCTCTCTCTCTCTCTCTCTCTCTCTCTCTCTGTGTGTGTGTGTGTGTGTGTCTGTCTGTCTGTCTCTCTCTCTCTCTCTCTCTCTCTCTCTCCCCTCTCTCTCTCTTCCCCCCTTCTCTTTTCACTGCCACCTTGCCCCTCTCACTCTCTCAATAAACCTCATGTGGAACTGTCTGGCCTGCTGTGGTCTTTGTGAAACCATAAAATGATCACAAACGGGGTCACATATCAGATACCCTGCATATCAGATATTGACATTGTGACTCATAATAGTAGCAAAATTATAGGAATGAAGTAAGGGCAAAAATAATTTTATGGTTGGGGGATCACCACAACATAAGAAACTGCATTAAAGGGTTTTAGCATTAGGAAGGTTGAGAACCACTACATCTTAATAAGATTACTCCTATCTCCTTAGCATGCGTGAAGGTGGACCTCCTTTCCAGAGGAATAAGCCCTTAGCCATGTAAGCAACCAGTCCAATTTGTCTTCACCCCCAGACATAGAGTCCATGCTTTTCGGTGACAATTGTATTAAAGATGGAAAGAAAACAGGGTAGGAAGTCGTCTCTACGCAGCTGACAGAAACAGAAGAGGAAAAGAGATTGGGGCGGAGGGGGGCGGGGTTGGGGGGGAGAGGCCACGCCTTTTGATTTGGGTGTAAGAAGGAATGCTCAGCAGTAGAGGTTATCAACATGGACATTCAAGGCAGAAAGGGGTCAAGAGACTTCAGAGAAGAACTGGGCAGGCTTGACGGTGCTGTCTGGTGGAGGCTCTGAAGCACCTTCCTCAGGAGAGGACCTGCAGGAAAGTCCACATCCATCCTCCCGTGCTTCCCATCTCCTTAGAGAGGCTTCAGGGAAATTAGTTTTCCTGACAGCTGCTCTCTTGGCCAGATGATTGGCATACCCAATTAGATTCGCTCTTAAGGAGGAAACAACAGTACGTAATATTCTAACTTCAGAGACAGGTCAAAATGACCTATTTCCATCCGGCCCCAAAATAGAACGCAAATTCCATTCTTTCTTTCTTCCCACCCCTCCCCCTCCCGAGACAGGGTTTCTCTGTGTAGCCCTGGCTGTCCTGGAACTCACTCTGTAGACCATGCTGGCCTCGAACTCAGAAATCCGCCTGCCTCTGCCTCCCAGAGTGCTGGGATTAAAGGTGTGCCCCACCACGGCCTGACTGATTCCATTCTTTCAACCAGGAAGAGGTGTCTTTCCCTTAAGGGGCCTCCACAAACCCTTGATAGCCCCACCTTTTATGAGGGATTTTACAGCCTAAAGACAGGCAGTTGTCCTGGTTACCAACCACGAGGTGGAGGTTCCCACTCAAGGGCCTCCAGGGCTGAGAGTCGCAAACAGGGTCCCTGTGGCATGAGCCGCCCTGCTGAGGGTCTGCTGGAGAAGCCGTTGCTGCAGAGTCTCAGGTTTGAGCCGAGCCTCAGGGTCAAGTTGAGGTGCAAAGTCCCACAGGCCTTTTCTGGCCAATTCCAAGAAGAGCAATAACTTCTGGGAGAATACGTACTTCAGAAGTAGAGTTCTCCGTACACATGGCAAGAATTGTATTCTCCTGATGTCCTCTGGTTGAAAACCATTGCTGGAATTTCATGCAGGCTTCAAATAAATGAACCTTATCAGTTCCCATCAAAAAATTCTTTTATAGTGCCTTTAAAAGTTAATGATACTATCTGATAGAAAATATTGTCTGCAGATACGACAAATCTAGCAAACTGTCATCTACTATCAAGTTCATTTTGTGTCAAAGGCATTAATATTTTCCCCTAACTTGGCCAGTTCCTTAAGGTTTTGGAGATCTGGTGATAATGATAAGAGGACATCTTCATCTTTTCCTCTTGGTGGGCCTTTAGTCCCAGGCTTCTACATCAACACATCGGCTGCTGTGAAGATGAGATGTTTCTAAAATACCAAATGCTGGGAAGCAAAGCAATCAAGAGGGGCTGCAGACGGGGTTTTCCAGGCGGGGAGCGTAGTTCAGGGGTAGAGTGGGGAATGGGCCAGGGACAGACAGAAGTACAAAGAGGGACAGAGAGAAGGACAAGGGCTACAGATCCCAAAGGTCTGTTCTTTGCTGACACCAGGGAAGACCGCGATTTCAGAACAGATTTTAGAGTTTCTGTTTAAGTTGATGTTAAATTCTCTGAGGAGAAGGAGTACAAACACTGCTAAAGAAAGTATCATCCAGCCGGGCGGTGGTGGCGCACGCCTTTAATCCCAGCACTTGGGAGGCAGAGGCAGGTGGATTTCTGAGTTCGAGGCCAGCCTGGTCTACAGAGTGAGTTCCAGGGCAGCCAGGGCTACACAGAGAAACCCTATCTGGGGGGGGTGGGGGGAAGAAAGTATCATCCAAAAAACAGCTTTCATCTCAAAGGAATAACAGTCATGGTTGATTCTGGAGCCCAAATTACGAGTGTCGATGGCCCAGGGATATACGCCAGGTCTCTCTTAATATAATGCTCCAACAAGGAGGCAGTTTCATGGGGTTTTTATCATAATGGGGCAAAGGAAGTTATTGAAAAGGTGTTTTAAAAAAACACATCAGTGGAACAGCAAGTGTCACCTATAGATTTCAGACACTACAGTCTCAGCTTTTTTTTTTAATTTTTATTTTCTATATTCTATGTTTACATTCCAAAGGCTTTCCCCTTTCCCAGTTACCCCCCACCATATGTCCCATAATTCCTCTCCCCCCCCTGCTATTCCCCACTCATTCCCCCCCCCCACGATTTCTCTATTCTGGGTCTACAATACTGGATCCAATCTTTACAGGCCCAGGGTCCTCTCCTTTTTTCTTCTTGAGAGTCATTTGACTTGCTAATTGTGCCTTGAGTATTTAGGGCTTCTGGGCTCATTAATATCCACTTATCAGTGATTGCATTTCGTGTGTATTCTTTTGTGATTGGGTTAGCTCACTTAGGATGATAGTTTCCAGATCTAACCATTTACCTACAAATTGCATGAGTTCATTATTTTTAATTGCTGAGTAGTACTCCATTGTATAAATATACCACATATTCTGTATCCATTCCTCTTTTGAGGGATATCTGGGCTCCTTCCAATTTCTGGCTATTATAAACAAGGCTGCTATAAACATAGTGGAGCATGTGTCTTTATTGTATGCAGAGGAATCCTCTGGGTATATGCCCAGGAGTGGTATGCCAGGGTCCTCTGGGAGTGGCATGCCCAATTTTCTGAGGAACCGCCACACTGATTTCCAGAGCGGTTTTACCATTTTGTAATCCCACCAACAGTGGAGGAATGTTCCTCTTTCTTCACATCCTCGCCAGCACTTGTTGTCTCTCGAGTTTTTAATCTTAGCCATTCTGACTGGAGTGAGGTGGAATCGCAATTGTGTTAAAAACTGCATGGTATTGGTACAGCAACAGGCAGGTAGATCAATGGAATAGGATTGAAGACCCAGAAATGAACCCACAGACTTATGGTCACTTGATCTTTGATAAAGGAGCCACAACCATCCAGTGGGAAAAAGATAGCCTTTTCAACAAATGGTGCTGGTTCAACTGGAGGTCAACATGCAGAAGAATGCGAATTGACCCACTCTTATCTCCTTGTACTAAGATCAACTCCAAGTGGATCAAGGACCTCCACATAAAACCAGACACACTGAAACTATTAGAAAAGAAACTTGGGAAGACCCTGGAGGACATGGGCACAGGGGAAAAGTTCCTGAACAGAACACCAATAGCTTATGCTCTAAGATCAAGAATTGACAAATGGGACCTCATAAAATTACAAAGTTTCTGTAAGGCAAAGGACACTGTCAGAAAGACAAAACAGCAACCAACAACGTGGGAAATGATCTTCACCAACCACACATCCGACAGAGGGCTAATATCCAATATATACAAAGAACTCAAGAAGTTAGACCCCAAAGAACCAAATAACCCTATCAAAACATGGGGTACAGAGCTAAACAAAGAATTTTCACCAGAAGAAATTCGAATGGCCGAGAAACACCTTAAGAGATGTTCAACATCATTAGTCATCAGGGAAATGCAAATCAGCTTTTTTTTTTAAAGATTTACTTATTTATTATATCTAAGTACACTGTAGCTGTCTTCAGACACCCCAGAAGAGGGCATCAGATCTCATTATGGATGTTGTGAGCCACCATGTGGTTGCTGGGATTTGAACTCAGGTTCTCTGGAAGAGCAGTCAGTGCTCTTAACCACTGAGCCATCTCTCCAGGCCCATTCTCATCTTTTGGATTGACAGAAATTGGAGTCTCTTCAGTTGATCAGTTCCAAAAGGTTTTATCTGTTTCACAGAATGCTAGTTCTGACACAGAAGTGGGCAAAGGAATGGCTATTCAGGTAGCTAAAGCTAGCCCAAGATAAAGCGTGGTTGGACTCTGGACTGGCAATATCCCAACCTCCCCACATTTCTGCAGTTCTATCAGTCAATCAGCCTTTCCAGACACAGCTTCTTCCCAGGAATCCCCATTCATGGAATCAATTAGATTATTAGAAAATGTAGCATGTTACATGACTATAACGACAGCTGGGGTGCGTGAACAGGTGTCTACGAAGGGTCCTTGAAGGTCCTAGATGTGGAGTCCCCTCGATATAGAAGGACTGTCTCACAGAATCAGCCTGTAGCCAGGTGCTCTGATTCCTAGGGAGGGCACAGAAAAGGGGCGGGGTCATGCTCCTTTTGATATAAAGCCTGCCCCAAGCTACCAGCCCCACCCCCATCCCTGTGAGAAATCCAGGCACTTAAAAGTCCATTAGCTAGAGAGTCCCAGGCAATGCCCACAGTAGGGACCCTGTGGTCATCTGTGAGAGGGGAGGGACAGGTTTTGAGGCCTGAGCAGCAGTCTGGTCTGAATTCTAACACTACAGGCACCACAGGTGCAGGTTGTACACATGAAGGAAGCAAAATTGAGGGTGGTGAGTTATGTTTGAAAACTACATTAAGAAGGAAGAAAAAGAGGGAGAGGACAGGAAGATGGAAATGCAAAGGCCTGATCTGTCAAAGCTTACGCTTTTAGAAAAATGTTCTCGCTGGAACTGAAGAAGGTGACAATATTTTATCCTGGCCTGTTTTAGATATTTTAAATCTTCTCTCTGCAAATGAATACTATGTTTATACTGCTGGTATATTTGAATATTTAGCATTGTAAGTTCATGTAACATTTATTTTAACAAAATTTGATACTTTAAAAGTAATAAAAGAATGTTCTTCCCTTTGCAAAAGGATTCACAACCAAGTTTCGTAATGCACTTCAGCCCTTTGGGAATTTCCAGGGTGTTTATACTTATTAAAACTTAGAGCGTGTACAAAGTTTCCTGATCTTTTGTGTAAATTGAGATGCGTCTCCCAGGCAAAGGCTGTGTTCATTTTCAATTTGTAAAATGGCAATCCCCCGGAACTCACTCCTACTCCTCGTCCTGAACCACGCAGTCTCCCACATCGAAACCATAACTCTTGTCCCAAGTATCAGCCAAAGAAATTCCAAAGGGCAGACATTTGCTTAATTAGAGAATATAGCACCATCAGCCAGTCCTGCAAACTTTGGGCCTCGAAATAATTCAAAGGACGTGAAACTGCTGACAGCCCATAATTGTTTTTTCCATTGAGACATCAAATAAAGAATCTCCAGTGATCTTGCTTTAAAAAAAAAAAAAAATTTTTTTTTTTGAACTGTGCAGCTCATCGGGCGCTGTAAGCCGCGGTAGGGAACCTGTGTGGCTTAACAAGAAAAGATCAGCCTCCAGGCTCATCCAATAAAGTGCCTATTTCCCAAGGGAGGGCCTGACTTCACTCCCTATGGGCATGTAAAAAGCCAGCTAGAGTGGTGCACCTGTAACCCCAGCACTGGGGGTGGACAGGTCCCCGAGGCTTGCTGGCTAGCCAACCTAAATTCATCAGCTGGCCCCAAGTCCCATTGAGAGAGACCTTGTCTCATAAAAATAAGGTGGACAGGTTCTGGGGAATAACACCTGATGTTTGACAGCTGTTCTATACCTATTTGTACCCACACAGAGAGAGGCACATGCATAGGAAACAAGATGTGTGTGTGTGTGTGTGTGTGTGTGTGTGTGTGTGTGTGTGTTAACTCATGATTAGAAAAGAAATTAACCATTTTATATCAATCGTTTTCCTTAAATAAGCCCATTTTCACAGCTACAAAGTGGTCCGGAGACTAACACCTCGATCTTTCTTTATGTGGTTTTGTTGGTTTGTTTTGTTTGCTTCTGTTCTTGGAAATAGTCTCACTATCTGTGACTGGCCTGAAACTCAAGACTTGAACTAGGTTGATGTTAAGCAATCCCCCTGCCTCTGACTCCTAGGTCAGAGATTGTAGACCCGCACCATCATGCCCAGCTATATCTATCTTCATGAGAAGCCCAAACTCACTCTGTCCTCCCAAAGGCTTCTTGGTTTTCCCCCAATTTTTACCCTTAGTCCTGCCATGTTTATCTGGAATAGCTACCTGTGACTACTGTTTTGTTTTTAAAGGATGCACAGATGCTTCCAACAGTCTGTTCTCTTGATTGTGAAGCACGCTCTCATTTCAATTAAAAGACAGATAAAGGAGGGGTCATCAGAGAAGCTAGCAGACAGCTGAAGCAAGTGGGAAAGAAAAGATACCAGGAGTAAGGCAGAGCCTGGGGCTGAGGAGACAGACATGAGAGCAGGGGAAGAAAGGTCAGAATGGGAAGCTCTGCGGGGTGCAGGGCACAGGGTGCAGGGCACAGACCTGGGCACAGGGTGCAGGGCACAGACCTGGGCACAGGGTGCAGGGCACAGGGTGCAGGGCACAGACCTGGGCACGGGGTGCAGGGCACAGACCTGGGCACGGGGTGCAGGGCACAGACCTGGGCACAGGGTGCAGGGCACAGAGCTGGGCATGGAATGCAGGGCACAGGGTGCAGGGCACAGGGTGCAGGGCACAGAGCTGGGCACGGGGTGCAGGGCACAGACCTGGGTATGGGATGCAGGGCACAGAGCTGGGCACAGGATGCAGGGCACAGAGCTGGGCACAGGATGCAGGGCACAGAGCTGGGCACAGGATGCAGGGCACAGAGCTGGGCACAGGGTGCAGGGCACAGGATGCAGGGCACAGGGTACAGGGCACAGAGTTGGGCACAGGGTGCAGGGCACAGGATGCAGGGCACAGGGCACAGGGCACAGAGCTGGGCACAGGGTGCAGGGCACAGAGCTGGGCACGGGGTGCAGGGCACAGACCTGGGTATGGGATGCTGGGCACAGGATGCAGGGCACAGAGCTGGGCACAGGATGCAGGGCACAGAGCTGGGCACAGGATGCAGGGCACAGAGCTGGGCACAGGGTGCAGGGCACAGGATTCAGGGCACAGGGTACAGGGCACAGAGTTGGGCACAGGGTGCAGGGCACAGGATGCAGGGCACAGGGCACAGGGCACAGAGCTGGGCACAGGGTGCAGGGCACAGAGCTGGGCACGGGGTGCAGGGCACAGACCTGGGTATGGGATGCAGGGCACAGAGCTGGGCACAGGATGCAGGGCACAGAGCTGGGCACCGGGTGCAGGGCACAGACCTGGGCACAGGGTGCAGGGCACAGAGCTGGGCACAGAATGCAGGGCACAGACCTGGGCACAGGATGCAGGGCACAGAGCTGGGCACAGGGTGCAGGGCACAGAGCTGGGCACAGGGTGCAGGGCACAGAGCTGGGCACAGGGTACAGGGCACAGACCTGGGCACAGGATGCAGGGCACAGAGCTGGGCACAGGATGCAGCGCACAGACCTGGGCACGGGGTGCAGGGCACAGACCTGGGCACAGGGTGCAGGGCACAGAGCTGGGCATGGAATGCAGGGCACAGGGTGCAGGGCACAGGGTGCAGGGCACAGAGCTGGGCACGGGGTGCAGGGCATAGAGCTGGGCACGGGATGCAGGGCACAGAGCTGGGCACAGGATGCAGGGCACAGACCTGGGCACAGGATGCAGGGCACAGGATGCAGGGCACAGGGTACAGGGCACAGAGTTGGGCACAGGGTGCAGGGCACAGGATGCAGGGCACAGGGCACAGGGCACAGAGCTGGGCACAGGGTGCAGGGCACAGAGCTGGGCACAGGGTGCAGGGCACAGAGCTGGGCACAGGATGCAGGGCACAGAGCTGGGCACAGGATGCAGGGCACAGAGCTGGGCACGGGGTGCAGGGCACAGACCTGGGCACAGGGTGCAGGGCACAGAGCTGGGCACAGAATGCAGGGCACAGACCTGGGCACAGGATGCAGGGCATAGAGCTGGGCACAGGGTGCAGGGCACAGAGCTGGGCACAGGGTACAGGGCACAGACCTGGGCACAGGATGCAGGGCACAGACCTGGGCACAGGATGCAGGGCACAGAGCTGGGCACAGGGTGCAGGGCACAGAGCTGGGCACAGGGTGCAGGGCACAGAGCTGGGCACAGGGTGCAGGGCACAGACCTGGGCACAGGGTGCAGGGCACAGACCTGGGCACAGGATGCAGGGCACAGAGCTGGGCACAGGGTGCAGGGCACAGGATGCAGGGCACAGGGTACAGGGCACAGAGTTGGGCACAGGGTGCAGGGCACAGGATGCAGGGCACAGGGCACAGGGCACAGAGCTGGGCACAGGGTGCAGGGCACAGAGCTGGGCACGGGGTGCAGGGCACAGACCTGGGTATGGGATGCAGGGCACAGAGCTGGGCACAGGATGCAGGGCACAGAGCTGGGCACGGGGTGCAGGGCACAGACCTGGGCACAGGGTGCAGGGCACAGAGCTGGGCACAGGATGCAGGGCACAGACCTGGGCACAGGATGCAGGGCACAGAGCTGGGCACAGGGTGCAGGGCACAGAGCTGGGCACAGGGTACAGGGCACAGACCTGGGCACAGGATGCAGGGCACAGACCTGGGCACAGGATGCAGGGCACAGACCTGGGCACAGGATGCAGGGCACAGACCTGGGCACAGGGTGCAGGGCACAGAGCTGGGCACAGGGTGCAGGGCACAGAGCTGGGCACGGGGTGTAGGGCACAGAGCTTGGCACAGGGTGCAGGGCACAGAGCTGGGCACGGGGTGCAGGGCACAGAGCTGGGCACAGGATGCAGGGCACAGAGCTGGGCACAGGGTGCAGGGCACAGACATGGGCACAGGGTGCAGGGCACAGACATGGGCACAGGGTGCAGGGCACAGACATGGGCACAGGGTGCAGGGCACAGACATGGGCACAGGGTGCAGGGCACAGGATGCAGGGCACAGACCTGGGCACAGGGTGCAGGGCACAGGATGCAGGGCACAGACCTGAGCATGGGATGTAGGGCACGGATTTTCAGAATTCCTCTCCATGGTAGTGAACTGGTAATAGCCAATCCTCCTGATAAGGAAAAACAAAATAACTGGACATCCTATAAAAAAATTTTTTTTAATATTGTAAAGCTAAAATGAGCAACATTACTGGGCCAACAACATCTCCAAGGCAGCAGAAATCTAAAGGTGTCAGTCAGGAATTTTGCTAGAGGCATGCTGGCCAATCTACTAGTGGCAGATGGGGAGGCGGGGTGCTGGCCATGTACTAGATGACATTCATTCCAGGGACAGATCGACCAAATAAGCTAGGTTTCTGAGATGGACACTCCAAAGCTTCTGAAGCTCTGAGAGAAACTTGAGGGAGACAGGAATGGAGGGCTGCAGGATGTCCATGGGATAAAAGAGTGGCCCATGTCGAGGGCCAGGATGTTACTAAAGCTGACACGGATCTGTTCCTACAACGTCACGCGCAGATGCAGATGTGCACTCGGGGGAGGAGAGCCCACTGAGGAAGATGGGAGCTTGGTGTTCAGCCTCTCACTTTATCACAGCCTGCATTGCCCCACTCCGAATATGCACATGCTGGCAAACTCTTGCTTTCGTGGATTTGGACAAATTGCACATGAATGTTTGGGGGGTGGGACAAATGGCTCCGCAGCTGGAGTGTGTGCTGCCCTTGGAGCAGACTAGAGATAGGTCCCCAGCACCCACACTGGGCACTTCACGGTCACCTGCTCCTCTGGCTCCAGGGGATCCAGTGCCCTCTTTGGGTCTCCATGGACACCCCCATGCACACACACATAGTAACACAGAGACTGTACACACATACCTATAAACAAAAATCAGTTATCTTTAAAGGAATATCCAAAGAAGGGAAAGGATTTCTGTTTCTCATAGATCTACTCCCAGTAAGACCACTCTCTCCTCTGTAGCTTTATGACACTTTAAAGGGTACATTTATTAAAAATGAAACCGTACGTGGCCCTAATAAGTGGAATGAATAAACTGTCCTGGCTCCTGTGCGGCTTCTGGACCCTAAGTTTTGTTCTGATGTGATTATCCAATTTCACTGACGTCAAAACAGAATAGTTACAAATTTCATGAAAATATACAGAGGAAGTCAGAGAGGACATGGAAGGAGTTGGAGGGAAGAAAGGAAATGGAGATGAAAATGTGATGATATTTTAATTTTAAAAATAGAAGCAAAGAGAAAAGAAAGAAGAAAATATATTCTTTCAACACCTCCAAAATCAGAAGCAGTATTTTTGCTTTTGTGTCTATTTCTGGGGTTGGATGTGTGAGTGATAGGGTTTGATAGAATGAATAGTAATTCATTCTATCTGCCCTTTAAACCTTGGGTTCACACATGTTGCCACAGAAACCCATCACTGGCTTTCAGCTTATCCAGTAATCTCTATGGTTCTGTGCTCTCCCCACCCAGTGGATGGATAACAATTTCAGCATCTTCCCAAGAGCAAAATGAGAAACTAGTACTCAGAGTGGATGGCATCCAGGAAACCTTTGTGCTCTGAAGAACACCAACTAGACTCTCTCTAGCAAATGAACTGTGTTGCCTTCAAGAAATGCAAGACTGCTAAGCTCAACTCCAAGTGGATCAAAGACCTCCACATAAAACCAGACACACTAAAACTAATAGAAAAGAAACTGGGGAAGACCCTTGAGGACATTGGCTCAGGGGAAAAATTCCTGAACAGAACACCAATTGCTTATGCTCTAAGAGCAAGAATAGACAAATGGGACCTCATAAAACTACAAAGTTTCTGTAAGGCAAAAGACACTGTCAAAAGGATAAATCGGCAACCAACAAATTGGGAAAAAATCTTCACCAACCCCACATCCGACAGAGGGCTAATCTCCAATGTATACAAAGAACTCAAGAGGTTAGACCCCAGAAAACCAAATAACCCTATCCAAAAATGGGGTACAGAGCTAAACAGAGTCTTTTCACCTGAAGAAATTCGGATGGCTGAGAAACACCTTAAAAAATGTTCAACATCACTAGTCATTAGGGAAATGCAAATTAAAACAACCCTGAGATTTCACCTCACACCAGTCAGAATGGCTAAGATTAAAAACTCAGAAGACATCAGGTGTTGGCGAGGATGTGGAGAAAGAGGAACACTCCTCCACTGCTGGTGGGAATGCAAGCTGGTACAACCACTCTGGAAATCAGTATGGCGGTTCCTCAGAAAACTGGGCATGATACTTCCGGAGGACCCAGCCATACCACTCCTGGGAATATACCCAGAAGATTCCCCAGCATGCAATAAGGATACATGCTCCACTATGTTCATAGCAGCCTTATATATAATAGCCAGAAGCTGGAAAGAACCCAGATGTCCCTCAACAGAGGAATGGATACAAAAAATGTGGTATATATACACAATGGAGTACTATACAGCCATTAGAAACAATGAATTCATGAAATTCTTAGAGAAATGGATGGAGCTGGAGAATGTCATACTAAGTGAGGTGACCCAGTCTCAAAAGAATACCCATGGTATACAGTCACTGATAAGTGGATATTAGCCTAGAAGCTTGGAACACCAAAGACACAAATCACATATCAAGTGATGTCTCACAAGAAGAAAGGAGTGGACACTGGTGCTAGAATGGACCAAAACATCATTGGGGGAGAGTACAAGAACAGTAAAGTGGGAGGGGGTGGATGCGGGAGCAGGGGGAGGGAAAAGGACATGTGGGACCTTTGGGGGTGGGGAACCAGAAAAAGGGAAATGAATTGTAAATATAGAATATATACAATAAAAAAAATCAAAAAAAAAAAAAGAAATGCAAGACTGAAAGTCCTGTTTGTCGGCATTGTATGTTCCAGTAGATGTTTGAATGTTCCATAGCCATTTCTCTGTCCTATTTTTAACATATTTTGTGAATGAGTATTTGACAAGGCATCTCCCTGACCTGTTATGATTGACTTTAACTGAGAAGAAAAAGCAAAGGAAAGGAAAGAAAAAAGGAAAGGAAAGGAAAGGAAAGGAAAGGAAAGGAAAGGAAAGGAAAGGAAAGGAAAGGAAAGGAAAGGAAAGGAAAGGAAAGGAAAGGACTGCCATTTACCTTACTGTAGTCATCTTGTGGTAGTGCCTCATTCTGCAGTTCCTTCCTGGACAGTGAAGGTTGCACACTATCTTCTTGGAGTTTGGTCATCCACACCCCCGACCATGACAATTCATAATATCACATTGGTTTTCCTTCCTAAGAGGATCTCTTTGATCAGATTTATTGTATTTATATCACCAGCTGCTTGATACCCAGTAACATCAGCAAACTCCTAACAAGAAGCAGGTTCCAGAAAATGCACTGATGTCAGCATTTGGTTAGTTGGTTCTCTAGACCATGACACCAAAGCCACAGCTTCAATCCCATTTGTTTGGTTGAATGCTAAAGTCAAAACTAAATGTTAGCGGGATTAGTAAGTATGGGGCCTAATAAAATAATTACACAAATCAAAAAGACAAAGTTAAGAACTGAAAACACTGATATATCCATCACACCATCTTGCACTGAGCATCATGTACATAACAAATCATATGCAGGTCAGGAAGATAACCAACAAAAATAGATAAAAGACTCTTCCTTCACAGAGTTTTTGGGCTTTAATTCATTTTAAAGTTTTTGACAATATCATTCTTATATACAATGCGGTGCAGTTATATTCACCCTGACCACTGAGTCTTAGGCCCCTCTCATCCACCAACCCTCTTTTTCTTGCTGGTTAGTCCTCCTCTTGCTCTCACGGGCTTTCTTCTTTCTTTCTTCCCTTCCATTTATTTCTTTCTCCTTCTCTCTCTCTCTCTCTCTCTGGCTCCATATAGGCAGTCAGAGCTGCTGTGTGTTCAGTTACAATGGCCATACCATCCCCGAAGACAGTTTCCCAGCATACTCCTCTTCTTCCTTCAGCTCCCAAGTCCTTCCATCCCCTCTTCTACATGTTCTCTGGGCCTCAGAGTGGGTGAAACAGATGTCTTGATTGCGGCCAAGTTCTCAACAATAACTTATTTTTTATACTTGGGCTAGTAGAGAGTAGCTGATATGACCATTTTTGACTACCAAAAAGGCTGAGAGTCACAGGAATCTACAAGTATAAATATAAATACTAAGACATTTAATTATACTTTCATTTGGAAAAAATACCAGCAGATTCTCCTACAGGACCTGTAACCTTCCTATCTGTATGATTCTGGTCAGTTTTACAGTGCTGGCCATCCATTTCTTTCCATAGAACAAGCCTCAAACCCAATCAGGAAGTGGCAGTTACCTCCCCCCCCCCAGAACATTCACGACACTATTACAC
Source organism: Apodemus agrarius (assembly GCA_964023405.1). Lineage (NCBI taxonomy): Eukaryota > Metazoa > Chordata > Mammalia > Rodentia > Muridae > Apodemus > Apodemus agrarius. Next base: position 15,561,452 of record OZ030016.1, on the reverse strand, counting down.
CAGTGAGTTTATCTTGCCAGGCAGCCCAGCATTGTAACAGGTTAGATCTACAATATGGTGTGATCATTACTGACTTCTCCCAAGGCAGCCCACATAGCATGATCAGCTATGTAAGTACAAGCCAGTAGAAAGGAAGCTTTCTGCTCTGTTGCATCTTAATTTTACATCCAGTGTATGTAGCGTCTGCAGCAACATGCTCTTACTGTCTATTTCTGGGAGTAGTGACAATAGTCTATGTTGTTTGTGGGACAACTAGACCACAACTCATAGAAAGGTATCCTATATCTGGCACCAGAATTTTGGGTTGAAATATGATTTCTGGGAGCAGTGCTGTTTTTATGACAATCATAGATGCTGGTGAAGATGTGAGAAACATGGAGCCCTTATTTTCTATAGAGTGTGACCTGCCTGGTACAGTAACTTTGGAAGTCATTATGGGGGGGGGCTCCAAAAGTTAGAGATAGAGAGATGTTGTATGACGGAGTTACACTGTTCTCAGGTGAGCACCCAAAGTTCTCTATCCTAGGATAGAGATTCTTGTACATTTGAGTTTGTCACTGCTATGTTCACAATAGCTATTAAAAAAATGGAATCCACCATGAGATCACCAACAGATAAACAGAAAATGAAAATGTTGGAATTCTAAATGTAAAATTTGATACGATAAAATTTATAGAAAAATGGATAGAACTGGAAAATATTACACGGGTTGAGGTGACCCAGGACCAGAGAAACGATCATGCTATGTTCTCTCTCATGTGCAGGCCTTAAACTTGACATTTTACATAGCTATGATTAAGTTGGACTGAGTGCCTTAAAGGCCATGTAACAAGAAAGGAGCCAAGAGGGGGCGGGGTAAGGGGAGGGAAGGGGCAGTGGATTCTGAGGGAGAGTGGGTGGTAGGGTGGTAGGGTTGGTCAGCCAAAACAGAGCAAATGAAAAAGCCACATGGAAACCTACTACGGTAGTAAGAATTTAAGCTTCTTAAAAAAAAAATACAGAAATATAAGAATATGTGTTTGTTTTAATCCCAGGTGTAGGATATGGGCTGCTTCGGATTATCCACAGCGGCTGACTGTGATTGCCTCGTGCTCTAGCAGAGCTGTGATTTTGCCAGGCACAGATAGTTTGTATGAGTGCGAGGCATTTGGAATTCTGGGTATTCTTCAGGTGTATAATGCTCGAGCCCTGAGAGGTGGTGGGTTGCTGGTTGGTGGTTGGTTGCTGTTGATTGCTGTTGGAGGCAGGTTGTTAACTAGTCAGGAGCAAAGAAGAAATGAGAAGAAAATGAAATTAGATACTCTGATGGTGAAGATCTAACCTGCCCCAAGGAACTGGACAGCCCTAGTCAGCAGGAAATAGTCTAACGGTGACATCCTGCCCCTCTCTCTTCTTCTCTCTCCCATCTAGTGTTAGGGGGTTGAAGAAGGATGAAGAACGGTGGAAGAAAGAGGAATTCACAGAGTAGCCAAAAGTTCGGCTACGTGCTACTTTTGTGCCAATTAAAAACATGATCTTTCCCTCCGATGGAGTTTGTATCTTGATTTAAAGAAGAGCCGGAAACAAATACCAAGGGTATGTGTGTTTGTGGGATCAGGAGATGGCTCAGTCATTGACATGAACCATAAACTTCATCTTTCAAACATTTAGAACCTTTGTCATACTCGATCAAATGCTGTCATAGTATAGACATCCATTCTTCCCTTTTAAACACTGCAGTCTTTCGCATAGCCAAGAATGTCCAGTGCAATGAAGTGAAGCAGCCATCTTGCCTTCAAGAGGATGATGTCTGTGTGTTCAGAATTACAGGCTACAGAGATGAAAGAAGCCAGGACCCTAAATGACAGCTCTAGATTCACTTTCATACGCTTTTAAATTCGTAACTTAAAAAGTAAAATACTTATGTAAGTCAGACTTGTGATTCCTGTTACTCATCACTGAATAAATCTTATCTGGTACACTTAATATGTAAACCCCAAATAGACCTAATTCTATCTAATCCATTTAATACGGCTCGAAATAAAAGCGTCAGGTGGGCAAAGGAACAGCGATTTGTTCTGTGTGTGAAATAAAGACCGACTATTCTGAAAACAAACCTGTCACGGACCTTAAGTCTGAAAATACAAATGGCTGGGGGGGGGGGCAGCTGGTTGGACACAGCTGAAGATCAAAGTCAGTAATGAGATAAAATCCTTCTCGGCCACACTGAAGCAGACCGCAGAGCCTGCGTACAGCTGTGCCGGTCCCCTCCGCTGTAATAACATACCCCCTGAACCGAGGTGTCTCCAACAGAGAAATGTGTGGTCACTGTCGTGAGCTAGACATTGGGATGCAAGTGCTGACAGAGCTAGACCCTTCTGAGGGCTGTGAGGGAGTCTCTTCCGGGTCTCTTACCTGGCTTGTTTCCTGGCAACCCTTGACCTTCCTCGGCTTATGTTCCTATGGCTCTCTCCATGTGTTGTGTCAATGCTCAAACGCTTTAAATATGAAGAGTAGACCTCGCCATGAACAGAGAAAACCAGATGAGAAACGCCATCCAGCAGTCGTCTCCCCATAATATTCATAGCTATTCACCCTCTGACCTAACTTCCTAAGAGCAAGAGAAGATGGATGTGACAGCAGGTTCTAGTTTTCTTTAGTTACAATGAAAGAAAGCAAAGATGCATTAAAGGAAGGAGGTTGGAGGCTGAGGCCATCAGTCTACCTCAACGGCAGGCAGCCCATAGCCATGGGGTCCTTGGACCTGACTGTAGGTTGTACCATTCTTGGTAGGATGTGGGCTCCAGGTGTGAGTCAGTGCTACAGCATTGCAGGCCCTGGGACTGTCCATCCCCTGCCTGGTCCCCACCCACGAAGCATAACACAGAGAAAACCATCGCTTGGGAGAAGAAGAATTGTCAAATCATCTAAGGACTTTGAGGCTGCTCTCTTCCTGGTGGTGAGCAGAATTAGACAGAATCCCACCATATCTAACCACAGTCCAGTGACTACAAAAAAAAAAAAAAAGAGTTAGGACAGCCCTGTCCTAGGGTAGAAAGAAACTTGTGGGACAGAACACTCTTTAGGGACACTCTCATAGTTCACTCTAAACAATGCAAGTGCAGTTAGGGCAAACCTGAGCTTAAGTCACCCTCTAGTGCTGAAACTGCAACAGTAAACCAGAGGCCGGAGGTGAGCAGCTGAGAAAACACCAGCTCTAGCTGCAGCTCCTGGGTGGGGCCTGATTAGTTCCAGCCAGTCAGAGCAATCCTATACTCTTGCTGGAGGATGGCTCAGACATAAGTACCTAACACATTCCAGCTGAGACGTGAGGAGAAATTTGTCACAAATCTGGAAGACCACCCTCCTTGTGAGACTCCTGTCTTCCTCTCGCTGGATGTGAGTAGGAAAACAGGACCCATTTCTGAGCAATCAATCACTCTCAGGCACAGACACTGACGCAGGTGAGATGAAACCTGATCCCCATGCCTTCATCAACCAGGGCTTCGCTGGATTATCAAGGCCCGCTGAGTGGCCACATTATACATGTAAAACAAAATAAACATTGAGAACATAACATGTTGTGATGATTAGGGGTTTTTCCTCAACTTGAGACAAGCTGAAGTCATCTGGGAAGAGCAAACTTAAATTGAGGCACCGCCTCCATCAGATTGGGGCACTGCCTCCATCAGATTGGGACACTGCCTCCATCAGATTGCCCGTAGACAAGTCCGTGGCAGTCTTTTCTTGATTGACAATGAATGGTGGGAGGGCCCAGCTCACTTGGACAGTGAAAGTCTTGGTCAGAGGGCCCTGGGTTGTATAAGAAAGCAGGCTGAGCAAGCCATGGTGAGCAAGCCAGTAAGCAGTTCTCCTCCATGGTCTCTGCTTCAGTTCCTGCCTCCAGTGTCCTGCCTTAGGCTCTTGCTGCAACTTCTGTCAGTGGCAGACTGTTGTAAAATGGAAGCTGTAAGATGAAATAAGCCCTTTCCTCTTCAAGCTGCTTTGGATCACGATGTTTATCACAGCAATAGAAGGTAAGCGAGAATATGTGTCAATTATTTTGCTCTTAGGGAAAAGACACATTGACTCAGGGTGATATTAATAAAGACAAAAATAATAACAAATACATACAAGACACTTAGGATGTATCAGGATGGCTTCCAAGTAGTTTATATACAAAGTAAGCTTTTAATATTTGCAAAAGTCTTTAATACATGTTTTATAAAATAACATACAAAAATATTTTGCCCATTTTATAGATAAATTGGATAACAGAGAGGCCGAAAGGCTTTGCATGGTGGTAGAGCTGGGATTTGGGTGCAGGCCGTCTGGATCCAGAGTTTCCTGATATGCCAATTCCACTAAGCTGCCTCCCCACAAACAAGGGCACACTTTGAAAAGTCTACTGTTGCCAGGCAGTCTGGAAGGCAGAGGCAGGCAGATTTCTGAGTTTGAGGCCAGCCTGGTCTACAGAGTGAGTTCCAGGACAGCCAGGGCTATACAGAGAAACCCTGTCTCAAAAAAACCTACTCGAAAAGTCTACTGTTGATGAGACATTTGATGCAAAGGCTGGACCCTTCAGTGACATTACAATGTATCCTATCTTTCAATGTTCCAACTTTCCCCTGTGGTGGATCAAATCCAGCCCGTGTACCAATGATTGATATACTCAGAGCCAAAATAATTAAATAAGAGCACTAACTGGGTTGTGATTAGGAAGAAGAGAGCTCTGGAGAGAAACACTAAAGAAATCAAACTCACAAAGGAGATGTTTCTGATCTGCTACCTCTGAGACACCCAGCGGCAAAACAACCTGAACCTTGCATATGTCTTTGTGAGCAGGTCCCTGTGAATAAAGGCTATAAAAAGAAAGACTTAGACCAGACCCAGTGCACAAAACGCACACGAACTGATACCACCACCGTACCACAGCCCCCTCCGGGAAGTCTCAGAAAACAGTGGTAAGAGCATCCCTTCCAGTGGGCAGATTCCAAAGCTGCGTGGTTGTTTGCAGAGGTGGCCTGAGGTGTGGATTAAGCGGGTCCTCGGATATCAACGAATGGTTTGACTGGGTTCTTATAGTCCTAAAGGCAATAAGGGTAAAAGCTGGTTTGTAAACAGTCTACAGGTGAATCTGTGGACATGAAACCCGGGTGCCATGCCTCATGTGACACTCACAGCAAATTACCCACTGCGGAGAAGGAGCCGGGAGGCATGGACTGGGCAGTGCATCTTATGGATCCCAGCTCACCTCTGTCTGTCAACCAGACTCTGAGTGACACGACAGCGCCCGACCCACGGGCCTCTGGTGTCAAGAATGGCAGCTCTGTAGTGCTGGCACATCAGTCCCCTACCACCAAGTCTAATCCAGTCAGTGTCACTCCTGAGTACTCAGCCAGAGAAGGAGACCAACGTGGAGCCCTTAGATATTGTGCAATTCCCTCCAAAGAAACAGCATTGATCTTTGTAAAAAAATCAATACTATTTTATACAGCTATCCCTTCCTGATTGCCTCTGTCACGTGTGATATCAGTAGGCTCCTAAGATGTATAATGTCAGTCACACACACACACACACACACACACACACACACACACACAAATCACTTTAAGGTAAAAGTGTCACAACAATGAACATTGGCCACAAGGATGCTCCAGTCCTACTGTGTGCCCTGCTACCAGAAGCAGCCAGGCTGACAGAACAGGAGAGCTTGTAACTGACACCTGAATACAGGGGAGAGCACCCTCAGTGTTGAGGACCACCTCCATTAGTTTTCTATTGGAGTAATAAAGACCAAAAGTAACTTGGGAAGGAACGGGTTTATTTCATCTTACGGATTACACTCCATCACTGGCATGTAATGGTGGCAGAACTCAATCAGAAACCTGGAGGCAGAACTGAAGCAGAGACCATAGAGGAGTGCAGTTAGCAGCTTGCTCCCTGTGCCTTGCTCAGCATGCTCTTTTATACAACATGGGCTGACCAGCCCAAGGGTGGCACTGCCCACAGGGAGCAGGGCCCTGTCGTATCAGTCATCAGTCAGAGAAAATGCATCACAGACTTGGCTGTGCGGATGGAACTAATCTAATGTAAGTATTCCCTCTATTGAAGTTCCTTCTTCCCATACAGCCCTGGTTGGTGTCAAACTGACAAAACTATCCAATCAGGACAGGCGCTCTTCTCTAGATGCTACATAAGCATTGTGTCAAGGACCTGTGTCCAGCACGGTGCCCCTTAGAATATATTGATTTAGAAAGCAGGAGGTAAGGAACAGAAGGACCTCCCCTTATTCATTCTCTTCCAAGAAGAGGTTCCCCCAAGTTAAAGGTCCTAGTTCTCACTGGGCTGGGGTAAGAGCCGGAGGGGGGCGGGGCAGGGGTGAGGATACATTTCCAAGTGGCATCGCAGAAGTCCACAGTTAGAAAGCCATTTGTTAGCACGGCCCACTTGGGAGTAACTTAAGTCTGAAAACCAGGTTTCAACATGTTTCTTTGTGCTGAGACACTCAGCACCAATGAACACAGGGAGTTCCGGTCGCTACTACAGGACAGAACAGAAAGGCTTCTGCATCCCTTAATACTGAAGTTGACCAATGGTGGGTGTTAGTGGACACAAAAACTACCACAGGCCACAAAGACAGTTGAGGACCCAGGATTCTTACAGACTGAGGTCTGAAATTTCTGTCAGGCTCCTCACCGAGATCAGTTCATGTGTCCAGGGAGATGAAAAGCTGAGCAGGGTTATCAAAGTGGGAGGTGGTGGGTATTGTATGTTAAAAAGTCAGCCACAGCCTTGGGGATGGTGGTTCCGTTCACTTGACCTCTTACGGAGATTTCAAAGGATGAGGATCCTGCAACCAGGCGATTTTGTACATCCTCTATCGAGATATAACTGAGGACACCTTGGTCTTATCACATAGAGAGAGCATAGACTATGGACGTAGGAACCCAGGGCTAGAAGGGTGACTGGGCTGTGTGGCAGGCACTGCTTATGTGACTTTGGGCCAGCCTCATCTGCTTCCCAGGCACCTGGTCACCACACATCCTACTGTGGGGGCTGGCATCCTGTCTTGTAAAAAACAAATGCTGGGCTCAATCCACACAGCTTCACCAAGTACCAGCATTCCCAGGGGCTGCCACAGGGGCTGAATAACAAGCCAGAAACTGCAAGGGCCTCCGTGGGACAATACTGAGCGATAAGAGATGTTTGGGGGTGCAGGATGAGAAGGGAGGAACAAGCTGTCAGAAGGCTCTTGGCCTTCCTCCTAGAGGTACTGTGGTTGTGGTATCTGAATGGATATGGCCCCCACAGGATCAGATAGCTGAATGCTTGGTCCCATCTGGTAGAACTGTTTAGGAAAGATTAGAACTCTCTCCCTCTCCCTCTCCCTCTCCCTCTCCCTCTCCCTCTCCCTCTCCCTCTCCCTCTCCCTCTCCCTCTCCCTCTCCCTCTCCCTCTCCCTCTCCCTCTCCCTCTCCCTCTCCCTCTCCCTCTCCCTCTCCCTCTCCCTCTCCCTCTCTCCCTCTCCCTCTCCCTCTCCCTCTCCCTCTCCCTCTCCCTCTCCCTCTCCCTCTCCCTCTCCCTCTCCCTCTCCCTTTCCCTCTCTCTCTCCCTCTCCTCCTCCCCCTGCCCCTCACCCTCTCCCTGTCCCTCTCCCCCTGCCCTTCCCCCTCCTCCTCCTTCTCCCCTTGACCCCTCTCCCCCTCTCCCTCTCCCTCTCCCTCTTCTTTTTCCCCTCCCCCTCTCCCTTTCCCCCTCTCCCTCCCACTGTCCCTCTCCCCCTTCCCTTCCCCCTCTCCCCATCCCCCTCTCCTTCCCACTCCCTTTCTCCCTCCCTCTCCCCCTTCCCCCTCCCCCTCCCTCTCCCCTTGGCCCCTCCCCCACCCCTCCTCCCTTTCTCTTTATATAAATCCTTCCTCAAGAGCTCTCAGCTACTGCTTCAGCACCATGCCCGCCTTCCTGCCTTTATTCCTTACTTTTGATGCCCTAGAATCACATCTGCCAGCTGACTATCAACATGTAATCCTCGCCTATGTGTCTCACTTCTAGGGAATACAGACTGAAAAGATGATGTTTCGATATTTCAAACAAAATATTCATTGCTAATGGCATGTCCTATGAGATCAGGAGCACGGTGACAATGAACCTGTGTGGACTTTATCTTGCCATGATTCCATAACCAACTGGGTTGCATAGTTTTATGTCAACGTGATACAAGTTAGAGTTATCTGAAGGGAGGGAGCCTCGTGGAGGAAATGCCTCCAGGCCTGCGAGAATGAGGGGTCTCTGAGCCTGAGCCTGCTCCTGGGACTTTCTCCCTCCTGCTGGGCTGCCGTGTCCAGTCAGTGTTTTATTTTGTCACATTTGGTTTTTATCTCTTGAAGGCTGTTCATTTCTAATGAGAGATAGAAAGGATCCAGGGGGGGATGGGAGGAGGAGGGAGAGGGAGGGAAGGGGGAGGGGAAGGGAAGGGATGGGAGAGGAGAGGAAGTGGGAGGAATGGAGAGGAGTAGAAGAAGGGAAAATATAATCAGGACATACTGTATGAAAAGAGAATCTATCTTCAATAAAATGAAAAGAAGAATGCCTCCATAAGATCCAGCTGTAGGACATTTTCTTAACTAGTGATTAATGGAGGAGGACCCAGACATTGTGGGCAGAGCCATGCCTAGCTGATGGTCCTGAGTTCTATAAGAAAGCAGACTGAGCAAGTCAGGGGGAGCAAGCCAGTAAGCAGAGCCCATCATGGCTTCTGCATCAGCTCCTGATTCCAGGTTCCTGCCCGACTTAAGTTCCTGATTTTCTTTTAATGATGAACTGTGATATGGAAGCATAAGCCAAATAAATCATTTCCTCCACAAGTTGCTTTGATGGTAATGTCTCAGCACAGCAATAGTATCCTTAAGACACTGATATAGCGTAATAACTCTCTCTATAATGTTTACACAGTATTTGGTATTCTAGGGAAATATAGACATGATTGAGCCTACAGAAGGGTGTGTAAGTTACTTGTAAATCCTTCACCACCTAAGGGGCTTTATGCACATCCTCTAGTTGAAGTGTCCTCAAGTCCTGGGACCAAAACCTCAAGGATACGGATAGACAATTGTGTCCTGTACTCGTGAACTGGTTCTAATCATTAAGCGCCATCATTGGTACCCTTTGATCAATGGTATCCTTGAGTGTGTGGGTAGGAGAAGAAGCAGAGTACCTGGGTGCTTGGCTTAGCCAGTTCGCTTAAGTCTGGAACCTACTGTGTGATACTGTGATTCACCGAGCCTGTGTGAGTCTCATTCCCAGACCTGTATTAGCAAGATCTCAGTGTGGCTAAAGATGAGATCCCAGGAGAGAATTCTGGGAGCTGTGAGCGCTGCGCGGCTTCCGTGACAGCCCCGGGTTTCAGTTCACTCAGGTGTTAAGTGGAAGCAATAATGCAGCCTACTTTACAGGTTTGCTGTGAGGATTCAGTGGTGTCACTTGCAAAGTTCTTCTCTGTTTGTGTGTGTGTTTGGGTTTGCTTGGTTTGGTTTGGGGGTGGTGTTGTTGTTGTCATTGTTGTTGTTGTTTTGAGATAGGGTTTCTCTGTGTAACACTGGCTACCCTGGAGTTCTCTGAAGTCCAGGCTGGCCTCAAACTCCAAGATTCACCTGCCTCTGCCTCCCAAGTGCTGGGATTAAAGGCATAGGCCACCATGCCAGGCTTATTTGTAAAGTTCTTGATCTATGGCTATCGTTGCTGAAAAGGAGAGATTCTTCCCACCCCCACCCCAAAAAAATGATGGTTGTAAAGATTAACTGTCTTCCTAGACAACTGTCATCACGGTCTGGATTAGCTCTCCACACCGGGACCCCTGTGAAGCCTCACTACAATAGAGGGCTTTTTCTGGGGAGAAACATTGTCATTTGCATTTGACTGTTTTTCCCTCCCACACTGGGAGAAAACTCATTACCTTCTGAGCTCAGAGAGTTCATCCTCCAGACTGCAGCCCGTTCCCACCCCTGCACAACAAACTGGTCATTTCTGCTTCTTGATTCCCCGCCCCCTGGCTTTCACTTATCCTGGCAGGAGCCAGAAACTCACCAAACACCACCGCATCCTCCCTGTCCTTATTCCAGGATTAATTTGAAAGAAGTTATCTGAAGTCCCAAATCTGAGTCAGGGCTCTGGGCTAAGAAAGGGAAGATGCATTCACACCAAACGACCTTGTTCTCGTTGGTATTTGATCTAAAGACACCCCTTTATGAAATAACGAAGAAATAAAAAGATAGAGGTAAAAACAGTGGCAGCATGAGGACCCACTGCAGAAAATGTTACAGTTTGCTGTGTAAAATGCAAAGCTATTAGACTCGCCAAGAATTCCATTACCCGTGAGAGACAACAGCGGCCTGGCGCTGCAACAGCTGAGAAACAGAAGCTCACTGCACCAGGCCCGGCTCAGAAGACAGATCCGGGCTCTCAGGCAATATCCTGAGAACAGCTCTCCTTCCTCTGGACTGGAGTTGGGCCTTAGCATATCTGACTACCCCAAACCGAAACCACAGCAAGACTCTTCCGATGCGAGGCCACCATGAGGCGGCAGATACAGCCTCGTGGAACAGAAGCCAACAGCTGACCCCATCCGGTCCCCATTACCACCCTGATGTCACTCAGAAAGCCTCCATGGTCATTCTTCCCCCAAAATGTCCCCCCTTCCGAGATTCATAATTGCCACAAAACACCATGATTCGTACAATTAATGTTTTATTCCAGACACCACACTGACTGCCACAGTTCGGCTGAATTAAAGGTTGCCTGTTAACCAAGAGACTCTGCTGCAATCTCCCCAGTTAATTACCGTTTTCGAGCACTCTCCGGGAAGTCAGTATCAACAGCCGGTGCTGTGTGATTGCTATTGTTGACCACCAAAATTGCAAGGTGCTGCAGCTCCCCCATCCCTGTCACTGTCATCGTCATCACTATCATCATCACCACCACCACCACCAGCATTCTCAATATGGGTTGAATGCCCACTTGAGTGCACTCCACGGCCACTAAGTACTCCAACGTGCCCTGCAGCACAGCGTGACAAAGGAAGCTGATCATGAAAACAGCGCATCACACTGCCACTGCCGTCCTAATAGAGTCTCTTGCTGTACTAATTATCTTTGCTCCATTTTGAAGCCTAAGAGCCGAGAAATACAAGCATCAGCAACACAGTCCGTTGCCGGAAAACATCGTGGCTCTCCTGATATTTACTGACTACGTAAAGACACAAATGAATATAGCAAAATGTATCCAACATATCTATAGCAAAAATATCCAACGAGACCTGAGGCACGAGAGAGAGAGAGAGAGAGAGAGAGAGAGAGAGAGAGAGAGAGAGAGAGATCCTTAGCTCATAGCTCAACTCCTTTGAAAAGATTTACTTTATTTTTTAATTATTGTATATGTTTGTGTGGGGGTATGTAGGCATGCATATGGGTACCCATGGAGGTCGAAGGCTTCAGGTCCCTGGAAATGGGGTTACAGGTGGTTGTTGGCCATCTAAGTACTGAGAACTGAATTCCCATCCTCTGCAAGAGAAGGACATTCCCATAGCCACTGAACTATCCCTCCAGCTCCAACTCAAGTCTCTTAAGTGACGATGAAAGATGTAGGTTCCACATCTACTTAACATTGTATCCAAAGAAAGTTATCACTTTTTTCTCTTAAAAAAAAAAAAAGACAGAAAGGAAGGAAGGAACTAAGAAACAAACAAGGTCACAAAGTAACAAAGAAAAGTTTCACCCAAAACCATTGTCCTGGTTAACATTACATGTCAAACTTGTCAACTCAACACAGTCTAGAATCTCCTGGGAGCGGGGGGTTGGGAGTCTCAATTGAGTAATTGTCTTTACCTTTAGGACGCTGGTCTGTGATTTTGATTTTTAACTGATGTAGGAAGCCTGGCCACTGCAGGCGGTACCATTCCCTAGGCAGGCGAGCCAGGGCTGTATAAGAAACTGGCTAAGCGTGAGCCAGTGAGCCAGCCATTCCTCCACAGCTTCTGCACCAAACTCCTGCTTGGGTTTCCCACCTGAATCTCCCTTAATGATGGTCTGTAGCCTGGAAAAATAATCCTAAGAGCCCAGGCTTCCTCCCTGAGGTTGCTTTTTGGTTGGAATGTTTTACCATAGCAAGCAAAAGGAAACTAGAATCTGCATTTTTCTGTAAAATTATGAAAGGGGACCCATTCACTGGCTTACATGGAGGGACTGGGTTGTCTGGCCATGGCCATCTGAATGCTGCAGAAGCCACTTAGGACCATGAAGCTAGAATCGTAACATAAGGCAGGCCAGTGGTGTTGCATTGGGTGTGTGAAGGTTTAGAACGCTTCCTGGGAGTTGCTGGTGTTAGTTCCTACCGCAAGGCTGAAAAGGCTGGAGTCTGGGGTCTATAGGAAGCAGCAGCAGCAGCAGCATAGAACCTGGATGGATGACACTGTCATTTGCTGACTTTCTCTGTTACCACTTCTATTCCTCCCAGGCCCTGCTACCCTCGTTAAGGTAGGTCTTTTCCCATCAGTTGCCCTCCAATACAACAATCCTCTATGGAAATGTCCTCATACAAGCACACAGAAATGTGTTTTAATAATCTCCTGAGCATCTCTTGATTCAGTGAGGTTGACAGTGTTAACCAACATGGGAGCATTCGTGCTTTCCCTGTTGGGATGGACCTGATACTCAGGTAAGTACCACACTAGGAATCAAGGTTAAGAACACCCACTATCACTTTCTGGTCCCTCAAAGAAACAGTGGAACATGAATAGAGGACTGAAGAGTAACCTTAAGTGTGTTCTCAATTCTTTTCTAAAGAATTGTTTATTTTATGTGTACTGTATTTATTTTATGTATGAGTATACTGTTGCTGCCTTCAGACACACAGATCTGGAGAGGGCATCAGATCCCATTACAGATGGTTGGGAGCCACCATGCGGTTGCTGGGAACTGAACCCAGGACCTCTGCAAGAGCAGCCAGTGCTCTTAACCACTGAGCCATCTCTCCAGCCCCTGTTCCCAATTCTTTAAAGTCAAAAAACAAGTCATCCAAAGCTCCCAGTTCCTGAACTCACTGACAAGAGATCATGCGTAAATTCACTGCCACTGACTACGACGTCGCTGGTTCCCTCCTCATGGGAGCTGACAATCTGCCTTCTAGGAACCCATCATATCTTAGCTAACTCTACAATCCAGCACAGTGACTGCTTAATATTGCATCTTGGCATATTTATTATAACATAAGAAGCTTGAATAAATGCTATGAACTGAATGTCTATCTTCAAATTGCAAATGGTAAAGCCCAGGATGGTAATATTTGGAGATGACCTTCTTAAAGGTAATTATACCAAGAGGATAGAGCCCTTAGAATGATATTAGTGTACTTATAATTGAAGGCACAGAGATGCCTGCCCTCTCTCTCTCTCAACCCCTAGCCACTTAAAGAAGGAGCAAAAAGACGGTTGCCTACAGATTAGTTAAAGGCATCCACGGGGTACCAGACCTGCCTGTTACCTGTTCTTAGATTTCCCAGGTTTTAGAACCATAAAAACCAAACTTACATTGTCTAAGCCACCCTCTCCGAGGTATTCTGTTCCACAGCCTGAGGTGACTAAGTCAAATGTATGTCTCAGTCCTCGTTGGCCTACTTGAGGTCTGACTTGAGTTCCCATTTGATTTGGAGGACAAAGTTGAGTTTGACACCTTGGGTAAAGCTAAAGGGGACTTAGAACTTTACTAACTCTTCTATAGCTCTGAAAAACAAAATATATCCCAGGATCATCTCCTCCTCCATAAAAACATGGTTTTTATGGGAGAGCCAACCCATGACATATGTGGCCACTCTACTTCCGTCCACCAAATACAAGTTCTGGGCCTTCTCTGTACTAGAGACCAGTAACAATGGGGTAGGCAAGAAATAAGCCCTATATTGGGGGGGGGGTCAGAAAAAAAAAAGGTTGAGAAAGGTCACCAAGAGTCCTGGTGACAGAAGAACTAAACCTCTAAACCTTAACCAAGAGACTATAAAAGGAAAAACAGCACAGAAATGAGAAGTTGGTTGGCTGGTTGGTTGGACAGGTCGGTCGGTTGGTCGGTTTGACATCAGGCCCATTAGAAGTGCTTTTGATTATAAGAAACAACTCAGGCAGCAGAGTCCTAGCAATAGACATTCAGCTATTGAGGCAGGAAACCTGGGGGGTGTGATTGAGGACAGTGCAGTGACTCAGTTCAGCCACAGCACTGGAGAGCCAGCCTCAGTCCACTCCACTCCATCACTTTTGACACGCTGGCCCCTCGTCTTCCTTCTCACTGGTTAGCGCTCACAGTGCGGCTGCCACGGCTCCACACATCACTCTATGTTCCGGAGACAAGCGGGCAGGTAGACTCTTGTCAGGCAAGCCATTTCCCCACGAGCTCTCAATACCAAGCTACCCCACCTCACTGATGGCAACTGAGACACACAGTCACTTCTAGTTATAAGGGAGGCTAGAGAATTATCCTCCACAGAGGGAAGAGCAAAACCAAAAAATAAACAAACAACAAAGACAGACACAAGGAGCTAGGGAGATGTCTCTGTGGACCAGATTTTCAGATTTTCAGAACTCATGCAAAGGCTTGATTTATAATGCAAGCATCTGTAACCTCAGTGCTCCTACAGGGAGATATGAGCTATGAAACGGAGAATTCCCGATTCATAAGTCAGCTAGCCAGGCATACACCAAAAAAGATAACAAGGAATGTGTGTCAAATAAGGTGAAAGGTGGGAACTGACACCAAGGTTGTCTACGGATGCATGCTTGAGCACACACACACACACACACACACACACACACAGAGAGAGAGAGAGAGAGAGAGAGAGAGACAGAGACAGAGACAGAGACAGAGACAGAGACAGAGACAGAGACAGAGACAGAGAGACAGAGAGAGAGACAGAGAGAGAGAATCAAACTAGGAGTTGGTATTTAACACAGACAGCTTCAGTTGAAATTTTTCCTAAGCAAGTCGAACAAGCTCTAGAAATCTCCAATGTAATTGTAATATTTTATGTTCTTGTATGCAAGGGGTGCAGTAAAGAAACCACCAACATGACTATTCCATTATTGGGGGGGGAGGGTGTTGTGAATAAGAGAGAGAAAACATCCGGAGACATCTAGATGAGTCTAGAGCAGAGAGAACAGAAAGCAGAATGGGTGTGGCTAGGCCCAAGGAAGCGGGAGAGAGCAGTGGAGATAGTCAGACAGCAGAGATGAAGAATACAGCTTAGCAGGAGAGAGGCGGCGTGGGGAGGGAGAGGGAGAGGGAGAGGGAGAGAGCAGACAAGAGAGGAAGAGCAGGGTATAGAGATCGAACACAGCAAGAGGGAGGGACCCAGAGAATAGCCGGAGAGCCAGAGGAGAGAGAGAGAAAGAGAAGAGACAGTGAACCAGAAAATAGGGAGAGAGCAAGAGGAGAGAGAGAGAGAGAGAGAGAGAGAGAGAGAGAGAGAGAGAGAGAGAGAGAGAACAAGAGTAGAGAGCCAGAAGCCGGGCGGTGGTGGCGCACACCTTTAATCGCAGCTCTTGGGAGGCAGAGGCAGGCAGATCTCTGAGTTCAAGGCCAGCCTGGTCTACAGAGTGAGTTCCAGGACAGCCAGGGCTAAACAGAGAAACCCTGTCTCAAGAGAGAGAGACAGAGAGACAGAGAGAGAGACAGAGAATAGAGAGAGTGTGAAAGAGAGAGGGGGTAAACCTAAGTGGGAATAGAGAGAATGAGTTCACAAATCCTGTGAACTACAAGGAGGAGCAGTAGCTGGAGGGAGGGAAGGGCCCAGAAGCTAACAGGGACTTTGAAATGTGTAGCAGGTATTAGGATATGAGGAAGCCTGGACCCTGGTGAGCTTTGATAGACACCACAGGTAGCCTTCTTCCAGACACAAGGGGAAGGACTTCTTTTGGCAGAGGGGAACCAGTTTCACAAGTTCCCGAGGACTGCTGGCTTTTATCTAACTGCCAGAAATCCTTGTATGAGCTCATTTCCAGCTATATGAATTACCTGAGACTGAACACTTCTAAGTCAACAAACCACCTTTCCCACCTTAGCACATCGGGAGACTAAGGAGCACTGGAGTTCCTAACACAGGTTTAAGGGCAGAGTTGAGATCTGCAAGTATTTCTCGATCCACTGACTAAGAGAGCTTGGGCCCAAAGGAAAGTTTAACTTGGAAGATCGTAGGTGGGTTCCGTTGCTGCTGCTGTTTCTAGCTTTGAAGATAACATCTAACGGCACACGGAATTCTAAAACTGGAAAGCAGAGTAGTCTTGGCAAATCCCACTGTGTGTGTGTGTGTGTGTGTGTGTGTGTGTGTGTGTGTGTGAACGATTCAATTGCAATCTCATTTGTTCTCCATCTACAGCCACTTTAACGAGCATCTTAAGACCCAACTTTCAAAAGCCAACTGTCCTATAAACTGCATTAACCCAAAAGAAAATTAAATAGCCAGGCTGTGGAGACTTGCTCCCCACTCTCCACACAGCCATAAAACACACGAGGCATTAAAACTTAAGACGCAGCCCTGATGGCTAAATGCAAACCAAGCCAACGGCCATAGACACGGCAAGTCTGCAAAGCATTATCTGTTGGCATTTCTCTGGCGGTGCCCTGTGGTCCAGCAGGCAGCAGCAGGGCCACATTCTCTTCCAATTCTTTCCACTGTATCTCTCAGATCAATTAGTCAGAGCCACGGAGCACCTGTTGAATGTAAATTGCTTTAGGAACAGCTGCTCGGTCCCCAAAGTAAACAGGCTGGATATTGAAAGAGGCTTCTAGTCTGGGGCCTGCTGAGAGCATAGCATTTTGATTTCCCTAGATGGAAGGCGATGCCCGGGACGTATTTATGTATACCAAGCATTAGAGCGTTGAGCTTTTTCCCAGACATTAGGTTAACCCTCAAACATTTCCCACTAGCCCCTAGATATCACAGAAGGAGATGTGAATATGTGTTATTAATGATTCGTTTACGGCCCAACTGCTTGAGGAAACTGCTGCCCTAATGGGCATCAGTGCTCACTGGAATGTGGACCTACGTTGAAAGTCCTAACTCTGACCACTTCAGGATGTAGCTTTCTGAGTCCCGGATTTCTGTGCTGTGTCAGGAGACACGAGGCGATAAAGGAAAACATACCTTCTGGAGTCGTGACCACTCTTAGAGAATGCAGTCCCCTGGAGACAGCTGAGCAGCGCAGGAAGAGAATGGCCTGATTCTCCCGCCTCTAATTCTAACACTCACTCACCAGAAGGGTAGGTAAACATACACACAGAGACAAATGCATGCATACATGCACACATTAAATAAATGCTCATATGTGCAAACCCATGTGCACAAACAACACACGCACATACACCCAGAAACACATACATGTGCACACACATAAACACACCTACACAAACACACATAAACACACACAACTGCAGCTGGGGAGATGGCTCAGCGGTTAAGAATACTGGCTGTTCTTCCAGAGGTCCTGAGTTCAATTCCCAGCAACCATGTGGTGGCTCACAACCATCTGTAATGAGATCTGATGCCCTCTTCTGGTCTGCAGGCATACCTGCAGGCAGAATGCTGTATATGTAATAAATAATGCAAATCAAAATAACCCTGAGATTCCACCTTACACCAGTCAGAATGGCTAAGATCAAAAACTCAGGCGACAGCAGATGCTGGCAAGGATGTGGGGCAAGAGGAACACTCCTCCTTTGCTGGTGGGATTGCAAGCTGGTACAAGCACTCTGGAAATCAGTCTGAAGATTCCTCAGAAAATTGGAAATAGATCCACCTGAAGACCCAGCTGCACCACTCCTGGACATATATACCCAAAAGATATCCTGCCATACCACATGGGCACATGTTCCACTACGTTCATAGCAGCCTTGTTTGTGATAGCCAGGATAGCTGGTAACAACACAGATGACCCACAACAGAAGAATGGATACAGAAAACGTGGTTCATTTACACAATGGAATGCTACTCAGCTACGAAGAACGAGGACATCATGAGTTTTGCGGGCAAATGGATGGAACTAGAAAATATCATCCTGAGTGAAGTAACCCACACCCAAAAGGACATGCACTGTATGTACTCACTAATAAATAAATAAATCTTTAAAAATAAACCCACACAACTAGATGTATACGCATATGCACATATATAAATACACATGTAAACACATGTACATCTATAAGTACATGTGCACATACATACAAACGCACATGCACATACACAGCAGGTCAGGCCCCTCAGCCTTCTGTGTGTGATTCCTGTTCCTGGACAATCAATACTGCCTACCGCTCCCTCCAGACTCCTAGTTATCTTAGAATTCGACCTCTCCAGACACCAGAAAGAAAGCCAGTTGGTGTGTGCACCAGTGGCAGAAGCATAGTATGGCCTCTCCAGGGAGCAGTCTCATAGGGAAAGCCTGGCTCCTTCAAAATGGAGGAGGGGCGAGCCGAACAGCAAAGTCTTCTCCAGCAAAAGGCCCTTTCGCTCTCTAATCCTAGACTTCCTAAGCAAACAGGCCCTCACAAATGTTTTCACTGTCTTCCAACTAAGGCATTTGGCAAAAGAAAGGCGTTCCGCAAAGTACCAAGAAGATACTTTGAGCTTAAAAATAGAACATTTTTTTTTCTTTTACCTGCTGAGCAAGGTCAGTTATTGACTGCATGAGATGTGCCAGCTCCTAAGAATATAAAAACTCCGATGGCCTGCGCTGGGAAAGGGTAATAAACTGCAGAGAGCTCTCAAATAGTCCTCAGAGAAAGTGCTGTTTGCATCCTGGAAACAGCTGTACAGGGGTGACTGGGAGAGCTCTTGCTTATCCAATGGAGACAGCATCAAGGAAACACATAGGTGCATGAAGCTGGGCACCCGGCGTGGTGAGAAACCAGGCTCCTCGTGGACTTCTGAGAAGATCTTTTGAAAAGGAACATATAAATCACCATTCTGGATCTTAAAAAACAGAGACCTTGGGGTTTGGGGTACAGTTCAGCAGTAAATCACACACTTAGAATGGGTCAGGCCCTGGGTTCCAACCCCAGCACCACTAGAATATAATGGAAGGAAGGAAGGAAGGGAGGGAGGGAGGGAGGGAGGGAGGGAGGGAGGAAGGAAGGAAGGACAGGTGATCGATTCAACAGGGATGGGGCCAGCAGGAAAATACCAATGACAGCCAGGTCGGAATCCACAGGACAGGGCAGGGCGCACAGGCACACAAGAGAGACCAAGCCACTGCAATGGCCATTCCATGACAGCTCACATCAAGAAAGGATGCTGAGACACGCCTCCCTACAACACGACAAGAGAAACAAACGCCTCCCGTCATGTCCTGTCCTCAGCCGGTGCTGCTCACGGGACAAATCTATCAGGAGCACAACTGGCCAAAGCTATGTAATTCCATCCAGGATGGAACAGAGAGAGGAGCTGGTGGAAGTGGACTCAGAGGAGATGAGCAAGTGGCCAGGACACGGATCAACCCTCAGAGGAGTAAGAAATTCTCTGCCTGCACCTGGTCTGATTGAGCAGCTGCCCAGCCCCCTGGATTCTCCCCCAGTGATGAGGCACACCAGCCTACAACTCAAGGGTTCCTTCCCTGCAATGGGTGTGATGGGTTTGTTTGCGAGAGCCAGGGAGTGAGGCCCCAGAATCTGACAGCTGCTCTTTCCTATGGGCAGGGGTGATGATGATTGAAAATCCAGAAAAGGAGGAGCTAAAAGCCTAGCCTGCTCCACACAATGCAAGTGGCAAGCATCGTGGATATCCCAATTATTTTACTCTCATAACAACCATGCTGACTCTCCCTCCATAAAAATTATCTACCCACTTCCAAAGACACAAATGTCCTCTACCATTCATCCTTCAGATGCCTTAGCCTCAAACATATATCCTTCATCCATCCAGTCCTAGTCCAAAATCCTCCCCCCCCCCCGCCAGTCCTTAACCTGTCTTCATCCTCGTTACTCTCAGCCGTGGGCACCTTCCTGCACCCCAAGCCCTCACAAAGTTGCTCTGTTGTTATTAGCTTCTCAAGGCCAAGGTCATCCATCATCTCTGGAGCCCACTGAACGCCAGCCCCTGCATTCATGTGGCCTTTTTATATTCCCTCCCAGGAGGTTTGGTAGCAGAACGTTTCCTGCCTGGACTGTTCCCTTCTACCCATGCCTGTGAAGGGCTCAGCCATGCAAGGGCAGTGGCTGGACCGCCTTAGCCACCATCATAATCCCAACACTACCCAAAGTGCTTCACATAAAACAAGCAATGGATATGAATCAGCCAAAGGACTCTGTCCCATACCCTCCCTGATAGACTATTCACCTTGACGCAACTTAGAGAATACAGAAACAACAGACCAAGCTATACACCAGAGTTATACATGTTAATAGAAAGTCAACATTACATAAATACACACACACATACACACACACACACACACACACACACACACACACATACACACATAAAGAAGTTTTAAGCCAACTGACCTGCCTCTCCTGGGTCAAGTGCTATAGACTTGGTGGTTTTAATTTACAAATTTCTCACAGACTAGGACGCTGACCTCTACATCCAGGGAACCAACATGATTTGGTTCTAGAAAAGGTCCCACCTTCACGAGCTCATCTGACCGCAACTAGTTCCCAAGGGTCTCTTCCAAAGTCACATCACACTGAGGACCGGGGGGGGGGGGGCTCATTCTGTAGTGTGGCCGCAGAATGAAATTCCAATGCCTCAACACGGGACAGAAGAACTTTAGCACTCGCCTCGTCTACCTGTCCAGCCACATTCCCTCCCACCCCTAAGTTCCCCTGGACTCTAGGCTGTGGAAACTGCATGTCCTTTCCATAGCTCTACTGGTGAGGATTCCAGTTTTCTCCTGGCCTGAATACTGTCTCCTCTGTCTGTGGGACACTCCCAGGAGTCAGCTCAGGAGTCATCTTGTCATCTAAGTCTTCCCCCCCCACACTCCATCAGGTATAACTTCTCTCTTTTAATGTTCTTGGGCCTCTAGGCCAGATTTTTCTACAAGATTTGAGTATTTTTGACATTATTATCAAAACGCATATATATCTACAACTGACCTGCATGCCCTTTAAAGGCAGAGTTATATTATAGTCATATCTGTATTCCTGACCCCCAGCCCTTAGGGATTTAAGCAATATTTCTTTAGCAAATGAAAGCAATCAATTCCAGGCTAGATTGTTGGGTTCTAATCTCCCGGAGAGATAAGTAAGGAGCATGATCTTTAAAAGATCTCCATTCCTAAGAGAAAATTACGTTACCTTTATGTTGCTATGACAAAATACCCAAAGTAATCAACTTATAAGGAAGAAATGTTTATCTGGCTTCAGAATTTCAGAGGTCCTGGTTCAGACCATAGTCATTTGTCCTGGTACTTCAGACTTATGGTAACAGCTCATTGTGGCAGTAACATGGGGTAGACAGGGTCTGCTAACTTTTGGTTTCTGTGAAATGGAGAGGAAGGAACTGGAGTCCTATAATCTCCTTTAAGAGAATGTGTGTGTGTGTGTGTGTGTGTGTGTGTGTGTGTGTGTGTGTGTGTGGTGTGGTGTGAGATGCCTTAGAGTCAGAATGAGGTGTCTGTGACTTTGGATGCTGGGATCCTCATGACTGAGAAATGAGTGCTCTTTGTTGCTGAACCATCTCTCCAGCCTCACAATTTTATTTGTTTGGTTGGTTTAGTTAGTTAGTTAGTTAGTTAGTTAGTTAGTTAGTTAGTTAAGTTAGTTAGTTAGTTAGTTCTTGTAACTCAATTGCACATGTCTCAAGGACACACCTCCCTCTCACTGGTGTTCCAGGCTAGAACTCTTACATCATTTTCCATCATAGAATAGAGGATGGAGATACTGCTCAGTAACGGATGGCCTGACACCAGGACTGAGGCCCTGAGTTCATGTCCCATTGCCACCGAAGACTAATTAATTAAAGTTTTAGGGCTGGAGAGATGGCTGAGCAGGTAAAAGCATTTGCTTCTCTTTTGGAAAACACAAATCCAGTTCCCAGCACCCGCATGGTGGCTTAGAACTGTCTGTAACTCCTGTTCCAGGGGAGCCAGTGTCCCCTTCCGGCCTCCCCAGTCACCAGACATGCATGCGGTGCATGTGCTCAGCTAAACACTCATTCAATTAAAATAGAAATAAGCAAATCGGGGGCTGGAGAGATGGTTCAGCGGTTAAGAGCACTGACTGCTCTTCCAGAGGTCCTGAGTTCAATTCCCAGCCACCACATGGTGACTCACGACCATCTGTAATGGGATCTGATGCCCTCTTCTGGTGTGTCTGAAGACAAAGACAGTATACTCACATACATGAAATAAATAAATAAACCTTTAAAAAAAACAATTAATTAAAATAAAACACAAACCTATTTTGGGTATTTTCTACTCTTGTTTGATAGGGCAATCTCTGATATTTTCTGCCTAGCTCTGTGCCAGTCAGAAGTAGTAGGAAGAACGTGTAACTCCTCACAACATCTTGGGTTTGTTGTCTAGGCAACAGGTTCAATTTCAGTATTGAATAATTAGAGCCTTTTGCATTGAGTTAAGGCATGGCTGTTGTTGTTGTTGTTGTCATTTTTGTTACCTTGGTTTGTTTTTGTTTTGAGACACTTTTTAAATACATAATTTATTAATTTTTATTTTATGTGCATTTGTGTTTTACATACGTCTATGTGGTGATTTTAATATGCTTGGCCCATAGGGAGTGGCACTGTTGAGGAGGCGTAGCTTTGTTGGAGAAAGTGTGTCACTGTGGGGGTGGGCTTTGAGGTTTCATATATATATGAGTCTGGCCAAAGACAGTCTCTCCTGTCTACAGTCAGATCAAGATCTGACTTGATCTTAGCTCCTCCTGCACCATGCCTGCCTGGATGCTGCCATGTTCTCACCTTGATAACATTGGACTGAACCTCTGAACCCGTAAGCCAGTCCCAATTGATGTTGTCCTTATAAGAATTGCCTTGGTCATGGTTTCTGTTCACAGCAATGGAAACAGTAAGACAATGTATGTCTGTGTAGGTGTGTCAAATCCCTGGGAACTGGAGTTATAGGCAGTTGTGAGCTATTCTATGGGTGCTGAGAATTGAGCCCAGATCCTCTGCAAGAGCAGCCTGTGCTCTTAACCACTGTGCTATCTTTCCAGCCCCCTTGAGACACTTTTGAAAGGAAACGATTATTAATCCTTAGTAATAATATAATAGTAGTTTAGTTTAACTTTTTCTCCAAGTGGCTCTGCTTCCTACTTGCAGACCCCTAATCTCACCACCTTGCCTGATCTCGGTAGCAATTGCTCTAGGCTGTGTCCTCGCTCAGTGCATTGGAAAGACCCTGTGGGCCCTGGATTGACGCTCACGTTCATGCTCTGTCCGTTGCCTCTCTGTTCCTCAGCAGCCACTTCAGATGTCTCATCTCCAACTAGATCTAGAATCCCAGCTGGGATGGGATCTCAGGACACCCGCAGGCAAGCAGAAGATGCACCCGGACGGTCCTCAAGCATACACCAACACATGTCACTCCTTTGTCCCCGAGAACCCTGACACTATGGGCTGCAACGATGGACTCGGGGTTTGGAGGAAACCTGCCCTGTAGGCCAGTGTGTTCTCACAGGCATTCTCAGAAGCCAAGGATCTACAGAGGGACCATAATGATCCTTCCAGAGGCCAGGAAGGTGACAGGGTTCTGGACAGCAGCCTCCATACCCAGAGTGCTTCCATGTCATGCATGCTTCCTTTCCCTGGTGATTTTATTAAAGAAAGGCTCTGATCATTGAAGGGATCAATTCTCTACTTCATGCAATATGTATGTATAAATAAATATTTATTTATGCATTAAATTATGACAAAATATCATAATTTAAAATGGATATGTACATGTGTGTCCACATGTATATATATCCTGGATATATATATATATATATATATATATCCAGGATAAATTATGATGCCTTTTTTCTCTTTAGTGTTAAAATTGCTTTTATTTTTCAACAGCTTAAAACGACAAATGGACCTTTGTAAATAGAATTTCCTCTAGCCACACCAAGAAAAAAAAAAAACAACTATTCAGAGTCATTGCTGAGTGGGATCAATCACCCCTCTTATCCCCCTCATTATCAGGAGAAAAAAAAAGAGTAGATCTTTCCTCCGTAAGACATTTTTAAAGTGTCCATATATGTAACAACATAATTATAACCCATGAGAGCTACATAAAAATGTTAATGACTGTTTTTCCTGAGAAACAGCAAGCCATTTGATGTTTGTGAATAAAATGCTATGGAAATTATTGCCAAGAAAAAGAAGGTGCATTTAAATCTGGCATTGACCTTTGTAGCAGGCAGCTCTGGCTTCCTGGCAGCTAAGAACAGTATGCAGTGGTATACACCTTCCAATAGTGGATCTCTTCAGGCCTGCTATTATGTGCTGCCAGGGCAACCACCTTAATCCTCACAAACAATGCTGCCTCTCTCTCTCCTCAGGAGCTAACACATCACCGAAGTGAGAGAAATGACTGTTCTTTTTTTCCCCCTCAAACAAAAAGTAAATCTCTATCCCGCTTTGCCAAAGCAGGATACAAAAGAAATTCTTTGAGCCCTGAATACTAAGTCTACCTGAAGTAGGTGTGGAGGACGCCAGCCTCTCTGGACAGTTCCTTCTTCCCCATGATTCCACCATCTCCTAGAATTATTCCATTCACCTCAGCTGTGGTAAAGAGTAAGGAGAGGTGGTCTGTAGACATTTCTAATGTGGTTCTGACATGAATAAATCAAAGAGTTTTCTGTCCCTAAGTGCATAGGGAATGTCCCCAAGATGAGCCTTGTTCAGCTCATGGTGCCAGGCTAACAGTCAAGGTACTAGATTCTATCTAAACCCATCCAAAGAGTGTGCTGTTCCTGGTGGCCAATGTTCCATGATGGGAATCTGTCTTAGTTAGGGTTTTACTGCTGTGAATAGACACCATGACCAAAGCAACTCTCATAAGGATAACATTTAATTGGGGCTGGCTTACAGGTTCAGAGGTTCAGTCCATTGTCATCAAAGGAGGAGCATGGCATCGTCTAGGCAGGCATGGTGCAGGAGATGCTGAGAGCTCCACATCTTCATCTGAAGGCCACTCGGAGAAGACTGGCCTCCAGGCAGCTAGGACAAGGGTCTTAAAGCCCACACCCACAGTGGCTCACTTCCTTCAACAAGGCCACACCTACTCCAACAAGACCACATCTCCAAATAGTACCACTCCCTGGTCCAAGCAGATTCAGACCACCACATTCCACTCTCTGGCCCCCATAGGTTTGCTCAAACATAATGAGTCTATAGGGGCCATACTTAAAGATAGAATATGCAAAATACATTTAGTCCAACTTCAAAAGTCCCCATAGCCTATAGCAGTCTCAACAATGTTAAAAGTCCAAACTTCAAAGTCTTTTCTGAAATTCATTCAGTAATGTAACTGTAATCCCCTATAAAGTCAAAATCAAAAAGCTGATCACATACCTTAAACATCACAGGGTATAAACTACCATTCCAAAATGTCATAGTGAGTAAATACTGGAACAAACAAGGCGAAAAGCCAGTTGGGCAAACTCCAGACTCAGCATCTCTATGTCTGATGTCAAAGCACTCTTCAGATCTCCAACTCCTTTCATCTTTGTTGACTACAGCACGATTCTCTTTGGCTGGTTTCACTCCTGTTAGTAGCTTTCCTCAGAAGATAGGCCATGGCTCTGGCATCTTGAACATCTTGGGGTCTCCAAGGCAACTTCAATATTATGCCTTCTTGCTCCAACACAATGCTTCTTACCTTGTGTTCACACATGATTTTCTAGATTTCTCCAAAGGGCTTGGGTCACTTGTCCAGTTCTGCCCTCTGTAGCACTCTAGGCTCTGGTTGACTCTATTCCACCATCGCTGCTGTTCCTGGTGATCATCCCATGGTATTGGCATCTCTAATATGTTGGGGACTTCCACTGTAACTAGTCTTCATCAATAGCTTCTTATAGGCTCTCTTCATGGTGCCAAGTCTCAACTTCTTTGCATGACCCCCTCAATCCTGGGGTGTTAACTGCAACTAAGGCTGCACCTTCACCAAGAGACTTCCCTGGTCTCTCACAGTGCTAAGCCTAAGCTGCTCTCCATGACCCTTACATGCCTTCAAAACCAGTACTACTTGGGTGACTCTTATACATTACCAAGTGCAGCTGTAGCAGGAGGTACAACCTTGGCTATCTCTGGAACACAGCTTCTTTGTGATCTCAGAAAATACTTCCAAGATTTCACCTCAGTGATGCTGGTATCTTCTTAATCACCCCTAATTTCTTAGCTCCAGCTAACCAGCATCAATTGTCCCCGTAGTTCCTTCTATTTTTTTAACTCTAAAACCTGAGCCGTATGGCTGAAGTTGTTAGCATCTGACCTATGGCTCTTCCTGCCTTCCCAAGGAGCCTTTTGGGGCCCCAGGAGTATCTAGGTTAGACATCTCCCAAGGCAATGCCCTGACTGCCAGGTCCATCTAGGGCATAGCCAACAGAGGTGTACTGGCTGGTTTTGTGTGTCAACTTAACACAAGCTGGAGTCAAGACACAACTTGGCACAAGCTTGACACAAGCAAGGAGCCTCCCTTGAGCAAATGCCTCCATGAGATCCAGCTGCGGGGCATTTTCTCAGTTAGTGATCAAGAGTGGTAGGGCCCATTGTGGGTGATGTCATCCCTGGGTTCTATAAGAGAGTAGGCTGAGCAAGCCAGGGGAAGCAAGCCAGTAAGGAACATCCCTCTGTGGCCTCTGCATCAGCTCCTGCTTCCTGCCCTGTGTGAGTTCCAGTCCTGACTTCCTTTGGCAATAGGCAGCAATGTGCAAGTGTAAGCTGAATAAACCCTTTCCTCCCCAACTTGCTTCTTGGTCATGATGTTTGTATAGGAATACAAAC
The DNA here is from genome assembly GCA_964023405.1 of Apodemus agrarius. Lineage (NCBI taxonomy): Eukaryota > Metazoa > Chordata > Mammalia > Rodentia > Muridae > Apodemus > Apodemus agrarius. The sequence continues at coordinate 15,534,497 of OZ030016.1, read as the reverse complement.
CCTGACTAAAACAAGAGGTGAGCAGCAGGACCCTTTTCCCTGAGATCTATTTAACATAGTCAAAATGACCATCTTAACAAAAGAAATCTACAGATTCAATGTAATTTCCATCAAAATTCCAACAAAAATCTTTACATACATTGAAAGAACAATTCTCAACTTCATATCAAAAAAAAACCAGGATAACTAAAACAATTCTGTACAACAAAAGAACTTCTGGAGGTATCACCATTCCTGATCTCAAGGTGTACTACAGAGCAATGGTAATAAAAACTGCATGGTCTTGACATAAAAACAGGCAGGTTAATCAATGGAATAGAATTACCCCGCACACCTATGGTCACTTGATTTTTGACAAAGAAGCCAAAACAATACAATGGGAAAAGAAAGCATCTTCAACAAATGGTGCTGATCTAACTGCATATCTGCATGTAGAGGAATATAAATAGACCCACTTTAATCACCTTTTAAGAAGCCAAGTAGATCAAAAAAATCTCAACATAAAACTGGACATACTAAATCTACTAGAAAATATAAAGGGGAACTGCCTAGAACTAATTGTTACAAGAGACAAATTCCTGAACAGAACACCAACAGCTCAGGCACTAATATCAGCAATTAATAAATGGAACCTCATGCAACTGAAAAGCTTCTATAAGGCTAAGGACACCATCACTAAGAGAAAACAGTACCCTACAGACTGGGAAAGAATCTTCACCAACCCTACCTCTGACAGAGGACTAATATACAAGATATATAAAGAACTCAAGAAACCTGGCACCAACAAACCAAATAATCCAATTAGAAAATGGGGAAGAGCTGAAGAGAGATTTCTCAGCAGAGGAATTTCTAATGGCTGAGAAACACTTGAAGAAATGTTTAATGACCTTAGTCATCAGGGAAATGCAAGTCAAAACAACTCTGAGATTCTATCTTACAACTATCAAAATGGCAAAGATCAAAAATTCAAGTGACAGCGCATGCTGGTGAGCATGTGGAGCAGGAGGAACACTCCTCCACTGCTGGTGGGAGTGCAAACTAGCACAGCCACTTTCAAATCAATTTGGCAGTTTCTCAAAAAAAAATTACAAATAGTTCTACCCAAATATCCAGCTAAACCATTCCTGGACACATACCTAAAAGATGTCTCACTATACCACAAGGACACTTGCTCTACTGTGTTTATAGCAGCTTTATTCATAATTTCCAGAAACTGAAAACAACCTAGAAATTTCTCAACTGAAGAATGGATAAACAAAATGTGGTGCATCTACACAATGGAATACTACTCAGCTATTAAAAACAAGGACGTCATGAAACTCGCAGGCACATATATGGAACTAGAAAATATTATGAGTGAGGTAATCCAGACCCAGAAAGACATATATGGTATTTACTCACTTATAAGTGGATGTTAGCCATAAAGTACAGGATAACTATGCTACAGTCCACAGACCCAAAGAAATGAAGGAACAAGGAGGGCCCAGGGGAGGATGCTTGGATCTCACACAGTTGTGGAAATAAAATAGACATCACAGGTCGATGAAGAAAGGGAATCGGGTAAGAGAGGGGGTAAGGAGGGAAACAGGAATCAGGATAAGGTGTGGAGGTGGGAGAAAGAGGACTGGGAGAGAGGACTAGAATCAGTAGGGTGAGCATCTCTGGGACTAGCCTGAGACCTGAGACAGGGGGCACTCCTGGGAGTCTATGGAGTGACCCTAGCTGAGACACCTACCAATTGGGCAATAATGGAAAGCCTGTAGCCAGGTTAAGACTTCCAGTGGAGGGAGGGAACATCCACCCACCCGTGAAAACCTTGGGTCCACATTCCGCCTATAAGACGTGCCGGGGTGATGATGGAGCAGAGATTGAGGGAATAGCCAATCAATGACTTGCCCAATTTGAGACCCATCCCACGAGTACCAGCCCCTGACCCTACTAAAGATACTTTGCTATGATTGCAGACAGGAGCCTAGTATAACTGACCCATGAGAGGCTTCCTCTAGTAGCTGGTGGAAACCAATGCAGAGACCCATAGTCAAACTTCAGGTGGAACTCGGGGAGTCTTGTGGAAGAGTGGGGGATAGGACTGCTTGAGCCAGGGGGTCAAGGACACCACAAAAAGACCTACAGAGTCAACTGACCTGTATTCATGGAGGCTCACAGAGGCCAAACCACAAACTAAAAAGCAGGCAGGGGTTGGACCTAGGTCCCCTATACATTTGTAGTAGATGTGCAGTTTGGTCTACATATGGGTCCCTTAACAATTAGAGCAGGGTCTGTCTCTGGCTTTGTTGCCTATCACTAGATCCCCTTCCACTAGCTGGACTGCCTGGTCAGGCCTCAGTGGAAGAGGATACCCTTTGTTGTGCAGTGACTTAATATCCCGGGGCAAGGTGGTACCCAAGGGGCAGAAATGGAGGGGGTAATGAGGGGAGGGATTTGTGATGCTAGGACTTGAAGCAAAGGAGGGAGGTTGGGGGGGTGCAACCAGGATTTTAAATAAATAAATAAATAAATAAATAAATAAATAAATAAATTTTAAAGTAGGTGTGAGGGGGAGACATAACAACAGACACTGGGGAAAACCAAAAAATCAAAAGGACATGCTTTAAAAGATTGTACACCACCAAATGGGAAAATATTCTTTTTAAAACTGATACTTTTCTTGATATATTCCTTCTACCAAAATTGCTTCAAGATCAGATAAGCAATTTAAACAGGTCTATAACCTCTAGTGAAATAGAAGCAGTCATTAAAAGTCTGCTTCCAGGGTCAGATAGATGGTTGTAGAACAGAATTCTACCAGACTTTCAAAGAAGAATTAACTTTAACTCTCAAATCATTTCACCAGATAGAAACAGAAGAACTATTTCCCAATGTTTTTAATGAGTTCACAGCCATTCTGACACCCAAGCCACAAAAAGACGCAGTAAAGAAAGAGGATTACAGACCAATTTCTCTGAACATAGATGCAAATTTTTCAATAAAATACTTGCAAACCAAATCCAAGAACATATCAAAAAGATCATCCACCCATAATCAAGTAGGCTTCATCCTAGAGTTACAGGAATGGTTCAACATTCATAAATTAATAAATATAACCCAGTATATAAACAAACTGAAAGACAAAAACCACATGATCATCTCATTAGATGCAGAAAAGGCTTTTGACAAAATTCAGTACCTTTTCATGATAAAAGTCTTGAAGAGATTTCAGATACAAGGGATATATACCTCAACATAATAAAGGCCATTTACAAAAGCTCACAGCTGGGCTGGAGAGATGGCTCAGCAGTTAAGAGCACTGACTGCTCTTCCAAAGGTCATGAGTTCAATTTACACACATGGTGGCTCACAACCATCTGTAATGAGATCTGTTGCCCTCTTGTGGTGTCTCTGAAAAGAACAACAGTGTACTCATACATAAAATAAATAAATAAATCATTAAAAAGAAAAAACAAAAAAGCTCAGTCAATATCATACTAAATGTTGAGAAACTCAAAGAGATTCCCCTAAAATCAAGAATAAGACAGGTTGTTTATTCTCTATACACCTACTCAATATACTTTTTGAAGTTTTAACTAGAACCATAAAAGAACTTAAGGAGATAAAAAGGATACAAAAAAAAGGAAGGAAAGAAGTTAAAGTATTTTTATTTGAAGATGATATGATAGTACACATCAGTAAATGACCCTAAAAATTCTATCACCTCATAAATCCTTTCAGAAAGGTAGCCGGATACAAAATTAACTCACAAAAATCAGTAGCCTTGATATGTACAAATGAGAAATGGAATGAGAAAGAAATCAGGAAAACAATACTTTCAGAATAGCCTCAAAAATAAAATAAAATATTCTGAGGTAACTCTAATCAAGCAAGTGAAAGATATCTATAATAAAAACTTTATTACACCAAATAACAAAATTAAAGGAGATATCAGAAGATCTCCTATCCTCATGGATCAGTAAGATTAATGTTGCAAATATGGCCATCCTAACAAAAATATTCTACAGATTTAATGCAATCCCCATACAAGTTACAACACAATTCTTCACAGAATTTGAAAGGGCAATTTTCAGCTTCAGGTGGAAGCACACACACACACACACACACACACACACACACACCTTGAATAATCAAAAATGAAATATCACTATTCTTGATCTTAAACTGTACTACAGAGCTATAGTAATAAAAACAGCATGGCATTGGCATGAAAAGAGACATGTTGATAATAGAATTGAAGATTCACACACCTATGGATATCTGATTTTTCAGATATCCATGATATTCATGATATTTTTCAGAAAGAGGCCAAAAATGAGCATGGAAAAAAAAGACAGTATCTTCAACAAATGATGCTTCAACAAAATGCAAATAGGTCCACACTTATCACCCCACATGAAACTCAACTCCAAATGGACCGAGGCCTCAGCGTTAAGCCAAATAGACTCAGAAGAGAAAGTGGGGAATAGTCTTGAACCTGTTGGCACTGAAAAGGACGTAACACACAGAACACTAAGGGCACGGGCACTAAGAAGCACAGTTAATACGTGGGACCTCAGAAAAACCAAGAGCTTATATATGACAAAGCACAACAGTATTCGGGCAAAGTAGCAGCCTACAGAATAGGGAAAGAATTTTAATGACAATACATCTGATAAAGGGTTAATATCTAAAATATATAAAGAACTCAAAAATAACAAAAACCCAAGAAAACAAATAACCCAATTAAAAAATGAGGTACAGATCTAAACTGATAGTTCTCAAAAATTGAAACACACATGGCTGAAAAATATTGAAGAAATGTTCAGCATCCTTAGTCATCAGGGAAACGCAAATCAAAACTACTTTGGGATTTCATCTTACACCAGTCAGACTGGCCAAGATCAATAAAACAAGTGACAGCTCATGCAGGTGAGGATGTGGAGTAAGAAAAACCCTGGTCCACGTCCCTCGGGAAGGCAAACTTGAACCACCACTGTGGAAACCACAGTATGGTGGTTTCTCGGGAGGATGAGAACCGAGTTACCTTACAACCCAGCTCTGTCGCTATTGAGCATGTACCCAAAGGAAGCTCCATACTACCACAGAGACATTTGTTCAACCATGTTCGCTGTTCATAATAGCCAGAAACTGGAAACAGCCTAGATGTCCATCAGTGGATGAATTGATAAAGAAAATGTGGTCCATGTACACAATGGGATATTACTAAGCTAATAAAAAATGAGATTCACAGGCAAGTGGATTCAACTAGAAAAATAAATCTTCTAAGTGAGGTAACCCAGACCCAAAAAGACAAATACATTATGTATTTGCTTATATGGAGATGTTAGTTAAGTCAACGGATAACCAAGCTACACTACATATAGTCACAGAAGCTAGCTATAGAGTGAAAGACGGAGGGGAAGGGATAGATCTTTCTAGGAAGAGAAAATAGAACAGATAGTCACAGATGGATGGAGGGGCTGGAATGAGAAAATTAAGAGGGAAGAACGGTGGCGGGGCGTTAGAGAAGGAAAAGGACATCAGAAGGAGCACTGAAAACTGGGGGCCATTTGTGGGCTTTTATGGAAAACTGATATAGTAGACGCTTCTTCAAATACATACATATATGAAAGAAATCTTAATGCAGTCATCAAGTAATGGGGGGAGGGACAGAGCCACATCTACACGTCTGCGATGGTTTGTATATACTTGGCCCAGGGAATGGCACTATTAGAAGGTGTGGCCCTGTGGGAGTAGGTGTGTCACTGTGGGCATGTTAAAGCCCACGAGACCCTCGTTCCAGCTGCCTGGAAGCCAGTGTTCTGCTAGCAGCCTTCAGATGAAGATGTAGAACTCTCACCTCCTCCTGCACCATGCCTGCCTGGATGCTGCCATGCTCCTGCCTTGATGACAATGGACTGAGCCTCTGAACCTGTAAAGCAGCCCTAACTAAATGGTGTCCTTTTAAGAGTTGCCTTGGTCATGGTGCCTGTGCACAGCAGTAAAACCCTGACTAAGACAACATCTCTGGTCAGCAAATGAAACCTCCAGTTTTAGCAATGAATTACATCTAACTGAGTTATTGGCCAAGGGGCCCTTTGGAAACCCCAAACAACTCAGAGGCTCTCCACAAACCGATGATAAGGTCCTGTTGCTGAGGGCAATACCTAAGCAACACAGAGAAGTCAGGATGGTGCTAGAACCTTCGCCCCTACTGACTAAAGTTCATAGCAGCAGAAGGTCCACTGCAGTCTACCAAAGGAGAAAGATAAAAACCAATCCAGCTTTAAACCCTCTGGTCTACAAGAGTGAGCTGCCCACCAAACATGCTGGTTTAATAATGGCACAAAACTTGTGGGAGTAACCAACCAAGATCTGAGTTAAGATCCACTCTGAGATGGAACCTGTCCATACTCTGTGACGCTTGGGTGGCCAGGAACCTAAGACTAGATAGGCCAGGGACCTAGGAGAGAAAAAACACCACTGGTCTGCCGAAGGAATGTAGCAATAAACTAAAACTCCTAATGACATTCTGCTGTCTTCATAGATTCGTGTCTTGCTCACACATCATTAGAGCAGCTGGCTCCATCAGTAGAAAGAGAACCACAGTGGACAGAGAGTGAGCTAGCTTTGAACATTCAGTCCTAAATGTAATGTCGCCATCAACTTTCTTCCTATGGGGCTCTGGGAACCCTGCAGAAGAGGAGTCAGGAAAGATTTTAGGAGCCAGAGATGATGACAAGGGAAAAGGGCCTCCTAAACACAGAATCACCACACGTATTAACTCACAGAGCCTGTGGCAGTATATACATTCCCTCCATGGGTTTAAGCCAGGTGGGGCCCCGGCATGGAGACAGATAGACCCAAGTCCCCACCACTAACCCATAAGCTATGCCCAATTCACAACCATTTACACAGGAAAAAAATAGTTTTCTCCAGTGGAGTCTTGCTGGGTATACAAAGGACTCTTAAGAGCAAGCCCGGTGCTCAGCAGTAGACAGCCAACACAAAATAAACCCAGTGGCATTCTTGGAGGGCTTATATATAATGCTTTCTGATTTTATGCTTTTATGGAATTTCTGTGTGTGTGAACCCCGTGTTCCTCTGCATCTGTGTGTGTAACTTGTGCTTTTTCTTTGGCTTCTTCTGTTTGTTTTGTCCTTCTCCAGTTGGTTTGTTTTTAATCTTATCATATTTTTATGATTGTTTTTAGATATCTGTTAATTTTCTAGTGAAAGAGAAAAAGAAAGGGGATGAATCTGGGTAGGAAGGGTGGAGGGGGGATGTGGAGGGAGATGGGGAATGGGAAACTGTAATCAGGATATATTGTATGAAAGAAATTCTATTTTCAGTTTAAAGAAGATAGGAGAGAGAGGGGGAAGAGGGGAAAGAGGAGAGGGAGAGAGAGGGGAGAGGAAGAGAGGAGGAGAGGGAGAGGTAAAGAGGGAGAGGGGGAGAGAGAGGAAGGAGAGAGAGAGAGAGAGAGAGAGAGAGAGAGAGAGAGAGACAGAGAGAGAGAGAGACAGAGAGACAGAGAGAGGCAGAGAGAGAGAGAGAGAGTCTTCAGCATCCTCTCAAGAAGCACAGTGTCCCAGGCACTGGACAACTTGTCACAGCACCTTGAAGGACAGGTTCAAGCTGCGACAATGACGGGTCACTGGTGGGTGGGCTGCTTGGTTACATGTGCCTCTGATGCTCTATTTAAAGCCAAACTTCATGTCAAGACACAGAGGAGTCGGGAAGATGGGAGGAGTCCAATGGCATCCCAGCAGACAGGCGGGTGTAGCAAGTAGCTTCTGCCCGACCTAATGAATTAGGGCTCTGAAGGAGACATCACCCAACAAGCAGTGAAGGTTGTCTCACTTACACGCCTTTCATCGGCGAAGCTCTCAAACCGTAACTTCCCTTCCCTTCCTACTTTACCAAAAATAGCAGCACAGCCTTCTAACCCTCTTGCCAGCACAGACTCTTTCCTCCCATTTTAAAAAACAAAACAATTTTTAAAAAAAAAAAAAAGTGAACATTTCCTGTAAAGTCCTCCAGGAAAATTGGATGAAAAGTGTCATGGTCTGTCATAAAACCAGATACCTCTTTGTATGCAAGTCAACAAAAACGTTTCCAGTTAATCCTTGGCATGGGAGCTGCATGGATGAAAACAGCCCTCAGCATGGGGCTGTGCATGGATGTACACAGTCCTTAGCATGAGGCTATGCATAGGTGTACACGGTCCTTAGCATGGGCTATGCATGGATCTACACAGTCCTTAGCATGGGCTATGCATGGATGCACACAATTCTTGGCATGGGCTATGCATGGATGAAAACAGCCCTCAGCATGGACTATGCATCGATGTACACAGTCCTTGGCATGAGGCTATGCATGGATATACACAGTCCTTAGCATGGGCTATGTATGCATGGAATGTTCACGATTCTTGGCATGGGTATGCATGGATGCACACAGTTCTTGGCATGGGCTATGCATGGGTGTACACAATGTTCAGCATGGGGTATACATGGGTGTGGAAAGGAAGATGAGCAAAGCCAGTGAAATGAAGGTGTAAGCATGTTTGAGGATTGCTGGGCAGCCTCTGTTTGGAAAGGTGGGAAGGCCACTCATTCTCCATCCGTTCATCTTTCCTGCTGTGCCCCATCACAGCCACAAATCACTGTCAACTCTAACTGCTCAGTCGGGAATCCTTTCTACACCCCCTCCCTTCCCGGCCCTGGTAGTACAACCTGCTGCAGAACTTTCAGACCATCTCCCTGCCTCAGCTAAGGGCTAGAATGTACTGATCTAAGGAGTATAATGTAATAGTCTGGGCCAGGTTTGAGATCCTCAGCTAAAGCTATAATGTAATGGTGTGAACCAGGCTTGAGTAGTATTCACAACTAGAAGGACCCCTAGGTCCAAAGAAAACTGATTTAAAAACAAATGCCATCAGAGGCAGAAAACGAAATGATGCCCAGATCTCGGACCGAAGCCTGTCTCTCCAGCCAGCAGGAACACCCACAACACTAAGGCTATGTCGTCATCTGTGGGCATGGCCAGTGTTCCATCACAATGAAGAGGTGCCATGACCAAGGCAACTCTGATAAAGAAAAGCATTTAGTTGGGCTTGCTTATACTTTTGGAGGTTTAGTCCATTTTCATCATGGCGGGGAGTGTGGCAGCAGGCAGGCAGACACAGTGCGGCAGAAGGAACAAGAGTTCTACATGCAGATCCAAACAAGGCAGGAAGAGAGAGACACAGGGACGGTCTTGGGCTTTTGAAAACCCAAAGCTCGCTTTCCAGAGACGTGCTTCTTCCAACAAGGCCATGACTACTCCAGCAAGACCACACCTCCTAATCCCACTCAAGTAGCGCCAGTCCCTGATGACCACACATTCAAGTATACGAGCCTACGGGACCATTCTTATTCAAGTCACCACATCACCTTAGATTCCATCTAAGATAAAGAAGCAGGGTAGAGAAAGCAAATGTGAAAGTCTGGAATTCCCAGCACTGAGCTAATCTAAGGACACAACTTAAACTACAGCAGTGGCTGTCTACCAAGGACGGGACTTATAAGAACTGTCAGAGACACTGTTTATTTTTTTTTTATGCCTAAGCCTATAGTGTGAGAAAAGTCACAGCCACATAATAAGTGAAAGACTTCTGTGCTTATAATTCCATCATTACAGTTTCATTTGCAGTGAATGTTTAAGAATATAAACAGCTACCATGGTGTTTTCAGAAGTAAATTTAGTTGCTATGGCATTCCAAAGTCATTTCCTACAACAAGCGATGCAGGAAACTGTTAGAAAGAACTCCTGGGTGCATATAAACTACTACAAATTATGTTCATGTCTGTGAGTTCATGTGTGTGTGTACATGTGTATATACATATACACACATATGTGGAATGTATCAATATAAATTTGATGCAAACGTTGAGTGTATGTATATGGTATGTATATATACATATGTGTGTATGTATGTGTTTGTGTGTGTATGTGTGTGTGTGGTATACACAGGTATGTGTTTATGGTATATGTAATGTGTGCATGTGGAATGTGTGGTCTTGTGTATATACTGTGTATTAGTATGTATAGTATATATGTGATATGTATGTGTGGTATTTGTGTAGTGTACTAGGAGAGTGTGATGTGTATGCATATGATATGTGTATATATGGTGGATATACATGACATGATGCATGATGCGCATGTGTGTGTGGTGTGCATGTTGAACGTGTATGTATGTCTGTGTGGTATAATAGTGTAGGGATGAGATGTGGGGAGGCAGTGTGTGTGCACACGGGGTATGTGGGTGTGGGTACATATGCATTATGTATATTGATTTACACTCATTACGACCTAGTTCTTGAGAGAGAGGACTAAGTCATCCGGAGGGTCCGCTGAGAGGGCAGTGGATATCTCTGAGAAGCAGCCAGCTCTTAGGTGCTCCTCCCTGTTTCTGACAACGATGGCACCTTCACTACCCTCCCCCATGCCCAGTGTTCTCTCCGCCACCCTGAAGCTTCGGCCAGGCCTTTGTGTGCACTTCCATATGGCATAATGGCTTCCTTCATCGTCTACCTACTTTGCCGTGCCTAGAGAGCACCTCTGGAGTGAGCCCTGCGTCATCTCTCTCCACACTGAAGGTTAGGACCTAGCGAAGGAGTAACCCGTGCTCATGGATCTGCAGTGCGATAGTTCAGCAGCGGGCTCCAGCTTGTCACAGCGGGCGCACCATGGGACTGAACCCCAGTTTCCCAACATGGGGCCTACTCACTAATTCTGTTTGCCCCTTTCCTTGTCTGCCTCCCTTCTCCCTCCTGCCTTGTGCTTCTGGGGGACCCTCTAGGTCAAACCAAGCTCAGATCCGTGTAGGGTCGGGAACTCATATTCAGACAGCTAGACAGGGAAGGGAAGATATGACAGGACTCACAGGTGCTAGCAATGACCAAACTGTGCAAAAGACCAAACCTCTAGAGTCTATGCTCTCTGGAGGTTGTTATAAGTTTCGGGCCGCCCAGGGTGTCTGTGTTTAGTGGAAACAAAGGAAGGGGCCTTGCTTGAGCCAGAAAAACCCGGGGGCTGCAGAGTCTGAGTAAAGCCCCCTCCCCTCTCCGGAAAAAAAAAAATCAAGGTGGTAGAATGTCAGAGTCAAAAGCAAGCTCACCTCATGTCATCCAGGCCACGTAGGGTTAAATCTTAGCCACCATGAGTTTATCTTAGGAAGGAAGAATTTTCTGTTCTTACTCACCCACTGCTCCCCCTGGTCTCAAACAAGTTGCTTTCATCTGCTACAGTAGTGATGAAATTTATGCCCTACGAAGTTGGGTGCAATTTAGGGTGTGAGTTAGCCGAAATGCTCAAAACAAGCAGCTGTGGGACCTCAGAGTGTCTCTTTCACAGCAGACATGCATCGAAAACAGCGCTTGCTTCGTTTCCTTTGTTACCTTGTTACACACCCCACTGGGAAGCTGTGCTAATACACCCTTCTTCAGAGAAGGCTCACTGGGGCATTAACATTTTAGCCCACTTGGTACAGCCTTTATGGTGAGCTGCAAGGAAAGAGCCACTGGTAAGCCGGGCTGAAGTTCACCTTTTTTAGATAATTATTTGCCGGGAGCATGGTCAGCCAGTCTTTCCTGCTGGGTTCAGCCGTGTCTAATCTTTTGATCTATTTTTTTTCCGTTGATGTTTGCCTTTTCATGACATTTGCTAATTAAATTTAGGTTGGTCCCCTCTTGTCTCTCTGAAGAAAGGAACAGAGGGGTAGCCCTAATGATGTAATCCCAATCGTTACCATATTTTGAATGACTTCTTTAGCTTCATAGAGGTATGATTTGGGTCTAGATTTAGGGTCACGGGGGGGGGGGGGAAGTGCGGCAAGAGTTTGTAAATTAGTTGTCTCAGAACACCGTTATGGGGACACTACAAAGCAAAGATTATAACCAAGAGGGAAAAGCAGTTACAAACCTCAGTTTTTAGGGGTGATGTAGGTCTAGTCAAGGAAATCAGGAGGTCAAAGGCAAAGTTAATAAGATCAGGCCCCAGAGCGGAAGCAAAATGGTTGACTGAGGGGGTGCAGACTGAGATTCTAAACACGAAGCTGCCAGGATCCCATCTGAGCGCCACTCAAATCTTAAGGATGAAGGCTGATATCAGAAAAATATGATTAACCGGTGGCCTGAAAAGCAATGTTCTGGAGGCTGAGGAGTCCGAGGTCACTGCACTGGCTAATTTGGAGCCTGGTGTGAGACCAGTTTCTATTTCATCCGTGGTGACTTTCCTGTTTCCCCCATACAGTAGAAAAGGCAAGCTATCCCTCTGGGGTATCTACCCCTGCTCCTTCAGGATCCAATCACACCCTCTAGAGCCCTCTCCTCTTAATTCGACCACATTGAAAGTCTAGGATTTTAACTTATGAATGGGGGAGAGGGAAACATAAGCATTCAGCCCAGGGAAGATAGTTTCAAGATAGCAGTAATAATAAGAACATTGACTCTATCCTGAGTATTTCTGGCTCTGCCCACTTCTAGGGTAAAACCGGTCTCCCTGGCTCACTAAGATCCAGGTAGAGTCAGGTCAGCACTTCTGTCCAGTGAGAGGTAAGCCTATATGTTCCTTCCAGAGCAGAACATGTGGCTGCCCTTGCAAAATTCACCAGACTTCTTTTCCACTTGATTTTCCAGATGATTAGCATCTTCAAGGAGGGTAACTGGGACACTGTTCTGGGACCAGGTTGGAATGGCATCCAGCTTGCCTGCACTGGACAAGGCTGTATGAGCAAGAAACAAACCTTTGCTGGGTTTGCCGCTAAGATTTCGCAGTTGAGTTTGTTTGTCGACCAGGATGATGTCAAACTCTTTACGTAGCTCAGGATAACCTTGAACTTCTCTTCCTGCCTCTATTCAAGAGGGCTAGGATGGATTATAGGTAAGCATTCCCACACTTGGTTTACACAGTGCTAGGGATCAAAGCCAGGGTTTTATTCTAGGCAAGCACTCTATTAAACGAGGCATATCCCCAGCCTGAGACTGCAGTAGGAACCACTGAATCTTGCTTCACGGGGAATCTTGCTTAACCTGTCTGATATAATAAGGTAATTCTGTTGAGCTGAAGGAGATGGATTTGCTAAAATATTGCTCACATTTACACAAATACTTTAGGTAGGACGGTGAGATGTGTGAATGGATGGATGGCAGACACAAAGATATAGACAATGACTTAGATAGTCAAAAATTTCATGGTGAAACTAAGAGTTAGGGGAACCAGACTCTACTGAGACTTCCAATTACCCATCAACCCATTTAGCCTCTTCAATTAAACATTAATAACGTTTAATCAATTATAATTATTTTATATGCTTTACACATATAAATTATAATATAATTAATAATTAAATTTGATTAATTAATTTATCAGCAATATCTTTTCATGTGTCCAAAAGAGCTGAGCCTCTCTGCAGCCCACCTCAGAGGACGGTAAGGATCGTTGTGATAGCTGGACCCATTAGTGACCTTCTGTGATGGCCGACAACCTGCTTATGCCTTTGCTTCCCCAAGAGTCGGGAGGACACATGGGACTCACGTTCCAGCAGTAGAATTTGGAGACAATTAAAGGGCCACTTCCCACATTATATATACAGTCAGCCCTCCATAGGTCTTACATCTGTAAATTCAACCAATGGATTAAAATATTCCCACAATGATTATCCATAATGAACATGGATACAAACTGTTCTCTGGGTAATAGTTCCTAAACAACACAACAACTTTTCACATGGCACTTATATTGGATTGCATGTTGCGAGTAATCTAGAGATGGTTTAAAATATATAACGAGCTGTATGCTGGCTACGTGCAAATGTATACCATATAATAATTGAGCCTCTAAGGAGTGAGGTATCTGTTGGGGCCCTGAAAGCAATCTACTGTGGACAGAAGAGTCTAACTATATGACTATATCTTGCCAGCAGACTCAGCAGAACGCCTTTGCTGGCTTGAAGAAGTTAATGGCCACAATGGGAGATGCTACTTGCCCAGACACTATAGGCCAGCTGTTCTCAACCTGTGGGTCACAACCCTTTTGGTGTCAAACAACCCTTTCAGAGGGATTCAGTTATTCTGCACATCATATATTTACATCACGATTCATAACAGAAGCAAAATAACAGTTGTAAAGTAGCAATGAAAGTAAAGTTATGGTTGGGGGGTCACCACAGCATGAGGAACTGTATTAAGAGGCTTCAGCATTAGAAAGGTTGAAACCAAGGTTATTGGTGGTCTCAAGAAGTCAAGAGTACAGAAAAAAAAAAAAACAGGGCTTCACATACAAGAAAAATTGAATTACCCTGATGAATGACACTTGTACAGACATAGAATGAAGATCAAGGCAGATTCTTCCCCAGTTATTCCTCCAGATGGGCAGACACCCCTGGATCACAGCTTATGAAACACACAGGAGATGAGCCCTTTAAGCAGCCTGCTCTTGACCCCTGGAAACTGTGAGAAAAAAACATGTTGTCTCAACTGCTGTGTTTATAGCAGTTGGTTGTGTGGTAGAAAATGGAACAGACCGTCTAAGCGAATTAGCATTCCCAAAGAATTTTTTGACCTGTGAAGCACTACACACCTCTTATGTCTATGTCTCAGTACAGCAAAAGATTCATGGAGCCTTTGCGTGATGAATGAAATGAAGAAAAATCATTCTTAAAGCTTTGGGGGAGTCCACACGTCATCTTTTAACCAATTCTTCACATTAACTCTTCCAATCATCCTTAAGATTTCAACATATGCTTGTTGTACTCTTCTTCTAAAATTTGGACTCATTCCTTTTGACCCATGATATACATAACTTCTGTATTGCTGTCAATAAAGATAAATCCAAGAATGTCAATGTTCCTTGGGGAACTATGAAAATCCTGGAGTGCCTTAACTACTGATCCGGTACACTAGGTCAAGATCAGCTTCAGCCCATACCTCAGCTGACCCACCTGCCACTTCTGTCACTATTTTACATCTAAATTTTTTATCCAGATACTTTTCAGCGGATGGTGGGAGTGCACTGTTCAATATGGCAAATTTCATCTCAATTACAGGAATCAAAAGATCTGTCTTCCTTTTGTCACCAGCAATAAGTTGCCTTCTGTGTCAACTCTGCGTTTGCCAACCCACAGCCACTGTGAAGTGAGCTTGGTGGCTCTGGGGAAGGGAACACAGATCTTCCTTAATGAGTCTAAGCACCTGGTATTAAGACTCTAACAATGAGCATGGCGTAAAGGCTTAGAGGTGTTTTCTAGGTGCCAAGCTCCTTGTAGGCTATCTAATTTTAGGAACCCTACAAAGCACTTTCATCCCTTTTGTAAACCACCTGGAAACAAGACACGGGGAGAATTTTCTCACCGGAGTCATCCTTTAAGTTACACTGTGCCCTGTACCTCACCAAGTCTTCAATTCAAAACATTGAAATCGCAGCACCCATTGAGGAATATTCTCCAATCTTCTCCCATGTGTTAACATCCATTTGGTTTTCCAAACTTCTTTAGAATGGTATCCATGTGATCTTCAGCTTGGAAATAAAATGGTGCCCATCTCTGATTAGAAAAGAGGAAAGGGACTTACATAGGATTAAGTTTGGTTGTGAATGAGAAAAGAACAAAAAAAATTACCTTAATTTAAACAAGATGTGAGTAGCTGGGCGGTGGTGGCACACGCCTGTAATCCCAGCACTTGGGAGGCAGAGGCAGGCAGATTTCTGAGTTCGAGGCTAGCCTAGTCTACAAAGTGAGTTCAGGACAGCCAGGGCTACACAGAGAAACCCTGTCTCAAAAACAAAAAAACAAAAAAAAACAAAACCCAAAAATAAAAACAACAACAACAACAAAAAAAAAAAAAAACCAAGATGTGAGTTTATTTCTCTTTCATTTTACCAACATGAAAGATTGGAACATGGTTCAGTCAAAGACTCAGGGCTCAGAAAGTTTACCCTCTAAAGATAAACTGGTAGTTTGGTAGTTACTGTGAACCAGAGCGAACACTTTGCTGCTCTAAGAATCGAGGGTAGGTGTGCAGAGTATGGACCTTACTTACAATCACCAAGACCTCAGAGCACTCTTCTGAGGACAAGGCACTGACTTAAGCTTTGAAGGTAAACAAAACTTTAGTAGACGACAAAGGATTGTTCGGGCTCACGTGAGGTACAAAGAGAACAAATGGACTTTGTGCTACTGCTGCTACTGCTACATAGCTAAGTAAACACAAACCACAGCAAAGAACCTAGAGTGTTAATCTAGTCTCCCATAGGAAAGGGGTAGGAGTATAGCCTGGGAGAGCCTTCTTTTGTTTACCCAATACCCATTCTGCCTTTCTTCTATGATAGGTAGCACGGTTCCTAGCTAAGTTCACATCCACTCAAAGAAAGCTCGTTTTCCCAGCCTGTCTCAGAGCGAGGTGGGCTGTGAGGCTAACGCCTGAGTGATGAGGTGGAAGCAAATGTACTGTTGGCAGCTACTGTGAACGATTCCTAAGAAACGAGCTAACTCTCCTTCCCCGGCCTTCCCTGCTTCCCTTTTTCCTGCATGCTGTTGGTAAAGTCTGAAGCAGCCAGATAAGAGCATGAGATGCCATTGCATATGATGGCTCCAAAATTTGGTCATTTCCGTAAGACCTTCCAACCGGCCTTGAATGGCTTTTCAGTTGGCAGCGGTAGTGTAGAGGGGGAATGCCATAGCCACCCTTGAAATCGGTGGTGAGACTGTGACCATGTGACCCCACTGAAGTCACAACTCTTCAACAATGTTAACGCTAAAAAGAGACCCAGACCCTTGAGCAGACATCAACTCTAGATTAACTCACAATCGTGCTATGTTTGTTAAATACATGAAGGAAGCAAATACTTCATCACAGTAGAATACTGTCTCAGTTAGGCTTTCACTGCTGTGAACAGACATCATGACCAAGGCAACTCTTATATTGGGACAATGTTTAATTAGCGCTGGCTTACGGGTTCAGAGTTTCAGTCCATTATCATCATAGTGGGAAGCATGGCAGCATCCAGGCAGGAATGGCATTAAAGGACCTAAGAGTTCTATATCTTGTTCAAAAGGCAAACAGAAAGAGACTCAGCATTCTTAGGCAGCTAGGAGAAAGGTCACAAAGCCTACCCCGAAAGTGACACACTTCCTCCAACAAGGCCACACCCACTCCACCATGGCCACACCTCCTAATAGTGCCAATCCCTGGGCCAAGCATATTCAAACACCTATAAATACTATTACATTTGCTATCCCCTAACTTTAAGCTCCAAAAAAAAGGTGTTAAGTCCACTAGAACTGGAGTTACAGATGGTTGTGAGCTACTACATGGGTCCCCTGCAAGACCCATAATTTCTGCTGAGCCACCTGGAAAGTACCACTTCCCATTAATCCTCACACAATTTCTCTGTTAACTCCCCTGAAGATCTTGACCATACACCAATATGGCAGGATTACCTACCACTATTGAGGTTGAGACAAGAGATTTTCCATTTGTTAAGACATTCATACGTGCAATAGATCCAGATTACCCCACAATATGTCATCCTATCTCTGTACAGTACAAAATAAAGCTCACTCTACCTTTCTGTTTTAATCAGGTCCACAATGGGTGGTATGACTTCATCCCACCTTGAAGAAAGGGATCTTTATTCAGTCAACTGACTCAAATCCTAATCTGTTCTTGAAACGTTTTCACATGCATACATAGAAATAATATTGTGCTAGCTATCTGAGCATCCCTTAGCATAGCAAATATATAAAATTAACCAACACCAAAGACAATAGAGGATTTTTTTTTTCAAGAAGCAGTAAAAACTGCACACTTAGATATTGGTGCCTATCCACATCATTCTCCCTTTTCCTTCCTTTCCTGAATAAAATACTTATTTTATTCAGTGTTGAGGAAGCAATGTGCTCAAGGGCATTTGCCTCCTGCTCTGGCCTTACAGGACAAAACACGGCAACCACAGCAAGTCCAGTGACGCCCCCTTGCCACAGAGGTGGTTGGGGAATCCTAAAAGTCCCACCTCTGTCTCCGCGCCCAGCCATTGGCTGCTGGCAATTTTATTTACCAATCAAAACCAACAGGGGGCAGGGTCCCTCAGCATCTTACATGCAGATGTGTGGATTCCCGTGTAATTTGGGGAACCAAATTAATATAAGTAGCATTCGACCAAATCCAAAGCATACTTCTATCTTTTTTTTTTAAAGAAATAACAGTTCCAGAATAGTACTGCAGACACTTCAATTCAAAAAGTTGGAAGAGGAATTCAGTAGGTACTTCTGAGGATGGGTTTTCTCCAGGATTACAGTGATAATAATAAAAGTAGTGCCTTCCTTTCTGTTCAAATTCAAGTATAAGAAGATAGGATATTTGGTGCTACGGTAGCTATTGTGTGACCATGAAATGAAAAAATGAAAGAACCAGAGGTGGGAACCCAGAAGCCAGGGAACAAGGATCCTGTTAAATTAACCACCTCAGAAACCACCTGCTCCCAGCCATACTGAACATTCCGTCTCTCAGAGTGGAAAGCATCTTAACTGACAAAATGTCTTATATAATACTCTACGAAACTTCTTATCAATAATGTTATTATTATCACAAGCAAAATCTCAGCTTTTACTTTTATATAGTTATAAACTAGATACAACACAATTAATTGATAGTTATGTTTTACTTGGTTAGAATTCATAGAACTCTGCAAGCTGTTTGTTTGTTTGTTTGTTTGTTGACTAGGTTATAGTTTGTTTCTTGCCAAGGCCAACTCAGAGTTGAATTCACGATCTTCCTGCCTCTTCATCCCTTTTGTGCTGGGATTAGAGGCACAAAGCACCATGCCCAATGACTGAAGTCAAGTTTTTGCAAGGCTTAGTAAACTGAGTCACTTTGGTTATATGGCCGTCTTGCTTATATTTTGTTCTTTGACTGTTAGAGCTCATTGGCTAACCAGGCAGAGGTGACAGCTGTATGCTGTGTCTACACTCCGGAGGCTTGGCATGAGGGTAGAGCATTTTATAGATGACCCCAGAGCTGCTTGACAGACCACAGAGCCAAGCGGTTGGACTGACAACACACCCTGGGAACACAGGTGTGTGTAAGACCCTTGTAGACAAGTCTCAGCTTTTAACTTGGGCTTTTTCATAGCTAATGCAGAGTTTAAGTACCCTGGGTCACCGTATATGTTTGCACGATTTCTTCTTCACAGCCGCTTCACATAGTCACTGGTTCTGGAATGTCACATACCCAGCTGTGAGATGTACTCACCCTAATGGGCCACAGACTCATTTTAAAATGCCATTTGCAAATTTCCTTCTCTCCGGCCTGCAAAGGACATAATGAGATAATGTGTTCGAAAACACTTTGTAAACTGTGAAGTAGTTTTTATGGAAACTTAAGTGGGTTGGGCTTTTTTTTAATGTTAAAAATGAACAGAAGCTTTAGAAAAACACAGTTTTCAGAAAGGCTAGTGCTAAGATAATGGGACTCATACTTTAAGGTGGATTTGTGCTAATGACTTACACCATTTTTACAGGCTGAATTCTGTTCAATAAACGAACCGTTTGAACGGACCCCACCTTCCTCTTTCCCTGCTTTCAAAAGAAATGGGTGCCATGCACTTCCAATCATAAGCAGCCAAGACAAGGTAACCTGAGGTCATCTGGGCAGTCTGTGTAGCACCTGATCCCAGAGCTCTTGTTTCGCTCTTCTCTATGCCAAACACAATGCATCCCCAGGGGACAGACCACAGACATCCACTAAGCACTGTTGAACTGAGCAAGATTCTGTTTTTATTCACAGTCTAATCCATGGACGAGCTACACTGAGCACTGCTGAGAGCCGGCTAGACCTAACAAAGGGTCAGAAATCGGCTGCTGGGTGCTCTCTTTGAAAGGTAAGTACTACCTACCATCTAGCAGAGTGTTGTCTCTGGGCTAGAAGTGGCAACTCTGGCCTTGGGAGGTATCGGCAGGAGGAGCTCTGAGCACCAGGCCAGCCAGGATTACATTGTGAAACCCTGACTCAAAAATCAAGCAAACAAAAAAAGGGAGGGAGGAAGGAAGAGGAAAGAAAGAAAGAAAGAAAGAAAGAAGGAAGGAAGGAAGGAAGGAAGGAAGAGAAAGAGAGAGAAAGAAAGAAAGAAAGAAAGAAAGAAAGAAAGAAAGAAAGAAAGAAAGGAGAAATAATCTATCTACTATGCTTGTGTCCTTGTGTTCAGAGCCCATGCCCACTTTGCTGTACACCATTGCCCAACAGCACGCAAATGTGGTGGCTGGTTAGACTGGCAGGTGGCAGCTGGCTGAAGTTTTGAGATGTATGCAGTGAGAAGGTAAGTTGGCATTTGAGTATCAAAGTCCTCTCAACCTAGGAAAATTCTGAGGCACATGGCGCACAGCCTTCTAATAATGGATTTCCAATGACTTGACTCCAGCTCCCCAAAGCTATAAAGCACACGGGCTTTCTGGTCCTTCTGCCTCACTGTCCTGAGCCCTCAGACAGTGCTTCCTGAATAGTTCTCCATATCAACTGCCGGTGCTCTGACCCTTGTCTCAAGATCTGCTTCTAGAAGAATCTAAGGGATAAGTTCGTCTGACTTTATAGACCATGTTCTCTGCCCTAAGCCCTGTATACAGTCTATATGCCAATGAGTCATCCAGGCAGATTAATCAAGAGAAGCGTGTGTGTCATCATTCTGGAAGCTTGAAGTTCTAAGGCCCAAGTGCCAAGACAGTTTCTTCTGGCTTGCAGATGGCTGTCTTCCCAATGCATGCTCACGCAGTAGAAAAAGAAATTTCATCACTCCTCCTGTTCTTAGCAAAAGGTCCTGGGAGACTTGGGTCTTGATTTTCAAAGAGAAATAAGCTGAAACACCAAGAAGTTAAAGAAATACACTTCAGGTCAACCAACACAGATCCCTGTGTGTCGGAGCACAGAGGAGATCCAGCCACCTAGCTTCTAGTTCCGGCTCTACACTGGGCTGCTTGGAGCCGCCCTCAGCTGATGTGGATACATTAGACATGAGCTCCCTAAAGGATGGGCTCTAATGCTCAGTCCCGATGGAAGGGCAGAGCCTTGAACACAAGCCTTCCGACTCCAACTTCACGGTCACTTCCGGCACGCCAAACCGCAGCCCCTACCACCGTTGAGAGCTTTGATGGCCACGGCAAAGCCTCACCCTTCTGTGCCTCAAACCTAAATCACTTTGATTACAACCAATTCGTGACAATTCGCACTGATGAAAGAGCATCGGCATAAATAATTCAGAGTCTCCCTAATAACCCTCACAGCTGTAAGACACTCCTGCCAAAGGAAGCATCCCAGGAGGTCACCCAGGCGCGCTAGGTGGTGGGCACCGTGCCCAGTGCATACAGATGATTCCCAGCACAGAAAACTGCCTGCTGCCAGCTCCAGGCTCGGATTAGAGAAGGATGATTCGATTTCAGGTGCTCTCGTGCTGTGGGGGGAAGGTCACTTTTAGCCCATACGGCCAAGAGGCCAACAGGGCAGCCATGGGTTGGCACACACAGGACGTACTATGGGGGTCCTGCTTGCCTGTCAGGCGCCTGGCATCGCTTTGTCATGGGGGCTTGGTGGGCAGCTCTCCTTCCTTTACAGCCCTTCCTGGTCTTAGATGACCAGGTCTTGGCTGAGAAGCTGGTACAGCAAGCGAGGTACAAGTGGGAGGACTCAGAGGCACTGGGTGGGGGATATCATGAAAAAGTACATTGAATGCATCTATAAAATCCTCAAATAATTAATTTTAAATATTACATATTTTTAACTTTTGGTTGTTGTTGGTTTTTTTTTTTTCCGGAGACAGGGTTTCTCTGTGTAGCCCTGGCTGTCCTGGAACTCACTCTGTAGACCAGGCTGGCCCGCCTCTGCCTCCAGAGTACTGCGATGAAAGCAGTTCCAGCTACAGAGGAGGCCGGGGCAAAAGGCTCTTGAGCTGGGCGTTAGCCTGGGCAACCTAGCTCAAAATGAAAATCAATCTGCCAGCGTGAAGCTCTGCGGTAGAGTGCTCGTCGGCCAATCAGGAGGCTCTGGAGGTCCAATCCTTGTTCTAGAGAAATAGCAAAGGATGTTTATATTAGCAAAACCCAAGATGGCGTTCTTGAAACAGAATCCAGTACAACCTTAAATAAACCCACTGACCGTGTTCCCTTATAGGCCAAGGACTATGGTGTGGTCACAGAGTTGGGAAGAACTTTGGTAACTACTGAAGAGGAACAGAAGTTGAGCAAAGTATTCAACTATGATACAATAACAAGAAATGACAGAAGCAGCTTTCTCCTGCAGTCATCCTATTCAGTTTACACACACCAACTTTTTTTTTTTTTTTTTTTTTTTTTTTTTTGGTTTTTCGAGACAGGGTTTCTCTGTGTAGCCTTGGCTGTCCTGGAACTCACTCTGTAGACCAGGCTGGCCTCGAACTCAGAAATCCGCCTGCCTCTGCCTCCCAAGTGCTGGGATTACAGGAGTGCACCACCACCTCCCGGCACACACCAACTTATTATTTGGACCAGAGGACAGTGTTTAGCTGGAACCCTGCTGATCAGGTTTCCCTGCCACAGAACTCTGCACGGGAGCAGGCTACTACAGCTAGCCAAGGATCTGCTCTATGGAGCCGTCTTCCACTATGTGTGCTTAGAGAGGCACATTGAATAGCCAGCCTGGAGAAAGAAACTGGGTTGCTCCACTTCGAAGGCCCGGGAAAATGGAAAGAGTAGCTTTCAGGTTTCAAAGCCCCGGAAGGCTCACTCCTGAATGACTCCACTGTTCTCTCTACCTGCCTGGCAAGAGAAAGCCTTGTGCCAGTGTGTGCAACATCCGGGCCAGATGGCTCGTAATTAATAGTTTCTGACTACACAAAACCGACCTGATACTCACCCTCCCCCCAAATGCCGCTGGCGTTTTAAAGAAATTCCACGGTGCTCTCAGAGTAGAGTCCGCAGGCCACAGCAGCCCCCACTCGACCCCCTTGGCCACAGCATCACCCTTTTAAAATTTCTGTGGCGAACATTACTCAGCAACACTGAGAAGAGGCGACAGGAGGTAGAAATGAGACTGACTCTGCGAGAGAGCATCTCCCAGAGCACAGCACGCAAATAATAATAATAATAATAATAATAATAATAAATAAATAAATAAATAAAAAGTCTGGGTTGTATTTCAGTCCCACAGGACTTTGTAATTCACACTACTCAGATTTCAGGCACACAGCGATGACACCCGGCCAGCCTGACTGTGCTTCTGCATCCGTACTATGTCTCACTAGATAGATTAACCTCCTTTTGCTTCGTACGTGATACACTACCTGAAAAGCCTTCAACAGAGTAACTAGCACCTAGAAATCTCTCCATAAGTACCAAATAAACACAAGGGGTAAGCAGACAAGAGTCGGGGAAGACTTGCGAATTGGTGGCGCTCAGTAAAATACTTAGAAGAAAGCAACAAATGAAAAGAACCACACTGTGGCTGCTTAGGAGCCCCGTGCTTCGCGTGGCTAAGAGCTAGTCGGGGATTCACCCTCGGCCCTGCTATTTCCAGGCTGTAGGATATTGGAAAATTTACTTCATCACGATGCAACAGTGCCTTCACCTGGAAAATAGAAATTTGAATGGTATCGATTTTATGCGGCAAAGATGAGGCTTGAGTGAGTTCCCACGTGAGAAGCACTTAGTGTTCGACCAAGAGGAAGGCCGAGCAGGCGGCGTCATCATCATCATCATCATCATCATCATCATCATCTCTGACATCACTGCCATCATCAGCACCCGCATTGTTAGTCTACCAGTCCGCCATCCACACAGTTAATGATACTGTCATCACTGGGGTTTCTGCTTCTCCACCTCCCTGGATCCCGGCTGAGTTTTTTAGTGAACCCAGATCAAGCTGCGGGGCATAGAATCATGACTGCCTTTATTCAAATTGTAAAACAAGGACACAATCGATTACAATCCGTGCTTGGAAACATCCAGGTGACACACATCACCAGGTCACAATTCTAAGTGCTAAGAAGCCACTCCAGGTGACTGGTAACCAAATGATAAATAAATGGACAACCAGATATTATCTAGCGGCCTGCCACGCCCCCCCATCCTCCTCTTTGTTCTCCCTTATAGCTCCGAGGCTGGAAGGCCAAGAATTACATGCCATGTACTCAATGCGGGTCCGGTCTGGTGCGTAATGATGAGGTGCGATCGTTACTGTCAAGTCATTCGAGGCTTAGAAGGCAGAAAGGGGGTGGAATTAATCTCCCTCTGCTAGCCTGGCAAATACCGGGGTTTCAAAAGTGGAGAATGTTAATAAAAGCTTAAAGCTTCCCTTTAAGTCTGCCCTCTGAAAACCACAAAAGGGCTAAGGGACCAAGAGTGGTGTCTCATCCGTCCTCACCTGAGTGACTCGCGGCTCTCGGGCTCCCTGAAAGAGCACAATTGTGACTGTCCCCTGGATCATTGCCTCTCAGCTCCCCTATTAGGAAAAGTGTCCTGTGGGAAACACCTACAGTGATTTCTGTCCTCCTAACCACACACACAGCTTTCCTCGGAAATTTGACCTTGACTCCTTAGCTAGATAATGTTTTCAAGAGCTGCAGGGAGTAAAATGTCAGGGAAGACTTTGAATTTTTAAATAATTGGCCAAATTTAATTTCAACATAAAGCTGTAAGTTAGCCGGGCGGTGGTGGCGCATGCCTGTAATCCAAGCACTCTGGGAGGCAGAGGCAGGCGGATTTCTGAGTTCGAGGCCAGCCTGGTCTCCAGGGTGAGTTCCAGGACAGCCAGGGCTACACAGAGAAACCATGTCTCAAAAAAAAATTAAAATTAAAATTAAAAAAAAAAACAAATCCAAAAAAAAAAAAACCAAAAACAAAAATAAAATAAAGATGTAAGTCATCCTCAGTTCTCAGTGACAGAGCAGGGAACTTTTTAGACTAAGACAGCTTGTTTTTAGTACTCTCTCCCTGTCACAGGAGTCAACCCAAAATCCCAACTCCTTACCCATGAAATTGTCTCTATCTAGTGTACCATAACTGAGACGCTCTGTGGTCCACTGGGAAGCAGGCTGTGGCCACAACCATACCTATACTCAGTTCAGCCTCAGCGCCCAGGCCACCGAGAGCTGCCACAGCCAGACTTACTCTTATTTCGGTTCCTCTACCACAGAAGGTATTATCTGTGGGTTAGCGTGACCGTGCTAATGTATGGGGATATGGGCTGGCTCTGAAAGAATCTATAGGCTCAAAATAAGACTGAGTGTAAAGTGGATCGGTTTGACCTTAGATTTAAATGAACCTGTGGTAGAGAAATTCCCAACAGTGGTTTTGAAAATCATGCATCACAGGAAAATAATTTGTTTCCATCTAACTTAGCAAACCTCATTTTAAGATTGCCCAAGATTCCCACTCACCCAGGAAAAAGTCTGGGACTGTGGCCCTTCCCTAGAGAGCTGGGTTGAATACTGATACCGTGAACATCTCCTATCGCACCAGGCTACTTTTGCTAATGAGCCATAAGCAGATGGATAAAGTAGCTGAGATTAGTAATGAGTGTTCTTTGAGGCTTTGGGCTCTGTGTTTCCACAGCAACATCATACCTGGAGAAAACCAGCATTGTGATAAAGCCCAGCATGTCTGTCTCCATAACAACAAGCTCCTGGCAAGTTGGCGGAGATTCTTCCCGACTTCCTCAGCACCAGTGACCATGGCAACAATGCTACTTACTACACACCTTCACTTTCCGAACACTTTTCCGTCTACCTTTGGACTCCTTTGATAGATGTCTTAGGCCAGCCTCCCCAGGTGCAGAGTTGAGATTACAGTTTGTGTGCTGGTGATTTATCAAGGGAGAGCTCCCAAGGAAACAAAACCAGAAAAGGCAATAGGACAAGAAATGAGAGACCCAGATGGTAGTCCCATCTTGTACAGTCTTGCAGAAGGGCTACTTCAGCCCAGTTTAATGGAAGACATTACATTTCAAAGTTGCCCCTACTCAAAGTTATCAGTCACAGAAGAATGGAGTTACACAGAATTTGTTGTTTTTTGTTTTTGTTTTTTTTTTAAGTTTGATAGTGCCTTTTTAAAAAAAAAAAAAGATTTATTTATTTAGGTTACATATCCACTGTTGTTCTCTTCATGCATATCATATATGTAAGGTATACATGTATACCAGAAGAGGACATCAGATCCCATCACAGATGGCTGTGAGCCACCATTTGGTCACTGGGGATTGAACTCAGGACCTCTGGAAGAACAGTCAGCGCTCTTAACCGCTGAGCCATCTCCCCAGCTCCATGAATTTTAGTTTCTTATCTTTGGGGGAGTTGAAATTTGAAGGAGTCGGGGAAATTAGAGAATTGGCAAGGACTAGCTTGGAAAGTGAAAGTTGAAACTAGGCACCCCACAAAAAAACAGTGGAAGGGAATTCAAGGCGGAGATGGTGATGAAAGAATAATACCACCATCGACCGTGTCAGAGGCTAGAGAGCTGTGCACAGACATGTTTAAAAAAGAAAACAAAATTGGCGATCGCGCCTTCTTAACACATCGAAGTGTTTGTCATTATGGGCTTCAAATATCAGGATCCACTGATGGCTACTGATTACTTGCATTGTTTAGCATGGGAATGGGACTCAGAGAGGCAGATGGCAGCCCAACACATCAACTGTGGACAATGAGCTTAGACTCGGTGACTCAGCAAGGGCTACATATTGTCGCTATAAACAAGAAACACGGAGTGCACAACTTCCCAATGGGAACTCATCAGGAACCATGTGCTACATCATGAACTTAGCTCCTTTTCTATTGCTATGAAGAGATACCATGACCAAGGCAGCTTGCATGGCTTCCGAGGGTGAGTTCATGTCTGCATAGCAGAGAGAAAGCATAGCAGCAGGCAGGCCAGCAGGCAGGCAGGAAGGGATGGTGCTGGGGCAGTAGCTGAGAGCTTACAGCTAATCTACAATCAAGAGACAGAGAGAACAAGGCAACTGGCAATGGTGTGGGCTTCTGAAATCTCCAAGCTCCTTGACATACTTCCTCCCACAAAGCCACATCTCCTAGTCCTCCCCAAACAGTTCCAGTTGGAAGACACCAAAAATTCAAATATATGAGTCTATGGGGTCCATTCTCATTAAAACCACTATAGACCCTAGACATAAAACCACTACAGACTCAAAAAAAAAGGGGGGGGCTGGAGAGATGGCTCAATGGTTAAGGTCACTGACTGCTCTTCCGAAGGTCCTGAGTTCAAATCCCAGCAACCACAGGGTGGCTCACAACCATCCATAATGAGATCTGACTCCCTCTTCTGGAGTGTCTGAAGACAGCTACAGTGTATCTACATATAATAAATAAATAAATCTTTAAAAAAATAAGAGACTCAAATTCACAGAAAAAGGGAGGGATTTTCCCCTCAATCCTGGCATTTATAACATAGTTTATAAGCCCAGCTCTAAAGCTCATTTTCCAGATGACCTTGAATAAGCTAATTGGTACCAGTTAGGTTTCACTGTCAACTGGCCTAGCCCTGAGTCAACTGAGAAGGCAGTCACAGTTGACTTTCCAGATTACATTGGCATGTCTTAGGGGGTGTCTTGACTACTAATCAATATAGGAGAGCCCAGCCTACAGTGAGAAGCACTGTTCCCAGGTAAGGGGTCCTGAGCTATACTTAAGAAAAAAGAAAAACTAAGCATGATTCTGCAAGCAAGTCAACAAATGTGTTCCTCCATGGTCTCTACTCGGAGTTCCTGTTTTAACTGCTGCCCAGATTTCCCTCAGTGGTGAATCGTGACTTGGTATGAACCAAACTAATTCCCTTTTCCCCACAGCTGCTTTTGTTCGGAGTGTTTTGTCACAGCAGTAGAATGTAACTAGAAGAGCATCTCTCAGAAAAGATTTCATTTCCCCTCAGTAAATTCCCCACTCTGGCCTTCTACTTCTAGGAAATGAGGGGGAGAAATTCAAATTGCCCTATTCTCACTCAAAACAACTGAAAACCTTGGATGCTTTGATTAAAACTAACATTAAGATTCTGGGAAACAGAGAGAAGGTAGGTGGGGGCCTAAAAACTCAAGGAATGATGGTGGTGAGTCCTGCTTCCTTTTGCCTCAAATACCTCAGAATCAGGACTGTAGAAGCTGGGAATCTGCAAATAACACTGGGCACAGATAAAACCATAACAACAGGTTGGTCTATCATGAGATGACCAGGAGAGGACAACCTAAAAACCCAGGAAACTTCTAAGTAGTTGCTGTGTATTACAGTTAAGTACCACCAGCCTTGTCAACTTAAAAAAGAGATCAGACTTACCAGCTTATAACTTCCAGAACAGAATTCTTTAGGTCTAAAAGGTTTTGCTGAAATTTTGTTTAATCAAATGTTTACAGAAAACTTAATGCCTACTCTCTGCAAAGAAATCCTAAACATATCCCGATTTTATTTATGAAACAAAACCATACAAAGACATCGCTCACACTCGAGCACAAGCACACACACACACACACATGTACACACAAGATTACACAACATGGCCAAGTGGATTTTTTTCCAAGTTTGCAAAATAAATTTAACATTTTAAAGTCAATGTGATTTACATATTAGTGAGTTAAAAACCATGAAAACTGCACTATTATACCAATTAGTGCTCATGTTAGTTACCCTTGTCATTGTTGTGACAACTACCTGGCAAAAGCAACCTAAGAGAGGAAGGTTTTTTTGTTTTTTTTTTTTTTCTTGGCTCATGGCTTGAGATTACCATAGATTGAAAAAAAGACAAGGCAGATTTTGCACCAGGGAGCCAGGAGACTCCACAGGCTTCTGTGCATAGCCCGCCAGGAGAGTGTGATCTCCCAGCAGGCTTTCACTTTTGATCACAGAGCTGAGATCTCCACCTTCTCTCTTGAGGGGACCCAGCTAGGAGCACACAGGGCCTAAGATCAGTGCACCAGGGAGACAGGACACTCCACAGCCTTCTGTGCATAGCCCGCAAGGAGAGAGAGAGAGATCTCCCAGCAGTGCTTTCACTTTTGAGCTCAGAGGAGTAAGGACACAGGCTTGCAGGCCCACAGGGAGGAACAAACTCCAGTCAGAGACAATATCAACTAGCACCAGATGTCAAAAGGCAAGCACAAGAACCCTACCAACATAAACCAAGCCCACATGGCAACATCAGAACCCAGTTCTCCCACCACAGCAAGTCCCGGATACCCCAACACACCAGAAAAGCAAGAGTTGGATTTAAAATTGTATCTCATGATGCTGATAGAGGGTGTCAAGAAAGACTTAAATAACTCCCTTAAAGAAATACAGGAGAACATCAGTCAACAGGTAAAAGCCCTTAAAGAGGAAACACAAAACTCCCTTAAAGAAATACAGGGGATCATGGGTCAACAGGCAAAAGCCCGTAAAGAAGAAATACAAAAATCCCTTAAAGAATTACAGGAAAATACAAACAATCAAGTGAAGGAACTGAACAAAACCATCCAGGGTCTAAAAGTGGAAGTAGAAACAATAAAGAAATCACAAAGTGAGACATCTCTGGAGATAGAAAACCTTGGAACGAATTCAGGAGTCATAGATGCAAGCATCAACAACAGAATACAAGAGATAGAAGAAAGAACCTCAAGTGCTCAAGATACCATAGAAAACATTGACTCAACAGTCAAAGAAAATGCAAAATGCATAAAGCTGATAACTCAAAACATACAGGAACTCCAGGGCACAATGAGAAGACCAAACCTAAGGATTATAGGTATAGAGAAGAGCGAGAATTTACATCTTAAAGGCCCAGTAAATATCTTCAACAAAATTGTAGAAGAAAACTTCCCTAACCTAGAGAAAGAGATGCCCACAAGCATACAAGAAGCCTTCAGAACTCCAAACAGACTGGACCAGAACAGAAAATCCTCCTGGCACATAATAATCAAAACACCAAATTCACTAAACAAAGAAAGAATATTAAAAGCAGTAAGGAAAAAGGGCAAGTAACTTATAAAGGCAGACCTATCAGAATCACACCAGACTTTCTCACCAGAGATGATGAAAGCTAGAAGAACTGGGACAGACCTCATACAGACCCTAAGAGAACACAAAGGTCCACCCAGGCTACTATACCCAGCAAAACTCTCAATCATCATAGATGGAGAAACCAAGATATTCCATGATAAAACCAAATTTGCACAATATCTGTCCACAAATCCAGCCCTACAAAGGATAATTGTTGGAAAATGCCAACGCAAGGAGGGAAACTACACCCTAGAAAAAGCAAGAAAGTAATCTTCTTTCAACAAACCCAAAAGAAGATACCCACACAAACATAAAATAAAATAAAAATAACAGGAAGCAACAATCACTATTCCCTAATATCTCTTAACAACAATAGACTCAACTCCCCAATAAAAAGACATAGACTAACAAAATATTTCTCATGTAAATCTTCGATTTTATCAGAAAATGTTTGTAATTCCCCTTTTAATTAATTTAGTAATTTCTTTTATATCTACCATTTTATCTGCATTATTTTTCATGATAATCTTCAATTATGTCTTTCTATATACTTCCTCTATTTTATCCTAAATATTTCCAATGTAAATCTTTAATTTTTATCACAACTGTTTTTATTTCCACCTTCAATTAATTTAGAAAGAGTTTTTACATCAACCATTTTTTACGTAAAATTTTCCATGAAATAGTCAATTTTAACGTGTTTGTCAATTCATCTCTTGAATTTTACCAGAAATATTTTCCATGTAAATCTTCAAGTTTATCAGAAAATGTTTATAATTCCATTTTTAATCAACTTAGGAATGCTTTTATGCCTACCATTATTATATCTATATAAAATTTTCCATGATAATCTTCAATTCTAACATGTTTTTACCACTTTACTCCTTAATTTTCCATGAAAATTGTCAATTTTAATGTGTTTATCTGGAATATTAAATCTTTAATTTTATCATAAAGTGTTTTTATTTCCATTTACTTCCCTTTTCAATAAATTTTTAAAAAAAATTTAAAAGAGAAAAAAAAAGGCAAGGCAGCAAAAGCGTGGACATATTGTGTCCATAGTCAGGAAGCAGAGACACAAATGCTGGTGCTATGCAGCATTCTCCTTTTTATGCAGTCCAAAACCCCTAGCCTTGGAAGAAGACCACACACATTCAGGGTAGGTCTTCCACCTCAATTAACCTAATCTAGAAACTATCTCACAGATATGACAAAGTGTGTCTTCTAGGTGATTCTAGGTCCTGCCAAGGTAGCAATCAGTGCTAATCATCACAACCATAAAAATCATTTGACAACACTCAATATGTACTCATTATTACTGTTGTTGTTGTTTTGTTGTTGCTATTGTTATTATTAAGGAGAAGGAGGAGAAGAAAAGAAACTCTTCTCTATTTGATAAAAATCATTTGCAAATGTCCCTAGAGCTAACCTTGTACTTGATGGTGATAGACGGAATGCGTTCATAAAAGCCAAGAATAAGACAAGCATGCTAACTCATCGCTTCATTCAGTGTGCGGTTTAGTTATGCAGAAAGTTCAAGGGTTCAAAAGCAGAATTCAGTAGCCATTAGTACGTTATCAAAGTTGTAGAATGTAAGATAAATATACAAAATGTTATATTTCTACAGATGGTCAATGAACAATCACTTGAAAATTAAATGCTTAAGTACAACTCAAACAAAAATGTTTGTGCTCTTAAATTCATGTGTTAAATTCCTAACTCACAATGCCTTTGGGAGGTGGTTAGATTTAGACAAAGTCGTGAGGATGGAGCCTTCATAATGTGCTTAGTGTGCTTGTAAGGACTGAAGAAGATTCCAGAGCTCTGTTCTTCCCATGTAAGGATGAATAAGAAGACAGCTGCCGACAAATCAGAAACCAAATTGGCTGGTCCTTTTATCTGGGACTTCTGAGCCTCCAAAACTATAGAGTTAAACATTTGTCACTTAGGCCACACACTCTGGGCTATTTGGTTGTTATCTGACAAAAACTGACCTAAATGCTAGAATCAGGACAACAGAGGAGGAGAAAATAAGTCTAGAGTTATGGCCATGGTATGAAGCTGGAAGAGCTCAAGATAAAAAGTAAATTCTTCCCAAGTTAATACATAACTCCTATCGAAACCCTTGTAAGACTTTTGCAGATGTAAAGAAGATTGCTGTCAAATCAATACGTAGACAGAGGAAGTAGAACTACCAATACAGTTTTAAAGAACAAAACTCTTCATGTAGGAAGAGTCAACCTGCATGATTTTCTGTGTTGTACTGTCAAGGGGATACACAGAGGGCCAGAACAGAGCAGAGCCGGCAAGACATGACAAAACATTCTTAGAAAGGTCCAAAGCACTTTAACAGAGGAAAGACAACCTTGGGCACAAATGGTCCTCAAATAATTAAACATTTAGAACCAAACAAATATAGTGTAATATAAGCTTCATGGGGTATTTTTACAAAAGAATAAGCCATGGTCTTAAATGGGAATCATAAAAGCTACAAAACATTCTAGGCAAAATACAAGAGAAAATTCTTGGAAACCTAAGACTCGGTAAAAAAGTTCTTATACTTTCAGCCAAAAACCCAATTTGTAAAAAGAAACCTTAATGAATTGTAGTCCACCAAAAATTTCAACCTTCACCTTCAGATCGGTTATCACTAAGAACGTAAAACAGGGGTTACAGTGATGGTTCTCTGGTTAAAAGCACTGGTTGTTCTTCTGAAAGACCCAGGTTCAATTCCCAGAACCTGTATCATGGCTCACAATTGCTAGTAGCTAGGATCCCAAGGAATCTTATGTCCTTTTCTGGCCCCCATGGGGACTACACACTCATGATGCACAGACACACATACATATAGGCAAAACACCCATATACATAAAATATATTTCTTAAAATATTTTATGAAAATTAAAAATTGGGAGAAAATATTTACAAACAGCATATATGTAGGCTTAGATTTTTCAAAACGTACTTTATTTTGGGTTTTTAAATGCTTCAGACTCTCTTCTAGCTCACCAACCAAAGGCAGGGGAGAAAGAAGGTTAATAGGACAAGGGGGATGTGGACCTGTTTAGAAATAGTTCTTTGGGGCAATTTCAATCTTTGTGGTCAGGATATCATTAGTCCAGTCTAAAACATCAAACACGAATCAGTAACAACAGTCCAACCCAACTGGCAAACACCAAACGTGAATCAGCAACAGTGGCTCCATCCAGAAGAAACCACAGGGCTCTGCAAAATCTGTGAGTCTGCAGAAGTGGCAAGAGGGAACTGAATGCCACAGCAAGACGCTCTTGGCGTGTTTCTCTCTACAAAGTCATGAGACGAGAAGATCAGTGAAGACCAGGGAGGCACTGCAAGGCAAAACAATGCAAGAGCGTGGTCATTATTGAGTCACACTTACACTCTTTCCAAATGTCACACACTCTGGGTGTCTGCCTCAACAAAACAGCCTCTCACGTGTCTGCTTCAGCAAAACATCCTCTCATAAGACAGCTTCCAGAAAAACATCACATGGCACAACTGAGTCTCCAAAGAAACCAGAAATTTCCACTTCCTATCTGAAAAAGGGATAGGGCACATAACACTCATAGTTTATGAATACATAACTCAATTATAACATAGGACATTTCAACAAATAAGTGTACAGACAGAAATAAATAGATATAATAAAGTCTAAAATGTAGCCATGATGAAAATACAAAGACCTATTAGAATGGCTAAAAATAAAAAATAAAAAATAAATAGACCCAGATATGGTGGTACATGCCTTTAACCCTAGCACTTGGGAGGCAGAGGCAGGAAGATCTCTGTGAGTTTGAAGCCACCATGGTCTACATAGGCAACTCCAGAATAATCAGGACTACAAAAAGTTACCTTTGTTTAAAAAATATAAATAAATAAATAAATAAATAAATAAATAAATAGTGAAACATGAAATAAACTCAAAAATAAGTCCTAATTAATAGTAATTATAACACATTTACACTAAACTCTCAGTTGAGATGACATTACTAAACTATGTTTAAAAATAATACCTCTGACATGAAATATGTGTGGTTTTTTTCCTCACTCCAATCAATTCTCTCATTCTTCGCATGACAACTGGGAGATCCCACAATTCAATTCAATTCTGAGAATCATTACTAGAGGTTAGCCTTGAGCCCACAGGTTCATCCAGTGTTTCCTTCCCTCCAGACACTAGGAACAAGCCTTGGGTCTCAGGATGTCTCACTTAGTCCAGCTTTGATTCAAATGTGGAGCTCCAGTGGGGTGCGGTAGTAGACACCAGCACTGGGAGGCTGAAGCAGGAGAGTGTTTGAGGCCAGGCTGGGAATCAGGAAGATCCTGTGTCAAAGGGGGTTGGGGGGAGGAAACCACGGAGAGGGGGAGGGAAAGAGAAAAGGAGAGGGAGGAAGGGAGGGAGGGAGGGAGGAAGGGAGGAAGAGAAGCAGGAAGGAAGGAAGGAAGGAAGGAAGGAAGGAAGGAAGGAAGGAAGGAAGGAAGGAAGGAAGGCAGGCACTATCAGTACCCTGTACTACCGCTCACAGTGGGTCGGGACACTTTACTTACATCTGCTTATTTCTTACAAAGGCCACAGGAGAGAACCGCTGAATGGAAAGACACTGGTCACACGGTGGAGGGAAGATGGAGCACAGCACCTGGGCAGGCTCCAGCGCTCCCCTAGCTTTCCAACACCCTCATCAAACAGCATGCACTCCGAACCTGTCACTTGGAGGAGTTTATGGAAACCTCATTACTTAACTATACCTGATTGCATCATCAGCATTGGTTATTAATTGATAATTCACCTTATATAAAACTTTTTGCAAGCAGCAAAATGGATGGATGGATGCATGGATGCATGGATGCATGGATGGATAGATGCATGGATGGATGGATAGACAGACAGATGATAGTGTGGTGGTTAGAGTGGGAGGAGCACTACTGGGAGGTGTGGCCTTGTTGGGGTAGGCGTGGCCTTGTTGGAGTGGGTGTGGCCTTGTTGGAGTGGGTGTGGCCTTGTTGGAGAAAGCATGTTACTGTAGGGGTGGGCATTGCGACCCTCCTTCCAGCTGCCTAGAAGACAGCAGTGGTCTCCTGTTTGCCTTTGGAACAAGATGTAGAACTCTCAGCTTCTCCAGTACCATGCCTGCCTGGATGCTGCTACACTTCCTGCCTTGATAATAATGCACCGAACCTCTGAACTTGTAAGCCAGCCTCAATTAAACGTCCTTTGTAAGGGTTACCCTGGTCATGGTGTCTCTTCAAGCAATGGAAACCCTAACTAAGACAGACAGAGAGATATGATAGATTAGATAAGTAGATAGATGATAATAAAAGTTGAACTTTTATACAGATTATGCCCTTGTATTCCCACTCCTAAGTTCTCGCTTTGACGACAGGCTGTTTCTGCTCTGGGTTATCCAGCTGTGTGCAGAACAGGAGATTTCAAGCTGTGCCTAGCCTTAAGTTATTTCATTTTATAAGGCAACAGTTTTGACTTGAGTTACTCCATTTTGAGTATAAGTGACAAGAAAATATGACTCATTAACTACTACCTGTCAGCACACCAGGAGGCACAAACTCATGATTTATTTATAACCATAATTAATGACATCTGTGAATATATCAAACATTAAAAAAAAACAGACATAGATCTTATCAATCACACTGATACAACCTCCTCACCTGGGAGATGTGGCAAACACACTGACCTGTCACCCAGTCATTCATCCTTTGTAAGGGAATATCACCAGTGAGGGACCTCTGTCTCTGTCCCCAAGCTTCAGACCAACCACAGACCCCGCCGCCCTGGCACTCAGCCAGCTCCAGACTGACACCTGAAACGCCTGTCACCCACACAGCAGTTTGTGACTTTGTACATGGGCAGTGCTGTGTCCCTGTGTAGGACTCCCTACCCGTCCTCCAGACTTCTGCTCGTGCCATGATTCCATAGCACACATACATGTAGATAACGTGTGATCTGAGAGCTACCATCAGTAATTACAGTTTGAACAAAGCAACACTCCAGTGTTCAAGTGTGTTGAGCAGAGATGGGAGTACTTGGTAAGTGCCAGCTGACTAAACTGACTTACCTTGTGAATTCATGACGTTATCCAATTGATTCTGGCATGACGGAAAGACACAAACATGTCCATCTATGGGTCTAACTTAGCATGTTCACAACATGTACAACAGAAACCCTTGCTGTGACTACGGTCTTGGCACACACACATAGTCATGGCAGCACTGTGTGAAATAACAAATCTTAAGACTTGGGAGAAAATGATGTCTTCAAATTGCAGAATGGTTTGTAGCAGTGAAGATAACTAATCTGCAGTTACTATGGCTTGGCTGAATCTGTGAGACATTAAATAATAAATCAAGTCCTGGAAGCTTTTACATACGTATATATGTATGTATACACACACTCTGTTTACATGTTTACCATATAGGTTTATGATACATACGTATATATGTATGTCTACACACACTTTGTTTACATGTCTACCATCTAGATTTATGATACATATGTATATTTGTATGTCTACACACACTCTGTTTACATGTCTGCCGTATAGATTTATGATACATATGTATATATGTATGTCTACACACACTCTGTTTACATGTCTACCATATATATTTATGATACATATGTATGGACACATATACTGTATCTATTTACTATATATATCAGATATCCTTATCATAAAATTCATATATATTTAGAAAAATTATTTTTAAAGTAACACAATGACAAACACAAAGTTTAGGCAAAATTTGCCTAAGCACGGTAGCACGGAATGAGGAGAGCATACCGATAAATACAATTATTGCTCCTTAATTTCTTTTTTTAGAGATGTTTTTCTCTTTCTTGAAGCTAGTACACATTCTTTATATATATATTTCAAGTATATATATGTGTATATATATATATATATATATATATATAATATATATATATATATATACATATACATATATATATGACACTGTTGCTGTCCTCAGACACACCAGAAAAGGGCATCAGATTCCATTACAGATGATTGTGAGTCACCATGGGGTTGCTGGGAATTGAACTCAAGACCTCTGGAAGAGCAGTCAGTGCTCTTAACCGCTGAGCCATCTCTCCAGCCTGCTTTCTAAGTTGTTAAGCTGAGTCATGAGTTAAAATTTAAAAGAAAAGCTATGACGGATGAGATAAAGAAGAAGATAAACTTGCTAGAAATGAATAAGAAATTAAATATATCTAATTTGATACTCAAGTTTCTAAAAGATCGGGTGAGTTGTTAAAATACCACGTGGTATGACCATGAGCCAGTGTATGTTTAATAATATGGGCTTTGAAGTACAGGAATAACTGACCGACAATGGAAATTTTAAACTCATATTTTTGTCCTTGTTCATTCATGATGTACCATATACTAGGCATGAGTCTTACAAGCAACAAAAAAAAATTCTCCCTCACAGTTCTAGAGCCCGGGAAGTCCAAGATCAAGGTGGTGGCACTTTGGGTGACTGGGGAGGCGCATTAGTACCTCGCAAATTGCATTTTCTCATTATGACCTCATTTCTCTTAGAAGGGCCTCTTTTTATTATTATTATTATTATTATTATTATTATTATTATTATTTGATTTTTTTTACAGTCCAGTTGTTATCCTCCCCCAGTTTGCCCTCTGACTGTTCCTCATCCCATGCTCCCTCCTCCATCTCCAAGAGGATGTTCCTAACCCCCCCACCCTCACCCAACTAGACCTCCCCACTCCCTGGGGCCTCAAGTCTCTCGAAGGTTAGGTGCATCTTCTCTCCCTGAGGTCAGACCCTGAAGTCCTCTGCTGTATATGTGTTGGGGGGCTCATATCACCTGGTGTGTGCTGCCTGGTTGGCGGCTCAGTGTCTGAGAGATTCTGGAGGTCCAGGTTAGTTGAGACTGCTGGTCTTCCTATGGGGTCACCCTCCTCCTCAGCTTCTTTCAGCCTTTCCCAAATTCAACCCCAAGGGACAGCAGCTTCTGTCCGTTGGTTGGGTATGAGTATCTGCATCTGACTCTTTCAGCTGCTTGTTGGCCTCTCAGAGGGCAGCCATGCTAGACTCCTGTCTGTAAGCACACCACAGCATCAGTAACAGTGTCAGGCCTTGGAGCCTCCCCTTGAGCTGAACCCAAATTTGGACCTGTCCCTGGACCCCCTTTCCCTCAGTCTCTTCTCTGTTTTAGTCCCTGCCATTCTTTTAAACAGGAACAATTCTGTTCCTGTTCTATTCCCCATCCATCCACTTGATGCCCTGTCTTTTTACTGTAGGTAGACTCTACAAGTTCTCTTTCCCCACCGTAGGGCATGTCATCTAAGATCCTTACCTTTGAGTCCTGAGAGTCTCTCACCTCCCAGGTCTGCTACATTCTAAAGGTTCTCCTCACCTCCTACCTCCTGAGATTGCCTGTTTCCATTCTTTCTTCTGGCCCTCGGGCTTCAGTCCTGTTCGCCCCTGGCTCAATACCTGATCATGTTCCCCTCTTCCCCTCCCTGTCCCCTCTGCCACCCAGCTCCCTCCCTTCCTCTGCCCTCCATGACTTTCTTCTTCCTCCCAAGTGGGATTGAGGCATCCTCACTTGGCCCTTTGGCTTGTCAACCTTCTTGAGTTTTATGGATTGTGTCCTGGGTATTCTGTAGTTTGGGGCTAATATCCCCTTATTAATGAGTACATACTATGCATGTCCTTTTGGGTCTGGGTTACATCACTCAGGATGATTATTTTCTAGTTCCATCCATTTGCCTCAAAACTCATAATATCCTTGTTCTTAATAGCTGAGTAGTATCCCATTGTGTAAATGAACCACATTTTCTGTATCCATTCTTCCATTGTGGGACATCTGGGTTGTTTCCAGCTTCTGGCTATCACAAATACAGCCGCTATGAACACAGTGGAGCATGTGCCCTGCGGCATGGCGGGACATGTTTTGGGTATATGGAAGGGCCTCTTTTAGAAGAATGCTAATCCCACTGATGGGATCCGACACCATGACTCTGAAAAAGTCCCACACTTTATTACTGTCACATTGGAAATTAGGTTTCAACATATGAATTGGGTAGAGGGAGATACAGACAGACACTCATACCTTCTGATAGCCTAAGTGAGAGGGGAGGGAAACAAAACATTCTCATCTCCAATTAATAGGTACATAAACTCAAACAATAACACATACACAAGAATGCCCACTGTAGTCCACTGAGGGAAGAGAAAGGGAGGCAGAGGGGGGGTGAGGGAGATGGAAAGGGGGAAAGGGAAAGGAGAGGAGGGGAGAAAGAGATGGGGGGTGGTCAGTAACACTATATGGTATCAGGGATTCTGCAAGAATGGTAGTCAATGTACTGTAAAGCCAGAAACCAAGATTCACGCTATTGATGAAACGGAGGCAGAAATTACATAACTCATCCCAGTTTGGGACTTTCTCAGAGATGACTTTTTTTCTTCTCAAGCTTTTTTACCTTCTGGCTTGGGAAGCGAGGTGCTGAGAGCTCTGGAGAAGAGACTTGGAGGTCTAAGAAGCAGATCCCCACTCCCCTTGAAACTGCCAGAAAAGCCCAGCTTCTCTGTGGGATCAAACTGGCCTGACAGCATTAATCTGGAAACGATTTGCAAGACACCTCGGACTTCAGAGAATCAACATCCTCCGGGGGCAATACATCCCGGGGCACTAGTCCCTCATCTCTAAGAAGTTTGTAATTCTGATTGGTCTCCAATTGTATGACCCTGGTGATGGTTTAAATGCATTTTAAACGTACAAATGCTGGCTGGCTTTCTTTGTTATATCAGAAAAATAAGTTGGCAGTTAGCATGACTGGTAAAACCATGTTAGATAGAAAGTCTTGTCTTATTTAAATAAATAAGTAAATATATATCACCTAGCTTAAGTAGAAAATCATGACAAAACCAATAATCTTCTTGGAACTGAACAACAATAGAAGCTCTATATGTTAAACATTATTTAGAGAAAAATCTCTATATTTGAATATATTGAAGAATAAAAGAAAAGAAAGAGAAATTATTCCTCCTTTTTAGCATCCTTCTATTCTTTGTCCCTCCTTCCTTCCCAAGACAATTCAGCCTTAACTGTGTTAGAAGAACTCCACCAACCGGCCATCCTCACCACAGGAGAGTGGGTTCTGACAATCCACGGCAGATGTGGAGTCTATAAGCAAGGAGGCAACCATGCACAGGAGGAGGCCAGCTTAGCCAGGAAGAACAGAGGGAAGTCCGCCACCACCATCATGGCCTAGGGAGTCAGGCCGGAGCAAGGGAGAAAGGCAATCTCACAGGAACATCTGCAGCTAAGCAGGATGGTCAGAATAAAAGTGCCAGGAGGCCATCCACCCACTGGGAGCACTGGTGGTCGGGGCTTAAAAACCAACTATACATAGAGAATTAAACAAAGAGTGTCCTGGAAGTCTTAAAATTTCTATAAACTCATAAAAAATAGCTAAAATGTTTAAGGACCCATGTGTTTGTATGTTTGCTCATTGATTTATTTTGTCATGCCAGGAAGCAAATCAGCCTTGTACATACACCAACTACTAACTCTTCTCTGCCACTTGTTCTTATCATCCTCTGTGGCACATATTTAAATCTTAACAATTTTCTTCATACAATTCCTGGGCTTTTCTTTCAAAACATGTTTCTAAGTATTGTGTGTATTTTCCCATTTATAAAAATGCTATGTTTCCTAAGTCATTGCTCATTACTCATCTTTAAAAGCTATTAAGTAGAGACTCACATTGCCCCCCAGACTGACCTTGAATTTATAGCAGTTCCCCTGCATCTATGTCCTGAATCCTAGAATTTATACACAAATCTTGTATCATTTACCTAACCAAAACTTCTAATTTTTGTGTTTTATGTACTAATGTCATATATTTCCTAAGTATAAAATGCCATCAGCCTTATGCTATTATGTTCTTGCTTTTCCACCACTGATGCCAATTATTGCTATTTTAAGATTTAGTTTACTTTAAATCATGTGCATGTGGTATGTGTGCTTGAGTGATGGTGCCCACAGAAGCCAGAGGTGTCCGAATCTCTTGCAGCTAGAATTATGGGTGGTTGTGAGCCTCAGGACATGCTAAGAACTTAACTCAGGTCCTCGAGTGCAGCAGGAAACTCTTAGCAACTAAGTCACCTCTCCAGCCCCCTATTTATTATTTTTATGGTCTCTGTAGCACCTGGAATTTCCAATAAGTAGTAAATTAACATGATGATACATCTTTTGGTAGTTCTCCATTTTAATAGAAAATATTCAGTTTGATTTTAGGGTATATATTTTCTGTCAAGGGTTGGTGAATGGTTGGTAGTATGCTTTTAATTTTGTAATGGAATAAGAAACAGCAAGCCATATGAGCTAGCAACAATGAAGGGGTGCAGGGAGGTGTCACCCATTGTCTTAGTGTTTCTATTCCTGCACAAACATTATGACCAAGAAGCAAGTTGGGGGAGGAAAGGGTTTATCCAGCTTACACTTCCACATTGCTGTTCATCACCAAAGGAAGTCAGGACTGGAACTCAAGCAGGTCAGGAAGCAGGAGCTGATGCAGAGGCCATGGAGGGATGTTCCTTACTGGCTTGCTTCCCCTGGCTTGCTCAACCTGCTCTCTTATAGAACCCAAGACTACCAGCCCAGAGATGGCACCACCCACAAGGGGCCCTCCCCCACTTGATCACTAATTGAGAAAATGCCCCACAGCTGGATCTCATGGAGGCACTTCCCCAACTGATGCTCCTTTTCCTATAACTCCAGCCTGTGTCAAGTTGACACACAAAACTAGCCAGTACAATTGACCCCTTGTCAACTTGACACACCAACATATCACTATTAAGCCTCAACCCTTACTTTCTTATTCATCCCCAAAATCTAAATAATGTTAAAAGTCCCACAGTCTTTACATATTAAAAGTTCAATCCCTTTAAAATGTCCAATATCTTAAAATTCAAAGTTTTAAAAATTCAAAGTCTCTTAACTGTGGGCTCCACTAAAATACCTTCTTCTTTCAAGAGGGAAAAATATCAGGGCACAGTCACAATCAAAAGCAAAACTCAAGCTCCAATGGCTCAATGTCTGGGATCCAACTCACGATCTTCTGGGCTCCTCCAAGGGCTTGGGTCACTTCTCCATCTCTGCCCTTTGTAGCACACACCTTGTCTTCTAGGCTCCGGCTGCCTGTACTCCACTGCTGCTGCTTTTCTTGGTGGTCATTGCATGGTACTGGCATCTCCAAAACACTGCTATCTTCCGCTGTAACTAGGTTTCACCAATAGCCTCTCGTAGGTTTTCTTCATGGCGCCACGCCTCATCTCTTTTGCATGACC
This sequence comes from Apodemus agrarius, assembly GCA_964023405.1. Taxonomy (NCBI): domain Eukaryota; kingdom Metazoa; phylum Chordata; class Mammalia; order Rodentia; family Muridae; genus Apodemus; species Apodemus agrarius. Next base: position 15,492,111 of record OZ030016.1, on the reverse strand, counting down.
CCTTCAGTTCTGAACTGTCAATTACAACTGAGGGTACACTTTCACCAATGGCCTTCCATGGTCTCTCACAGTACCAAGCCTCAGCTGTTCTTCATGATGCCTTCATGCCTTCAAAACCAGTACCACCTGGGTGACTCTTACACACTACCAAGTCCTGCTACAGCACGAGGCACAACCTTGGCTATCTGGAACACACCCTCTGTGCTCTCAGAAAACACTTCCCAGAAGATTTCACCTCAGTGATGCTGGTTTCTTCTTAATCACCACTAATTTCTTAGCTCCAGCTAACCAGCATCAATAGTCCCAGTAACACAAAGGTTGACTTTAGTGGTTTTGGTGTCTTGTTAATCACAGCTGATTCTTCAGCCCCAGCTAACCAAAACCACAGAATCTTCATGGCCCTGATAAGAGTCTTTAATCTTCCCTCTAAAATTTCACAAGCCAGGCCTCCATCTTCTGCACTGCTCTCAACATAATCTTCCAAGCTCTTACACAACATCTCACAGAGGTCTCAGCACTGAATGGACCATCTAGCCCAAAGTTCCAAATTCCTTCCACAGTCCTCCCCAAAACATGGTCAGGTTGTCACAGGAATACCCCACTACACTGGTACCAATTTGTCTTAGTCAGGGCTTCTATTCCTGCACAAACATCATGACCAAGAAGCAAGTTGGGGAGGAAAGGGTTTATTCAGCTTACACTTCCACACAGCTGTTCATTACCAAAGGAAGTCAGGACTGGAACTCAAGCAGGTCAGGAAGCAGGAGCTGATGCAGAGGCCATGGAGGGATGTTCCTTACTGGCTTGCTTCCCCTGGCTTGTTCAGCCTGCTCTCTTATAGAACCCAAGACTACCAGCCCAGAGATGGTACCACCCACAAGGGGCCCTCCCCCACTTGATCACTAATTGAGAAAATGCCCCACAGCTGGATCTCATGGAGGCACTTCCCCAACTGAAGCTCCTTTTCCTATGATAACTCCAGCCTGTGTCAAGTTGACACACAAAACTAGCCAGTACACCCATCAGGCCCCGAATGAATAGATTTGCCCTTCAGTTCAGACAGTACATAGTGCTCTGTCAGCTATTCAACTGAGATATTTTTTCTTTTCTTTTTATTGGATATTTTCTTTATTTACATTTCAAATGTTTTCCCCTTTCCAGGTCACCCCTTCTGAAACCCCCTATCTCATCCCCCTCCCCCTGCCTCTATGATGGTGCTCACCCACCCACCCACCCACTCCCATCTTCCCTCACTGGCATTCTCCTACACTGGGGCATCAAGCACCCTCAGGACCAAGGGCCTCTCCTCCCACTGATGACCAACAAGTCCATCCTCTGTCACATATGTGGCCAGTGCCATGGGTCCCTCCATGTGTATTCTTTGGTTGGTGGTCCAGTCTCCTGGAGCTCTGGGGGATCTGGCCTGTTGACATTGTTGCTCCCTCCATGGGGCTGCAAACCCCCTCAGCTCCTTCAGTCCCTTCTCCAACTCCTCCACTGGGGACCCCTGAGCTCAGTCAGTGGTTGGCTGGGAGCATCCGCCTCCGTATTTGTTAGGCTCTGGCAGAGCTTCTTGCATCTAAGACCTTAAATACTTTCTACAGCAGGAGCTAGAGGTGTCTTGGGGACAATTTGTAATTCAGAGGAGTTTACTTGTTACAGAAGAAAAGTTTGCCTGGGTAGATAGTTGGCTCTTCAAGCTATATTCTATTTAGAACATTCAGAGTATTTGTATTCATTGTACAGAACTGTAGCCCATTCCAGTGGCAGGTATCATAGAAGAAGTAACTTACAAACAATAGGAATAGATTGTACACAACCTTAGAATGTTTAGAAGTCCACTTAGGGGGCTGACATTTGACCTAGGAAGAACCTACTTCCTAGTTCACAGACAGCCTAAAATTTTCCTGTGACATCTCATGCAGAAGGGGTTTGGGAAGTCTTTGGGGCCTCTTCTATAGGGAAATAATACTGTTAGTGAGTACTGCTCTCATGGATAGCCAGCCATCCCAAAAGCCACTGCTTCCCAATATTATCACCTTGGACATTAGGAGTCCAATGTATGAATTTAGTAGAATATAGATATACAGGCTATAGAGATAGTTCAGTGGTTAAGAGCCCTGGCTGCTCTTCCAAAAGATCTGAGTTCAATTCCCCGCAACCACAGCTCACAACTGTCTGTAATTTCAGTTCCAGGGGAACTGGCACCCTCACACAAACATACAATCAGTCAGAACACCAATGTACATAAAATAAAAGTAAGTAAAATCATTGAAAAAATAAAATTGGAGAAGACTAATTTTAAAAAAGAATATAAATATTCAATTTGTCACAATAAAAATAAAAATTTAACATAACAGGATAAATAATTGTAGTCAGCAAAAATGAACAATAAAGAATTCTGTTCTATTCCTATTTTATTTACATTTTAATTGGGAACCAATATTAACATTCATCAAATACTCTTCTATGCCTATTCAAATGCTATGATTTGCTAATATCATAAAGTATATTTATGGATTTCATATTACTAGTTCATTTTCATGTGTCCAAAATAAAAATATTGGATAAAGTATTACTATTGGTTTAGTGAAATTTTTTTATATTTTGTTACTGTATTTTCTATATTATTTCTATATTTTTGCTAATACTTTTTTCTCCTATATTGACAAATAAAGCTTGCCTAAAACTTGTCTCTTCCTCAATATCTGGATAACAATAGAAGTGCCATTGCACGCATGGACAAACCAGGTTCAGGACATTCCTGAATCTATATGGTGTTCTATACATCCCCAATGGCAGATCCCAGGGAGTCCTCCTGCTTGGTAAGGTCTCCCTCCTCCACGGACCCTCTGCTTCCTGCTGGAAAAAGGTATTTGCTGTTTTCTCTGAGCCCAACTCTCTTTTGACAGGGTCTGTGCACAGAAGGCTGTGGAGCCACCTGGCTCCCTGGTGCAAATGGCAGCCTGAAGGCCTCTGTCCCAGCTGCTCCACTGATCATATGCCCTGTGCACTCCAGGCTGTTCTCCTCCAGAGAGAAGGTGGAGACCTCAACTCCTCACTCGGAAGTGAAAACGCTGCTGGGAGATCACTCTCTCCTGGCGGGCTGTGCACAGAAGGCTGTGGAGTCGCCCTGCTCCCTGGTGCAAATGGCCATGTGGTTGTTTTAGTAGAACATCCTCTCTCCTGTGTCAGCTTCATGTGTCTGTCTTAGTCTTTCACCTGCACCCACTTCGGTAAAACACTCTTTTCTGTTTGCCCAAACAAGCCACCATCTAACACAACTGACTTTCCAAAGAACTCTTAAGTTTCTGCTTCAATTGTTCTTTCAAGGGTGAGAACTTTTTTTAAAGTTATTTTTATTTTATGTGTATGAGACTTTTGCCTGTATGAATATCTATGCACCAAATGTTTACAGTGCTCAAAAAAGCGAGAAGCCATTGGAGCCCCTAGATCTAGGGTTACAGACGGTTGTGAACTGCCATGTGGGAACTGGGTCCTCTGCTAGGGCATCCAGTACTCTCAACCTCTGAGCCATCCCTCCAGCACAGAAAGATAAATATGATTCAAAGCCCATTCATTATGGCATTCAACTTTATTCTCTTTCTAGTGTTGTAACTGTTTTTCTTAAAATAAGCTTTGAAATCTTTTAACAACCTATCTTCCTTAGTGCTAATAAAAATACTTAAGGTTATATATCTTTCTTTGGGCATGAATAGCTTTTGCAAAGTACATTGTCTTTTGGCATAAAATATTCTTTTATTGCATCCTACGGATTATCTAGGCATATATAGCATGTATTATAAAGTAGTAAAGAAATTTCACTGTCCTATCTTCCTCTATTCTCACTGAATTTTAATTCTAGAGTGGGACCTGCAGCATCTCTGCCATTTAAAGCCTACGCTTTTCTTTGAGATTGAGAACATCGAGTTTTATAAATTATCCAAATGTAAATGAAAAAGAATACTTTTGATTCAAAATGTGAACATTTCTATAAACACCAATTACATTGACAATATTTAAAGCACCATTCGGCAATTCTAATGCTCAATTTGCCTGCTAAATCTTTTTAGCTACACAAGACATTGGATTCTCCCACTGCTGTATATCCTGATCAGTCAAATTTCCCTTGGTTGGGGGAGGAATTACGGTTTTCAACAGTGGCCGAAGATGGCTAACAGAGACCTGGAGAGAGGTCAATTGTTCAGTCATCTGGGAAAAGAATGTGCACATTGACGAACTACAGACTATCCAGAATGTTCTAGAAACCAGGAAGAGGCCAAGATAGATAGGAGGATTAAGAGAGAGAAATGGGATGCACAATATAGCCAAAGAATGTAAGACCTGCTAGTGAGACAGTGAGGCCATTAGCCTTAACTCTCGGCTGCAACCCATGTGCCCAGTGAGTCTTTCTGAGCCCCACCATCCTGGGAGCCTCGGGGTCTCTTAGAGCTCATCCCGTTTGACTTGAGGTAAAGATGCAAATGTCCTGCCACTCCCCTTTGGGTGAAGCCGTGACTTAAAATACAGCTGTCTCCTCAAACTTTCTGCACTCTGGATCTTTTCCATCCTCAATTCAAATGAGTTTGCAAACCATTGACCCCCCCCAATAAATCCCAATCAACACCTCACAGAGTTTAGTAGCTACATTGCTTCATCCTAAACTTCCGTTAAAATGCCTGTAATGGTTAACAGTGACTGCCAACTTAGACTTGGAGATGCCTACAAGATTCACCAGCCATACTTGTATGCCTGCGGGGCCATTTCAAGTGACAACTAGCATGTAGGGACAGCACCTGGGTGGGGGGGAGGGTCCCTAGGCTATGGAACAGTATGTACCTTTCATGTACCTTAAACATGAAAGGTACATACTGTTCCATAGCCTAGGATCCAGAAGGACAAAAGCAGAAGAGGAAGCTTGCACGCCTGGTCTGAGTCTGCCCCTCTCTGCTTCTTGGATGCCACGAGGTAGGCAGGGCTCCCCGACCACGCCCTTCCACCATGATATTTCTGTGTGACCAGTGGGCCCAAAAGCAATGGAGTCAGCTGTCTAGGGACAGAAATCTTTAAAGAATGAACAGCAAAACACCTCTAGTCTTTTTAAATTGTTGCTTTCTGGTATATGTCACAGCAACAGAGATCCAACAACAGCTTATTTAAAAAAAAAAAAAAAGGTTAGGGTTTGAAACATGGCATGAAACACAAACTTGTAATACATCAGTCTGTAGATTTAATGATATCTTCAAATTAATGAGTACTTGAGTGCTTGCTATGAACTCTGTAAATAATTAGTATTAGCTATTAATGTTTGATAATTAGTAGGAATTTTGGGAAGAAGAGAGAGAAGCAGAATAGGGGGTTATTATAATTATCCCACTTTATTCATGAGGAAAATGAATCTTTCCCACCAAGTCTCAGCCAGTGTTAAAGTATCTTCAGCCCAAGTTCATAAGTGCTCCAAATTAGATTTCCCCTGGTTACCACTCTTTAAATAAGAACATATCACCAGTAGCTGAGATGGTACGTCATCAACGGCTCTGTTTATACATGGCCAGCTTTTGTTATGAATATAACCACCTTCCCAAGTTCTCACAGGTTCGAAGGATTGCTGGTCTAATGAAACTATAAAGAGTGACCCTGAGTCTATCTTAGTCTATGCAAAATTTTTATCAGGATGTAAATGGAAGAAAGGAGGGAAGGAAGGAGGGAAGAAGGGAGGGAGGGAGGGAGAGAGGGAGGGAGGGAGGGAAGGAGGGAGGGAGGCTGGCTAAGGCAAGGAAGATGAGCCAGATTACTCTGGAGAGAGGTTTATGGCCCAGGGTGAGATGCATCTTGGCATTTTCTCTTCTGTCCACATGGCTAATAATTCTCCCCAAGGGTCAGGAAAGTTACAGAAGAACACTTAGCAACGTCTATTTCTTCAGTTCTGTATCTTCTGATACATGGAGTATTTTAACCATGCTGTGAGACACAGAGGCCTCCAATCCCCACCAGCTCCGCCTCAGGCATAAACACTGCTCTCCTGGGGCGGCCCGCATCCTGAGTGTCGCTGCTGGCACTGGTCAGCTGAATAGTGAAACGAAGCGAGTTTTTCTCTACTACATACTGGCAGTGTGGCCTCCGCTTCCCCGCCATACATCTCACCCTGGACCACAGCACGCTCACCCTCTACCTTTGCACGTGTATCTTGTGTCTCTGTAGCCTACCTCCCAGACAATCGGAGGAGGAAATGAAATGAACCACCTTGCTTTACAACGTCCGTGGTTTCCCGCTTGAACAAGAAGAGTGCCTTCACTTCTCTACACGACATTCAAAGACTGCAACGAACCGAGAACCGATCACCCTTTAAATTCTGCGAACACATCTTACCTACTGGTACCCGGGCCGAGGTTCCCGCACCTTCTCTCACCTGCCCTCTCCTTCGCCCCTTGAGACACCAAACTGATCTCGGGCCCTACATTTGTTGCTAAGAGCGGCTGGAACTCTCTGCCGCGTCCAGCCTGCTCCACTCCGGGTCAGCCTGCTTCGTTCACGCCCCAGCCCCGACTCCAGTGTGGTGACTCAGAGAAGCTGCATAACCAGCTGCGTGACCAACCCAGCTACAGCTGCCAGGCCACCCCAGGTACTTTTTTGTAACACTTCAACATCCCCAATAGTACTTCGCATTACCTCGTTCCCACTTTGAATGGCTTTCTTCTCCCCTAGAATATAAGCTCTCTGCGGATTTCTCTGCCTGTATCCCACCGGCTGCCCACAGGAAGTACTTTATAAGCATATGATTGCCGTCACCTTCTGGATGAGATACAGCGTTCTTACATTCAAGTGCAGGGCCCTCTGGTGCTGGCAGGGCCTTTGGGTTCATCTTCTTCCTCTTGACCTCTCCCAGGATGCAACTGGGAAGACGCGTGAGGTGATGCTGATGATAAGAAGCCTCCAAAGAATCAGAAGCTCACACAAAGGTGGTTTATACCAAAAACAATCCAAGTGCCAAGGAGGAAGGTAAGAGAAGAGGGAACAGAGAGGGGGGAAGGAAGAAAGGAGGGAGGGAGGAAGGAAGGAAGGAAGGAAGGAAGGAAGGAAGGAAAAGAGAAATGCCCTCAGAGGTGCCAGCCATGCATCAGGAGGGTACGGAACCTCAGAACCAGGAGTGCATTCCTCATGGCGGGGAATTCTTTGGCTTCGGGGAATTCTTTGGCTTCCTCCCCCACCCTGTTTTAGAATCTCCCAAACTCAAACCTCAAGTGCAATATTCTTGAGGTAACAGGAAATCAATAAATGCTTACTGAGCACTTATTAAATGGAAGATCTCAGGGTTTGCTGGGGAGAAAGGGGTTGAGAGATGGGTAATTCAAGGCAAGGTAAACAGCTGGTGCCTACTCGTACAAAGTCAAGAATATCTCATGGGAGCTACTCAGAGAAGCCCTCTGTGCCAGAGCTAGGGTCAGAATCAACAATCAGGCCTTCACAACAGATTAAAAGAAGCGGGAAGTCGTTCCTCCCAGGAGGGCACATTAGCTCACAGAAGCATCCATGCAGACAGAGGGAGACAGCGCCTGGCTCACTGAAGCCGCTGCCTTCTTTCAGGGCAGAGGTCATTCTCAAGCACCGGAGCAGAGAACACTTAACGTGACAGCCAGGTGAGAAGCACAATTATCCCTTCTGACCTCGGCTCCTCCACAGGCAGAGCTGGCTGCCGGGATGGACTGTGAAGATGAGGTAAAACTGAAGAGGAGCCGGAGGGAGTGTCCAGTCAGATGATGTTCAGCGCCTGGGTACTGCAGGCTCGTCGGGGCTGCCCGCCTGTCACCTGTCAGCTTCTGCTGCACTGTGGTGTCTGAGCAGCGCTCTCCTCTGGGCACAACCACACTTACCTCCCTGTGGACGAGCAGCAAGTGCTGGGCAACACTGGATGTTCAGCTCGAAGGAAAGGAGTTGTAAATCCTTTAAAAATGGCGAGTCTTTGCAGCATCCCTATAGCTGTATTTTATGGATGAGGATACCAAGGCATAAAGAAACTAAATGGCATGCCAGGGTCACACAGCAAAGCCAGAGTTCAAAATACAGAGACCTACCTACCACTAAACCCTAGGCTATTAACCACTACCATTCCAGTTCAAGGAGAGAGGTTACTGTCCCAGTCAGTCTCTAAATGAGTTTTTTAATACATTGTTAGCCCTATAGAAAATGTCAGGTACAAAGAAAACTAGATCAAACACTATAATAGGCTATCCTATGCCCAGATCTCAGCTTTTACAATTATCAAATGGTAGTCTTATTTTGTCCAGAACCCAGTTCTCAACAATAATTATGTTCACACAAGCCCCAAGTATCATATCATTTTAGAATCCTTTAAGGTTTTAAGGTTTATTTTTTTAAGATTTATTATATATATATATATATATATATATATATATATATATATATATACACAAACACACACACATATGTGTGTGTGTGTGTGTGTGTGTGTGTGTGTGTGTGTGTGTGTATATATATATGTATACCATTGCTCTCTTCAGACACAACAGAAGGCATCAGACTCCATTACAGACAGTTGTGAGCCACCATGTGGTTGCTGGGAATTGAACTCAGGACCTCTGGAAGAGCAGCCGCTGCTCTTAACCACTGAGCCATCTCTCCAGCCCAAGGTTTATTTTTATTACATAGTGTTTGCAAGTATGTACTTATATGCATGACACATGTATCTAGTTCCCGCAGAGGCCAGAGGGTATTAAATTCCCTTAGAATTGGAGTTACAGATGGTCATGAACTGCCATACAGGTGCTGTGAACCAAACCCTGGCACTCTGTAAGAGAGCTGGCGAGCTTAAAGGCTAAGCAATCTTTCTAGACCCTAGGACCATTTCCTAACTGTGGAATAGCAAATATTTAAATAATAATAATAATAATAATAATAACAACAACAACAACAGCTTTACTTAACATGCCATAAAATTCACCCATTTTGCATATATAAATTCAATATCTATCTATAGTCAGATAACTATTATCACACTCAGTTTTAGAACATTAACTATTAACAGCCATCATGGCCCTCCATCACCAGCCCCCACCCCTTGGCAATGTTTTTTTTGTTGGCAAATTTTTCTTTGTTTCTGTGATCTGCTTAGTCTGAACACCTCATCTGACTGGAATCACACCGTGATGTGAGGCCTCTGCAACTGGCTTCTTTCACCCGGCATGTTTTCAAGACCCACTCGTTCATGGCACACACCGGTCAGCACCTCACTGGTCTCTGCTGTTGAACTGTTTTTTCATGTGTACGGGTATTCTGTCATAGGTCTATGCACCCCATACACACTCGGCCCCCTCAGAGGGGATTGAATCCCCCCCAGGGACTGGGGTTACCAGCGGTTGTTCTGAGCTGCCATGTGGGTGCTGGGAATCAGACCCGCGGCGTCTGGAAGAGCAGCCGGTGCACTGAAGCAGGCAGCCATCTCTCCAGCTCCTCCAATACCTCACTATTTATACGCGCCGAGTAGCAGTCCACCCCCTTTACTGTGTTTCCCACATGCACTCTAAAATGTAAGCTCCATGGGCGGAGAACCTTGCGTGCTTGCTTCACACAGCACCCGTGGTCCTCCTCAGAGTCATTTGGCGGCTGAATGGTTAGTTCTCGCACTGTAGAGTTCTTCCTTGACCTTGCTAAACTGCCGATGTCTTGGTCAGAACAGCCCCTGAAGCACAGGCCCAGTCTTGCCTGTGCGGATGTTATTACTCGCTTCTGCACACTTAGAAAGGAAAAGCGTGGGTAATACTCCAAACGTCCAACTCATACAAACCGCAACTTTGTACAAGGCACGTTCAGGGAGACATATGTTTGTTCTAACGTATGAAAATGATGCATTATGATCACAAACCTGATGCTTTTTTTTTCCCCACTCGGGAAAGGTTGTAATGAAAGGAATCAAAATGTTCTCTGGATCGTCTTTGTGGTCCAAGGGAAGGGCGTTTATGGTCTTTCTTTCTTCTACCCTGCCCCTGACATATTCTAATTGTAATGAACATGTGTAACTCTTAGGTGTGTGTGTGGGGGGGGGGGTCTGCATTTTCAGAAGGGAATTCCAGAGTTCCCTTCCTGCCCTATCTCCCGTCCCCCTGGATAGGCGCAGTCAATCAATCACCCCGCTCTGACCGGGTTACAGCGGTCGGTGAGCCGAGCAATGCCTTCATCTGTTTGTCCCTTCAGCTTCCCTCCCCACCACACGGAATTCACACCAGTCCAGTACTATCCCCGCGGTCCCGCTTTGGCCACTGGGAAAATGCATACTGCCTCAACAAGAGCCATTGGTCAGCTGCGTGTTCCCGGGGCTTTGTTTGCTCTGCTGCTTTTTGTATGCTTTTTGTTTGAGAAAGAATCCTACAGTGACTGAAGCTCAGGCTATCCTCAAACTTGCAATCGTCCATCCAAGGGCTAGGATGGAAGCACTGAGGTGACTGGAATGAGACTGACCCCCACAAGCCATGCGTTTCAGTATTCGGTTCCCAGTGGGTGGCCTGTTTAAGAATGAGAAGGTGTGACCTTCTTACAGGAGGTGGTGGTGAAGGTTTGAAAAAGGCCAGGTCAGGCTCAGTGTCCTTCTCTGCCTGCAACCTTCAGACCAGGTGTCAGCTCTCAGCTACTGCCCCAGTGCCCTGACTGCCGGCATGTCTCCTCTCCCTCCTCACCTCCTGCCTCCCCCCTACTCTGTCCTCGCCACGCCACCGTATCGGTCCTGGACTCACTCTCCTAATCTGTAAGCAAGCCTCCAACCAAATGCTTCCTCTTACGTTGTCTTGGTCAGTGTTTCATCACAGCAATAGATCAGTAAGAAGGCATGTGCCATCACAATTAGCAAACATATTCTTGAAGATACTGTATCTTTACAAACCTAATCCGACAAGTAGAGAAATATGAAATACAGTGTAACAGACCTGCCCAACTAAAATGTAAAGGCACTCAGTGACCATGCACTCTTGGTGCTGGTTCATGTCGCTATTACATAACGGACAATCAAAGTCCTCAGAGCTGGTCTCTCAGCCAGGAGACTCATCCATGCCAGATAGAAAAAAGGAAAATAATCTTGTGTAGATTCCCCTAGTGAGAAACATCAGGGCACCCTCTGCTGTCAGGAAGCAAAACCTGAGGTCCCCTCAGAGCTTTGGTTCCTACAGGCTCCTCCTGCAACCCTGGCCCAGAGGCTGCCAATCATCTTAACCAGAGAGAAAAGCATACTTCAGAGGGAGAAGAAAAGGCAGACAGCGGACAAGAGACAACAGCAGAGGTAGAAACCGAAAAGCCAGGCAGTGCAGTGTGTGTAAAACGGAGTGAGAAAGGAAAGGAGCAGCTGGGCCAACACTCGTCAGCAGACTACTGTGTTCAAATGCAGCCAGTGCTGACTAAGCCCTCCCACGAGCAACGCCTCACAAACAACCCCTGACCCAGCGAGAGACAGGTATGATGTCCAAGGCCACACAGCAGAGACCCAAACTCTGTCCCTGTCCCAGAGCTTGTCCTTTTAGCCACTAATGTTCCAGTCGCCTAGGACTTTTCCTGGCAGGGGGAAAACTTCCTTAAATACATTGATATTTCCTGATAGTTATTCTTACTGTCATCCAAAAGTAAACTGATTTTCAGGAAAATGTCTTGCTTCGTTCTAAACAAAGAAATTAAGTAATTTCAGTCCCTTGCCCACAGTTTAGTCTGTCTGAAGTTGAAAGTATTCTTTTCTCTTCTAAATTTAAGGACAAATTTATTCTTAGGGGTAAATTTATTGTGAAACCAAAATTTATTACAACCCCCCCCCCAACAATGCCCTTCAGCAGAGTCTCACTGAAGCTGGCATTGTTTTACAGAGTTGAACAGATTCTCTCATAATGTACCACACGCAAAGACTAGCCCACTTGATGAGCAGCGCTTGTAACAGAAGGGTGGCCCTGGGGGTGAGGTGGCCTTCCCAAGAGATGCAAAAGCCAGCTCCCTTCTCAGTGCAAAGGTCTGTGTCAGGGCAACAGGGAGCTGGGGAACTCTCGGCTGCTGGCGGATATCCTACACTGTAGGATAAACCCCTCACTGTGGTGGACGAAGGACTGCCTATGCTGGGCCCCTTGACCGAGGGACTGAGCAAGGCCCACTCCACTCAATGCTATTTACCCTGCCCGAGTCCCTGTTCAGACTCCACGTGCTAACAGAAGTACCTCAGCCCTGCTGCGATTAGACTGAAGAGAAATTTTTTACAGTTCACCACAGGCACAGACAAGAGACACCCCAATGTTATGAACAGACGGTAGAGGCCTTCATGCCTGTGAGGACCTAGTGTTCGTCACTGTCCCCAGTGTCTCATACTTTATCCTATTCAAAGGTCATCAAACAAATCCCATGCAGTCTGGATGCCAGGTCATTTAGCCTATCCTATGGAGAGGCTATTCCTTTCCTCTGTCTCAGCAGGAACCTATATTCACACAGGAAGGGCTGTGCCAGGGTCTTTGGTATATGGAACTGCCCTCTGTTCTTGCTTCAGCTAACCAAATTAAAAGGTCTGTCCCTGTTTAATAGAATACAGTTTTCATCTCCCTTGGCTGGTCCATTCATGTCCATCGATCTGAGGAAGAAGTTACTTGACTGGTGAGATTTGGGAAAAGGTCATCTCATGTACATGGCCTGGGACATTCCGGGCACAGGCTTTCCATAGGCAGCTGCAATGCTTAGGACTCGCTGCTTCCCTTCCCAGATGGGCCCCATGAACAGAGGCCTGGTCAATAATGCCTGGGGAAATTCAATTTAGAATAAAGAAGTACACACAACCAGATACCTGGAATGTATCTGGTACAAAATACATTCTGTGAAATTGAATAAAGGTCTCTATTGGGCAGATTCCAGCAGGATTTAATTGACCCTTGTAGTTCTACCTTGAGAAAATTGTGGTATCATCAAATTTCAATCCTTATGTTCTAGAAATAAACACTTCTGAGGGAAAATTATCTAAAAGATTTTGTCCACACATGTAACACATAATTGTGCACATATTCTTACAGATAGTGAAAACTTGGGAACAAATTATCCTGCATCTCACACAAATTCATGATTCTTCTATTTGTAAAGCAAGAAAGCAAGCTAAGGACCAATACTCAAGCAAATAAAACCAGAATTGAATGAGAGGCCAACCCAGGGTATTATAAAGATCCGAGTACAGTAAGAGACCATAGACCCGTGTGGACAGTTACACAGCTACAATTGGGGTAACCTAGAAGAAATAGTTCTTAAGAATTCTTAAGAAACTACACTCTATCAAGACTGAAACCAGAAAGAAACAGAAGGGTGAAGAGACCAAATAACCAATAATGTAAAAACTCCCATCAGACTGCAGAAATGGTGCAGCAGGCAAGGGTTCCTACAGTCCTGGCCGAAAGCCCCAGTGAGTCTCTAACATCCAGAGCTCACAACTGCCTGTACCCCAGCTCCAGGACTGGAGGCAATACCTCTAGTCTCAGCAGGAACCTGTATCCACATGCAGATACCCAGTGTTATAGTTTGTATATGCTTGGCCTAGGGAGTGGCGCTATTAGGTCTGGCCCTGTTGAAGGTGTGGCCTTGTTGGAATAGATGTGTCACTGTGGGGTGTGCGTTTTAAGACCCTCATCCTAGCTACCTGGAAGTCGGTATTCAGCTAGCAGCCTTCAGATGAAGATGTAGAACTCTCAGCTCCTCCTGCACCATGCCTGCCTGGATGCTGCTATGTTCCCACCTTGATGATCATGGACTCAACCTCTGAACCTCTGAATCTGTAAGCCAGCCCCAATAAAATGTTGTCCTTATAAGAGTTGGCTTGGTCATGGTGTCTGTTCACAGCAGTAAAACCCTAACTGAGACATACAGATAGACACATAATACACATATTAAAACAAAAAACAAAAAAAAAAACCTCCCATCAACAACAACAACAAAAAAAAAACCCTAACTGAGACATACAGACAGACATATAATACACATATTAAAAAAACACACTCCCAAGCCGGGCGGTAGTGGCGCACGCCTTTAATCCCAGCACTTGGGAGGCAAAGGCAGGCGGATTTCTGAGTTCAAGGCCAGCCTGGTCTACAGAGTGAGTTCCAGGACAGCCAGGGCTACACAGAGAAACCCTGTCTCTCCCATCAACAAAAAAACCCTAAGACATACAGATACATAATACACATATTAAAAAAAAAAAAACCTCCCATCAACATGAAAACAAACAAACAAAAAATGGCTTCCCAGAAGAATGCTATCAAATATTTAAGAACTAACCCCAGTTCTCCCAATCCTTCTAAAGTCTTCTGAAAGGGGTGAGGAGAGGAGATGATGTTATAGGGTTTCCTGCCCCTGCCCTACTCTATCCTATATAGCTCCCGAATAAGACACAAAAACCTGGTATTTCTATTAATTAGCTGTAAACATAGTAAACATAAAGTAGCTGGTACAATATTTAAGCATCATACCAGAAGAGAAATTATCTATCTTCAGATGACATCCCAAATATTAAAAAAGAAAAAAAGAAAAAAAAAAGGCCCTAGAGACTCCTCCAGAAATTCAGACATGTACTTGGGTCATACCCACTCCCACTTCCCCCCTCCAGTTCCCATCAAGAGCTCCAAACACCTCCTGTCTCACCAGTTTCTGTTTCGGGGGACAGGGTCTTTGTCTGTGGAGCCCAGGATGGCCTTAGACATCCCAAGTGCTAGGATTAAAACCATGGACCACCATGCCTAGCCCATCTTTTTTTACATTTATGTGTACACTTGGCTATAAATATGTATTGGATGAAATTCTGATCGGGGTCCTACAGACCAAACTCAAATCCTCTGAGAGAAAAGGAAGCGCTCTGAACCACTGACTCATCTTCCCAAGAGACCCTTTCTTTTTTAAATTAATAACCAGTGGGTTCAACTAGTGCTTTCCACGTACACACAGGAGTGCCTATCCACTGAGGCATGGACAGTCCTCCCACAATCCACAGCCCCTAAGAAAGGCCACTCCTCCCCTCACAGGAGCCATGGACTGCTCTTCAGCTCCAGGCAGAGCTCAGGGATCATTCCATCCTTGCAGGATTTTCGACAGGCTTGAACTCATAAAGGTCTCCGCAGGCAAGCATGGCTGCTCTAAGCCCATATGCAACAACCTTGTCATGTGAAAACCCAGTATTTCCCAGCTGTTCTCTTCATCTTCCAGCTCTTCTGTCCTTCCCACCCACACCATGTTGCTCCCTGGGCCCTGGGGATGGGGGCTGATACAGACGGCCCACCTATGGCTCGGCACATTCATTAACTTTGGTCCTAGGTTGATGTGTATTTAATTCTTCAGAAAAGTGTAAAAGTGTAAAAGGAGAGCCTTTCCAGGATATACTGGCAACACATACTGTGTACATTAATAAAACAGAATATGTTGACCAAATAAGGAATGGCAGAATGTACCACCACAAGGGCAGGAATTTTGTATTATTGTTCATTATCACTTATAAAGCATCTAGAACCACAACAGGTTCTAGATGCTTTATAAAATTACGTTTCCTCAGAGTAGTTTATATATAAACTTATAAAAGATATATATATTCATATAAAGATATTTATAGATATATATTATATAGATATTTATATAAAGCTTATTTATATCTGCTTGATAAAATACCGACTGAATAAACTACTCTGAGGAGAAGTAATTTTAGCAGGCCGAAAGAACTTGTAACATTAACAGTTGCCTTAAAGCCTTGAAAGAGCTTCATTACTTTATGTACTACTTTCCCAAATCATTCATCCATAAAAGCATCTCAAAAGAAAAAAGGGAGCGTCTTTTATAAGACAAAATGGCTTATGTTGTTACAACAGAGCCAAAAATAAACAACTTTAAGGGAAAAGTCTTTAAAACAATGTTTCAGTACAATTTCACTAGTAATTTATTATATAAAGTTGTATGCTTAGTATTCAAAGGACTGTCTTAGAAAATTAAAAAGCACATGTAATTAGATTTTAATAATGAGAACTTAAAAATTATAGTCCAGCCCTTAAAACCCAAAGACTAGTTAAAATTGAATGCAGTTCTATCAAGAACTAGAAATTAACTCTGCGTGCATAGTGTCACTTAAAGTTCCATGAAAATATAAAATATTTCAATGAATGTGACTATATTTGGGACAAACATCATTTGCTTCAAAACTTGACACAAAAGGAATTTCCAGTCTACACCCGCTCAGAGGCTTCACCCAGTAAGCGCTATTACAATTCCACCCAGAGACCTTGACTCCTCAGGTGTGTGCAGTGTGGTCCGCTGTGGTGAAGTGGTGTAAACACCTCTAATGCACAGTTAGATCTTTTACACAAGCTTCATCTACATCCCAGAACAGAGGACAGGCTTCTCACTGGGGATCCACCGAGGCTCTGCGGCCTCCAGCCTGAGCAGTATTGTAGGACTCGCACAGCTTACACTTCATGCCTAAGATATGGAACTGGACTGTGGATCGTCTATTACAGTCATTGCAGAGAATCTGAAAAATGAAGAGTAAAAATTGTAAGTCTTGTAACTACAAGTGACACTGCCTGATTAACAATCATCAGAAAGTCATATAAAAGATGTGAAAATACACAGATGTCTAAGCATTTCCAAAGTGAATATGCCTTTTCTCCAATGAGTATTTTAAAGGTTATCAGGATAGCTTTAAACTCCTAAAATGAAAATATGAATCTGAGCACAGAACACTCAATTTAAAATAGTTCCTAAAAGTATACATAGTACAAGCAAGAAAATTAACATGGATATATTCAGATCATATACTTATCATTAGGCAAACACTGAATATTTAAAAAACAAAACAACACACGTGCTGACTTCATTATTTTCAATGGCACTCAGAATTTACCTTAACTAATAAAACTGAAATTACTACAAATTGGAATGTTTGCTTAATTTTTAGGCTTACTATGCCTCAGGAATGAATTCAAGAATAAAACTTTCTAAATGTAAAGCCAGAGACTGTTGCATATCCCTAAGACAATAAGGACTCGATCTTTTCTGGTACTAAGATCTCCAGAATGCAAGTATTCCTCTGCACATAGATCAGTATAGAACTATGCAGCAGTCTTAGCAAGATTTGGAAAAGGACTCTTAAAGCAGACATTAGAGATTGTGTGAGAAGTGACCTCTATCAGGCACAGTGTAGTTTAGGTTTCTGTTGTTTGGTTTGGTGTGGTGTGTGTGTGTGTGTGTGTGTGTGTGTGTGTGCATGTGTATGTCTAGGTGGTTTGTGGGCGCACATGGAGACCTGAGGTCAGTGTTGGTTGTGTGTGTGTATGTGTGTGTATGTGTGTGTGTCTGTGTGTGCGTGTGTGTCTAGGTGGTGTGTGTGCATGTGTGGGTGCACATGAAGACCTGAGGTCAGTGTTGGATATGTGTATATGTATATGTGTGTCTGTGTGTGCGTATGTGTCTAGGTGGTGTGTGTGCATTTGTGGGTGCACATGGAGACCTGAGGTCAGTGTTGGATGTGTGTATATGTATATGTGTGTGTGTCTGTGTGTGCATGTGTGTCTAGGTGGTGTGCGTGCATGTGTGGGTGCACATGGAGACCTGAGGTCAGTTGGATGCCTTTCCTCCATCGCTCTCCACCTTCATTTTTTGAGACAGAGTCTCTCACTGAACACAAAGATTCAACCAGGGTGGCTGACTGGCCAGTGGCTTTCAGGAACCTGTCTTCCTCCTCTTCCTCCTCCAGAACAAGGTTATAGGCATGCGTGATCTTTTTCCATGCATTTTTCCTGAGCTTTTTCCTGAGTCTGGACACCCAAACTCAGGTCACTGGGCTTGGATGTCAAACACATTACCAAATGAGCCATCCATCGTCTCAGTCCCTGGCATAGGGTTTCTTTATAAGTGAATATAAATAGATATTCTAATAATGTGGTGCTGTTTGTATACTCCATAAATATACTAAGTCAATGAATTGTACATTTTTAAGGAATGAGCTCCAATGCATGTGAGGTGTACCTTCATAAAGCTATTATTTCAAAGAAAGCATCTACATAAACACAGTAAACTTCAGCCTCCAGCAAACATCACAATTATCAGATAGATCTAAGGGGATCTTCCATCGTCCTTAGTAACAATTCAACTTTAATTATGGAGTTTCCAGAGTAAATAAACCAGAAAGGTTTTTGGTTTTGTTTTATGGTGCTCAGATCAAATCTAGGACCTTGCACTGGCTACCTCCTACTGAGGAACATAGCCAACGTCAAAATAATTATTTGGCTTTGTTTCATCCTTGTGTTCTAACATATTTGTAGACATTTAGAGCATTTGTATGTCCAAATGTAATTAAGACATCCGAAAGCTATTATTTTCCAACTCTGATTTAAACTCAATACTATGCTGAAAGTAAGCGACCCAGCAATCCTGTCATTTTTCTGTCGGTGAAAGCTAACTGAGACCAAATGAAGTCTAGAGCAAAATACAAAGGGCAGTAAACGCTAAAACCCAAAGGTACTTTTCAAAAAACAGCAAATACAGTCTCCTGAAAGAAAAATTTGAAAATTTAAGTGAGGCATAAGTAAAATAAAACATCAATGATCCACTTCTGACTCTAGCAAGCAAGCTGCCAAAAGTTCACAATGAAGCATTTGCCTGCCACCTAGTGTTGAAACTACACAAAGGTGTTCTGATAATTATTTAAATCATTTCTCCCTGCTTTAATTAATTAAAATGGCACTATGTCAAACCAGTAATTTTTAGAATCTAAGCTAAGAGGCAAAAGTAAGAAAGGATATCACCAAGAAACGTAAAAAGTTCTAAACATGGATTCTACTTACGTCAACAGTCACGTTCTGGTACTCCGACGGCATAGGAGTCTGGGCCACCTCATTGTCTAACTGTCTCCAGTACCGAGTCATGTCTAAGGCAGAATGCATGCACAGTGGGCATCTGTAACCTCTGCGAGAGACAGTAAGTGGGATCTACATCAATGTGGGCATACAGAAGACACAGCTTCCGGGCACATAATCCTCCAGGGTATTAGTCTACAATTCAAGTTAATTTCTCAGGAACCTGAAAAATCTATGCTAAAAAAGACAAACATTAAATTTAGTATCTTATACTTTTAAATCATAAGTCTTTATCCTTAACTCTCTAAAACAGAGAACTAGTCATTATTTTTTGTAGAACATTTTTTGTTGCTCCCTGTCTAGGAATGATCATTCATCAGTAGAACCAAATTCTGCTCTTTCCTAGTTCTCATCTTATTGTAGTTCCAGTTTTAGAGAAAATTTACTGGTTTTCTTTGCAGTTCACTGCTGGATCTGAATTGATAAAGTTTGGACCCTATTCCTCCGCGCTTTTCCCAGTATGCATGGCTGGGAAGCACGAGGGTTTTCCTGCCTCGAGCTGTGGGAGGAAGTAGGCATGGTAAGGACATGGGACAGTGCAGTCCTGGTCCCCAGGATCCCATGCTCAGCTAAAAGCAGTCACCTATCTCCTCACCGCCATCCAGGTACCTACCACAGCCAGACAGTGTACCTGGCCATCATGCCCACCCACCCTACCACCCTCTCACAAAAAACAAACATCTTAAAACTCTAAGCTTTTAAATCCATCAAAAACTTACTCTTTCAACATTTCTTCATAACACGTTCTGAAAGAAAACAGAACATCATTTCAGTAACAGGAAAGTGTCATCACTGCACACACACACACGCCTCTGAGCAGGGACAAAGGCATCTTACCTATGTAGGAGATGCCCACACGGCAAGACGTGAGCCACAACACGGGACGTGTGAATGTCCTAAGAGGAAAGGAAAGTTATTCAACCAGGGTGTAACATCCAAGTACTTCACATTCAAAACAGGAGAGTTCCAAAGTGAAAAATATTCCACACTTACCTCCAAGCATATTGGACAATTCTGCCGGGAAACATTTTCAATACACTGTTTAAAGGAGAATCTTATATTAACAAAAGCATCAAAATATAAAAATGTCAACTATAACAGCATTAGTAAAATACATAAATACAATAACATAAACTGACTAGAAGAGCCGGTGAGATACTCAGTGACCTGAGGCCTGAAGCCAGTCTCTGGAAGGGGACACCCCACTCCGCAAGTTGTCCTCTCACCTGCACAGGTGAGCTATGAGTTAGAACCCCAGTAGTCGCAGGTTTTTACCATGGCAAGACACGTCTAGTTATGTACAAGGAGATAAGGGAAGACACCAAGCCACAGATGACTCGTTTTCAGTAGAAGCCAGGATCCTTTACTAATATTTAAAGAGTAAATAATAGCTGAACAATTTTTTAAAATAATAAGAGAACATAAATAGCTTTCTAAAAATAAAAGTTTAATACAGAGAAAAATCCTTCAAAAAATGAATTGAAAAATCTAGATTATAATCTCAGTCCTGCCATTTATGAACCTCTAAGATTTTAGAAAAGTCAGCACTTCTTCATTCTAATTTTCTCCATTTATAAAATAAAGCTAACATGTATTTCATTTCTGTATACTCCATATACACACAAACCCGCCTACCTTAGCATCTATGTAATTAGGATGTTTCTGACAGTCCATGGCATTGCTGAATGAATGAAGTGTAATGAGCTGGCTGTGTGTATACACACATGAGCATGTATGAACACAAATGTATTCTATATATGCTCTGGAAACCAAAACAGAGCCAGAGAAATATAATCCATGAGGCCACTGACTGCAGGCTACCATCACTAGCCTGTCTTTCTCATTTCTATCTGGAGAAGAGGTGTGTCTATGTAACTCGGGACAGCCATGAGCTTACGGCACTTCTACCTCAGCCTGCCAAGTGCTAGGCCTGCAAGCACGTGCCACGACCTCTGCAGGCTACTCTGCTAACACCCCAAGTTTCTAATGTCAGACTCAGTCTTAACAAACTCACATTCTGCTCATCAAGTTCCCCTAAGCTAAGACAGGGAGTCTTGGGAATTCTCTTACCTCACTCTGATCCTCAGCGATCACTTCCCAGGGTTCATTAGTCATCCTCACTTCCCTCGCTACTATACAATTTTAGGTCAAGGCCTACCTAATATTGTATTTCTACAAGAATCTTCTACCTTTGTCTTCTACAGAACATGGTGATTATTAAATTATTTCAAATATTCTGTGTCTGTATATTCTTTCTCTCCAACCCCCCCACCTCTGTCTGTGTCTGTCTGTCTGTCTCATCTTCACACAGAAGGCCATTATTAGTCTCTGTACTGGAATGTCCTGTACTTTTATACTTTGCTTTGCTGACCCTCCATTCTTTAAATTCTTACCATAGATAGAATCAGTACTATAAATATAGATTCCTTTTAAGTAGGGAGAGGGTCTGGAATTAGAATAAAATTCCTATATCCACATTTATAAGTCTTAATCATGAAAGGAAATACAAAGACTTATTATTAGAACACTATGTAAATAGGTTATATCCTTTTAAAGTTAATCTTAGAAGCAATATCAATGATAAGAATCAATAAACCAACTGAGAAGCTGCACTGGCTGCTCTATGTCAACTTGACACAAATTAGAGTCATCAAAGAGGAAGGAACCTCAGTTGAGGAAATGCCTCCATGAGATCCAGATGTAAGGCATTTTCTCAATTAGTGACTAATGGAGGAAGGCCCAGCCCACGGTGGGTGGTCCCACTCGGGGGTTTGTGGTCCTGGATTCTGTAAGAAAGCAGAATGAGCAAACCAGAGGGGAAAAAAGCCAGTAAGCAGCACTTCTCCATAATTCATGCACCAGCTCCGAGATTCTGCCCTATTTGAGTTCCTGTCCTCACTTCCTTGAATAACGAACAGCAATATGGAAATGTAATAATATGGAAATGTAAGCCAAATAAACCTCTCTTTCTTCAAGGTGCTTTTTGGTCATGGTGTTTTGACACAGCCACAGAAACCCTAAGACGCTGTTGGCAACATGTTAATAACTGCTGTAGGCACTCTTACATTACAGAGAACAAACTGTGGATCCAAGATTCTTAGGCATATATTTTTTACTACCTACTGAATTCTGATTTTCTGGAAATCAAAACATACTGTTGAAGTTGGCAATATATGAGAAATAGCATGTTTCCAAAACATATTAATATTTAAGCTGGTTTTCAAAATCATTAACATTTTTCTTAAATTATGCAAACTGAATAATGTACCTTGTGTTTTCCTCGAAGATTCATGGCTAGGCATAAGTTACATTTCAAGCAATGGAAAAAATCTTCCTTTGGACCAATCCTAACAAAATATAATATGAAGACCAAAGGATTATTTTTTATTACATGATAATTTGTTCACTATATAATGCCCAAACTTAGGTCTACTGTAAAAATATTCAAACCACACTAAGAATATAGAGAGACTACTGTCTCTCTGGTGCCAAAGGTAAATACCACAAGCAGAGTGACACTCTTTAGACTTCTTTTCTTCTGTAAAGAGGGAAACAGATGCACAGGATGGGCACACAATTTGAGCTCTATTTCTTACACAATTCTAATATGCTGTTCTGCAACTTATTTACATTTTCTAACATAGCCCAGATATTATGTCTGTCCATAGGAAATCTCTTCCCTCTTCTTAACAGCATGGGGTATGGATGTACCATATTCAACAATATTTCCTTATTGATATAATTTAGATGATTTTTTTTAGGATTCCTGCAAGTGACCCTAATGATTCAGAGGATGCTGGACCATCAACTGTAATGCTGGCAACCTGAGCCTCCCAAGACTGCCAGCATGCACTCCCAGACTGCACAGTCCATTCTCCTCACAGCCTGAACATCAGCAGGTGTATAACAGAAAAAATACACCACTTTAAGTTTCATTTCGCAAATTACAAAGGACTATTCTTTAATACTAAAGAATTGTTTATATTTTTGTGAATCTTCTGTAGATATGCTCTGCTCATTTTTCTACCTGGTTATCTGCCTTTTATCAATTAAAAAGAAATCTTTATACATCCTGGATATTCATCTTTTTCATTTTTGTATATTAAGATTAATCTCTGGTCTGTGGTCTACAAAGTGAGTTCCAGGACAACCAAGGTTATATGCAGAGAAACCTTGTCTCAAATAACTTAAAAAAAAAAAAAAAAAGACAAACCTAAATCTTCAATACTACCTGACTTCTCACAATTTTGTTCTCATATGATAAAGACTATGATAAAACACAAGACAACATTCTTAAAGATTTACAAGCAAGATTAGTAAGTTAAAAGTCCTAAGAAAGAATGAAGATTAAACTCAGCATTTACTCCTTAGCCAATACATATACTGTTCCCTAGTCCAATTCCTTTTTAATAAATTTTGTCCTAAATCAAGCAGTGGTAGTGTATGCTTTAATCCCAGTACTCAGGAAGCAGAGACAGGAGTCTCTCTGTGTGTTCAAGACCAGCCTGGTCTACAGAGCTAGTTCCAGGACAGCCAAGGCTATGTAAAGAAAGCCTGTCTCAAAAAACAAGCAAGCAGGCAAATTCTGTTTTAAGGAATAAAATTGTGTTATTCTAAGACATTATTCTTTATTAAAGATCTTCCAAAGAACAAAAGGTCCTTGTTGAAGGTCAGCTTCAACACCATAGTTATCTGAGGAGAGGTAAACATGGAGTCTGAGGTGACTGGGGCCAGTGATAGCAGCAGGCAATTTACAGGGCCAGCACTGGTAGTGCTGGTGAGAGCAAGACTTAATTATCTGGGGCGAGCACTCTCTGTGGCCAGCGAGAAACTCTGAACTCTTCTAACTCTTTGGGGGCCAGCGAGAAAGAAGAGGAAAGAAAGAAAATCATACACACACATACCACACATACACACATACACACACACACACACACACTCTCTCTCTCTCTCTCTCTCTCTCTCTCTCTCTCTCTCTCTCTCTCTCTCTCTCTCTGGATGAAGCAAAGTAGGCTCCAAAAAGCAAGCTCCAACAACCTCATACATTCACACATAGGGAAGTACATATATATATATACAGACAGACAGACATTAGGTGGATAGAGGAAAGCTCTAGTGAGCAAGCTCTAACAACTTTATTTTTTCTCTTAGCTTTTTTATACTCCCTAAGACAAAGTTCTTTATGTAAGAGGAAGAATTACCTCATTCAAAAACAGATAAAATGTTACACCTGCGGGAGCTACAGCAGGAGTACTGATTACAAGTTCAAAGCAGTCGTTTTATCTATCTTTCATTCCATAAGTTCATGATAAGTTCAAAGCAATAGTTTTCTAGGTAATAGAAATACCCACTCCTTGTTCAAGAGCTTGCACACGAAGACCTGTGGCCTCCTTCCTGGACCTAACATAAAGTGAATGTTTTCTTTGATCATTAATTTATTCCAAGCCTAGTTTTCCTCCTAATGTAATTTATATGTTTGTAACACATAAAAGCTCACTGTACTCCTTTTCTAGCCCATCTTACTTACTAGTCTATGTGGAGGGGCACATTCTATTCTTGATTCTAAGTTCATTATATCTTTCTGGCAAAACAACTTAAACCATCTCCTTAAACTTTTTAGCAATTATTCTAACTTCCTAAAACTATTTAAGTCAAATCAAGAATTCTGTAAAATCATTAATTCATTTAAACAATATTATTTTATAAAAATTCACATTCATGTTGATCTGCAGGAAGGCAGTGAGGGTCCCCCGATGCCCAATGACATTACGTCAGATATATGAAGAATACAGCAAGACAAACATGAGAAGACACATCATTGAGAAGCCGTCCTGGGACAAAGACCCTGGGGCCACACCTCTCCAGGATTCACCCACTGCAGCAACACACAGTGGGCATCGCCAGGAAGCTCACTGACTACTGTAGCTCCTCCTACATGACATCCAACAGGTCTTTAATAAACTCTTTCAAGTTTGTAATTATCATATGATCCATGGAACCTTTATAAATCTGATGTATTTACTCTGTATGCATGTGTGTGTATGTATGTGTGTGTATGCACACACAAGTACATATGTGTTTGCATGTGGGGGTGTAGGGAGCTGGGGTGCATGTGTATACCATGGCTAGTGTGTGGATGTCAGAGAACAATTTTCAGAAGGAGGTTCTCTTTTTCCATCAATGTGGTTCAAGGATCAAACTCAGACTTGGAGGCAAGCACCTTTACCCCTCTCAGCCATCTCAGCAGCACCTTTTACAGGATCTTAATGTTCTTGTTTTCCTATATCTTAAAACATCATGCTATTCTAGAATCTTAGCAATTCATTCACATTAATTATTAATTATTACCAACAATCCTAGCCAAGAGGCTAGAATGATATGGTTAATAGGTGTGTTGTCAACTAGAGAGAATCTAGAATCACTCAGGGGAAGGGCCTTCTGGCAGATCTCTGGGTAATTATCCTAACTGTTTAAAACTTACATTGCTGGCGCCGCCCTCCCTTGGCCAGGATCCCGGACAGTACCGTGGAGAGGGAGCTAAGCAGCAGAACATCAGCATTCAGCATTCCCAGGCTGCTGACAGTGCAGGGAACGTGACAGCAGCCTCAGACTCCTGCCTGATAGACTGTATGCCAGAACTCGGAGACGAGGAGAAGATAAACTTCTGCCCTTGAGCTGCTTTTGTCAGGCTGTTTTTATCACAGCAATGGGAAAACAGACAAGGATGGTAGAAATAACTCAAAGAATGATGCAGAAAAATCACCACTATTTGTAAGAACCTTCTGGTTTTCTTTTTGAACTGCTCAAAGCACTGCATCATCTACTACAGAGGTAATTAGTCTGAAAACATCTTCTTTGTAGACTTTTCTAGGTTTTGGTGATCACAGCTGAGAAGGCCAAATTTTTCCTTTTTCATTCAAAATAGCGAAAAGTAAATAAAAAAGATAAATGCAATGGTACTAGCATGCTACACTCCAGTATGGGGTTTTTCTACCTAGCTTCTACTAACATTGTGGACCAGACTGTTCTTATGATGGACTGTACACTGTAGGATTTCTAATAGCATTTTTGGCTTCTCCCCAGTAAATGTTATACTATTACCCTGTTCTTGGATATGAAAATCTAGATTGGATTCTCTCAAGGCAAAATCAGAGAGAGAAAGAGAGAGAGGGAGGGAGGGAGGGAGGGAGGAGGGGAGGGGAGGGGAGGGGAGGGGAGGGGAGGGGAGGGGAGGGGAGGGGAGGGGAGGGGAGGGGAGGGGAGGGGAGGGGAGGGGAGGGGAGGGGAGGGGAGGGGAGGGGAGGGGAGGGGAGGGGAGGGGAGGGGAGGGGAGGGGAGGGGAGAGGAGAGGAGAGGAGAGGAGAGGAGAGGAGAGGAGAGGAGAGGAGAGGAGAGGAGAGGAGAGGAGAGGAGAGGAGAGGAGAGGAGAGGAGAGGAGAGGAGAGGAGAGGAGAGGAGAGGAGAGGAGAGAAAGAAGGAGGGAGGGAGGGAGGGAGGACAGACCCATAATTTATCAACAACATGACAGCTCAAACATGACCTCAACAAAGACACCAATGAGCAGGCCAAACTGCACAAGAGCAGAGCCCATCAGGCCTCAACCCTGCACAAAGCATCAGGCCCTGAGTAAAGCGGACAGCAGGAAAGGCGGCCCTCCCCCAGGGAGAAGAACATCCACTGGTTGTTCAGTACCAAATGGTCATCCCTGAAAACATACACACAAGTAACATAATATGGACTCAACAAGTTATATTTAGGAATATATATGTACATACAAATACATATATGCATGCAATAACAACTTATGAAAAAAGAGAGCAGGAATTTGAAGGAGAAAAGGGGGTTAGTATATGAAAGGGTTTGGAGGAATAAAAGAGAAGAAATGTTGTAATTAAATTACAATCTCAAAAATAAACAAAAACAGAATCACTGCACTGAACTCTAACCATGAGCTTATAGGCAATAAATCAGATTATGACTTTCAGATGACTGTATCTTAGATGAATGATCTCCCTTAAAACAGAAGAAAACTAAATGGGGCAGTGGTGCACACATCTTTAAACCCAGCACTCAGGAAGCAGAGGGAGGTAGTTCTGAGTTCAAGGTCAGCATGGACTATATATTGAACAATGGAATCCTATTTCAAAACAGAACAAAACAAGTTAATTTTGGGGGGGGTCGGGGGTGGGGGGTGAGGGTGGGGATGAGCTCAAGACGGGGTTTCTCTGTGTAGCCCCAGCTGTCCTGGAACTCACTCTGTAGACCAGGCTGGCCTCGAATTCAGAAATCCGCCTGCCTCTGCCTCCAGAGCTGTGGGATTAAAGGTGTGTGCCCACTGCCCAGCACAAGTTAATTGTTTTAAACTATTTGTACTGGTTTAAACGAAAATGTCCCCACAAGCTCTAGTATTTGCCTACTTGGTCTCCTGTTGGTGGTGACGTTTGGGATGGTTTAAGGGGTGTGGCCTTGCTGGAGGAAGTATGTCACTGAAGATGGCCTCTGAGACTCGGGTGATTGCTAGATTTCATTCTCTGCCTCCTACACGAGCTCTCAAGCTTGATGATCCAGCCACCATGTCTGTCACCTGCTGCCAAACTGTCCCCACCATCACAGACTCTAACCCTTGGGAAACACAGCTTAAACTCCTTTCTAAGTTGCCTTGGTCATAATGTTTTATCACTGCAACAGAAAAATAACTAATACACTACTGCCCAAATGTACTGGTAATAATTCAGAGGACATTTTACATACAGTACCTACAAATCCCACAGTTCTCACAATGATACTGCTTCTTATCTTTGTCAAACAGGTGGCAAATATTGCAGTAATATTCTCCAAACACTGTGCTACAGCCTTCACAGGTCTGCTGGGCCTGAAAAGGACACAGTAATTAAAATCTCAAGTAACTTTAGGAAATTATTAAATATCCAGAATTTGTTAAAGTATGTTTAGCCTATTTTTATGTTTTAAAACATCTAACTCAACCATGTTGTTCCCTCAGAGAATTAAGTCTCACTTCCAACTTTTGATTAAATTACTTTCAATCCATCTTAAACCTTTAAAAAGCAATGGGGCAGACATCATAAGGCCTTACGTGCTGGAGTTTTTCACAGTTGATGCACTGCACTTCCTTTACTTTGAAGCGATCTAGCTGATGATCTTCATTGGTATCATGACACAGGCGGCAAGTATAAAGCTTGTCACAACAAGGTGCCTACCACCCAGGGAAAAAAGGGATACAGAAGAGAAGACAAGTTACTTACAAATAAGGGAAGTCCTACCTCCTTCTCTGGATAGAGTTCACAGATTGTAACCAGTGGATATATGGCTAGCTAGCATTCATTTCTTGGCACATTTGATGCTAATAATCTTCCTCTTCAATATCTGTTTGAATGACTCTAAATACAACTTTCAAACACAAAAATTTTCAAAGATAGAAATCTCTAGACAAAAGAAAAATTAAGTAAAGTAACACCCAAATCTCATTCTCAGCCTAACAGAAGATAGGGAACACCTTCCTGAGACATTGCCAGAAAAGGGGGAAAAAATACCATTTATATACCTTGACATTTAAAATTTTCACTAATCATGATTCATTTACACCTAATATTGCATAGGATGCAGTAAATACATAAATAAAAAGAGAGAGAGAGAGAGAGAGAGAGAGAGAGAGAGAGAGAGAGGCTGGAGAGATGGCTCAGTGGTTAAGAGCACTGACTGCTCTTCCAAAGGACCTGAGTTCAAATCCCAGCAACCACATGGTGGCTCACAACCATCCGTAATGAGATCTGATGCCCTCTTCTAAGGTGTCTGAAGACAGCTACACTGTACTTACATATAATAAATAAATAAATCCTTAAAAAAAAAAAAAACCAGACAGTCACTGTTTTTTAGATAGAATATAGACCTGGCTGTCCTGGAACTATGTAAATCAGGCTGGCCTTAAAATCAGGTTCTCCCTGCCTCCCAAGTGCTAGGAGTAAAACCATGTATCAGCACACCTAGCCTCACTGATTCTGAGAATGTTAATAAGTGTCACTCGTCCACTGAAATCTGTTCCTTACTTCCTGAACACATTACCCAATTACTCTACAGTTGGATCCCACACATGATCATATGCCTTAAAATACGTCTAAATAATACAACAGAAAGAAAAAAAAAGAAACTTGACTCTAAAATAACCAAATGGAACAGAGGCTCTTTACCCACCTGGATCACTTTGGAATTGTTATATGGAGAGAAATACACAGAAATGCATTCGTTATTATTTAAACATCATTATTGTTAGGTCATTTCATTGTAAGTATTTAGTTTTAACCCTGCCATACCAGGAAATGCCCAGGCTTGGGGTGTAGCTTAATGGAAGTTACTTGCCTAAGACCTGCAAGATGTTAATTTCATTACCTAATATCAGCACTCAAAATAGAAAAGCCAGGAAAAAAATCATTTATATACCTTACCATCTCTATGGGCTGGTTTTGTGTGTCAACTTGACACATGCTGGATTTATCACAGAGAAAGGAGCTTCCCTTAAGGAAGTGCCTCCATGAGATGCAGTTGTAAGGCATTTTCTCAGTGAACAAGCGGGAAGGGCCCAGCCATTGTGGGTGGTGCCATCCCTGGGCTGGTAGTCTTGGGTTCTATAAGCAAGCAAGCTGAGCAAGCCAGGGAGAACAAGACAGCAAGCAGCAACCCTCCATGGCCTCTGCATCAGCTCCTGCATCCTGACCTGCTTGAGTTCCAGTCCTGACTTTCTTTGGTGATAAACAGCAATGTGGAAATGTAAGCTGAATAAATCCTTTCCTCCCCAACTTGCTTCTTGGTCATGTTTTGTGCAGAACTAGAAACCCTAACTAAGACAAATTGGTACCAACATAGCAGAGTATTCCTTTGACAACCTGACCAGGTTTGGGGAGGACTGTGGACTTTGGAACTTTGGGCTAGAAAAGCCATTGGGACGTTCTGTAAAAGCTTGAAGATAATGTTGAGAACAGGGCAAACAATGGAAGTCTGACTTATGAAATTTCAGAGGGAAGATTAAAGACTCAGGACCCTGTTACACTCTAAGGCACTTAAGGAAATCACAGAACTTTTGATTACAAAACCAAAAAAAAAAAAAAAGGTCTCATACCAAAGTCACTAAAGGTTTTAAAGCACTGTCACCTGTTTCTCTTTCATGAGTTTGACTCTGGCTTCTCCTCAAGAAAACCAAAGTACTTGCTAAAAGTTTTCTATTTGTCAAATGAGTTATTAAAAATGTTTATGAGTATGAGCTAAGATTTAATAACTATTAATAATTTTAGTGCAAGAAAGGAAAGAAAGGAGGGAGGGAGGGAGAGAAGGAGGGAGGCAGGGAAAAAGGAAGGGAGGGAGGGAGAAGGGATGAAGGGAGGGAGAGGGGAGGAAGGGAGAGGGGGGAGGAAGGGAGAGGGGGGAGGAAGGGAGAGGGGGGAGGAAGGGAGAGGGGGGAGGAAGGGAGAGGGGGGAGGAAGGGAGAGGGGGGAGGAAGGGAGAGGGGGGAGGAAGGGAGAGGGGGGAGGAAGGGAGAGGGGGAGGAAGGGAGAGGGGGGAGGAAGGGAGGGGGGGAGGAAGGGAGAGAGGGTTAAGAAGGGAGGGAGAGGGGAGGAAGGGCAGACAGAAGGGAGATAAAAGAGTCAGCAAGCCACACAGTGCAAGCCTAGCGAGCAGTACTCCCCCATGGCCACATCCTCAGTCCCTACCTCCAGGTACCTGTCCTGCTGGAGAGCCTGCTTTGGTTTCCCCTAATAAAAAAAAAACTGTCACCAGAAGGGCAAACAATAAACCCTTTGCCCCCCAAGTAACTTTTGGTTCTGGTGCTTATCACAGGCCGAGAAGCAAACGCCTGCGCTCTGCCTTGCCAGCTCAGATCAGCCTGATTTGTCAGCTGACCTTCCTTTTGACTAATTCAATGGTTCTCTTTTCCTGCTGCATTAAAAATGACCTGTTCGATCATTTCCCAGTGCACAGAAACAAACTGTAACAGCCTTCAGCAAAACAGCCGCACTGCTCTCCTTGGCAATAAAAATCCCACACTCCTCTATGCTACTTCCAGTACCCACTCCACAGACGCTTTATCCTGACCCTCCATCGACACTGCTCGTCTGGATCAACAGCGCCCTTCCCCTTGCCAAATCGAAAGGCAGCTCTCACTCCTTAGCTTCCTTGAATCACCTCAGCTGGCCTCTCCTCTTTAAGGAAGAGGAAGAGAGGAAAGAAAAGCAATGCTTGACACTCTAATTTCTTTGCAGGGGTGGAGGGGAAGGCGAGGTGTTAAATACAGTTCGTACTTCACTTTGAGACGGTAAAAATATTTCAGTAGAAATGTAATCAAAAGAATAATATTTAACTCCTTATACATTAGATAATTGACCAGTCTGAAAAAATTTATCCAATGAAATGAATCCTCACCAAGCCATGGCCTACAGAAAAGGGTTTAAGCTGTCTTACAGATCTAAGCCTATCACTTTGGTTGCCCCACCACCACCACTGAGACAGGGTTTCTCTGTGTAGCCCTGGCTGTCCTGGAACTCACTCTGTAGACCAGGCTGGCCTCGAACTCAGAAATCCGCCTGCCTCTGCCTCCCAAGTGCTGGGATTAAAGGCGTGCGCCACCACCGCCGCCGCCCGGCAATGCTACTTCTTTAAAACAATCAGGAAAGTCTTAACTGTGTGAGAGTCATTTTTAAAAACTCTAGATAACTAGAACGTCTCAAGCAGGAGAAATGATAGCATATCACAGGGATAGTGTATTAGGCACTTCTCCAATATCCAATTTAATGGCAATAACACAGCTCTCATTTCACACAAAGATTTTCTCCTCGACAGGTCTGGGCATAGTCCTAGACAGCAAAATGAAGCTGACATGCTATACTATAAACTTACTATACGTACAGAAATTATACTTTTCCCCCTTGCTTATACTTTAGTATAAGTGCATCACACACTCTTGACAGAAATGCTTAGGATAGGCCTTTCACGTCCTCATTCTCCTGTCAGCCGCAAATGACGAATAAACCCACTAGGGAAGTGACTTTACGCAAGGGCCAGGTCTTCACAAACAAGAACTTGGCTTGCGAAGTACAGAAGCTGAGTCGAGGACAGGGCTCACGATCGCCTTGCCAAAACGTTTCCTGCAAGGGGAACCCAAGTCCAGATGGAAGGGAGCCTGACAAGCAGCTCAGTCTAAAGCTTATGCCCACGACAAGCGCCCAGCCCAACCTGCCCACGCCTAACCCGACGGCAGCTCATCAGGAAGTGCCCTTTCAAGTCGTCACCTTGAGGAGACAGGCTCTGTCATAGTGCTCGCAGCCCCGCGGCCCTTGGACGCCATCTTCCCGCGCCGTCGCCGCCATCTCCTCCTCCTCCTCCTCCACCTCCCCTTCACAATCCACTGAACCTTCCCCCAGCTTGGAAGCCACGCCTTAAAGAAGCAGAGTCCGTCTGATGCCCCCTCCTCCTCCTCGGAGCGGCAGCCGCCGCAGCCAATATGGCGACCGATCACGTGATCTGGAGCAGCCGGATTTCCGGTTCCTGGTCGAAAGGGAGAAAGCCAAGTGAGACTCTTAGTCCGCCGTCGGCGTTAGTCGCTGTCGTCGCTGCTAACGGTAATAACTCTTAGGTTGGCTCTTCTTCCCCCCCCCCGGCATCGCTGCCAGCCCAGATTGCGGGGCGAAGGGGAACGCTGCGACGCCGGGCGGGCCCTGCTGCAGGCCGCCCTGGGCCGCCGGCGCCGGTGAGGAGCGGCCCCTCCCGCGGCTGCCTCCAAAAGGGGGCGGAGCCCGGCGGCTGCGCGCGCAGCTCCTAGAGCCGGCGGGTCTCTCCCCCCCACCCCCACCCCCCTGCGCCTCGTTTAAACGAGATGCGCTGTCACCGTCCAAGACCAGAGAACAAAAAGTGAAAAGAAGCAGGCACGCCACGACACACCCCAGTGGAACTCACAGATGGGTAGGGGGAGAACACCACTGCATTAAATGAGATCCCAACTCATAGCGACACAAGGAAGGCCAGTCGTGTGCGGTGTCCCTGGGGAAGGGGACGCTCTAGCTGAAAGTTGAATGGCAAACCGTACGCCAGCAGGAGGTAGTGTGCACAAACCTGTGGGAGAGAAAATCTGGCCCGTAAGAACATGAGAGAAATAAAGACGCCTACAAAGTTGGAATCTCAGACCTCAAGGTGCATAACTTAATGTCCTCTCTTACAAAATATCAAGACTTAGAACATTTTATCAGCCAAACTTAAGGTGTTGGGATGGGGGAGAGGGGAGGCGATTGTTCTGGAGGAGATAGATGCCTTTAGCTTAGCCCTAAAGTTACTAACTCATTTTAATTCTCTTACAGTTTTGTTATGTGTTGCTAAAATCATGGTGAAATGTTGCTCCGCCATTGGATGTGCTTCTCGCTGTTTGCCAAATTCCAAGTTAAAAGGACTGACATTTCATGTGTAAGACTTTGCTGTACTCAAGCCAAATACTTATAACGTTTTACTAAAAGTGATTCTACCTGAGTCTGCAGTTACAAACTTTTGCTCCCAGTCCTTTTAAAAATAACCTTCTTAAATTTGAACTGAACAATGGTTCCTTTATAATGTGCAAGTTTTAACTGCCAAGGAATGAAAGACCAGATAACACCACCACCAAAAATAAAATAGCCCCATGCACAAATTGTCAGACCCATCTTTACTAATGTTTGCATTCTAACTATTAAGTTCACTGTTGTTTAGACGTAGTTTACCATCTGAGAGCTATTTGTTCAAATACCCATACCTCCTCCTATTTAGAAATAGGTGAGACAGAGTGGTTTGCTGTAAACTACATGTTCAGATCAAGGATTATTTAGCTGTATAAGTTTGAGGATTCAAACTTATGACAGTGTTTGGCCATTCCTGTGACACCCATAGGAAGGGTCTATAGGATGTTCTCAGCTTTTGTGAAGCACTGTTATTACTAGGGGAAGATCTAGTTATTAGGCATGGAAATAAAAAGTATGTATATGCTACCATATCCCAAAACAATATTGACTTAGCTTAGAAATGTTGAGAAATCTGATTACCGCCTCCCGTATCTGTCAAAATTATTGTAGCTCCAGAACCCTCGACTCCGCAGCTGTTCTCTGCATGCGTTCGTAAAGCATTTATAGACCTGCTGTATATGAGTTGCTATACAAGTAATTTTCAGGTTTGACAAAAAGGTGAAAGTCTAAGAGGCCCTCCTATTCACTGAAGACAAATTCCGGTTATCACCTCAGAAAGGGAAAGGCCAGAGGTATTCTTCAACTTCTATAAAGAAAAACCCTTAATTGCAAATCTTGCTACAGCATGCTAAGTGCCCACTGAAACATTCATATATGATAAAAAAAAATTTTAAAAGTCCATATGTAAGAAGAATGGTTGACAGAAAAATTTAGATATTAAAACTGAGCTATGAAGCCGACAGAGTCTTATTTGCCACAAAGCCTAATCACTGACGTTCAATAACCAGGAACCACATGACAGAGAGTGAATTCCCACAAATTGCCATCTAATTTATACTGTAGAATGCTTTTGTGCATATGTACACACACAGATACAGAAACATGTAGTTTTGTTAAATTAATTTGTTATATAAGCAGGAATCATGATTTCCTAAATATTTCAGTTTGAATGTATCAATAGTATTTAAAGTATATACTAGAGTTTTATGTGTGTGTATATATTTATATATTATATGTGTATATGTATAGCTTTAAAATATATTTTTACTGTTTTTTAGATTCCCCACAGATGAAAACATCAAAAGAAAGTGGGTATTGGCCATGAGAAGACTGGACGTGAATACTGCAGGCATTTGGGAGCCTAAAAAAGGAGATGTGCTGTGTTCGAGGCACTTCAAGAAGACAGACTTTGACAGAAGCACTCCAAACACTAAGCTGAAACCAGGAGCCATCCCTTCTGTCTTTGAGTCCCCACATCACTTGCAGGTTTGTTGTGAGCTGTGAGCACTCATTCCCCGAGACAGTTCTGAAGCCCCTTCAACATCCGCACGTTCGCGGGCGCTGCTTTCTTCATTCGAAGCACATTCTGTGAGTTCCCGTAGACTGTAGCTTCAGCTTTCGTGATGCATAGCAGGAGAATTTGGCCCGTAGCCGCTCATAAATATACATTACCAGGGTTCGGGAAGGTAGACTGATAGAGAGAAATTGTTTTAACTCAGAGCTGGCATCTTAAAAACAGAGATTGAACTCTGAAGTTTGAAGTTTCAGATTGGTAGTCGTTAAGAACTCAAGAGCTCAGTGGCAGGGCACAGCTTTAATCCCAGCACTCCAGAGGCAGAGACAGGCAGATCTCTGAGTTCAAGGCCAGCCTGGTGTACAGATCGAGATCCAGCATAGCCAGGGCTCCACAGAGAAAACGTGTCTCAAAACAAACCAAACTCAAGAGCAAACTGCAAACAGGACCAAAATACAGTTCCAAGTAAAGCCACAAAAAAAAAAAAAAAAAAAGCTAAGAACAGGAAAAAGCCTGAGAGAGAAGAGGTTAAACAGGGAAACAGACAGGGTGAGTGACACACCCAGCTGGCTTCTGCTCTTCGTCAGCGATGACGCTGGGAGCAGGCCGCTTTGCCCTTGATGTTCCTCATGTCGTAATATAGCTGAGAGTGCATTTCCCTCAGTAACGGTGGAGCATGAGTGTTTCTTGTAAGCTGCTTACTCGGGGCCTCTCCTGTCCCCTCAGCTGGCAGGGAGTGGGAGTGGCCGGTCTGATTTTCACTCCTTCTCATTCCTAAGGAAATGTTACGTTTATAGACGAGCCCTAGGGATGCTCCGTTAAAGTAAACAGCATGAAGGCTGCCGACTTCTGCAGCAGTTCCCATGAAAAGGAGTGTGGTACTGCGCAGAGTTAGGAAGGAGTCGGACTGTCAGGACAGGTGCTGTGTCTCAATGGTTTTTATTAACTGTTCCTAACAGGAGAAGAGAGAAAAACTTCACTGTAGGAAAAACTTCATTCTCAAAACCCTTCCTGTCTCAAACCGTGGCCACCAGCTTGTTGGCGCCTCGTGCATTGAAGAATTTCAACCCCAGTTCATTTTTGTAAGTAAAAGGGTTTACTGAGCTAACTGCTGAGTCATTATCTTAAGGTAAATATGGCCTCTCCACTAGGATTCAGTGCGTAAAGGGCACAGTGAAAGACAGAATGCAGGCTGGTTGGTGGAAGGTTATTATATATTAAATATTATATATTAAAGAATATATAATATATTAAATACTATATATTAAAGAATATATAATTGTGTCCAAATAAGTGTGTTTCCCGTG
This sequence comes from Apodemus agrarius, assembly GCA_964023405.1. Taxonomy (NCBI): domain Eukaryota; kingdom Metazoa; phylum Chordata; class Mammalia; order Rodentia; family Muridae; genus Apodemus; species Apodemus agrarius. The sequence goes on along the minus strand of OZ030016.1, from coordinate 15,455,903 downwards.
ACCACTGTCATTTGGATGTATGCATGAGCAATATAGGAGCAGGTAATCATTTGGTTACATACTTAATTTGAGAAATGCCTTTGCAAGGATTACTCTACCCATAAAATAATTCTTCCCTTTAAGTATTATGTTTTCTACATGGAAATATATAATTAAAAATAGCTGTAGACGGGCGGTGGTGGCCCACGCCTGTAATCCCAGCACTTGGGAGGCAGAGGCAGGCGGATTTCTGAGTTCGAGGCCAGCCTGGTCTACAGAATGAGTTCCAGGACAGCAAGGGCTACACAGAGAAACCCTGTCTCGAAAAAAAAAAAAAAAAAAGCTGTATGTAGGTTTTCTTGAAAAACAGTCACATACAATACAGAGTATTGAAGCTTGTATTTTTTTTATTTATTTACTTATTTATTATGTGTAAGTACACTGCAGCTGTCTTTAGACACACCAGAAGAGGGCATCAGATCTCATCGAGGATGGTTGTGAGCCACCATGTGGTTGCTGGGATTTGAACTCAGGACCTCTGGAAGAACAGTCAGTGTTCTTAACCACTGAGCCATCTCTCTAGCCTAAAGCTTGTATTTTCTTATTCATAAATTGCTTGTTCATATAATGCCAGGCTGAAAGGAAACTGTTTACTGCAGCTTTGTAATAATTGTTAGAATCAAGTACTGTTAGTCTACTCTTAGTTTTTCAAGGTGTTTTGGCTATTGTAGATTCCTTGCATTTCTATATGAATTTAAAATCACTTTGTAAAATTCTACCCAAAACCATGCTGAATTTTCACCGGTTTGCTGTTGCCTCTGTAGACACCCTTGGGGGCCACTGAGCTTTCAAGGATGACAAGAAGCCTCTGAACTTGAGCTTGGGTGTCTCAGCGCTGCTTCATAGCATTCAGCTCCTGGGTTGTGCCATATCGGGTTTGTCCCCCTGTATTTGGGGGGAGGGGTTGTTTTGTTTTTGTTTTTGTTTTTTTGTTTTTTTTGAGACAGGGTTTCTCTGTGTAGCCCTGGCTGTCCTGGAACTCACTTTGTAGACCAGGCTGGCCTCAAACTCAGAAATCCACCTGCCTCTGCCTCCCAAGTGCTGGGATTAAAGGCGTGTGCCACCACCGCCCGGCCGTCCCCCTGTATTTGACCTGTGTGCCGGCTGTTGTAATTGCTGTTACTTCGTCTGCGCCTAGAAAACGGAAACGCCATTCATTCTCTGTTGATCTTATGTCTGACAAACATGCTGAACTCAAATATTAATTATAGCGGCTTTAATTTTTAAGGCCATCAGATTTTCTGCATAGAACATCATGTTCTCTGTGCTTAAGGACAGTTCTAACTCTTCCTTTCTACTGTAAATGTCTTCCATGGCTTTCTTGATCTTGTTAGAGCACGCAGCTTTTATTCATTTTCTCTTATGCCTCCCTAATTTGTGCTCATGTGTTATAATTTTTCTACTTATTTCAATAAAATATTCTTTTCCAGTTAAGGTGAAAGTTGATGCCATTGTTAAGACTTGTATCTTTCTAGGCTAGGTATCCAGTGGTATTAATTTCTCCCTAAGTATTACATTCCACAATAAGTTGTCTTCTCTTTGTCTTTCCTATCCTCAGTTTCCGTTCAGTTTGGTTTTCAACCCATGGGTTATTTGGAGGTTTATTATTCAGGGCGGGGAGGTGGCCTGGGGGTTATAAACGTGGTCCTTCCACCTTCTCAAGGCAGACACAGGCTTCCCAGAGAAGCTGGCTAGCAGCATTAGCCATGTTGGTAGCATGCTCTGGATTCGATGGACAGACCTCGCCTCAGTGAATAAAGAGGCTAGCAATAGATTCTGGACATTAGCCTCAGGCTGCTGCATGCACTCGTGTGTGTGCGCGCGCGCGCGCGCGCGCGCGCGCGCGCACACACACACACACACACACACACACACACACACATAAAATTAGAAAAACAAAAGGCCTCTTTGGCTTCCCTGATGATTTGCATAATCTCCTAGCTCTTAAATACCACACTCTGCATTGCTTTCTAACCCTTGCAGACAAGCTCTTCCAAGGCCATAAACTAGAGTGGTCACGGGACTCAGTGTGTCTCCCCTCTGTCTGTAAAGCTATCTGCTGTGTGTAGTACCCATTATCCTCACACATGCAGTGCTCCTCACACATGCAGTGCTCCTCACACATGCAGTGCTCCTCACACATGCTGAGCCACGGGCACAGTCATACTCCGCCCACTTGCTATCACATCCTGTGTTCGTTAACCCTCTAATGATCTCCTCTAAGAATTGTAAATGAAGAAAGAGCTGAAACTTAGTGCTAAGATTCTGTCTGACTGCTTGTCTTATTCAAACATGGACCACACATTGGTTCATGTGGTATCAATCCAGTCTGTTACTTCACCTTGCCTAGAAGCAAAAGTCCTCTTCAGTAATTGTAATATTGAATAACTTTATAAAAACAGTGTATAGGATCTTCCTAGGTCAGTGCTATTTTCCCTGTTTTCAAATGGACATTTAAAAAGTCAGCTTACTACGTAATCATAGCCAGAATGAATATTGACAGGAACCAAATGATCTTTTTTTTTTTTTTTAAGTTCCAAGACCGGAGTTCTCTCCAAGTTCCCTGCAGTCAGCCTGAGCATGTGCTCTTGTGCGCCTTTCCTGGTACCTCTAACAAAGTAAAACATTCCTCTAAATGAAGTAAAAACTAACTGTCTTGGAGCTGGGGATGTAATTCAGTTTGTAGAGTCCTTTCCAAACATTCTTGACTTGAGACCCTGTGTCAGGAGAAAGGAACTAATACTTATTTCATAGATATAAACTTTTTATCAGTGCCATACTTAAGGAATGAAAGCTATATGGGTTTTGCAAGTGCAGTGCTCATAGCAGCCGGGAACCCCCCAAATGAGAAGCGTTTGCAGTGTTCCGAGCTCCTCACACATGCAGTGTTCCTCACACATGCAGTGCTCCTCACACATGCAGTGCTCCTCACACATGCAGTGCTCCTCACACATGCTGAGCCACGGGCACAGTCATACTCCGCCCACTTGCTATCACATCCTGTGTTCGTTAACCCTCTAATGATCTCCTCTAAGAATTGTAAATGAAGAAAGAGTTGAAACTTAGTGCTAAGCTTCTGTCTGACTGCTTGTCTTATTCAAAACCCTGGTGCTTCTATTTCAGGAACATAGCTACAGTGTTATGGACAGTCCAAAGAAACTTAAGCATAAATTAGATCATGTGATCATCGAGCTAGAGAATACCAAGGAAAGCCTACAGAATGTTTTGGAGCGAGAGAAACATTTTCAAAAATCACTGAGGAAGACAATCATGGAATTAAAGGATGAAAGTCTGATCAGCCAGGAAACAGCCAACAGACTGGGCGCTTTCTGTTGGGAGTGTTGTCAGGAAGGCACAGTCTGAGGCTGTGGTTTGGGAAGTCATTTCTATGTGTTCCGTCTGCAGTTGACCTGACTGTGCTTCTTAGAAGATCCTCCCACACCGCCGCTCAGTCCTGTCAGCACCGACAGCTTATGCAAGCCAAACACTTGATAAGATGCATAGAAAGGTGCTGTGGGCATGCTCTTGTGCGGCTTGTGACAGTTACGTGTTCACAGACCTAAACTAGTGCTGGGTCAGAACAGTACAGCAGTTAAATCTCACAAAAGTGAGGAAATAGATCAAGTTGGCCACATGAAGTCCTGGCGGTTAGAACAACATATGTTTACTTGTATGTGCTTTATAGTTATGATCCTAATTTTAAATATTTTACTATAAAGGAGAATTTGTTTACAACACATGTTCATCTTGTACCCACCCCAAGGTACTTTAGTTATTAATCATACTACAGAATATTCTTTTTAATAAGGCACTTGGTAGCACTGACCTGAGAATAACGCATGGAAAAGACTTACCGCCTTTTAAGTCAAGAGACCACTGACAGGATGCCAGTTGTCAGGTACAGTGCGTGCGCCATTCCTCCACAGCGGGACCAGTCTGATGTCAACCATAAAGAATAGCTGTAAGCACCAGAGCGGAAGCATGTAAAACCTAAGGAAACTTTTATAAAACATAAGAAAACTGGAAAGCTTTTTAAAATGTACAGACCTTGCCATGGAAATAGAAAGAAAGAATTGATGACTGTCCTGTGCCAGTAATTAATTACCTAGAGAAACGGACATTCAAAAGAGCTTAGCTGCTTTGGAACTTCTTACCAAATAGACAAAAGAAAAGTCTTAAATATTTACTGACTGAGCCAAATGTTCAAAATTATCCAAAGAGTCATAAATACCGTCATAAAAAGCATTGGCCAAAGTCCCACTCCATGCTGAGCACGGGTCTGTGAATGAACCTTACTCAGAGACCTGGGCATAGTCACCAGAACATGTGTAGCAATTGTCTCATTGTTTTATTAAATCACTTTCATGTCTTGTAACGGTTGCATATTAGTCTCATACGGATATGGTCAGTTGAAGATTTCTGTGTTGAGGATATTTGATTTTCTTGGGGGACTGTAAATCTTCCCTCTAAAAGAGACTTTTCCCACATTTGAAAGGTAAGTGTTGTGCCAAGGGAGGGGAGTGACAGATCCATTCATCCCCCTCACGTGTTTTCTTTTGAATTGCCTGCTTGTCGTTCCTCTTCCCGTGTGATATCTAAGTCACAGTGGGTAGTGGGTACGCTAACGGGAAGGGTGGGTAGATTCTAAGCCCCCAGGCACTCTCTGAGCGCTGACATTAAAGTTGGTGACCGAGTGACTGAAAGGCAAGGCTACACAGTCTGCAGACTTCCCCTCCCCGGCTGCCTGCGATGGGGCACGCCTGTGAGGCTCCCCACAGGAAGGGCCCAGATGCTGCCCGTTACAGTTACACGGTCACTGCGGTCACTGCGCTGCTTGTGTCTTGCTGAACTCATCTCTGTCCTCCCTTTGAGAAATTGGTAACTGGGAGAAATATCAGTAAGAGCCCATTTGCTCTCCACGCTTCCAGAGGAGTGTCACCAAGAGAAGTCAGGCTTAGTATAGGATCCCTGCCACCTGCCGCCTGAATGCCTAACACAGTCCCTACCTCAGTCCTCCACTCAGAGATTGCAGCCTGGGTCTTCCAGGGCAGAACCGCTGGCTATGAAGAAAAGCTACCCTAGGTGGTGATGGTGAACGCCTTTGATCCCAGCACTGCAGGACTTAAGAGGCACAGGAAGGGCCACACAGAGAAATCCTCTCCTGAAGAAACGATGATGATGGTGATGATGATGATGATGATGATGATGATGATGATGATGATGATGATGTAAAAAATGTCAAGACCATGACCTATCTAGAAGTCCTCAGGTACCCAAAGCTGACCCAAGAGCTCTACTTTCTAAACATAGACTGGTCTCTAGACCCTGAAACACCCTTGATTTCCAAAGAAGGTACAAAGGACTCGATGTGACATTTTCTTCTCCCTATCAAGTTTAAACTTCTGAAAATAAACTTTGTTGCTAAAGGTAACTATAAATTATGCAAGCCTTTAATTTGAGAAAAGATGAAAATGTATTAAATACAGCTTTAGTTTTTAAAAGTAAAATTCTTAACAGAAAGAATTGAGAAATGCAAACTATTATTTATTTGAAAAATAAAAATTTTGTCTAATAATGTGTTGTTTTTTTTTTAATACCTTGATTCAACAAAATGTTCTGGAAAAATAAAAAGCACACATCAGCCTGGCGTTTAGCACAGTGTGAACTGACTGGCTTTATCTCTTAAAACTGGCAGCTCCTCATGTCCCCAACATTTGGGAAGGAACAGTATTACTAGATGTGACAGACACCGCCTTTGAACCCAGAAAATCAGCAGGCATTGTGCTTCCTGCCTCATAGCAAGCAGAGCATGCAAATGTAATAGTTCGTCCTTTACTACAGGGAGATGTCCTAGCATGCCCCAGATCACGGTGTCCCCTGGGTGTAACACAGTTTTGTCCCTCCCTTTATAGCACTTACACTTCATGGATGCCTCCAAGAGTTTACTAAGTGCTTTGTTATAAAAGGTTTATTTTTAACTACATTTGCGGCAGAGGGAGTGCACATGTGTGCAGGGGTCCGTAGAATCCAGAAGAGGGCGGGGCCCCGAGAACTGAAGTTCCTGGCAGTCGTGAGCTGCCTGACTTGGTGCTCTTAGCCACTGAGCCGGTGCTCTTAGCCACTGAGCCGTATCTCAGCCTCCTTTTAAGGACTGTTTTGAGGCGTGGCTCACCATGTGGCCCGTGCTGGCCTAGAACATGTGACCCTCCTGCCTCAGCCTTCTGAGTACTAAGATGAGGGGCAGGCAGTAGCATGTGAAGTTTATTATATTTCTCATTTCTCTCATTGGATTCACCTCGTCCATATTTACAATTCTATAATTTTGTTTAGAATGCACAGTGTCGGTCCTTTAATTATAACAGAAGCAACAGTATCAACAGCCTCGGGGTAAGACTATTATTCTTCGTTCCATATGAACATTTCTGATCCTTAATGGGGACGGGAGAACACGTGCCACCAAGTAGTCGCGATAGCTGTGTCGAGACCTCTCGCAAAGATGGTGGCCAATACTCCAGGTCCTCACAGGGCTCCATCTTCATTCCATTTGTCTTCATCTACAGGACCGATCACACCTTTTCAGGGGGTCACGGTGAGGGATTAAATAGAGATGGGATGAGGGACAGTGATCTGTAATGAATCCCTCCTCCCGCCAGTCTGAGGGGAGGGACTGCATCAGGTGAAGTGTGCCCGGGTGACTGATAAAACCCTGGATACTTGAATCTGCTTCCCGGCTACACCGGCTCCCCTGTACCTTTGTCACGGTTTGACACCACAGGGGTTGTGTTGTGTGTGCTGACACCGAGGACGGGCTTGCGAGCGTCTGATTCCGCTCAAGTTCCCGAGTGTGTATTTCCTCCTTGCTGACTCTGTGCTTTGTATCTTTTCCTGGAATAGCCACAGGGACAGGTCTGTGCTGAGGGCTGTGAATCTTTCTAGTGAGTCACTGAGCCTAGGCTCACCCTTGGAGACTTCAACCCAGACGTCCCTCCGGAACTGCCTTTCATAGTGTGGACTGTGATTCGGGAGGTGCGTGCCAAATAAACCCTTTCCTTCCCAAGTGGCCTTCGGTCACGATGTTTCGTCATTGCAATATTAACCCAAACTAAGGGTCAGAAGGTTGGGGCAGACATTTCATTTGTGCTCTATAGAGGTCAAAGGCCAGCCTGGGCAACATAGCAAGACAACTGTCTCAAAAATAAGTAGGTCCCTTAAGTGGTCTGAGCTTCTTGTTTAAATTAAAAGGCAGAGATTGTCAGATATGTCTAAAACCCAAATATCCATATGTATATTGAATATGGGAACCACTTTATACAAATACAAATAGACTAAGGGATGATATAAAAAGATAAACAATAGGAAGAGTCTGCGAGGAACTAGGGAAGGAAAAATGATCAAATACACTAAAAAGTTTTTCAATAAATGCACCATATTAACACCAATAAAAGTTGGAAAGGCAGACTTAAAAACAAAGCATATGAATAGGAATAATAAGGTTCATAATAAGTCAAGACATAACAATCCTAATACTCATGTACCTAATAACAAGGAATAAAACCTCATAAAGCAAAAACTGAATACTTCAGAGAAGTGAATAAATATATACAAGAATTGTCAATATGTGTGTAAAAGCAAGAGTGAACAAAGTCCTGGCAGAAGAAAGGACCATGATCTCAAAGTTCAGGGGTTCACCAAAATCAGTGGGGACCCTGGGAGACAAAGTGATGCTTCCACAAAGCTATCCATATCCTCATCTCCAGAGCCCGTGAATGCCTTGTTTTCTTTTCAAGGCAAAAGAGACCTTACAGGTCTTTAAAGACCTTGCTGTCTGGCAGGTTACCCCGAACTCTGCAAGTGAGTACTTACAGAAAGAGACAGGGCGGGTCAGAGAAGCGCTGCAGAAGGAGATCTGGAGTGATGGGAAGGAGTCTTGGGCCGAGGAATAGAGACAGCCTCTAGCAGGGGGAGAAGGAGGAGCAATGAATTCAACCCCAGAGCTCCACAGGGGATGCAGCCCTGTCACCTCAGTTTACATTTCCATATAAATTTGAGTCCCCTTTGTAACCACGTTGTTAAAACAGAAGTAAGAAGCTAATACCTAGACAGACGCAGTATCGCAGTATCGGAGCTGGGCAGAACAACGACAAAGCAAAGGAAACTTAGTGGGAAACAGAATCTGAGCAAGTGAGCTTGGAGAGATTTAATGAATTGTGCCTGGGTGGGGTCCTCCAGGGGAGGGAGAGAGGGACAGAGACAGACACAAACAGACAGACAGATAAACAGAGACTCCTGAGGAAGAAACTTTGGCCATGCGCATTAACTGCTTTAATGTCCTCAGATGGGGTGAGGGGCGCAGATTCCCAGAAGCACACATGTGATGGGAAGTGGAAAGCTCTTTTTCCTGGGTTTAAAGTTGTATGTAATAGGAAACAAGAAAAGATCAACGTGGCGGGATCAGGTTGAGAGATCTGTCTGTGGCCATTGCCTTCTTTTTGTCTAAAGCCTGACAATTGCACTTACAGAAGGCCTTATTTCCTGCCTGAGGGGGTGAAATGTTCTTTCCCTAAAAAAAGTAAAAGACCCTGGGCAGTGGTGGTGCGCGCCTTTAATTCCAGCACTTGGGAGGCAGAGGCAGGAGGATTTCTGAGTTTGAGGCCAGCCTGGTCTACAGAGTGAGTTCCAGGACAGCCAGGGCTACACAGAGAAACCCTGTCTCGAAAAACCAAAAAAAAAAAAAAAAAAAAAAAAAGAGCCAGGTGTGGTGGCGCACACCTGTAATCCGAGCACTTGGGAGGCAGAGGCAGGTGAATTTCTGAGTTCGAGGCCAGCCTGGACTGGACTACAGAGTGAGTTCCAGGACAGCCAGGACTACACAGAGAAACCATGTCTAACCAAAGACAGAGGAGGGAGAGAGAGGGAAGGAGGGGGGAGGGAGAGGGAGGAAGGAAAGGAGGGAGGGAGGGAGGGAAGAAAGGAGGGAGGGAAGGAGGGAGGGAGGGAGAGAGGGAAGAAAAAAGGAAAGGAAGGAAAGAGAGAGAGAGAGAGAAGGGGAGAGAGAGAGAGAGAGAGAGAGAGAGAGAGAGAGAGAGAGAGAGAGAAGGAAAAATTGAGATCTGAGCCTGAGCTAGCGAGGAGCAAGCCTGGCTGGGCGGGGCTGGAGGGGAGGTGTGGATGCCACCACCTTTCCACTATCCGCCATCTCAGGGTCAGACTCCACAGTGCTTCACAGACTTTATTTCCAAGTTCTAACAGCTGTTGCCAAGCTTTCTTGGAAAAGGTCCTCGATACTGCCACCCATATCATCCACAATTACAAACCATCTGAAGCTTTGCCTCAGAATCCTGCCTGATAGGCAGCAACACTACATGAGAACCAAGAAACCAGGGAGCAGGCCACACACAGTTTGTAACCTGGGGGTGGATTGTGGTACTCCTGGCAATAAAAGAAATTCTAAAGGGCTTTGAAAAGCTCCACACGCTCAGTTGTAGGACTAATATGCACAGTGTGCTAGGCACTGGACTAACAGCAAAGACAAGATCCATTTCTGGTCCTCAAGGAGGCTACTGATCAGTGAGAAATTCTAAAACTCATAATTCATGGATATTAAGGATGCTAGACTGGGCGGTGGTGGCACACACCTGTAATCCCAGCACTTAGGAGACAGAGGCAGGCGGATTTCTGAGTTCGAGGCCAGCCTGGTCTACAGAGTGAGCTCCAGGACAGCCAGGGCTACACAGAGAAACCCTGTCTCGGAAAAAAAACAAAAAGTATGTTAGATCTTAAGAGGAGGGTTTTTAATTCATAATTTCTTCTCACTGTGCATTAATTTGATGGATAACATTCAATAGGGTCATACTGTGACATTAAGTTTGAGTGTTGGGGTCTCATTCATTTTCTATATTCTCAGAACATAACATTTATCCACTAATATTTACTGTAATATAGCATATACCATTTTCAATTGACTATTGTAAAGGGTACAAAGATGATGAGATGCAATCCATAATCTACAGGGACACAGAGGTATCTAACAAATACAAATAAGCGAGGGCTATGGCAAAGACGATGATGCTAACACTAACAGAGCCTCAGAATTCGAAGGAGGAGGAGGAGGCAGAGGAGGAGGAGGAGTGTGTCAAGGTGGGCAACTTAAAAGTTCATATTCTCATCAGAGTAGGAAACCAAAACCTTTGCAGGTACACACCAAAAAGCATGGATTCAAAATCCCAGGCAAGCCTGCCATTTTATTACAGATAGATAGATAGATAGATAGATAGATAGATAGATAGATAGATAGATGGATGGATGGATGGATGGATGGATGATGGATGGATGGATGGATGGATGGATGGATGGATGGACGGGTGGATGGATAGATTATAGTTCTGGTGCTGAATTTCTCTGAGCATCTACAAAGCAGACAATACAAGAGAAAGCTGTGTAAAGCCCAAACCATACAACGTTCTTCCCACGTAATGGTTTTCTCTTAAATTCCATCTCAGAGATGTTGGAAAGGGGTCAGAGCAAGAGACAAAACAACAAGAGGAGGAAAGATCTGCAGGGGCTGATAGCAGTCTTGAGAAACACGATCAGGGAGACTGTTTGTACCTTAAAAACATCTTCCCCTCCTGCGGCGACTGAGCGTGCGTGAGGAATATGGTCCCACTTAAAGAGAATTGTATTTTGTTCTTGATAGAGAAACTTTTCTCCGTCCTTCCACCCCAGCTATTACATGCCATTTAATTCATTTCGGATATAATGATTTCACTCATCCAATCTCATAGAACATAAACAACTCTGCTCGAAATGTGGCTCACAGACTGGTTTTCAAATGAACTCGCACCAGATTATAGACCAATTATGTGACGAAGCAGTTTTGATTCGGTCAGTGATGGAGTTTTCTCATGAATGAAGCAGTATATAATAAATTGATGTTCTAGAAGAAGCACCTTATCTCCCTCTGGAATAGTCACAGCTCGGAGTCTGGCTCCTTGGGGCACTCACAAGTGTTGAGTCTTTGACCAACCAGACCTGTGGTTTGTGGTCAACTGACAGCAGAGGAGTTCCCGACAGATCTGTGTCAGAGGACTCCCACGGATCCTTGTGGCCGACCATATGCATTTGGGAGGTGACATCACATCTGACTCAGCAGATTAAGGCCTTGAGCTTCATAAGACAGGGTGCTTTTATTAAATAAAGAATGGGGTATAGAGGCTATACACACTGCCAACCACAGAAATCCATAATGAATACCTTACAGAGACAGACATAGAAATAAAGTATACTCAACACACAAGTCAATAAAAATGAAGCCTACTCGTGACTATTTCAATAGTAGATTTTTTTGATGCTGTGAAGTACTGCCGGGCTACACCAGCTGGGATGGTACAGCATAAGACCCTCCCCCAAAGTGCAGCTAGCTACCAGACCGAACTCTCCAGTCCAGAACCATGAGCTTAGTAAAACCTCTTTTCTTTATGAAATTATCCAGTTCCATGCATTCTGTTATAGCAACAGAAAACAGACTGAGAAAAGCATTCTACAAACTAAAATCTAAATCATTTCATCTGTGGAAAAAATGGTTACTTATCGACATTTCCTTTACTATGACCCCAGGGTGTGGCATCCAAGTCCTGAGTGACTATTTCCAGTGACACCTGGAAATTCCAAGGCGCTTTCCCCAAAGCTGTACCGGCTTAACTGTTGAGATTTTTCTCTACCAATGTCTGTGTAGACGGGGTGACAAGGTTTTACTTAGTGTGTCTGTAAGTATTCACCTAAGAGAACCAAACCCTGTGGAGAACATTCACACACAGCCTGCAGCCTGCCCAGTGTCCCAGACCATCCAGAGCATGACCGTGAAGTCAGTCATTGACAAGTGTCGCCTGCTTTTGCTTCATAGCAAGATCATAGCATAGAGCACCATTTTTGAAAATCCTTATGTTTCTGCTCTTCCTGTCATTTCCATCAGACACCCACATTCCAGAAGAAATGCTTGTTTGAGTGAGATTTAGTTTTCAGTCATAACGCCAGCTAACATTTCCAAGATGCCAGCCTCGAATTCAGTGTCTCTACTCACTCACGATAACCGGGTAAGACGCAGCCTGCCGTCACTCATTCCAATTCTATGGCTAAGAAAATTGACCAGGGGGGAAAAATAGTAACCTGCCCCAGGCCTCAGAGCTGGCAGAGCAAAGACAGTAAGAAAAAAAAAATGTCATTCTTGAAGGCTCTGATCTATAATGCCAAACCCAGAGGTCTGAGAGGTTGAGTTGTTCAGTGAAATATTCACAATGTCCTACAGGTCAAACTTCAGCTGTCCCATTCCTGTGAGAAGGAACGTGTTGTCATCCTGGTGGGAGGAGGAAGAAAGCCCACAGTTACTCATTACCACAATCTGGATCTGTCTGAGCACTGGGTGATGTCACCTCACCACCTTACAGGCCGGGCAGGCCAGCATACGTGTCTCTCCTTCACGGGTGTCTGTCTTGTGCCATACCTTCTCTGAGCTCTTGGAAGGGACGCAGGGGATGGTAAAATAGCTATGATCTATAAATACAGAAACACAAGCTTGCAACCTCTCTTCTCTGCCTCCCAACAGCAGAATCTCACTCTCGGGGATTCACCACTACAGACTTCCGTGGTGATGTTTCTCAATCAGCAGAACACACTGAGGATAGCTTCAGGTCCAGCTGACTGTAGACAGTCAAGGGTCAGGATCTAAAACCCTGGCATTTGTTAATCAAGCAGCCTCTCCTTCCCTTTGTCTCTTTTCCTAGGTCTCCTTTCCATGTCTCCTGATAACTTCAAGTCCAAAGGCAAAATGTATGCTTCCTTTCCGGTCACTCACACAACCATACCAAGACTTTGTGATACTAAGGATTGAGCCCAGAGTCTTACGCATGTTAGTCAAGCACTCCACCACTGAGCTACACCCAAAACCTTTGTGTGTCTCAGCCTCCCAAGTAGCTGGTATATTACATGCTCCTGCCAACAGCTCCGGCTTTAGAACAAGTTTTTCCTGGCCCCGATGGCCTTGGCTTGAGTCCAGCACCTGTTCCTAAATCAACAACTCTGGGCATTAATACGCTATGCTGTGACGGGTGGACATAGGTTACTCCAAAATTGTAGGGCCAGAAGAACAGAGAAGTGATGCTTTCATAGAAGGAGTGCGCTCTCGCAGGGTGGGGCAAACACAGACAATGGTGGTGGAGGTGAGAACAGGTGAGCCATTGTGGGGTCACGGCAGAGAGAAGGATCTTTGTCAGGAAATCTCTTCATGTGCATTTTTTTTTTTTGTGGGAATGGCCAGATGTATATGTGGGTCCAGCATGAAATACACACAGTCATGTTTTCACTGTAGTTGGTCCGCCCAGACATTCACTGATATTCCTGATCACGTAGCTGAACAGTTCTCCAACTCCCTGTGGACCAAATTTACTCACATTTGTGTGTTCATAGGCCCATGCTTCCAGTCTAGACAACTCTGCAGAGTGCCAGCCATGTGTAAACCATCATGGGTCTCCCCCATGTAAGTGGTAGTTTCCTTAGAAGGTAAATCTTGTAAGCAATATTCCACCAGGCTATTTTATCATCATCATCATCATCATCATCATCATCATCATCATCATCTTGGCTTTTGTTTGTTTGTTTGTTTTGTTTTGTTTTTCGAGACAGGGTTTCTCTGTGTAGTCCTGGCTGTCCTGGAACTCACTCTGTAGACCAGACTGGCCTCAAACTCAGAAATCCGCCTGCCTCTGCCTCCCAAGTGCTGGGATTAAAGGCATGCGCCACCACCTCCCGGCCATCTTGGCTTTTTTGAGACGGTCTCACCATGTAACCCTGGCTGTCCTGAAACTCAAAAATCCGCCACCATGGCCAGCTTAAGCAGTCTCCTTTCATCTCCCTGTGGAAGGTGATTCTTCCTGGTGAGGTAGGGCATTGGTGCTTCTGATGTTTCCCAGACAGAATTAAACAAATGTTTTTACAGTTTAACTTTTTAAAAATGTATGATCATAGCTGGTGGATGGTGGCACACACCTTTAATCCTAGTACTCAGGAGGCAGAGGCAAGAAGATCTCTGTAAATTCAAGGCCAGCCTGGTCTACAGAGTGAATTCCAGGACAGCCAAGGCTACACAGAGAAACCCAGTCTCAAAACACAAACAGAAGTGTATACTCATAAGGTTCCAAACAAAAAATAGTAATGTGCTCATCACCTACTGTTAGACAGCTATGAAACATGGGTAACCTTTTTCCATCTGGAGCCCCACCCCATTTTCCTTTTTTTTGTCATTTTGAAGCAAATCTCAAGTAGCTCCTACTCTGCACATGCATGTATCTTGTAAGATAGAATCCTGCTCTGTTTTCTATTTTGAATGTTGGGGTCTGGGAATCACCGCACAAACCACTCAGACACTGCTCTCAGTCAACCGGGGATGCTTTATTGAATACCACAAGCCAAGACTGATCGATCGGTGATACAATTCAGGCTCGGGAACTGAACCATGACCCCAAGTTAAGGTCCTACAGGCCCTTTAAAGCCTGAGACCTACAAACATCTGTACCAAGTTATTCCACCAATCAGGACTTAGGAATAGAGGATTTCCTTAGGAACATGTCTTCGTTGTACACGGATCCTGCTCCCATGGGTTGGGGGTATTCGACTGTGGCGGGGTCTAATATTCACGTCTTAACTTATCCACCAGGATGAGACTTGCCTTACATTCATATCTTAACTTGCCAATAGGATGTCAGTTCCCAGGAAGGGAAGTCTTGAGAACCTCAACTTTACCGGACTACTACTCAAAATGGAAGTCTTACTCCAAATAGTTTCTTATCTTGGGGCAGATGTCTCTCTCATGTTGGGCTCCATCCCAGGGACAGCTTATACCGTAAGAGCTTATACACAGGCGCAGGAAGTGCTGCCAAGTGGTTGGTGTGCTCCAAGCTTATTGTGGGTAAGTATACAGAGTGGGTTTGCTGATTTCTATCATAATCAGTTTCCAAGGGCACAGAACATACAAACTATGTAATCAATCTTGGCTTTAGAAAGATTCCTAGTAACAGCAGAAATGTATGAGAAAGTTTCCTTATAATAAGAGCAGGCAAGCCAGGTAACAGTTACCTAGGCCTTAACACAGAATAAACCGTATATCATCACCACATTGAAAACAAGATAGCAACAGTCTCTTAATGATATTGAACATCCACCGTTTATGTTTCCCGGTTGAGTTCTTTTTTTTTTTTTTTTTAAACCAGAAACTGTATCAGGCCCCAAATGAAGCAATGCACTGTAATTGGCCAGTGAAATTTCTTATGCTGTTCACTGTGGCTTCTGTTCTAGTTTCATTCCTGTTACTGTGACAAAATAGTCTGACAAAAAGAGACTTAAGGGACACAGTTTATCTAACTTACTGTTGGTCCTCTGTCTGGACTCCACCCCCACAGTTACCTGGCAACAGCCAGGTAGGCCTGACCCACTATAAAAGGGGCTGCTGGGCCCCTCCTCCCTCTCTCTCTCTCTTGCCCCCTTGCTCCCCCTCTCTTCCCATTCCTCTCCCCCCCCCTCCACGTGGTCATGGCCGGCCTCTACTTCTCTTCTCTCTGCCTTTCTCTGCCTCTACTACCCTCTTAACTCCCCTCACCAGGCCCTGAATAAACTCTATTCTGTGTCATACCATGGTGTGGCTGGTCCCTCAGGGGGAAGGGACGCCTTGGCACCCCCTTCCCCCAC
Organism: Apodemus agrarius; assembly: GCA_964023405.1. NCBI lineage: Eukaryota > Metazoa > Chordata > Mammalia > Rodentia > Muridae > Apodemus > Apodemus agrarius. The sequence goes on along the minus strand of OZ030016.1, from coordinate 15,440,132 downwards.
ACCTCATCACCACCACCACCACCACCACCACCACCACCACCCCGCAGAACATATTCTTATATGTCTTTATCTTTTTTGTGATCACAGCACTTACAATTCTTGGTTATAGTCCATCAGGGCAGAGAATTCAAAGCAGGGACTCGAGGCAGCTGGTCACAGCACATTCAAGAGCAGAGAGCAGAACTGCACGCGTGTTCGCTCCCTCGCTCTCCTGCCCTCAGCTGGGTCCCACCACTCTCACACATTTCAAGACCCCCTACCTGAGCCATGGCCTAGCTCCCTGCAGGCTGGGTCACCCCATATCAATGAGCTTAATTGAGACAATCTACCACAGAATTGCCCACAGGCCAACCCCAAGGTAGACAATTCCTCCCTGACTGTCTTAGAATTTTATTGCTATGAACAGACACCATGACCTCTTCTAAACGCACACATTTCATTGGGGCTGGCTTACAGGTTCGGAGGTTTAGTCCATCATCATCATGGCGGGAAGCATGGTGGAAAGCAGGCAGACACGGTGCTGGAGGAGCTGGGGGTTCTACATCTTGATCTACAGACAGCAGAGAGAGCCAGTAAGCCTGGCTTGGGCATCTGTACCTCAAAGCCCCCAGGACACATTTCCTCCAACAAGGCCACACCTCCTAACGCCACGCCTTAAACATTCAAATACTCATCCACAGGAGCCATTCTTATTCAAACCACTACCTGACCCTCACTCCCAGGAGGGTCTAGGTTGTCAAGTTGACACTGAAAGCCATCACAGGGCCCTTCCCTCTTTCTAGTTTTCCCTTTTTTTTTTTTTTTTTTTTTTTCTCATAAAAACAAATCAACAAATCTTTGTGGTCCGGTACAAAGATGAGTTTTAAGGAAATTCTGGCGGGCCCTTTACCAAAAGTGAGAGCCAGAGTGTCAAAGCGACCAAGCATGATGACGAAAGGCCAGAACTGTGGGGTCAACCCACTTGGGTTTGTTTCATGTCTTCATCCTCTGTGCCTCCACTTTTCCATCTTTAAAATGGGGGTAACAAGCCGGGCGGTGGTGGCGCATGCCTTTAATCCCAGCACTTGGGAGGCAGAGGGAGGCAGATTTCTGAGTTTGAGGCCAGCCTGATCTACAGAGTGAGTTCCAGGACAGCCAGGGATACACAGAAAAACCCTGTCTCGAAAAACAAAACAAAACAAAACAAAACAAAACAAAACAAAACAAAAAATGGAGGTAACAACTACACTTTCCTCAGTGAGCTGTTTAATAAAGAAGGTACTTCACGTATGTCCAATGCTTAGAGTAGAGTAAACCAAATAGAGATGAGAAAATTGAGAGATGACGAGACTGACTGGCCCAAGGTCTCACAGATAATTGGTGACCTGGCCTGAGCTAGAACCTTGATTCATCCCACTGCTTTAATACTTAGTTGTCATGACCAAGTTGTTATTTCCATTCTTTTGTTAGATCTCTGAGGTGACTTCGGGCAGTTTCTACAGACCTCAGTCTCCCACTCCGCTAAATGGGAGAACTGGAGTTATAGCAAAGGTGATGGTCCCAAAGCCATGATTAAGCGCTCCATTTTTAACACAACCTAGCTCTTGTCTGTCTGCTCCGGGCTTCTTCCCCTGCTAGCCTGCCCATCACAGCATGTCAGGAAAGTGGGCAGTCGGGTCAGTAAACAAAAGGAATCACTGTTTGTTTGCTGATATGTGCAGAACTGGAGAGTTCTTGTAATGAAACTATTGAGACGGGCACCATCTATTCACAGACCTGGACCCTTGTGCCCACGAGGAAGCAGCCACCAGCACGCTAGTGCCCACCGTCCCGTACGCTCCTAGATCAGTTCACATCACAAAGGACTTTTCAAATAAAGTCACCTCTTAAGACTTAACACCTTATCTCAATTTCGTTAGCCCGTAGTGCCAGCGAACACTCCAGTAACAACTGCAGTGGATGATGGCCTGACAGGTCCATCGGGAAGTCAGAGCTTCACATAAAGTCGGCACCAACCACAGGGCCTTTAGATCCCCCTCAAAGACCACAGGCTCCAGCCATAGCAGAGCCTCCTCAGCTTGACTCACAGGCACCCACCCCCGCCATGGTCCCTGGCACAGCCATCCTGATCCTTGAAGCAGCTTCTGGCATGACTCACCAGGGGGTACCGCTCCCAGACAGGAGTGGCACTTTCAACCTGATCTTGGTGCGGTGCGGGTCACCTTTGCAGCTCCACAGTCAGGCTACAGAGTGGGCCTCTCTGATCCGAGCCCTCAAAGGCCCTCCCAAAGCTATAGGAGGACAGAACAGTTAAGTCCTTCTGAACATCTCCCACCCACCCCATCAACATTCCAGTTCCCGTTTCAATTTATATTCAACTTGAGTATCAAAAATAAACTACATGGCCCAGAGAGATGGCTCAGTGGGTAAAGACACCCTCCATCAAGCTTGACTGCTGGCGTGTGATTCCAGGAATCCACAGCGCAGAACAAGAGAATCATTCCCACAAGTTGCCTTCTGACCTCCCCACAGTCAAATGCACACGTGTGCACGTACACACACACACACACACACACACACACATACACACAGGATAGATAGATACATACATACATACATACATACATCATAGATACATACATACATACATACATACATCATAGATACATGCATGCATGCATGCATGCATACATACATACATACATACATACATAAACAGATACATAGATACATAGATAAATAGATACATAGGTACATAGATACCGAGAGAGAGAGAGAGAGAGAGAGAGAGAGAGAGAGAGATGGATAGATAGATGATAGATACACAGACATAAACAGATAGATGGTGGATGGATAGATAGATACATAGATAGATAGATAGATAGATAGATAGATAGATAGATAGATAGATGATAGATAGATAGATAGACAGATAGATATAAAAACTATTTTAAGATTTTATTTTAAATAGTTTTAATTATATGTATGTTGTGATGCAGGTATCCATAGAGTATAAAAACAACATTGGAGTCTCTGGAGTTTGAATTATAAGAGGTTGTGAGTCACCTGATAAAGGTGCTAGGGACCAAGCCAGGTCCTCAGCAAGAGCACTGTGTACTCTCGAACCCTGAGCCATCTCCCCAGCCCCCTTAAAAAAAATTAAAGCTAAATAATCCTATCAATTAAAAGATAATTAAAGAACCTATTCACCTAAACCATGTGGTAGTCAAACCAGGTATCTTCAGAAATCTTTTGAATTTCTTGAAATTCCAAACACATTTTTAAACTCCCAAGGAGAGAGGGATAGACTAAGAGGGGTGAAGCAGGGAATTCACTGTGAGATTCTCCCCAGGACGTACGCCTGATCTCCGTGGAAGGGTGTGCACCCTAGGGGATAGGTTCAGGCTACCAGTTCACCCAAATCCTCCGAAGAAACTGTGAGCTGTCCCAGACATGACATCCCTGGCAAAGAGACACTTGGTGGTGGGTACAGACTATTCCCACCGCTCCATCGATGTGTTAGACATTATCACAGATGTATTTCCCAAGGGCGCCCATCACTGGAACTAAAGCTAATATGCTTCTATCCGTTAGAAAAAGGCCAAATTCATAATGTATTCAAATCCACACATAAAGTATGTTAAACATACTTTACCACAAAGAGCAAAAAACGGAAATACAAGACAAGGTCTCCAGACCCTCTGGCTGTGACGTCTGTCACACTGATTGCCAGTGTTGGTTGGGCTGATGTGGTGGGAAAGGCAATTAGGTCTCTCCCTCCTGCGCCCTCCACTCCGCTCCCTCCCAAATCTCTGGAAACGGGGTGTTCCCCAGGAAAGGACCACTCTTCCGTCAAGGGCACAGAGCTAGCTCTGCTGCCCTGCTAGAAACTCCAAACTCTCTCACAACGCACGTTTACCACGTGAGAGTTGCAGGTAGACAAAGGAGGCAAGCGAGAGAAGCCCGTAGCCTTGTGGGTCAGTGAAGCAGCCCCACACGTGGGCTGGTCTGTCACCTGGTCCTTTCTCTCTCTTAGCAGGATCAAAGCTGTCCTGGATCCAATTGGGCAACAATTTGCATCGTTATTAGGGCCCAGGCTTTGCTTCCTGGTGCTGCAGTTTCTACACACTTGCCCCTGGGCGCTCCTCTGGAGACTTTAATAACTGCCCCAAGAATAATACTCTCAGCATTCACTCTCTTAAGTACCATTGTATTCTGCAGAAAAAGGCATTTTTGTTTTTTTACTATTGTTTGTTTGCTTTTAAAGATTCATTTATTTATTTTGTGTCTATAAGTACACTGTTGCTCTCCACAGACACACCAGAAGGGGGCATCAGATCCCATTATGGATGGTCATGAGTCACCATGTGCTTGCTGGGAATTGAACTCAGGTCCTCCGGAAGAGCAGTCAGTGCTCTTAACCGATGAGCCATCTCTCCAGCCTGTTACTATTGTTTTAAGACAAGGTTTTACACTCTAGCTCACTCTGGTCTTGAATTCACTAAGTAGCCTAAGCTGACTTTGTCTACCTCGGCCTTGAGTGCTGGACTTAGAGATTTAAGCTGCCATGCCTGGCCAAGGTATTTTATCTTCCAAGTGTTTACTTATGAACACAGCATTATCATGGCATCACTGTTTAACCCAACTATATTTTCATCACCTAAACCCTCAGACCAAAAAGCATAGAATACTACTTCTTGGTGTTTCTCACAGCCAACTTACAATTTTTGAGGAAATCCTATTAGCTTGTCCTCCAACACAAGCCTTGAGTCTCCCACACCTCCACTGCTGGAGTGAGCACTGTTTCCACTCAAGACAGCAGTCGTCGTTTGCTGTAACCAGACCATCCTGCCTCCAACCGTCTGTTCTCCAGGCAATAGCCAGAGTCATCTTAACACATATGTAGGATCGTGCTGTGTCTCTCTGTGAAACACTCCAGTCAATCCCCATCTTACCCCTCCCAGTCCTCCCTTCCTGAATGACTCCCTGATGACGGAATCCTGCCCAGCCACAGTAGCATCCATGCTGGCAGATATTATATGCAACCCCTACTGTTTAAAAGGATTAAAGGGATTAGGAGGCATAGCCTTGGTGGAGTGGGTGTGGCCTTGTTGGAGGAAGTATGTCACTGGGGGGTGGGCTTTGAGGTCTCCGAAGCCCAGGTAGGGTCCACACATCTCTACCTGCATATCAGCATGTGGTTCCCAGGGACCGCTCCAGTGTCTGCTTGCACACTGACATGCTTCCTGCCATGACGATAACGGAATAACCCTCTAATCCTGGAAGCCAGCCTCCATTTGATGTTTGCTCTGTAAGAGCTACGTTAGTCTTGGTGTCTCTTCACAGCAATATAACAGTGACCAAGACACATGTTCATCTTACAAGCGAGTTGGTGACTTAGAAGAAAGTCTAGTCAGTAGACTTACTAAGTTATGCTCCGAGTGTCTTTATTTTTGTTTGAACAATAACCATAGTGACAAGGAAAGATGCTTTTCTAACCATGGGAGACACGGAGCGGAGAATCATGCACTTGGGTCAGAATCTAAGAGCAGCCCCTTCAAACGCCTGGCAGGAAATCTCTTCCCTGACGATTTGCTCCAGGCAGTCAAGCTATGTGCTGACTGAGGAGCTAAGGTAGTTCTTGTCTTTGGGGGTTTGAATGAGAATGGCTCTAATAGGCTCCTACATTTGAATGCTTGATCTGAAGTTGGCGGAACTGTTTGGGAAGGATTAAGGGGTGTGGCCTTGTTGGAGGAGGTGTGTCTGTCATTAGGGGTGGGCTTTGAGATTTCAAAAGCCCATACTACTTCACAGTAGGTCTCTCTGTGTCTGCGGATAAGATACAAGCTCTCAGATACTGCTCCAGCACCATGCCTGCCTGTCTGCTGCCATGAGTCCCCACCATGGTGGTCATGGGCTCACCATCTGAAACTGTCAGCCCAAATAAACTTTCTCAATATTGTGGGTTGTGACCCCTTTAGGGGGTAAAAGACCCTTTCACAGGGGTCAATATCAGATATCCTGCATATCAGATATTTACATTGGGATTCACAACAGTGGCCAAATTAGTTATGAAGTAGCAATGAAGTAATGTTATAGTTGGGAGGTTGGGTCACCACAACATGAGGTATTAAAGGGTCGCAGCATTCGGAAAGGTGAGAACCACTGTTCTATAAGCCTTGGTCAGGTCAGAGTGCTTTGTCATAGCAGTAGAAAGGAAACCAGAATCCCTTCCCTTGCAGCTGGAGAGCCGTGAGGTGGCGAGTGTTTGGAACGAACAGGACAAGAAGGTAAGGTGGCCTCGTCCAGTCCAGAATGAAGGAGAGGTGCATGACGTTTGCTTGGCATTACCAGCAGCTTCAGGTTGACCGAGACTGTCTGGTATTTCCTTGAGAGTTTCTTACTCTCCCACCACAGGTCCAGGTGGTTGTGGTCCACTATGCAAATGCAAATTCCTGACTCAGGCAGGGCAGCTCGCTCACTCTCCTTTAAAGCAGCCCTGGGTTCAGAGCAGCGAGTGCTCAGGGCAGAAGCCATGGCTCCTGGTTTCCACTTCTCCTGGTTCCTGGTCGGCTGGTTGCTGGTAGCACCGGCAGAAGGTAAGAGTCTGAGTTTATACCTACGATGTGGGGATACCATACAGAGAAACAAATGTGGCTTCCACGGTCACAGATTTCCATGAGTTTCTATTTGCTGCCATCAGCCGGCGTGAATGAAATGAAAGGCTGGTTTGCTCATGTGAGGACCTGGATCCGCGGCTTAGCGTTACCTCCGTGATTTTAGGTTATACTTGAGCGTTGCGTGTGATTATGCATTGTTGTGGGGCTGGAGAGGATCACTGAGCTATATGCCAAAGCCCCACATTAAAAGCAGTGCATTAACGCTGTTGTCGTGACCTCGGTTATCGAGCTAACAGTGTTAACGTGGAGACGGTGCTGTCCACTTCCCCGCCGCCCCGCCAGCCAGCTGTTCATGCCAAGTCTTTGTTAATTGCTTTAATGAATCAAGCTGACGAGCTGTGCCTTGGCCCTACTGAGGTAAACAGATTTCCTGAGGCTAACATCTCCCCTTGCTCCTTCCTATGCTCCCCCACTGCCCTCCGCTGAGCCTGCAGAGGTTCTGGGCCTTAGCACTGGATTTCAAGTCCCCTACCCAAGGGAAGATATGGAAGAGAGGAGAAAAGGAAGAGGAGGGAGAACCTGGGGGCCCTGCATCTAGTATTTGTTTTTGTCATCGACTTTAAATGCAGAGTTAGGTGCTGTGCGGTGAGGAGGGAGTCGGTGTCAGACAGAGCCTCTCACCCACCTACCTGCCCCGACCTAGGGGAGCTTTTCAAGGGGTTCAGTGAGGCTCCATTCATCCTCCAGCATTTTCTCTGCAGTCATCACACAATGTTGGAGACAGACTGTAGACAGGGCGAGGCATCGGAACATGTTAGATACCCAGAGATTCCCCTAACCAAGCCTCCACACAGACTGCAGCTATCACAGGACAACAGTTCTCCAATTCCCAAGACAAGGTTATGAATATCTGCTGAAAAAGAGGCCACCTTCTTTCCAGTTTGTGGGGCACATGTAGTCACAGAGCAAGTTCTGTTGTTTCTTGTCCTCCCGAGGCTTTGAAAATAGCTAAATGGGTTATGATGAGATTAGAGATGTCAATTATTTCATATCTAAAAATTATCCTTTGAGGGCTGGACACAGTGGTGCAGGCCTTTGATCCTGACACTCAGAGGCAGAAGAGGAAAGATAGCTGTGAGTTCAAGGCCAGCCTAGTCTACATAGCAAATATCAGAATGGACACCCAGGGTTACCTCGTGAGGCAATGTTTCCCCCAAACAAACAAATGAAAATGTCATTTGACAGGGGAGGTTTGGTCTCTGAGCGTGGCAGCACAGGCTCTAGGTCGTCGCTCATATCTACTTGTCCTGGGACTGACCGCCCAACAGGAGGGGTCGCAGGTGTCCCCGTGCCTTTCCCCTCCGGGGCAGCAGCTGCTCCTTCCCATCTGCTCTCTGGAACTCGGCTTCAGAGTAACCGCATTTAAATGCCCCTGTAACATCACATTTACAAGTCCTTCTGGAGACACGTTACTGTAAAATAGACTGCTTTTCTCTGACATCTTTGGAGCGGCACAGCAGTCTACCTCACCTCCGGTGTGTGTCCCATGCCTCTCTGCCTTGTAGATCTGTCTGGCTGGCTGTAGTCTCTTTCCAGTCCTCAGAGGCAGACAGTGTGTCTTTCTCATCACAGCGTTTAATTCAGCACTTGACATGGGATGTGCACCTGGCGAACCAACGGATAGCATCCTGAAAGGGGGCTATGGCGCATTTTCTGGGCTCTACGTTCTTTACCTTTCAAGTGATGGATTTGACGAAAATAGCCAATCATTCTCGGTGTCCACAAAATGAATTAAGTTACAGTTATCATGAGTCAGTTAACCACGGCATTGGTATTTCCTTGTGGTTAAAGTCTGAAAGGGCGTGGGAATTCTAAGACTCCGGGTGCTCTGTGAGGAAGAATGGCGTGGATAGACCCAGGCTCGCTACTGCAAAAAATCACTACAGTTCTCTACAAAACAGCTCTTGACTGCCCACATAAACCACAGAGTACAGGTAATTATAAAAGGATCTTCTCATCATTACCTCTTTTTTTTAAAAAAACGAGTTAGTTTTGGGGTATGTTATAAATTTCACGTCTAGACTATAATAAGCCCATAAACTGATATCCAAACTTCAAACAATATTTTGGCTTGTATTATACAGTACTATAATTTTAAATATAAATTATTATTTAAAACATTCTAAGGCAGGAATTAAATTCTTGCTGAGTACCACAAAAACGCCGAGAGGAACAGCCAGTGTCTACCTAGTCATTTGTTGATGCACCAAGCATTCAAGGATAGCACGGCCATCCAGGGAGTGTTTCGGGTTCTGAGGACATCAGCAATGACCAAAAAAATCAGCAACCCGTCATTGTCAGAGAGCTCCTAGACTTACAGTAATGATGTACTTAAGTCCTACCCTTTCCTTGATCCACAGATCATATATAAAATATAAACAGATAAACCTAAAAAATGAAGCTTATGTTGCAAAAAAAAAAAAAAATCCTTCTAAAACATTCACAACCTTAAGAATTAACAATAATGAAGCTGGGAAGTGGTGGTGCACGCCCTTAATCCCAGCACTTGGGAGGCAGAGGCAGAGGCAGAGGCAGAGGCAGAGGCAGAGGCAGAGGCAGGTGGATTTCTGAGTTGGAGGCCAGCCTGGTCTACAGAGTGAGTTCCAGGACAGCCAGGGCTACACAGAGAAACCCTGTCTTGAAAAACAAACAAACAAACAATTAACAATAACAATAGCTAACTTACTAAATGTGTACTATGTAAAGGAAAACTTCCAGAAAACCATTAATATCTTATTTTGGATAATTTCATAAGCCCATTGATCAAGGCAAGTGACCATTTAATTGGCGTTGGCTTACAGGTTCAGAGGTTCAGTCCATGTCATCAAGGCAGAAGCATGGCAGCATCCAGGCAGGCATGGTGCAGGAGGAGCTGAGGGTTCTACATCTTTATCCAAAGGAGGCCATGAACAGACTGGGCAGCCAGGAGGAAGATCTCGAAGCCCACCCCCACAGTGACACACTTCCTCTATCAAGGCCACACCTTCTAATAGTGCCACTCCCTGGGACGAGCATATACAAACCATCACCATGTGTGTGCTGGGAATCACACCTGAGTCCTCTGGATGAGTAGCCAGTGCTCTTAACCACTGAGCCAGTGCTCCAGCTACAGTTCTTACATCTTAGAACACTTGTGTTTCTAAGCAGTAACCCAATATAATCATCACGCGATTAGCTTGCTGGGAACATATCAAAGCATGTTTATATGGTCTTATTGGAGGTCCTGAGTGGATGATAAAGGCAAGCTGCTTGTGGATTCCCAGAAGAGAGCACTAAGTTAAATGCCTCAGCCTGGTAGAAAAATCTTCTTCTGCATGCTGTAGCACCAACCACCATGGGATTTAGAGATCAGCTTCAGGCATCAAGAAACAAGATGGCGGGTGCTGGTCGGTACGTTTATAAAGCGGGATAGTTCACTGGGTGGCAGAGCTCAAGGCCTTGCTGAGCCTGACCTGCTAGCCAACTGTCAGGATGAGACTTCTCAGCAAGGCAAACTTCTCTCCCAGTGGCTAGATTCTGGGTACATAAAGTTCCCATGTTACGAAAGTTAGGAATTTATTAGAAAGAATGAACACTGTGGGATTTAGTCATCTTCTATAATTTGATGTTTCTTGACCTAATTTCAGGCATATTGTTTCAATATTCAGTAGCCTGGATAGGTGTGGGGAAAATAACTGACCTTATAAAATGATTAACTTACAAGTATGACACTGTATATGACTGCTTACAGGTCCGACCACACCCACCTCTCTATCTTCTCTTACCATCCCCCACTATCAACTCCCAGCCCCTCCCAGGGGCTCCCACAAAGCTCCATTCCAATTTCACATCTTGTTTTATCTTTGCTTTGTGCTTGTTTTGCTGGATTCAGCCACGGTCACCCAAGTGGACATGGGTGTGAAGGTCTCCCCTGGGCATGAGTGACTCCATCACAGAAGACAATGACTTCCTCTTCAGCGGCCACTGACCAGGGCAATCTGGCTAATTATATTAGCTCAATCAGAGGGTGCTGGGTTCAGTGAGAGCCCCTGCCTCGATAAATAAAGTCAAGACCAAGTTATAGAGATGCCCGACATCAATCTCTGGTCTCCACACTCGTGTAAACAGAGTCATGCACACGTATGCACATATACAGGTGAACATGCATACACATACCATCTGAAGGGGAAGGAGGAGGGGGAGGAGGGCTGATTGCCATACTACTACATGCAGACTGGCCTGTCCATCAAAATTCTACTAGCCAAAAAGTCACACATCAGCCACTGTCCTACACCTCTTATTGACATCTCCCATTGGGTCTTCATAGTAATTCTCAAGGGAGACTTTATTTAATTCCTCAGTAACTAGCTAGTGACTGTGTTGTCTAGCGACAGCCCAATCAGCCACAGCCAAGTGTTCAAAGCTGACATTTCTTTTTTTTTTTTTAAGATTTATTTATTATTATATCTGAGTACACTGTAGCTGTCTTCAGACACACCAGAAGAGGGTGTCAGATCTCATTATGGATGATTGTAAGCCACCACGTGGTTGCTGGGATTCGAACTCAGGACCTCTGGAAGAGCAGTCAGTGCTCTTAACCACTGAGCCATCTCACCAGCCCAAAGCTGACATTTCTAAGAGTTGTGGATTTAGAAAGGAACTCAGGTCTCTCTGGCAGCTAGATGATCATATCCAGTATAGCCAAGAAATTCAAATCAACTGTCCCTGGGAGAGGGAGTCCGGGGGTTTTTGTTTGGTTTGGTTTGGTTTGGTTTGGTTTGGTTTGGTTTGGTTTGGTTTGGTTTTGGTTTTGGTTTTGAATTCACCAGAACTCTCAGCTTCATGGAGGATGTTCACATTTCTACCATTCACATCTGTCAGTCTTCTTACATGTCTAGACTGAAATGTTCTAGGCCAAAGAACTCTGCCCATCAGAACTTACTTTCGCAAGACCAACTCAATTGGGTGATTCAGGCACAGGAAGAACTGACACTTGGCTACGCCCAAATTTCTTCTCAAAACCAAGATGTGTGCACTGGTCTTCAGAATTATTTTCTAATGTTCTTAATAGTAAATAAATTCTGTTTATTTCAGTGAGTCTTAAATCTAAAAAAAAAAAAAAAGTCTTAAATGTACAGCTTCACATTTTATACTGGTATACATATGTGTAGGTATGTCACATATATCCAATCTATTTAATGAACACTAAGATCAAAGTGTAGAACATTGCTAAAGAGATTCTTGGTTAATTCCTCCATGAAATCTCGTTTGCGCTGACCCTTGGTCTGACTTATTTTTTAACCTTAGCTCCATTTTGCTTATTTTGCTTATTCATGAACTTTGTATAGATGGACTCTTACCTTTTTTGTGTCTAATTTCCTTTGTTTATTATAGCATGGACTCATCTGGGTTTCTAGGTATTGGCTGTTTTTGCTTTTCACTCCTGGCAACTGTGTCATTGTACGAAACCCGTGGTTTATTTAGCTAGTCTCCTATCCGATGGGCATTTGGATTGCGTAAGCTACTGTACCCACGCTTGAACTAGTATTTTTGATAAATACATATTGATTTCTTTTGGATCAGTTCCCCAGACCGAAATGTGGATCACCAGCTGTGTCTACAGGTCATCTCCTTGGGCCGCTGCAGCTCAATCACACTTTAAAGTCTCTGATTCTTATCTCTCTCCAAGGCTCGCCCTGAGGGATCTAACTGCCTTTGGCTTCTGCTGCCAGGCCCGTTTCCTGACCTACATTTTCATTTCCACAGGACAAGATGTAGTCACCCCTCCTGGCGGCTCACAGAATAACGGGAACCCCACAGACTGCCAGATCATCACACTCACGCCTCCGCCACCGCCCACCACGAGGGCCCAGCCCGGCACACGGACACCCACGGTCTATTTCCCGCCGCCGCCGAGGAGGCCCGGCTTCTACCCGAGGTTCCCTAACACACCTCTCCTCCTTCCGAACGGTCGCTTCCAGTTCTGGCCTCTCTACCGGCCGCCTCGAGGGGGACTGATTCCTTGGAGAATCTTCCTTGGAAGACGGCTCCAGCGCCGCGGAAGCTCATCGGAGGAGAGCACGGAGAAGTGAGAAGGCCAAAGGTGATGAAACTGTTTCCCTCTTCAACCTAAAATCGCTGCATTAGAAGATTAATCCCTGGGCGGCGGTGGCGCACACCTGTAATCCCAGCACTCTGGGAGGCAGAGGCAGGAGGATTTCTGAGTTCGAGGCCAGCCTGGTCTACAGAGTGAATTCCAGGACAGCCAGGACTACACAGAGAAACCCTGTCTCGGAAAAAACAAAAACAAACAAACAAACAAAAAAAAAAGATTAAGTACCCTCAGTGACAGTGACGAGATTTTTTTCCTTTTCTTCTCTCTCTCTCTCTCTCTCTCTCTCTCTCTCTCTCTCTCAGAATTCCTCGAGCTATTTGGGTCTTTTTGTGCTTACATATGAATTTTTGGATTACTAGTTCTTAAGATTTATTTCTTTATTATATGTAAGTACATTGTACCTGTCTTCAGACACTTGAAGAGAGAGTCAGATCTTGTTACGGATGGTTGTGAGCCACCATGTGGTTGCTGGGATTTGAACTCAGGACCTTTGGAAGAGCAGTCGGTGCTCTTAACCGCTGAGCAATGAAGAGTTTGGATTACAAAATCTGGCAGTAACGGCTTCAGTCTTATCCCACAGGATATTAGTGCAAATAAAGTCTTTAAATGGGCTGTTCTAATAATTTCTATCCATGCTTAGACACCATCAGTATTAATTAATCCCCGCTTCCAAATTAGAGTGAAGGACATTTTAACCATTATGAGTCAAATGCAGCCGTTAATGACTCTTTTCATACTCAATGGGAATCTTAGAGAGCGGATGGATCTACAAAGAACTTTAAAAGAAACTATAAAGATTAGAGCAAAAGGCTGTCTAGAGAAACTGACTCTAGGTAGTACTCTAATTTTACTCGAAACTATCCAACTCAAAATATTTTAACTATCATAATCTAACTTACTTTTAATATTACCATTTGCTCATACTAATTAGACGAATGTGTCACTGTTTCTCCCGTGATTGTCACATAGACACATACTTCTCTTCAAGCCTTCAACATGGTTCCAATCAAAAAACTGGGCTTTAAAATTACCGGGACATGAGATGACTGCAGCTCAACTGAGGGGGCCTTGTGCTCTCGGGGGAGTGGGAAACAAGGCCTGTCTGATGGCCTCTCTAGCAAACCCTGTCTCTTGCTTGTGCCACTCCCTTTGCATGACGTGGGAACCTGGCTTCTGTGCATGTGGACAGTGGCATCTACCCGTTCTCAAGAATCATGTGCAAATGCTGCTGCTGTCGCTGCGACAAAGAAAGAAAGAAAAATTGGAAAACCACAGATGCATGAGAATTCTGGGAATGGACACCCAGGAAAAGAAGACAGACTGTCCTGCCGGCATGCTTCTTTGACTGCGTCAAACGGTAAAGGAAAAAAATAAAGCCATGGTAGCCAGCACTGTAAGAACCGAGGCTTCCTCCAAATTGAGAGGCTTCCCTTAAAGCCTATTTGGATCCTGAGAATATACTTTGGAATGAACTTCACACATTCTCTGTTTGTTTGGGGGAAGAAAAGACAAACCAGAAAAGGACAGCCCTTGGGCAAGCACGAAGGAAGACGGAGGTTTGGATTTTAATCTCGTGCCTCCCCCTGGCTCTTCGTAGCATACCCGTGTGCTCGGCCGTCCCTCAGAACCTCACTGTCTCAAACCAACCCTAGGTTTGATTGGGGAATTTTTTCCCCAAACACTAGAACTTTTGCTGTTTAAAAAAATGAACAAGCCGGGCGGTGGTGGCGCACGCCTTTAATCCCAGCACTTGGGAGGCAGAGGCAGGCGGATCTCTGAGTTCGAGGCCAGCCTGGTCTACAGAGTGAGTTCCAGGACAGCCAGGGCTATACAGAGAAACCCTGTCTCGAAAAACCAAAAAAAAAAAAAAAAAAAGAAAAAGAAAAAATGAACAGTTCTGAGCCTGTGAGAAATGCCCCTGCAGGGCACAAGCTTGGTGACTTAAGCTTGAACTCACAGAAGGCAGTGGAGAGAACCGGCTACGCAGTTGTCTTCTGACCTCCACACTTAGACCGTGGTACACGTGCCCCACCCCCGCACCATGGACACCCCTCACACACAATAATAAATATACACACAAGTTTATAATTTAAGTCTAGCCCCTTACAAGGCCGTGTTAGGTGGTGCGTAAACCTCAGATTACGTAGTAACGATGGATGGCAGGTTTGGCGTGTCAATCACTGTCTATTGCTGAAAGCTGGCTAATTCTTCTGAGTTTTCCGGGAACTTCTTTAGGTAACGAGATAGCACCACCCCACTCCCTGTAATGGGTAAAGATGCCTCTATGCTAAGCAGCACACACCTGCAATAAAAACATTGAGCCTTTGTGACTGAAACACATTCTCATCATTCCTCTGGCTTCGTGAATTTTGCTTCTAAAATATGGTGACTTGTGGCAAGTGTGTTGCGTTGGGATGTCTGCAGCTACCAGTGCCCCCAGGGGAACCAGCTTCGCCACGGCATTCCGCTGTGCATGCCTTTTAACCTGTAGCTGGGTTTGAAGCAAAGGGGTCTTTCATAGGGATGGGATCATCCCTTAATGTATTTTAGGCTTTGAGGTGTGAATAACCAGGTAAATCTAAAGTTCTAATTATGTCCCATACAGATAAGCTCAATTTGATCGTACAACAAACTCAAAATAAGGGATGTTATCAAGATTAGCATCTTCACAGGCGCTGAAGGGAGAAGCTTACAGGTGAATGTGCTGTGCCAGAGAGTGTAGTGTGGGACGCCCGGCAGATCCTGAAGTGGGGGCTGGGGGTGGGGGTGAGAGCTAGGGGATGGGGGAGGAGTGGGGGGGGATGGGGGTGGGGACTGGGAGGTGGGAGAGCATAAATGATCTGGCAAACTTAGAACATGAACAATAAAAAAAAGAATATGAACAATGTGTTTAGTAATGCTGTTATACCCATTAAGTTTCTGAATTTGTAATTCTGGAAGAGAATATCATATTCTTAGAAAAGAGATTCTGGCTGGGCAGTGGTGGCGCACGCCTGTAATCCCAGCACTCTGGGAGGCAGAGGCAGGCGGATTTCTGAGTTTGAGGCCAGCCTGGTCTACAGAGTGAGTTCCAGGATGGCCAGGGCTATACAGAGAAACCCTGTCTCGAAAAAAACAAATCCAAAAAACCAAAAAGAAAAAGAAAAGAAAAGAGATTCTGGGGCATTTGATGGAGAATGAGAACCTAATTTCAAGAATTCAATCTCCGATCATTCAAGAAAAAGAAAATGGACTTGATAGACGAACAATAGGCAGGTAGGTAGGTAGGCGGGTAGGTAGGTAGCTGGGTAGGTGGGTAGGTGGGTAGGTGGGTAGGCGGGTAGGCGGGTAGGTGGGTAGGCGGGTAGGTGGGTAGGTGGGTAGGCGGGTAGGCGGGTAGGCGGGTAGGTGGGTAGGTGGGTAGGCAGGTAGGTGGGTAGGCAGGTAGGTAGGTAGCTGGGTAGGTGGGTAGGTGGGTAGGTGGGTAGGCAGGTAGGCAGGTAGGTGGGTAGGTGGGTAGGCAGGTAGGTAGGTAGGTGGGTAGGTGGGTAGGTGGGTAGGCAGGTAGGCAGGTAGGTGGGTAGGTGGGTAGGCAGGCAGGTGGGTAGGTGGTAGGGTGGGCAGATAACAAAATGTTTTTACAATTGATATGCCTGAAAGTAAAGGCCATATGGAAATTCTTGCTGTTCTTCTATGGTGTGACATCATTTCAAAATGATAATTTAGAAGCATCCTTTTTGTTTTGTTTCGGTTTGGGCTTTGTTGTTGTTGTTGTTTTGTTTGTTTGTTTTGTTTTTTTCTGGTTTTTTTTTTTTCGAGATAGGGTTTCTGTGTGTGTAGCAGCTTTGGCTATCCTGGAACTCACTTAGATCAGGCCAGCCTCAAACTCACAGAAACGTAATGCCAGTTAAGTTTTTGTTTGTTTGTTTAAGATATATTTATTCATTTCATGTATGTGAGTACACTGAAGCTGTCTTCAGACACACCAGAAGAGGGCATCGGATCCCATTACAAATGGTTGTGAGCCACCATTTGGCTGCTGGGAATTGAACTCAGGACCTCTGGAAGAGCAGTCAGTGCTCTTAACCACGGAGCCCTAGAAGCATTCTTAAGAACAACACAGCCAGGCTGGCTGCGTCGACGGCTCAGCAGTTAAGCATACACAGCAGTGACCTGAATTTGCTTCCTAGCACCCTGGTCAGGCTGCTCACAACTACCTGTAACTTCACTTCCAGGGTACCTGACGCCGTTTTCCAGACCCCAAAGTCTCCAGCATTCACACGTGCACATACACACAGACACATGCACATACACACAAGAACACGCATATACATATAATTAAAAATTTGTTTAAATCTTTTAAAAATAAACACAGAAGTTAATCTTATATTTATCCTTGCCTTGGAGAGAAATGAAAAAATAAAACCTCACCCCCACAGACATCACTGCCACCCTCTTAATGATTCCCACATTGCCTGTAAGAGTTCTGAGCGTCTAGACCGGCAGTTCTCAACCTTCCTAATGCTCCAACCCTTCAGTATAGCTCCTTGTGTTGTGATGACCCCCCCGCCATAATTGTGTCTTCTTCATAACTGTAATTTTGCTACTGTGGCGAATCATAATATAAATATCTGAAATGCAGAATATCTACTATGTGACCTCTGTGCATGGGTCATGTGACCCCCCCTGAGTGGGTCGCGACCCACAGGTTGAGAACACCCTGTCTAGCTTGCCCGCACAGGGGTATGGTGAGTATTTATGTCTAGAGAAGCTACTTTGTAATTGGAGAGGGGGGAGGTTTGCCTGGAAGCGCAGTCCTCAGAGGGAAAAGGGGGCGGGGTCGTGAGATCATATCCACCCATGACCACCAACAGCAGCTGGATCCTTGGGCGGCATTTGAGCGTCCGTGGTCGGTGAACAGTAGACATGAGGGATATATCCTGAGAGTTTGGAACTTCTGACTGTAACAGAGCTGCTTGGGGGCCAAGAGGACAAAAGATGACCCAGATCAGAGGAGGAGGGACCACCTCCCTCTCCTCACAGAAGTCATTCTTGCTTGCACCCTCCCCGGTCACAACACAGCCCTATTTACACCTGGAAAACTGCGCAGTCTCACGCTGGACACTGGCTTCATCACAAAGAGGGGAGCCGCCCCGGCAGGGAGGGAGAAAGATGGTAGGCTGCGGGGGGGGCCAGCACGAGGCAGGCAGCTGGGCTAGAGGAGGAATGCGTGTGGTCGGAGACCGTCTGCTACCAAATAACTGGTTTGTGACACACTGAAGACACACAGAGAGACAGAGAGACAGAGAGAGAGACAGAGAGAGCGCTTAGGGGTGCATATACAGCACTCGTGTGGATGTCACACAACAGCCTGTAGGAGTCAATCCTCTCCTTCTCCCATGCGGGTCACAGGACTCCAACTCGGGCTCTAAGGCGTGGTGGCAGGCCCTTACCTTTTGAGCCATCTGGTGACCACCTCAGCTACTTCCTCTGGAAGGGCAATCAATCCTTAGTTCTCTTAACCACTGAGCCATCTCTCCAGCCCATCAATGGAGTTATCTTTTTTTAAAAAAAAAAGGGGGGGGTTGGAGAGATGGCTCAGTGGTTAAGAGCACCGACTGCTCTTCCAGAGGTCCTGAGTTCAATTCCCAGCAACCACATGGTGGCTCACAACCATCTGTAATGAGATCTGGTGCCCTCTTCTGGTATGTCTGAAGAGAGCAATGGTGTACTCATATACATAAAATAAATAAATACATCTTTTAAAAATACATCTTTTATGTATATGTGTCTTCAGGCACCCCAGAAGAGGACATCAGATCCCATTGACAAACGGTTGTGAGCCACCATGTGGTTGCTGGGATTTGAACTCAGGACCTCTGGAAGAGCAGTCAGTGCTCTTAACCACTGAGCCATCTCTCCAGCCCTGGAGTTAACTTTTTTATTAACTACTACAATATAAAGGAAATCAGCATATGCACACTAATTACTGTGGAGCTTTTATCAAATAAGCATTTGAATGCTCCATTGAGCAGTGGTTAACAAGAATAGACTAAATAGAATTCCCCTAACAGTCTTAGAGTGTACCCATACCAACTTCCTCCCGACAGGTGTGGTGGCACACACCTTTTATGTAAGTGCTTGGGAGGCAGAGGAAGGCAGATCTCTGTGAATCCAGATCAGTTGCCTCTGGATAACAATTTTAGGCCAGACAGAGCTACATAGTGAGTCTCTGCCTCAAAAAGAATATATGAGAGAGAGAGAGAGAGAGAGAGAGAGAGAGAGAGAGAGAGAGAGAATATGCATGTGCATGCCTCCGGGCAGTGGTGATACATACGTTTAATCCCAGCACTTGGGAGGCAGAGGCAGGCGTATTTCTGAGGTCGAGGCCAGCCTGGTCTACAAAGTGAGTTCCAGGATAACCAGGGCTACACAGAGAAAACCTGTCTTGAAAAACGAAACAAAACAAAACAAAAGAAAAAAGATGCCTTCCCCCAAAGAGTAGATTTGGACTACAGTGGTGGTGGTCTAGTTTTGCTTGTGCGCTCTCTCTCTCTCTCTCTCTCTCTCTCTCTATCTCTATCTCTCTCTCTCTCTCTCTGTGTGTGTGTGTGTGTGTGTGTGTGTGTGTTATTGTTGTTTGTTTTGTTTTGGGACAGGGTCTCACTGTGGACCCTTGGCTGGCCTGGTATTAGATTTGTAGACCAGGCTGGTAGAAATCCTCTAGCTTCTCCCTCCTGGCGTTCGCCACTGCACCCAGCTCAACTACAACGTTTCTAATCGTTTTAAAACTAAGTCTATATTTCATACATATGACTAGCTGAAAGCCCCAGAAACAAAGAAATACACACATCAAGCAGAGACTGCCTTCCTCACTTTCAACACTGGAATATTAGGGTCTACATGGATTAAACTGCAGCAATTAAATGATGTGAAAATAACGGGCCATCACAAATACTCTGGAAGATTCTTTTTTTTTTTTCTTTCTTTCTTTTTTGTTTTGTTGTTTTTTGGTTTTTTTGTTTGTTTGTTTTTGTTTTTTCAAGACTGGGTTTCTCTGTGTAGCCCTGGCTGTCCTGAAACTCACTCTGTAGACCAGGCTGGCCTCGAACTCAGAAATCTGCCTGCCTCTGCCTCCCAAGTGCTGGGATTAAAGGCATGCGCCACCACTGCCCAGCACTCTGGAAGATTCTTAACAGAGATACTTCTGGCGGCCCACAGACCACTGCCACACTTCCTTCCGGTCCCTCCATCTCCCCACCCCTACCCCCACTCCCACCCCACCCCTCACCCCACCCCCCACCCCCACCCCAGTGGTGATCACTTCACTCTTTTCCTTTTTCAGGATGATGCCTCACTGCAGTTGCTCTACAGACCACGCCCACTTCCTCCTAGGGGGCCTGCACCCTAGCTGGACTCTCGGACACAGCAGGGCAGTGGTGGCGCACTCCTTTAATCCCAGCACTTGGGAGGCAGAGGCAGGCGGATTTCTGAGTTCGAGGCCAGCCTGGTCTATCCAGGACAGCCAGGGCTACACAGAGAAACTCTGCCTGGGGGTGGTGGGGAAGACGGGCCCACGCGCCCTGCTTTGAAAACTTCCTTATGTGATGTCCATAGAGTGCCTTAGTTCCCTGACCCCATTATCTGGCCAAGTCTCAAGTCTTCACACAGAAAACAACATCTGTTGAGAGAAAGGGAAGACACACACATTCCTTCCGAACAAGATAGCTAGCGATCGCTGACAGGTGCTTTCAACCTTTCAGTAGACTTAAAAGGACCCTTTCTCTGCTTCGGTGCAGATTCAATTTCTCCTTCAGCGCTTTTAGAGGAGAAGCTGGAATGGTTGCTGGAGACAAAGAAGCCTGTGTCTACTTAGCACACAACTTTAAAATTTTTCAGGCTTTTCCTAGCAGCATTAATCACTTAAAAAATTTGGGGCGGGGTGGGGTCTGGAGAGATGGCTAGTTGTTCACACAAAGGACTAGGGTTCAACTCCCAGCACCATGTGGTGACTAATAACTGTCTGTAGCTCCAGGCTCAAGGATCTAACGCCCTCTTCTGGGCTCTGTGGGTACAAGCCATGAATATAGTAGATACTTACACCCGTGCAAGCACAGCACCCATACACATAAACTAAAAATAAATAGTTCTTAAAATTCCAAGTCAAATCCTCTTTGCAAAACCCCTCTGCAAGGTCAGGTCAAGACACGTGTACGGAGGAGTGTGGCTCAGTGGCAGAGTCTTCCTTGAGGAACCAGGACATCCAAGTGCAGGAGACAGTCGTTCACTGCACAGTCTGCATAGAATAAACATTTTAACTTTGGAAATGTCTTTTGTGGTTTCCTTCACTCAAAGGACCAGACACTGTTCTTCTTGGGACAGAAGTCCTGTCATGAACAAAGCAGTAGAAATATGTTCTAATCGTGGTTTAAAACCCTTGTCTTGCCGGGCATGGTGGCACACACCTTTAATCCCAGCACTTGGGAGGCAGAGGCGGGCAGATTTCTGAGTTCAAGGCCAGCCTGGTCTACAGAGTGAGTTCCAGGACAGCCAGGACCACACAGAGAATCCCTGTCTCAAAACAAACAAACAAACAAAAACAAAAAAACAAAAAACCCTTGTCTTCAGATCACTGATGCCTGCTTCTTTTTCCACCCCACCCCCCACTCAGTTTTCATCAGTGTCTTGTTTTTCAGACTTTTGTTTGCAGATGTGGAGTGAGGACTTATATTTTTAGGCATAACTTAGATGCTAATTTCCTCTTTAAAAAAAAAAAAGCCCTCTGCTGTGCATTTTTAAAATTGAGAATCTCAGCGGACAGATAACTGTATTTGCTGACTGCCTTCAAGGTTGAGGCTGCATTGTGTAAACTAACAATCCAGGGAGAAAGCCATGGCCAGAGTGGATTCTCTTTCCACTGTCCATTCACTGTAAGGACTGGCTTACCTCCTACCTCTGCTTCACACATCTCCAGTCCAGTCTGAAGATGTTCAAAGCCTGTGAGACTAGTACTCTCAACGTGGTCCGCGCAGCATCCCTGTCACTCTGCCTTCAGGATCCCCCCCCACTCCACCCTCCCCCCCCTCCACCCACCCACCCAGCTTCCTTTTGGGAAGGAATCTTTTTTTTTTTTTTTAAGATTTATTTATTGCCGGGCGGTAGTGGCACATGCCTTTAACCCCAGCACTTGGGAGGCAGAGGCAGGTGGATTTTTGAGTTCGAGTCCAGCCTGGTCTACAGAGTGAGTTCCAGGATAGCCAGGGCTATACAGAGAAACCCTGTCTTGAAAAACCAAAAAAGAGAGAGAGAGAGAGAGAGAGAGAGAGAGAGAGAGAGAGAGAGATTTACTTATTATACGTGAGTACACGGTAGCTGTCTTCAGACACTCCAGAAGAGGGCATCAGATCCCATTACAGATGGTTGTGAGCCACCATGTGGTTGCTGGGATTTGAACTCAGGACCTTCAGAAAGAGCAGTCAGTGCTCTTAACCGCTGATCCCTCTCTCCAGCCCAGGAATCTACTTTCAAGGCCCTGCAAACCCTCTGTCTTATACTCAGAACTCTTGAGGATGTCCCCCGGGTCTCTACCATCACTTCCATGTTTCTAACCAGCTATTGTTTTGCCTTGCTGACTGTCTTAGCCAGGGTTTCTATTCCTGCACAAACATCAATGACCAAGAAGCAAGTTGGAGAGGAAAAGGTTTATTGAGCTTACACTTCCACATTGTTGTTCATCACCAAAAGAAGTCAGGACTGGAACTCAAGCAGGTCAGGAAGCAGGAGCTGATGCAGAGGCCATGGAGGGATGATTGTTACTGGCTTGCTTTCCCTGGCTTGCTCAGCTTGCTTTTTTTTTTTTTTTTTTTTTTTAAGATTTATTTATTTATTATATGTAAGTACAGTGTAGCTGTCTTCAGACACTCCAGAAGAGGGCGTCTGATCTCGTTACGGATGGTTGAGAGCCACCATGTGGTTGCTGGGATTTGAACTGAGGACCTTCAGAAGAGCAGTCAGTGCTCTTAACCGCTGAGCCATCTCTCCAGCCCTTCAGCCTGCTTGCTTTTGTTTTGTTTTGTTTTTGTTTTGTTTTTTTTTGTTTTGTTTTGTTTTGTTTTTTCGAGACAGGGTTTCTCTGTGTAGCCCTGGCTGTCCTGGAGTTCACTCTGTAGACCAGGCTGCCTCAGCTTGCTTTCTTATAGAACCCAGGACTACCAGCCCAAGGATGGCACCACCCACAACGGGCCCTCTCCCCCTTGATCATCAACTGACAAAATGCCTTACAGCTGGATCTCATGGAAGCATTTCCTCCCCTGAAGCTCCTTTCTCTATGGTAACTCCAGCCTGTGTCAGGTTGACACACAAAACCAGCCAGTACACTGGCCTAGGAGTCCCCAGCCACCTGAGGCATCAGGGAAGCCCAGATCATCACGGAGGCTGTAAGGAGTCCGTGGCCACCCCAGCCTCCTATGTACCCGGTGCGTTTCATTCACTCCTGGAGCCTGGATGAACAGTGTGCTCTCAGTGCTTGCCAGGGCGCACTGCTGCACTGGTGGTACCTTCTGATGCCCTGATGCCCTGCTACAGTGCCCCCTGGACCATCCCACGGCTCAGGTGATTAACCTCACCTCACCACACTGTGCCAACAAAATCAAAAACATCAACATCCTGAAAAGAGTGCTGTTTAGCGATAGCCCAGTGAGTTAGGGTCCCAGAACCTCCAACTCCAGCTGAAGAGGATCTGAAGCCATTCAGCACTAATTTTTACATTTTTCTGCTTTGGAATGGATATGGCTTATATGAGGAGGGCTCTACTGCTACCTCTTGGAATATGCATTAGCAGAATCCAGCTGTCTGGGACAGAGCCAGCTGCAGTAATTAACTCTCCCTCAGTAACTTCTGCCCGGTCCCACAGCAGTGACGTCATCCCTCCGGCGCAGCGGTGACGTCATCCTTTGGGGCAGTGGTGACGGCATCCTTCAGCCCAGACGTGCTTGTTGCTCATCCTATTTTCGGCCCCAGACCCACGAGAGGGCTTTGGCTCTGTCCCTTTTCTTTCTTCTGACTAGACTGCATTTCTCAGTATTAATTTTTGACCCACAACATTATCTGATGTAGTCATACTGGTATTATCTGCATTTTAGTTTCTTTTTATTTTTAGGGGTAGGAAAATATCTACAGGGAAAAAAATCCCCAATATTCAATCCCAAATATGCTTTGATCTCTTCTTCTTCAAAATCTTTTATGTATTTAACTCATAAGAACTTAAATAACCAGTGAACATGCAGAAAAACATTTTAAAGATGTAAAAACATTGCTAACATTAACAATAGCCAAGAAAGTGAAGCTCAAAGATATCAGATTGACTGAACTAAAATTTACTAGCATATAACAAATTATTATAAATTATATAATTACAAATTATTATATAATAAAGAAATATACTAATCTTAGCTAGGGGGTGGAGAGATGGTTCAGAGGTAAGGAGCACGCTGTTCTCCGAGACCTGGGTTTGGTTACCAGAACCCACATGTCAGCTCACCACAGGCCCCAGGCAAGCACATGGTGTACAGACATACAGACAGACGGAATATCCATACACATAAAATTAGGATAGTTCTAAAATAACAGAAATAATATGTAATGTAAGAAAAAGTGAGCCGGGCATGGTGGCGCACGCCTGTAATCCCAGCACTTTGGAGGCAGAGGCAGGCGGATTTCTGAGTTCGAGGCCAGCCTGGTCTACAGAGTGAACTCCAGGACAGCCAGGACTACACAGAGAAACCCTGTCTCAAAAAAAAAACAAAAACAAAAAAACAAAAAAACAAAAAACAAAAAAAACAAAAAACAAAAAGAAAAAAGAAAGAAAAAAAGGAAAAAAAGAAAAAAAAGAAAAAGTATCTATCCAGTGAAGAGTGTTTTAGAAGAAAATTTGGCAGAATCACTCAAAACTAAAATAAAGCATACTTTTTTTTAAACATGTTTTTCCCACGTCATCCAGGCTGCCCTTGAACTCACAGACTCTCCTGCAAACCTTCTGTAGATTCAAATACTGACTTCTGGGGCCCACCGTGACTGTTCCTCCATCTGCCTCCCCTCCCCCACACTGTACGGCTATGCAGTTCCGTGGAGACGTCGCTGCCAACACAACCCACTCCGCACAATCCCATTTCCTTTCATTTCTGATAATAGAGGGAAGAGAATTTAGCAGAAAATCAGTACTGTAGCCACTGACTGAAGCTTTGCTCAGTGACTAAGGAAACTTCTCATTTCTCCTTTATTAGTGGACAAAGAAGCAAGCAGTGCCGGGGTCCATGCACCCAAAGCTCATATAAGCTGGTGAAACTTCCTGTTTTATGTGTATGGGTATTTTGCCAGAAGAGGGCATCAGATCCACTGAAACTGGTTAGAGACAGCTGTGAGCCGACCCGTGGGTGCTGGGGGCTTCACTGGGGCTTCTGGGAAACCAGCCGATCTTGGAGCCACTGAGTCACCTCTCTAGCCCCAGCTCTATTATCTAAGTAAGTGTTTTATAAATTGTTTTCTGCTGTGAATAATCATAGCGTTCTTATCAATGACAAGTCCTTTACACTGCGTAACCTATTTACACAGAGCTATGAATGGTATTTCTACCTTCAGTTGCTACTCCTATTGCTACTCTAGTGGAGAAACACGTTAATGTGCTCTGGCTCCTCATCTTGAGGGACGAGGAAAGGTCACCATGGCGGTGACACTTACTCTTGCCCCCTTTCTGGAGGCCTCACCCTAGTCTAGAGATGGGGAAAACGTGCTGACTTGAGATACAGTGTTTTCATTCCCCTGATCCTATCTCGCTGACACAGCTTTCTCAGAATTTTACTGGAACCTTTCTCATTTCTACAAGAAATGATCTTGTAGCGGGCGGTGGTGGCCCACGCCTTTAATCCCAGCACTTGGGAGGCAGAAGCAGGCGGATTTCTGAGTTCAAAGCCAGTCTGGTCTACAGAGTGAGTTTTGGGACAGCGGGGGCTACAGAGAGAAATGCTGTCTCAAAAATCCAAGAAAATAAATACTCAAGGCACAATTAGCAATTCAAATGATTCCCAAGAAGAAGAAAGGAGAGGATCCTTGGCCTGAAAAGATTGGATCTAGTTTTGTAGATCCAGACCAGAGAAATGGTGGGGGGGGGGGATGATTGGGGAATAGTTGGGGGGAGAGGACTTATGGGACGTATGGTGGGGGGGAAATGGGAAAGGGGAAAGCCTTTGGAATGTAAACAAAGAATATAGAAAATTAAAAAAAAAAATCCAAGGAAGGAAGGAAGGAAGGAAGGAAGGAAGGAAGGAAGGATCTTGTGTGCCAAAGTAAATAATAAAAGAATTAGAGAAGGCTCCAAAATTGAAGGGGGGATTTTCATGAAAACCAAAGTAGAATGATATTTTTATCTTAAAGAAATTTTGCAAGCCGGGCATGGTGGCGCACGCCTTTAATCCCAGCACTTGGGAGGCAGAGGCAGGTGGATTTCTGAGTTTGAGGCCAGCCTGGTCTACAGAGTTCCAGGACAGCCAGGGCTACACAGAGAAACCCTGTCTCGAAAAACCAAAAAAAAAAGAAAAAAAAAAGAAAAAAGAAAAGAAGAAAAAAGAAATTTTGCAGTGGGTGATTATCGGGTATCCAAAATTAATGTCAGACCGAGAGGAGCTGAGGTAAGGGGTTCTTAGAGGAGTGCACTCAGCAGCAGATACACCAAGGCTCAGTGACATTCCCAAGTTACTTCATGTTTGAAGCTAAGAGGGGGGAAATGTTATAAATTAAAAAGAAATTTGGGCCGGGCGTGCCTGTAATCCTAGCACTTGGGAGGCAGAGGCAGGTGGATTTCTGAGTTCGAGGCCAGCCTGGTCTACAGAGTGAGTTCCAGGACAGCCAGGGCTACAAAGAGAAACCCTGTCTCAAAAAACCAAAATAAATAAATAAATAAATAAATAAATAAATAAATAATATTAAAAAAAAAAGAAATTTGGGAGCTGGGTGGTGGTGGCTCACGCCAGCACTTTTGGGACAGCCAGGGCTATACAGAGAAACCCTGTCTCGAAAGAAGAAGAAGAAGAAGAAGAAGAAGAAGAAGAAGAAGAAGAAGAAGAAGAAGAAGAAGAAGAAATAAGGGAACACAACTTTTTGTACAAGTAGAAGAGTTAAGGGTTTCTTTCTGAGGTGCACTCAGACTCACTCAACTAAAACAATAGTGGAAAATAGTTACTTCAACTCACTAGACAAGCCTAATCTCTGTAACGGGGCTCTGGTGGCCTCTGCTTCCCTGCTCCCTGTTTGCATGATGAGGCCTTAAAAAAAAATTCAAGCACATTTTTCAGTCTAGTCTGACCAACAGCTTAATACAGATCCAGCCATATATGGTACTAAGATTAAAACCAAGCAGCCTGAGAGTCACATAAGGAAATGTCTCCATGTTCCCTCTTCAGTGGGAAGCCTGATGTTCCAAACACACACACACAACCCAGGCTCTAACCTGGCCCTGGGTCTCTCACACTCTCGCCAGACAGTTGTGAGAGAATGTTATTTTGTTACAATACTGTCTACATATCAACAACGGTACAAGAAAAATCATCTTGCCACCCCTATGTCCAGAATCTCTACAGAAAGAAAGAGGAAAAAAATTAACTACGTCAATTTTATTTATTAATACCATACACTGGTATGTATATTATTTATAATTTCTTAATATGAATTAAAACCATTTATCGTGCTTAGACAATATTTATTAATTTTAAAACACAGGTGGGCACAGCAAGCCCAGTCTCCCAAAAGTACATAAACTGATTTCACATTAGCATGTTCACATAAATCACATTCTTGTAGGAAGAGACTAAACACCCACAGAGTGAAAAAAGGAGACTATGTTGGTTTAGTCCCTAGAGACTTCATTTGAACAGCGTTTACTTCTTTAGTTCCACACAAGGTCTAACAAAATATGATCTTCAGATATTAATAAGGACTTAAGAAATGCTTTTTAATCTCTTAAAGTTCTTAACAGGTCTTAACAGGTCTTAACAGGCCAAAGATACCAAAGTCAAGAATGCAAGTGGTAAGGCAGCTGGCCCAGCCCTCCACTGCCGGCCCTCTCACTGGCCTTTCCTTGAGAACAGCCCTGAAATTAGTTGGGTGCCAGTCAGCTTCGAGTGCTCTCTCCTCCCAATGCTGCTAGCTGCTGGCAATATTTTCAAAATAACAATGAATGGTGGTATTCTAGTAGAAAGCCTATTACTACTAATGAGTTTTATCAGCATGTTAGTCTTACTAATCTAGGCAAGCCATTGGTCAGAGGTCTAAAATACAGCTTTTAAATAAAAATCAACATTTATTCAACTATTACCAACAGATATTTTCATGTTGGAACCCTTTGTTTTGCCTCATCCTGAACGTCTACTCCAACTCTCCAAGTTTAGGATTTCATTTTCAAGTCCCCCAGGGGAATGTAGAATTTTTGTTCAATTCTTAGGCTAAGTTCTAGTCAACAGCTTAAAAAAAAAAAAAAAAAAAGATTAGATTAGTTAGTTAATGCAAAAACACTACACAAATTTGGTCCCCTGAATATTTTCTCAAATGATGAATGGGGAGCATGGCTGGAAACCAGACACTAAGACCCTGGAATCAAAATGGGCTAATCCTCCCACCTAACAGGCTGTAACCGTATACATCAGAAAGCATCTGCGGAATACAGGTAAATGACTTCCCACCTTGGGGTAAGGCTAAGGTAATGGGCAATAGGAACTTCTGTGGGTTGTCCACTATCAACCTCAAACTATCAGAGACAAGAGTGGACTCCATCAAAGCCTCCAAAAGCCTCTTTGGTTCGGTGACTCAGCGGCAGCTGGCCTAGCCAGGGGAACCAGACAGACGGCCAGGCAGTTCCGCGCCAGTCTCTTATTTTTATATTTTATACCTTTTTCCTCAAGGAGAAAAAGATCTTCACTCCAAGGTATACCCACAAAACTCTCCCCACACCGCATCCGTCCTGTTCTTCCATGCAGAACATCAGCACCAAAATCTCTCAGTACAGAAGACTAGCCAACGCCACAGTCATTAGGACAAGGGAGTCTCGGCTAGATTTGTAATAGCACAGTTCTTAGATCAGTAGAGACCAGTCAGTCAACAAAGACAGAAAACAGAGACACGGTCTAGCTCGACCACAGTCTCGCACCACTCTCATGCCTAGAAGCAAGCTTTTAAAATGTGTTCTTATAGTTAAGGTAAAGGAAACTTTCCTCTTATAGATCCTAGCTTTTTTTTTTTCATTTTCTTCAACTGTAAACATTTATATAGATAATACACTAAGTTCAATGCATAAAATCATGACCTTTTATAATGATTCTCTCCTTTTTTACTGACTTTTAATCTCAGATAACTTTAAATACACAATCTACTAATATCAAATACACATTCATGTAACAAGAACCATGTCACTACTGTTCCATGGATATATCTGGAAATAGCATCATAGGTTGGAAAGGTGAAGAGCCACTTGTTCAATCTTCCTTTGAAGTCTTTGGAAGTCCATCTTCCCTTCTTCTGCAAAGCCTTTCTTAGAAAGCGTAGGTTTCCAGAAGGAAACAGTCAAACTGCAGATCTCCTCTGAGGCACCAGTGCTCTCGTGCAAGAGGACGTCATCTCAAGTGCTGGCAGCATCTGAAAGCAGGGTGCACACCAACACTTTACCAGGGTCTTTCTGGAAGCCGACTGTTACGTCACTTTCTCACACTGAGTGTGTTGGTAATGCTTGCAGGTGCTGTGTAGTCTAAGAAACTTCAATATTTTAAAGACAATCTTTAAGATAACTACCAATGTAAACAATCATGTGTACCAAACTATCTCATTTTATGCAAACACTGACTGGTCTAAGTTTTATAGAGCATACGACTTGTAGAGCTCATGTGACTTGCTTGTTCAGGGACTGCATCATAGAGACCTCTCCTGGGGCCTTGGGAGGGCTTGTGAAAATGAAGACTTGAGATTAAGCTTTGTTCACTTGAGAGTCAATTTAGTTTTGATGCCACAGGTGTTCAAAATATTTTGTTGAAGTTAATAAATTGCAATGACACAGTTATAAGCACATGGAATTTTATCACCTTCATATTCTCCACAGAATTAATGAGATACTGAATAAGAAATGTTAAGCTCAAGGTTCCAGCAGTTATTATTAAAATAAGTCTGAGTGAGACCGGGGCACTAACACGTTCCTTCTGATGAAGCAAGTACTGTTTCTATAGAGTAGATTGTGGTACTGGGACAGAAACTGGCAGGCAATCACGGAGTGGATCTTGCTTTGAAAGCCTACAGGGAAAAGACTGATCATGGAGACAGACGTGCTCTCCTGGAGGCCATTACTCCTGACCTTCTAAGAAATACCCCACTTCTTTGCCAGCAGCAGTTCTCACGGGATCACTAGAGAATGTCTTCCCTAAAGATTCTCATGAAGAGTGTACACAGCTTTAAGTGTGAGGAATCAGACCTACCCTGTTCAGGATTAAAATGAGCCTCAGTGTTGGTGTTCCATCCGAGGCAAATCAGCCTCAGAATCATCTGATAGGGGTGATCCTGCTCCCTACAAATTAATAAACAAGCATTACAGGTGTCCAGTAATTGCAAAACTCCTACTCCACAAGAATTCTGACTGTGTCTGTTAAGACTCACATGCTTAGGGTTAGCTATTTGTAGTTGAAGTTGCTTTCATGTAAGGATGAAGTAAGAGGCCCCTATTTATATACATATACATATTTTATTTGTTTGGGGGACAGAGTTTATTGTAGCCAGGAATGGCCTCCAGCTTGCTATCTAACCAAGAATGACCTTGAACTCTTGATCCTCCTGCTTCCAATCCCTACGTGTTAGAATGACAGGTATACGCTGCCACCCCTCGTTTATATACGTTAAAAGAACTGTTGAGAGGTGGGAGAGAGAACTTAGTGGTTCAGAGTACTTGCTTCGACTTCCAGCACCCATATAGTGGCTGACAACACTTTTATGGGCTCCTCTTCTGACTGGGCACTCATATAGTATACATGCTGACAGATTATTCAGATATATAAAATAATATAAATATATAGTTTTAGAAGACATTTTAGAACCAAATATCATCACAGCACTAGAAAGATGAGAGATAGATAATTTTAAGTTCAAGGACAGCCTAGGCTCCTGAGTGCCCCCAAAACAAACCAACCAACTTCACAAACACAAAGGAGGCACGCTGGCTGCCATGGCCCCAGTACAGCTAATCTCTCCTACTCGTCCCAAAACAAAACCAAAAATCTGTTGGAACTAAAGCTGTTACACAAAGTAGAGGAGAACATACTTAAAATAAATGGCCAGAACAGGCACGTTAACTAAACATTTTTGCACTACGTAGGGAGCATGTGGAGTGCTCAGACCTGATGTATGGGCTAACAGCAGAACGAAGCTCTTACAAGCGTGAAGAGCTGAGTTTAGTTCCCAGAATCCACATAGAGAAAAGCTGGGCATCAGGGCACATGCTTATTACAATCTCAGCACTGGAGATGTTGGGACACACGGATCGATGGGATTTGCTGGCTGAGCAGCCTAGCCTAGGTGGGACATTCCAGGTGATGGAGAGATCCTATCTCAGAAAACAAAATGGACAGACCCTTCGATGATAATACAGACACACAAATAAATTGGTGCGGGGGGTGGGGGGCTGGGGGGGAGGGGGTGTGTGGGTTAAGGCGAATAGGAGAATAACTGATACTTCCAAGAAGTCTGGGATACAATCGAGAGGACAAACCTGCGAATTTACAGTACAGAAGAACAGAGGTAAAATGGGATGACATAAACTATTTAGTCACATTGCCATGGGGGTAAGGGTGGGGTACAGTGGCTACTGCACAAAAAAGAAAAAGAAAAAGTAAAGAAATTATCACAGAAAACTTCCCAAGTCTACAGAAAGAAGTGGGCTTCCAGACACAAGAAGCATATACAACTCCAGGCAGACATATTCAGAGGACGCCAAAATACAAGGTGAAGAAACAATCTTATTGGAATTATCCTAGCAACCATAAGAGCCACTGGAATATGGAATAAAATATCTCCAGCTTTGAAAGTAAACAACTGTGAGCTGAGAACTCTATGCCCTGCAAATTGTCTTCCAGCACGGATGGGGACATAAAGGTGTTTCAAAAGAAGAAACCCAGGCAGTTCATCAGCAGTGCAGAAGGTTCTCAGTGGGACTTGACAAGGAGAGAGACAAAAAATAGCCTAACTATAGATAAACAAACTAGACTAAGGAAGGAAACAACCGCGTCCAAAGCAGCAACCTAGCAAGTCCTCAGCATTAACAATGATAGAGGGAGGAGGCTGGAGAGATGGCTCAGCAGTTAAGAGCACTGACTGCTCTTCCTGAGGTCCTGAGTTCAAATCCCAGCACCCACATGGTGGCTCACAACCATCTGTAATGGGATCTGGCTCCCTCTTCTTGAGTGTCTGAAGACAGCCACAGTGTACTTACATATATATATAACATGATAGAGGGAAAAGAAGTACCAATAATCCAGCAAACAGAGTATCACCTAGCACACCCACAGGAAATAGAAAACGCCTTGTCATAACATCTTAAGTGTGAATAGCCTCAGCTCACACTAACATGATACAAACTAAGGGACTAGGGGGAAACAAGAGCTACCTATGTGCTGTCTCCAAAGGCAAGGACTTAATATCAAAGGATAGAAAACAACCAACCAAAAGTAAAATGAAAATAAGCCAGCACAGCTATTCTTATATCATACAAAGTGAATTTCAAGCCAAAGCTAAGTGAAAAAGATAAAAGGGATACTACCTATTAATAAAAAGAACTGCCGGGCAGTGGTGGCGCACGCCTGTAATCCCAGCACTCGGGAGGCAGAGGCAGGCGGATTTCTGAGTTAGAGGCCAGCCTGGCCTACAGAGTGAGTTCCAGGATGGCCAGGGCTATAGAGAGAAACCCTGTCTCGAAAGAAAGAAAGAAAATAAGAAGGAAGGAAGGAAGGAAGGAAGGAAGGAAGGAAGGAAGAAAGAAAGAAAGAAAGAAAGAAAGAAAGAAAGAAAGAAAGAAAGAAAGTCAGGAGTAACTAGAAATTATACTAATTAGGATTGTGTTCACATAAAACTGATGAGTCCAAAACATGTTCACTGAGTATGATAGATCAGATTAATAATTACCGCAGATCTTCACATTAGAAATCTAAGCCGGAGAAGCTGGGCGTGGTGGCACACGCCTGTAATCCCAGCACTTGGGAGGCAGAGGCAGGAGGATTTCTGAGTTCGAGGCCAGCCTGGTCTACAGAGTGAGTTCCAGGACAGCCAGGACCACACAGAGAAACCCTGTCTCGAAAAACCAAAAGAAAAAAAAAGAAAAAAAAGAAATCTAAGCCGGAAAATAACACAGGAAATAACAGCAGGGCTTACGACTGGAGCAAGATTGCCAGGAGGACTGGTGTGAGTTCACTGGGAGCTGAGATATGAGCCATTGCTGGGCTCGGAGTGGGGTCTAGATAGGCAAACTTGGCTCTTTGAAAAAGTTTAAGGACATAGACAAACCCTTAGCTAACCTGACGAAGGAAGGAGAAAAAACAAAAATTAGTAAAATTAGATACCAAAGGGTGCCATTACATTGAGTCCAGTAAGGCTCAGAGCATCACTACAAATCAATGCAAGTCTGGACTCTGAAAAGCTGGATAACCTGGAAGAAATATAAGAATTGTGAAAGCATACCATGTACCAAAATTAAGCCCTGACGATAGAACACAAGCCAAGCCATTACAGCAACAAGATTGAAGCTGTTATTGAAAGCCTCTCCTTGAAGACAAGCCCAGGACCAGGTACAGTCACTGCTAAAGTCTAGCAAGCTTCCACAGACGCCCGATATCAACTCTTTTTTTTTTTTTTTTTTTTTTTTTTTGGTTTTTCAAGACAGGGTTTCTCTGTGTAGTCCTGGCTGTCCTGGAGCTCACTCTGAAGACCAGGCTGGCCTCGAACTCAGAAATCCGCCTGCCTCTGCCTCCCAAGTGCTGGGATTAAAGGCGTGCGCCACCAACGTCCGGCTTTTCTTTCTTCTTTTTTTAAAGATTTATTTATTATATATAAGTACACTGTAGCTGTCTTCAGACACATCAGAAGAGGGCATCCGATCCATTACAGATGGTTGTGAGCCACCATGTGGTTGCTGGGATTTGAACTCAGGACCTCTGGAAGAGTAGTCAGTGCTCTTAACTGCTGAGCCATCTCACCAGCCCCCCATATCAATTCTTAACTTGTTCCATAAAATAAGATTTGAAGGAACACTGCCAACTAGGTAAAGACAACACATACACACACACACACACACACACACACACACACACACATGTGGGGGAAACTACAGACCTACTTTCTCATAGATGTAAACATCATTAAGAACATACTTGCAAATTAAATTCAGGAGCAAATTTAGAAGATTATACATCACCAGGAATGGTAGTGCAGACCTTTAAATTCAGCATTCAGGAGGCAGAAGCTCTTAGATCTCTGTGAGTTCCAGGCTAGCCTGATCTACATTAGCAAGTTCCAGTACAGAAGAGACCTTTTATCAACAAAAACAAAACAAAGCCGAAAAGGAGGAGGAAAAAGAAGCTTAGATATTATGACTAAGTAGGCTTAATACCAAAATCAAGATTGATTCAACATACATAAACTCCAAAGACAAAAATCATATTATTATTCCAATTGAAGCTCAAAAGTTATTTGACAAAGCTCATCATGCCTTCATGACACACATTCTGGAGACTTCAGAAATAAATGCTTCGCTGGGCAGTGGTGGCACAGGCCTTTAGTACTAGCACTTGGGAGGCAGAGGCAGGTGGATCTCTGAGTTTCAGGCCATCCTGGTCTACAAAGTGAGTTCCAGGACAGCCAGGGCTGCATTGGGAAACCCTGTCTCAAAAAAACACCCCCCCCACCGGGCGTGGTGGCGCACGCCTGTAATCCCAGCACTTGGGAGGCAGAGGCAGGCGGATTTCTGAGTTCGAGGCCAGCCTGGTCTACAGAGTGAGTTCCAGGACAGCCAGGACTACACAGAGAAACCCTGTCTCGGAAAAAAAAAAAACAAAACACCCCCCCCAAAAAAAAAGAAGGAAAGAAAGACAGACATGCTTCATACACAAGCCTACAGCTAACTGTCTTAGCATTCTACCGCTGTGAAGAGACGCGGTGACCATGGCAACTCCTACAGAGGAACACAATTAAGGCTGGCTTACAGTTTCGGAGGCTTAGACTATTATCAGCATGGTGGGAAGCATGGTGACACACAGGCAGACATGGGGATGGAAGAGGCGAGAGTTCTCTTTCTGGCTCCACGGGCAACAGGAGAAAGCCACTGGAAATCCCAAAGCCCACTCCCAGTGACACATTTCCTCCAACAAGGCCACACCTACTCCAACAAGGCCACATTTCCGAATACTGTTTTCAAATAGAAGAGCCTAGGTGGGCCATTCTTAGTCAAACTACCACACCATTCTATCAAATGAAGAAAAACTCGGAGCATTTCCTCTAAAGCCAGGATCATGGATTTCCACTCTTCTCTCTTATTAGATACAGTGCCCAAAATCTTAGCTAGAGCAATAAGACAAGACAAAGACAAAGGGAAGAAGTCAAGCAATTCCTATTGGTAGATAAATTCTTTACTTAAAAGACCCACTGAGTCTACTAGAAAATCCTCAGTCAGAATCAACCCTTGCCATAAAGTCCCAGCACACAAAATCAACACCAACGGGAGTAAGCCTCGCTTTCACCAACAGTTACTACCCAAGAAAGAAATTAGGAAGAGTATTCCATCCAAAATAACTCATGCCAAAAGTATTTAGGAACATACCTAACCAAAGAAGTAAAAGAACTCTATGATTGAAATTTCAAGATACTGAAAAAAAATTACAGAAGTTACTAGACAATGAAAAATATTTCATATTCCTGGATAGGTAGAATTAATACTGTGAAAACATCTCTGCTACCAAAATTAATATACAGAACTAAAGAGTGAGGAAACAATATAGGAATATCTATGAAGCACAGAAGGGCACAGGCAGGCTCAGTGCTAAGAGACAAGCACTGGAGGTCACAGCACTGTGACGCACTCTTCTGCAGTGACAAAGCCAGCGGGCACTGGAGAAGAGCAGATAGGCAGGCCAATGGGATCACACGAGGGACCCAAAATAAAATGGCAGGGCTGTACCCACTTAATTTTTGACAAGGAAGACAAAAACTCCTTTGGGTAAAAGCCTATTCAACAAATGGTGCTGGCGGACTAGATTTCTAAGGCAGAAGAATTAAATTAGCTTTATATCTTTCACATTGCACCAAACTCAATTCAAAATGAACCAAAGACCTATTTTAAAGCCTGAAATTTAGAAAAAAGCATATGGGATACACTTCAAGATATTTGGGTAGGCCAGACCGTTTCAAATAGAAGACCCACAGCACAGAAACTAACCCCAGTAGCAAGCGCTGGGAGTGTGAGAAAGTACACTTCTAAACAGCAAAGGGAACCGTCAGCAGCGCTAACAGACAGGCCACAGACCAGGAGAGACAGGTCTACGCTTCTGAAAGAAGCTAGTATCCAGAATTCACAAAGAATTACAAAAATTAAATGCCAAGGAAATAAAGCTGCCAATCAACTTACAAATATGGGCAAATGAAATAGGTTCTACAACTTTTGAAAAAAAAATACAAATGGCCAATAACTATTTTCAAAGTGTTTGATATCCTTAGCCATCAGAAAAATACAAATGAAAACTGCTTGAAATACCACCTTGTGCTGGTTAGAATGGCCATCATCGACAAATCTGACAACAAATGTTGGAGAAGGGGGCTGGAGAGATGGCTCAGTGGTTAAGAGCACCGACTGCTCTTGTAGAGGTCCTGAGTTCAAATCCCAGCAACCACATGGTGGCTCACAACCATGTATAATGGGATCTGATGCCCATTTCTGGTGTGTCTAAAGATAGCTACAGTGTGCATATATATATGTATGTGTGTGTGTGTGTGTGTGTATGCTCCTATGTATGTATATATGTATATGTATATTATATATATATATATATATATATATAATGAATACGTTTTTTAAAAAATGTTAGAGAACATGTGAAGAGAAAGGAATCCTTATTCACTGAAAACTAATACAGTGAAAATGAGTTTGGTGATTTTTCAAACAATTCAAAGTCGAACCATATGCTGCATCCTGTCCTGGATATCCATACCCTACTATAGAGATCTTGCACACCATGTTTACTGCTGCTTCATTTACTAAAGCAAAATACTAGAATCTTTCTAGCTGTCCGTGAATGTGATGTGATGTGTGTGTGTGTGTGTGTGTGTGTGTGTGTGTAAAATATTACCCAGCTCTAAAGAAAAATCAAGTTGTACAATTTGCAAGAGAATGGATGGACCTGGAATGTGTAATATTAAATGAAATCACACAATCTTAGAAAGAAACATGTTCTCTCTCATATGCAGAATCTATCCAAAAGTACATGTGTGCATGCAAACACATGGATATGCCAATATATATAGCATGCAGGAAAGAGAAGAAAGGCTGAGTACAGTGGTGGGCGAGGAAGGCCCGAGTGCAGGCAGCAGGCGCGAGCTGAGGCAGGGTGCACAGCCGAGTGCTCTTCTAGTCCTAACTCTGCCGTCGTTTTTTTCTGTTTGGGTAGCAGGTAAAGTATGAAATTTAATGTGAAGCTCCACAGCTTCCACTCTGAATGCTAAGTCTAACTGTTTAGAAGTTCACTGAGTTATATAGACTTTTGATATGGTTAATTTTGGTATGTGATGTTTTTATTTATTTGCAAGTTTTTTATAATAAAGTTTATAAAAATTTAAAGATAAAGGCCCCATCTCAAAGGCTAAAACTAAAGAATGTATTATTTCAGGTCAGAAGTTTTGCAATAAATGTATGTAATAAAGTTCTATGCATAATGAACTTATAAATAAAATCAATCCCATATGAGACTTACCAAATTCCTAGGAGCACATTCTCCCTGAAGCACATCAAATTTGAGTGAGACCTGAGCTGCATGTGTGAAGAGTATTTCTGCACCTGAGCTGCACCTGTGAAGAGCATCTCTGCACCTGAGCTGCACTTATGAAGAGCATCTCTGTATCTGAGCTGCACCTGTGAAGAGCATTCTGCACCTGAGCTGCACCTGAGCAGAGCATCTCTGCACCTGAGCTGCACCTGTGAAGAGCATCTCTGCACCTGAGCTGCACCTGAGCAAAGCATCTCTGCACCTGAGCTGCACCTGTGAAGAGCATCTCTGCACCTGAGCTGCACCTGAGCAAAGCATCTCTGCACCTGAGCTGCACCTGTGAAGAACATCTCTGCACCTGAGCTGCACCTAAGCAAAGCATCTCTGCACCTGAGCTGCACCTGTGAAGAGCATTCTGCACCTGAGCTGCACCTGTGAAGAATATCTCTGCACCTGAGCTGCACCTGAGCAGAGCATCTCTGCACCTGAGCTGCACCTGAGCAAAGCATCTCTGCACCTGAGCTGCACCTGTGAAGAGCATTCTGCACCTGAGCTGCACCTGTGAAGAATATCTCTGCACCTGAGCTGCACCTGTGAAGAGCATCTCCATACCTGGTGTGATGCAACACTGGACGCATGCAGGTCAATGGCAGCCAGAGAAGGAATTCGAGATTCTGAAAGACATTTGTTCTCTTTCTTTATTAGCCTAGAATTTCGAGCTAGATAAAAAGAATCAAAAACATAATGAAAAAATTAGGAACTGTTAGTTTTCCACATTTGTAAGTACTTATTATACAAGAGTGAATTGTTAGTTTACTTAACTTACAATTTAGCAATATAAACCAAGGGCTGAAAGAGTAGAAATGAACAAATGTACCTATGCTTTCTAAAGCTCTCAGTTCAGGAAGATGATTGTAGTTTAGTTCAGGCAGTCGCACGTCTGCTTTGGAATATTCCTTCCTTTTCTTGTTTGCCTGAAGGAGGTACTTCTCACCTGAGACCTGATGACCAGAATGATTGACACACATACATTAGCTTTAAGGTGAGCCAGGCTGACATCCTCCGGTAACTCCTATGCTCACACGTCCACTTCTAGGGTTAGGATAATAAAACTTTAAGGACGTTACTGACACTGAAAACGGTTTCACCCCATTATTTTATCAAATTTATCAAACTTGCCAACAAGTAGAAAATCTGTTCTCTAGCTTCCTTTCTCCCCTTAGCCACTCTTCAGTAGAAGACACAGCAATAGATAGTCAGTGAGGGTGGCAGGACACCTTGGCTCTTCCTGCCCGAGGGTCTGGCATTAGACCACCGACCACTGCCTGGGTCTTTGAGCAGCAGCTGATGTCCTTTACTGTGACTGTGACCCGTTGGTCTTCATGCACATTATCCCACCACCAGGTTTACTGTCCCATCTGAGTCGTGGTCCCCAGCTTCTGACACTTGTGCTCCCAGACCCTCTCCGGCAGCTTCACAGCCTAAGCACGTATCAGTAAGAGATGGGGTGGCTCAGCAACAAAAGCAGAAGCACAGACTTCTGACTGGAAGCTACTTTCCACTGCAGGAAGACAGGCTCTGGATCACTC
This sequence comes from Apodemus agrarius, assembly GCA_964023405.1. Lineage (NCBI taxonomy): Eukaryota > Metazoa > Chordata > Mammalia > Rodentia > Muridae > Apodemus > Apodemus agrarius. The sequence goes on along the minus strand of OZ030016.1, from coordinate 15,400,774 downwards.
AGAGAGGAGATCAGTCAGTTAGATACCGTGGAAGAAATGAGGTAAGGAGAGGGTTTAGACAGCCGTGGAGCATGAGATGCCGTATTAAAATGAGTTCAATATGAACAAATACCTCGAGGTTCATAATGGACTAAAGAGGACCCAAAACATCTGCTGCATTGTCTAGGGAACGAATATTCTAAAGCAAGACTGACAATAAGTGTAAAAGCCCAAAGGCTGGGAGGGAGGGATATATCTGATCCGTACATAAAAGTAAAAAGGGAATCTATAGTTGGAACAGATTGAGGCAAACAGAGATGGAACACAGGGTTGGGGACTTAACTCATGTAGGAATTTAATACCTCTCAGGATTCTGGCCCTTCCACAGAGAACAGAGCCAAGTGAGCGTTTTGATCAGGATAAGAGGTGACTGTGGCACGGTCTTGGACCAGCCTGCTGGAGGCACCGCTGAGAGCAACCTCTGAGTCCTCCCCAGGGTACCTCTGGTTTTTGTTTTTGTTTTTTGTTTTTGTGACAGAGTTTCTCTGTATAGCCCTGGATGTCCTGGATCTCACTCTGTAGACCAGGCTGGCCTCGAACTCAGAAATCCGCCTGCCTCTGCCTCCCAAGTGCTGGGATTAAAGGCGTGCGCCACCACCACCACCCGGCCCCATGGTACCTCTGAACCACACACATGCCTCTTGTATTAAGTATGCCATTGTGTCTTTTGTTTGTTTGTTTATTTGTTTCTTTTTTCGAGACAGGGTTTCTCTGTGTAGCCCTGGCTGTCCTGAAACTCACTCTGGAGACCAGGCTGGCCTCGAACTCAGAAATCTACCTGCCTCTGCCTCCCAAATGCTGGGATTAAAGGCGTGCGCCACCACCGCCCGGCTGCCATTATGTCTTTACCTTGCTGATCTACTAGACCATGAACTCCACAAAGGTTGAATTGATTCAATTTGTGTTTTATAAATGACAGAACGATCATAAATGTTTAAGTGATTATACAAAATATTTTCACCAAAAATCTAGTAAGACAGTAAAATAAGTTATCTTCTCATTTACTCTTTAACAAGAATTGAACTGCAAGTATTAGGTTAAGAAAATTCATTATGCTGCCGAAAATAAATGAGATGGCATTGTGAGAGAATCTTCCATCCAGACTTAGAAAATTTATTTAGGCATTGGGGATTTCGAGTCACAACTCTGACAAGCGAGGCTGCACTGTGTAACTCAGGTTTACTCTATGTCTCCAAGTAAAACTTAACTCTTCACGCCCGTGCTTACGAGCAGCGCAGGTCTAGAAGCTCTTTTGCAGCAGAGAACAGTTACTTACGGATGTGCTCACATTCATATTATAAATCCCTGATGGAGAAGGCTGATTTGCTTTAACAAATGGATTACAGTATTTCTTAGTTTTCTCATCCGCTCTGTAACAAAAATTTTAAGTTAGAATCATCAATAATTACTTTCAAACACAAAATCAATGACATCGTGCTAAATGATATGCAGTTTAATCAGAACGTAATGTGTACTCTCCAGTATACAATGCACAGAAATCTGTTGTAACCTTCTACCGGCTGTCCCATCCCTTGGGCTCCCTGAGGCTGTTCCCTTCAGGAAAACACCCGAAGGAACTCGTGTGTGCCATTAAATACTTGCCATGCAGTAGGGGCGCTACAACGAATTGTTCCTTTTATTAATGAAGCCTTTCATGTTATTAAACTAAACTGCTAGAGCTTCTCTTCATTGTAAACAACAGCATAAATACTTTCCTAGGACTCATATAAATTTCTTTTTTTTTTCTTTTTCTATTTTTGGAAAATTCTAATAAATTCTCATCATAAAGGTCAAAAATATTTAAAGAGCTATTTTATAAGTAGAAATTGCATCCAGAATTTTGACAGCAAAACAATGTGAACAAATGAACAAGCATTTTTTTTTACTCATTTCCCATTCATACCTGTAATTCTGAACTCCAGGAATAGTCCCCATTCCAGGACTAATGCCAGGAGCAGCTGCAGAGACATTGTGTGTGAGGGGAGGGATCCCGGTGCCTGGATTCCTGGAGTGATCAAGGTTCACATTGCTGCAATCTCGGAGGCTCGTGGAAGGCAAGCCTTTGTGGTTTGTCCCGTTGTCATGGAGACAGTTGGCATTTGAAGCTCTACTTCCTTTTTCCGTTTTCTCAACATCAATCTTTGACCCCTTTATTTTAAACACTTTTGAATCCTTAATTTTGGGATCAGCATTGGTATCCTGACCATTAATAAAGATGTTAACAAGTTAATGGTCTGACAATAAACTTCACATTCCTATTCTACCTACGAAATTAAAATTAAGACTCTTATTCAAATAGTTATTGTGAAAATACAAGAAGACTGATGAATACCAACTTGATAGATGATAGACAGAAGATAGACAGACAGAGAGTAGATATGTCTGTGTCTATGCGTATACATTTCAGTCGGGGAGTAAAATAGAAGAGGAATATGGAGAGACCGCTGTTTTTGTTCTTACATAGAGTCAGCAAGCAAAAAATTGAAAACTCTTCCTTTGGTTCACTTGATAGTGGTGGAAACATTATCAAGAACAGAGCCTAACTTGTAACTTGGCGGGAAAGTAAACATTTAACTAAATATCAGAATCACAAGTTTAAAATGTTACGAAAATTCTAAAAGTAACATCTTTATTTTCTATTATTAAGGAAGAAAAGTGAACTAAGTTGCATGCATTTGCTCCCCAGTGTATGTGTGTGTGTGCATGTGATGTGTGTGTGCACCTGTGCACACCTGTGTGAGCATATACAGGTACGTGTATGCTTATGCGTGTACACGGACAGAGATGCCCAGTAATCTTGGATGAGTGTGTGGAACTGAAGTTCTTGTTGAAGCTGCATCTGGGCCATGGATTTGGTGGACTGACTGGTGAGACCTGTGACTGCGGAGAGATGGATGTGGGTCTAGAGCCAAGTTATCTAGGATTATCCTACGCCCTTTCGGGGCCACTCACACCCTGTATGTGACCCAGCTTCCTCAGGACTACTCGGTAAACTGAGGTCGCACTGCTAAGCATAGCAGACCTCTAGCTTCTACCAGCCCAGAAGCTAAAGGCTGTAGGACAACACCTGTAACACAAAGCAATGCCCCGCTCGGCTGTAGCCCACCCAGCTAACCCCGCCCGTGTGTTTAGTGACTGCTCTGGCTTATGACTGTCTCCACTGTGTGACTATAACGATCTCACAGCAAAGCAGATCACCCAGGGTGATTCAAAGCCACGTTCTGGGCATGGTTACTCGTCCTCAGCCCAGGGAACAGCACTCTCTTACGTCCTTCAAGCCATTACTTAATGTCCCACGGCACCTACCAGTACCTGCTGAGCATTTAAAGTAAAACATATCACGGGAGTTTTTTAAAGTTACTGTCTATAGGAAAGACACTATCTTTTTGTTTATTTAGGTATTTTTTTGCAACCAAGTTTAAAGTTAACAATTTACTCAGTATTTTAAAACTTTAAAATCAGCCGGGCAGTAGTGGCACATGCCTTTAATCCCAGCACTTGGGAGGCAGAGACAGGTAGATTTCTGAGTTCGAGGCCAGCCTGGTCTACAGAGTAAGTTCCAGGACATCCAGGGCTGTGTACAGAGAAACCCTCTCCCGAAAAACCAAAAATAAATAAATAAATAAATAAATAAAATAAAATCAAACTTTAAAATCTTCATTATTGCCGGGCGATGGTGGCACATGCCTGTAATCCCAGCGCTTGGGAGGCAGAGGCAGGCAGATTTCTGAGTTCGAGGCCAGCCTGGTCTACAGAGTGAGTTCCAGGACAGCCAGGGCTACACAGAGAAACTCTGTCTCGGGAAAAACAAAAAAACCTTCATTATTGGGCTGGAGAGACTGCTCTGTGGTCAGCACTTGCTGCTCTGTAGAGGACCAGGGGTTGATCGCCAGCACCCACATGGTGGCTCACAAACCATATGAAGTTCCAGTTCTACAGAATCCAGTGCCCTCTTCTGACCTTCACAGGTCCTAAGCCTGTATGTGTTTCACATATACATAGGTTAAATACTCATGTATAAAATAAAATGAATACATCTAATTTTAAAAAAGTTAAATCTTCATTATTTTCTTCCACAGATTTAAACCTTAAAGCATGAACATTTACCTGTACCACAAGTGTTTTTCTTTCTTCAACTAAGGCATCGTCTTTTTCTTTCTTTCTGTTTTGAGACTTTTTAGGTAAAGAATTATTCCTGGCATCTTTCTCTATTTTCAACTGCAATTCTTGAGAAAACCTATATAAAAGTATATTTCTCAATTAAAATACAATTTATGAGAAAGATAAAGCTAGGAAAAAACTCAAGATAATTATTTAAAATTCAGTATTAAACTAATCCATTTTATTTAAAATGAGAAAACTCCCATCCCAGACGACTAGTTCCTAAGAGCTTTCCCGAAGGCCTCAGGTGCAGGAGAGCCGGTCAGGAGCCTCGGCGTGAGCCTGTGTGCACTGGGCTGTGAGCACTGGTGCTGGTAAGCGCTGGAGGATGAGGCTGTGGTGGGCAGCTCACCAGGCACTGAGCAAAGCACCCCAGCAGGCCTGTGCGCCTCCCGGCCACTCATTCACCTAAGGATGCCCAGAGGGAAGCAAAGGAAAGGGTCAATTCTACTAAAGGTGAACGAGCCCTTGAACATCTCTCTCTCAGCTTTCGGGACAAGAAGACAAGAACCACAGGCTGTCCTGGTTGTCTCAAGGGAAGCACTCAGATGGTGGCCCAAACGCGAGTCAAGCCACACACGTTCTTCGTCTGAAGGCTAACAGGAAAAACATGCTTATTCAGACGGCAATGTGGCAGATACTCTGCTTTGACAATGAATAAGGTGAGCCACTCACTGCAAGGAAATCAACTGAAAATATTTCTGTTAACAATAAAATGCAATTTTCCATGTAAAAAACTACAATTCAGTTAACTTGGGATCTTAGAGGTCTTTCAATAGTTCAAAAGTTTTCTGGTAAAATGAAGTATAATTTTTTATCTTACACAAAGAAACATACCTACATTTTAAAGGTCCACATAATTCAACATTACCAATAATATGCTTCAAATGGTGAGAGTATATCATAAAAGTGTACACAGGTAAGAAGATCAGGCATAAATAGATGTAATGCAACAGAGAAAGTAGAGCTCAGTGACCCGGTTTAGATTTCACCCTGCAGCCAGTCTTTTAGAAACCACTAGAGGGGACTGGAGAGAGGCTCAGCGGTTAGGAGTGCTTGCTGCTTTCCAGAGGGCCCACACCAGATTCCCAGCAGCCGCCTCCGCAGGAATGACTGTCTAAACCTTCAGCTCCTCAGCATCTAATACAATCTTCCAGGCCCTGTGAGCATAGACATATGACAGACACACATACACATATGACAGACACACATACACATATGACAGACACACATATACATACGACAGACACACATGACAGACACATAGACACACAGACACACAGACACACGCACTCAATATAAATAAAATAAACTTTAAATAATGAAACTACTATAGCTAAGCATGACATCATACACCTGTAAATCCCAGCAACCAACAGACCCAGGCAGAAGCCAGGGCACAGGCTACAGAGTGAGTTTCAGATCAGCTGAGGTACAATGCAAGACCCTGCCTTGAATAATTAAAAATAAAAACAAGGAAGTGAAAGAGGAACAGAGGAAGAAAAGAAAGAAGGAAAAAATTACAACTACTAAGCTCTGGTATAGGATCTAAGTTTGACACAGAATCGCCCAGAGGCGGTGGCGCACGCCTGTAATCCCAGCACTTGGGAGGCAGAGGCAGGTGGATCTCGGAGTTCAAGGCCAGCCTGGTCTACAAAGTGAGTTCCAGGACAGCCAGGGCTACACAGAGAAATCCTGTCGCAAAAAACAAAACAAAACAAAACAAAACAAAAAACAAAAAAACAAAAACAGACATAGAATCAAAGAATACTAAATTACCTCAAAGACTATTAAAAATACACACACACATTTGTTTCGTCAAACAAAAATAACATATGGAGTTCACAAATTAATATAAAAGCAAATGTGAGAATCCAGATGTCTTGTATTAAGCTAGAGTTTTTAGGAGATTTGCAAACTGGCAAAGCTTTAGGACAGGAGAGCGCTCAGCAGCTAGGAACGCGGGCTGGGCTGCTCGTGCAGAAGCTCTGAGTTCGGTGCCCAGCGCCAGTGCAGGAGCTCACCATTGCCTCTACCTCCAGCGCCGCCCCTTCTGCCCTCTTGTGACCCCCAGAGTGCCTTCCTCTGTGTGCACATACAGATTCGGACACACATGGACACACATAATTAGATATATACATTTATCCTACAGACGGGTGTGTAGCCACAGCCACCTGTCTCGTAGTCTTGTTTGATCAGCAGTGCTAACACTACCGCCTGGATTAGCACCCACAGCCACTGAGGCAGCACTGACATATCCGCAGCATCAGCAGGACCCCTGGGCCTGGGGTAGTGAGTCTGGCAGCAACAGGAAATGGAGCTGCACAGATACAGCAACACCACAGAGTTTAGTGACCTGAATGAATGGTCGGTGTCACACATGAAGACAGAAGAGAGACTGTTTCATGAAACCGAGCAGTTCCAGTTAATAAATACAGGAACCACCGGGACCGCATTCCCGCCAAGGGCGGATAGAGCAGATGCAGAGGCTGACATCCTGCAGAGGGAGTGGTGACAAGGAAGCCTTCCCTTTGACCCTGGTCCCTGCAGCCTGAAGAGCACAGGCCAGTACTGTACCTCTCAGCAAATCCATCCATTTGGAAGAAATCATGGTGTAGAAGGTCAGCACAGAACGGCCTTTTGTCTGGGTCAATGTGCAAGCATTTCTGAAAAATCAAGAACACAACAAGTCTTCTTCAAGAACAGCTGTCTCGAGTCAGGCTTCTTCTTTACAAATCTTTAGAAATTACAATAGTGACCACCAGTGGTTTTCATATCACAAAAACAAGCCCAGCAGGCATTCAGTATCTATAGGTGCAAATAAATGCACAAATTTCTAAGAAGCAGCCTTTCCAAGAAAAAAAAAAAGATTCTGGCCTCGAACTCTACTATCTGTCTATACACAGTAGAGGCGGCAGCACCAAGTGAGACTCCACTAGTGGGGGCTACACAACACAACCTGCTTCCTTCAACACAGTACAAGGTTTAAACAAAAGAGATCAACTAAGTATAAGAGCAACTGCCGGCTGTGGTAGTACATACTTGTTTTCCCAACCCTTGGGAGACTGAGGAATGGGTTATAGGTTCAAGGCCAGCCTAGGTAGCTAGCATAATAACACCTTGTCCCCAAAACTCAAAAACATAAAACAAAACAAGCAAAAACATTAACCAATGGCAACTTAGAAATTTTCCTGTTTTCAGTTTTTAAAAAATTACATTTATTGTCATGTGTCTGTGTACAGGTGTGTGTGTCTTGTGTGTGTATTCATACAAGGCACAGTGCACTTGTGAGATCAGAGGACACCTGCAGGAGCTGGCCTTCTCCTTTCTCCATGTAGCTCCCAGGGGCCGACCCCAGGGCAGCAGGCTTCAGAGCTTTTCCTGCACATCTACAGATTTTCTTTCTATCTGTGGTGCTTCGAGTAAGCTTAGCCATGGGGAGTGGCACTATCAGGAGGGGTGGCCTCGGTAGAGGAAGTGTGTCCGTGAGCAGGCGAGCTTTGAGGTCTTCAGGTGCTCAAGGCCTTCTCTTGGTTCCCCGCAGAAGCCAGTCTCCTCCTGGCTGCCTTTGGCTCAAGATGGAGAGCTCTCGGGTTGGAGAGACGGCTCAGTGGTTAAGAGCACTGACTGCTCTTCCGGAACCAGAACCAGAGTTCAATTCCCAGCAACTACATGGTGGCTCACAACAATTTGAAATGGGCCCAATGCCCTCTTCTGGTATGTCTGAAGACAGCTATAGTAGAATTGTATAAATAAATATTAAAAAAAACAAACTTTTAAAAAAAATGAAAGAAATATTTTCTAAAAAAGAATGATGTGGAACTCTTGGCTCCGCCAGCACCACGCCTGCCGGCACACTGCCATGCTTCCCACCATGATGACAATGGACTGAACCTCTGAACCTGTACGCCAGCCCCACGTAAATCTTTGCCTTTATAAGAGTTGCCTTGGTCATGGTGTCTCTTCACAGCAACAAAACCCTAACTAAGACAATATCCTAATTTAAATTATCAAAGAAATTATAGCAGGACATGGTAGTGCATGCCTTTAACTCAGCACTCACTGTTTTTTTTTTCTTTTTTTTTTAAATTCGATATATTCCTTATTTATATTTCAAATGATTTACCCTTTCCTGGATCCCCCCTCCCCAAAAGTTCCATAAGCCCTCTTCCCTCCCCTTGTTCCCCAATCCACCCCATCCCAATTCCCTGTCCTGGTATTCCCCTACACTGCTGCACTGAGCCTTTCTAGGACCAGGGGTCACTCCTTCCTTCTTCTTGGGTATCATTTGATATGTGAATTGTGTCTTGGGTATTCTAAGCTTCTAGGCTAATATCTGCTTATCAGTGAGTGCATACCATGAGTGTTCTTCTGAGACTGGGTTACCTTACTTAGGATGAGTTCAATAGTTCTCCAGTTCCATCCACTTGTCTAAGAATTTCATGAATTCATTGTTTCTAATGGCTGAATAGTACTCCATTGTGTATATATACCACATTTTCTGTATCCATTCCTCCGTTGAGGGACATCTGGGTTCTTTCCAGCTTCTGGCTATTATAAATAGGGCTGCTATGAACATAGTGGAACATGTGTCCTTATTACATTCTGGGGAATCCCCTGGGTATATGCCCAGGAATGGTATAGCGGGGTTAATCCCAGCACTTGAAAGATATATATATATTTTTTTTCGAGACAGGGTTTCTCTGTGTAGCCCTGGCTGTCCTGGAACTCACTCTGTAGACCAGGCTGGCCTCGAACTCAGAAATCCGCCTGCCTCTGCCTCCCAAGTGCTGGGATTAAAGGAGTGCGCCACCACCGCCCGGCTAAGATTTTTTTTTTTTTTAAGATTTACTTGTTTATCTATGTGAGTACACTGTAGCTGTCTTCAGACACACCAAAGGAGGGTATTGGATCCTATTACAGATGGTTATGAGTCGCTATGTGGTTGGTAGGAATTGAACTTCTGAAAGAACAGCCAGTGCTCTTAACCACTGAGCCATTTCTCCAGTGCCTATGAGACCGAGGTCAGCTTGGCTTACATAGTGAGTTATAGGCTAGCCAAACTACATAGTAAAACTTTTTTTTTTTTTTTTTTTTTGTTCAGAGACAGGGCTTCTCTGTGTAGCCTTGATTGTTCTGGAACTCACACTGTAAAATAGGAAGGTCTCCAACTCAGAGATCCACCTGCCTCTGCCTCCTGAGTGCTGGGATTAAAGGTGTGTGCCACCACCTACCAGATAACACCTTGTACTGAAAGAAATAAAAGAGAGAGAGCAGGGAGGGAAGGAGGGAAGAGAGGGGGGAGGAAAGGAGGAGGGGAGGGAGTCTGAAGAGATGGCTCAGTGGTTAAGAGAAGTGAGTATTGTTCAGAGGACAAATGTTCTATCCCAACATCCACATGGCAGTTCACAACCATCTGTACCTCTAGTACCAAGAAACCAATATCGTCTCCCACCTTCATTGGGACTGAACACACATGGTGTGTGCACAGATATATATGCCAGAAAGACACCCATAAACATAGAAATCTAAAAAAAATTTAAATTAAAAGAATGCTGAGCACGGTGGCATACTGCTTTAATCCCAGCACTCAGGAGACACAAGCAGGTGGATCTCTGTGAGTTGGAGGCCAGCCTGGTCTACACAGAGAGTTCCAAGACAGCCAGGGCTATACAGAGAGACCTTGTCTCAAAAAGCTAAAAACAAAACGACAAACAAACAAATAAATAAAACAACCTCCTCCAATCCAAAATAAAAAAATAAATAAATAAAACCAATTAAGCCTAGCAGTTATGGTGAATCCCAGAACTCAAGAGGCAGAGGAAGGTGAATCTAGGCCAGCCTGAAAGAAAGAAAGAAAGGAAGGAAGGGAGGGAGGGAGGGAGGGAGGCAGGGAGGGAGGGAGGGAAAGAAAGAAAGAAAGAAAAAGAAAGAAAGAAAGAAAGAGGAAGAGAGGGAGGAAGAGAAGGAAGGAGGAAGGGAAGAGAGGGAGGGAGAGAAAACCAATAAAAACGTCGGCAACTGATTTTCTGACCTGAGAAAATGCCTCTTTTCTAATGAGGTGTCAGCTAACAGAATGCCAGCTGAAGTGTGGCCGCACACCTGTCGCCCAGTCTGCAGGAGCCAGAGGCGGGAGCACCAAGCAAGCTGGAGCAGCCTGAGCAACACAGCATCACCTCATCCCAAGAGCAACAGAAGAGCACAACTCACAGCTTCTGTAAAGGCTCTAGAACAGAAGCTATTGCAGAACAACTGGGAAGAGCCCTCTCTGTCGCTGCCTCTGTGCCAGGGGCTTCAAGCAGATGACCTCATTAAACAAGGTCTTGTTCTGATCCATTGAAATCCCTCAACACCAAAAAAAACAAAAAACAAAAAACAAAAAAAACCAAAAACAAAAACAAAAACAAAAACAAAAACAGAACAGATTCTGTAGATACTTTTAAGTTAGGTGGTTGATTCTGAAACTTTTACTATATAATTTGTTTCAATACACACCAAGAAAAAGTATTAGGTAGTGTGAAGTTAAACAAAATGAGCAAAGAGCCGATCACTGGTAAAGCTAGATACAGAAGGCCTATCCTGCCTGACCCTTCCTGCTTTCTGTGCTACAAAGGTATATATCAGACTTGAGAGGGGCTCAGCAGTTAGGAGCACAGGGATCTATGTTTGTTTCACAGCCTAGCCGCATTCCCGTATACCTCCAGACTCTGTGGGCACCATCACTAATGTGTACAAACACACATGCACAAAACTAAAAATAAAATAAATCTCTTTAAAATTCCAAAACAGCCGGGCGGTGGTGGCGCACATCTGTAATCCCAGCACTTGGGAGGCAGAGGCAGGTGGATTTCTGAGTTCGAGACCAGCCTGGTCTACAGAGCAAGTTCCAGGACAGCCAGGACTACACACAGAAACCCTGTCTCGAAAAACCAAAAAAAATAAAAATAAAAAAAAAAAGAAAGATTTATGATTCTAAAGAGATATATAGTAAACAACAGTTTAAACTTTATTCTTTTTAAATCTCTTTTTAAAAATATAAAGATGGTCTCAGAAAAAAAAATCTATTAGAGGATTAAAGAGAAAAGAAAACATGCATTAGTCTATAAACTTACTATAACTCATCATTATCTCCGAGTGTGTGCGTGTGGGGTGTGGAAACCCAGCACTGATGTGGAGAGTGTATTTTTAATCACTCTGCACCTTGCGTCTTTGAGACAGCCTCTCACTGAATCAGGAACTCACCAGCTGGGCTAGGCGGTAGGGGTCTCCCTGTCTCCCCAGCCCTCAACTCCCTGACCCCTGCATTGCTAGGGGAGTTACAGACACACCCAGTGTCTTAGTTTCCTCTCCTGTTTCTGTGATTTAAAAGAGCAATTTAAGGGAATGGGGGCTTATTTTAGCTCATAACTCAAGGCGTAGTACATCATGATGAAGAAGTCAAGGCGGCAGGAGCTTGACGCAGCCACCCATCCACGCGCATACACGCGCATACACGCGCATCCGGACGGGAGGAAGGAATGCATGCATGCTAGTGCTGAGCTGCTTTCCATTCTCACGGTCCAGATGCCTGCTGACGGAGTGCTGGCCCCCACAGTAAGCGGGTCTTTTTACCTCAACCAATGTAGTCACCCTCGACGTGCTAAGAGACCCTCCTCCCAAATGATTTCAGACGTTTTCGAGTGTGACAGCACTAGCCATCACCCTGGCTTTTATGCTAGGTATGGCACATACTTTGCTGACAGCCATCCTAACCCCTATCTAAACTTTTCTTAGTGCGTTAAAGACAGCAAAATCATCAAGTAAATGGTTGCCCGAGCCTGGCGGTTTAAGGATACTCTTTTGTACCCTGAACATTTAGTAGCAATAATTTTCTGAACTAACAACGTCAAAGGGTCAACTCTAAGAGACAAGGTAATGCAGTGGAAATCCTAGTTTTCTAAACTACATACAAGCAAAAGCAACAATCATTTGTAAATCAGCTTCAACAAATACAATGTCTAAGCAAAATGTCTTGATAATAGCACTGATTATGAGCCTATGAATTTATGCCCAATTATTTACATTTATTTCTCTTATTTTAGTTTTTATTTCTATTTAAAACAGTTTTTATGTTTTTAAATGAGAATATTTTCAAACTTAGGACATGTTAGAAATGTTCTCTGAAATTTTAAGACAGATAAAAATTTCAGGCTGGGGCCGGGCGTGGTGGCGCACGCCTGTAATCCCAGCACTTGGGAGGCAGAGGCAGGCGGATTTCTGAGTTCGAGGCCAGCCTGGTCTACAGAGTGAGTTCCAGGACAGCCAGGGCTACACTGAGAAACCCTGTCTCAAAAAAAAAAAAAAAAAAAACCAAAAAAAAAAAAATTTTCAGGCTGGGGCTGGAGAGATGGCTCAGCGGTTAAGAGCACTGACTGTTCTTCCAAAGGTCCTGAGTTCAAATCCCAGCAACTACATGGTGGCTCACAACCATCCATAATGAGACTTGATGCCCTCTTCTGGTGTGTCTGAAGACAACTACAGTGTACTTACATATATTTATATTTATTAATATTTATTATTTATTTATTATGTATATGTAATATACATAAATATATTTATATTTATATATTTATTATTTATATTCATATATTTATTATTTATATTCATATATTTATTATTTATATGTAATATAAATATGTTTATATGTATTGTTTATATATTTATTGTGTGTATATAATATGCATAACTATATTTATATTTATTTATATTTATTATTTATATTTATATATTTATTATTTATATATAAGCACACTGTAGTTGTCTTCAGACCCACCAGAAGAGGGCATCAAGTCTCATTACGGATGGTTGTGAGCCACCTTGTGTTTGCTGGGATTTGAATTCAGGACCTTTGGAAGAGCAGTCAGTGCTCTTAACCACTGAGCCATCTCTCCAGTCCTAAATAATCTTTAAAAAAAAAATTGAGGCCTTGAACTCAAAGAACTATAAGCAACTAAGGGACGCTGAGAGCCAGAGAAAACAGCTTTCCCCAAGGAAGAGCACAACTGGTTATTCAGTACCAAATGGTCAGCTCTAAAACCTCGTGAGTAACATTCTACAGACTAAGCAAGTTATATTTAGAAATTATATATATATATGTATATATATATATATATATATATATGCATATAATAGTGATTAATAAAAAAGACGCCAAGAACTTCATAGAGAGCAAGGACGATTCTGAGAGAGGAAAGGGAAGGGGAAAATGATGCAATTATATTATAATCTCAAAAATAAAAAGAAAAGACTTTGGGCTTTTATTTCTGAAGTACCTCTGGCAATGTAACAAATTTAAACCTTTTCTTAGTGTACAAAATTTAAAACCATCTGAGGAAACTGTTGACCTAAAAGATCGATAGGAAAGCAGAAAGGAAAGGAGAGAAACAGAGACAGAGAGAAACAGAGTGAGAGACATACATGAGCCAGGTCTCTATATTATACAAATTTCCTATCACAACGAAGGAAAAAGTACAATTACCTTTGCTAAACTGATCACAACTTCAGGGAGCTTAGGATAGCGGCTCTCGAGAGGTTCTGCGTCTGTGTCTTTGATCTCAGGCAACCTCACTCCAGCAAACACAGGATTTTTATAAAATAGCTCCTGGTGTCTTGGAATTAAATTACCTAGGAGGGAAAATCCAGCATGTGTGTTTGTCAGTACAGGTGACAGACATGGCGGGGACAGGTGGCCTAAGAGTGTCAGCAAGATCAACCTGAGACAAACCTGGTGACACAGGGGCACTTGGAAGTCTATACTGTCTTGGCGCAAGACAGCACAAGGAAATGAACACTGATTTTAAAACATATTCATCTAAAAACTTAAATATAGCTATAAGCAGGATTAATTGTGAAGACATGACAGGTAAAAGACATCTTGTGCCACTCTAGATGAAATACTACAACTTCCAACGGTAAAATGTACCATCCTTCCCCAAAACAAAGAATTTATAGTCACATGGACTGAATCTATTGCAGGTAAATCACTTCTTCCCTATAAGAATTTAATTTTTGTTCGACAGATTGTGTAGCTACATCTAAGTTTAGATTTGAGCATTTTAACCTTTATCTCAATTTTAATACCTATTATATCATGAGCTGTATAGATGAAAAGTTAAATTTTATAAATCTTTTATTATACTAAAACTATAAATATTACATAAGTACAATATATGAAATAGTAAAAAGATTAATGTATGCATTCAATACAGATGAAACCCCTCTGTTCTTTCCCCCTCGTCCCTGATAAACAGTCAAATAAAAATTCTACTGTAAGAAATATTTCATAAATTCTTAATCTCAAAACTTTAAATTATTCTGTTTTCCTATTTTTCCATTTTAAAATCTATCTTAGAATATGAATTATATATTCTAACAAATATAAGCCTCAGAGTCTAGCTTTAGAATTTCATCCAAAGCACTAAGGACAAAAAGTAAAATCGAGGAGGCAGGGCACGGTGATGCACATCTGTGGTCACAGGCGTGGTGATGACATGGTGGTCGCACGCTTTGGGAGACTGACCAATGAAGGCTCAGGCGCTGAGGCAGAAGGTGGAGCTTGAGATCGCCCTACGCTTCAGTCAGACCCTCGTCTCAGAAAACAGAAGAAAAAACCAGCCCTTAAATGTATTGCTATCTTGTAAGCCTTTGTTTCTCTCGTCTTGTCCTGGAGATGAAGATGAGGAGGAAGAGAAGAGCTGGGTCTCACCACAGGCTCCCTCAGGGGTAAAGGTGATGAGGGCATCTTTGCTGTTGGGGGCTGGAGGTGAGAATGTTCAGATCTAGGCTCAGGTTTCTAGGATTTTCTGAGTTATTTTGAGTTCTCACTAAACTGCATTGTTATAATTTTTGCAACCTTTTAAAATTAGCAGTGACTTTGAGTACCCTCAAGGTAGTTGATTGCATGCTAATATAATCTTTGTTAATATAATTTTTAAATTTTCCTGCCTTTCAGATTTATGATTCTTCTTATCTTCAGCAGCCACCTCCTTCTCTTACACTGAGCAGCCTTACTGGTGGGCCGGGGTGTATGTAGATGTGTACACACGCATGTATATGTGTGTTGTGTACGTATGTGTCTATGTTTGCTATCTGCTCCCTACCTTCACCTAAACTAAGCATTATCTTTAATATATGAACAACTTAAAAGGCAATAGAAACAAAGAGAAAAATTTGTAAAATTTAAAGCACAGATGTGTATGTAATCTTACCTAAACATGTCATAATATGATGTAGCTGATCAATATCAGATTCTCCTGGAAATAGTGGTTGCCCCATGAGCATTTCAATGACCAGACAACCAATGGCCCAGATATCAACAGCCCTGCAAGCAGAAGTCACGTGATGAAAGACATGGCACCCTGACGCCTGCCCCGCGCCTGCACCTTCTACGGGACTTCACTAGGTTGTTATTTTTGGTTTTGAAAGGCATGGTAGTAAGTCTTGTCACTTAAAGTTACTTCTAGCCTTCCATTTTAGTAAGTGAGATTTCCAGAAACTCCATGTGATATTAAAGGAAAAAGATTATGAAAATCCTTACAGGAACTGTAAGCGTTTTAAAGAATTCTCAAGGACAAAGCGCTGGGGACCGTTACACTCACTTAGTAGCACTGAGCCCGGGCCTCCCTTTTGCTGCTAAGCGGATCATTTATTACAAACGCATCCCACTCCTAACAGTCGGCGTCCACGCCTGGCATTCCTGACTCTTACTTGCCATACTTGACGTCACCGACCAGCAGTTCTGGAGCTCTGTACCACCGGGTGGCCACGTAGTCGGTGTAAACCTCCCCTGGAGCCGCCAAGGTCCGTGCAAACCCAAAGTCACACAACTTTACAACGCCAGACTGGGAGACTAATATATTCTCAGGCTTTATATCTCTGTGTATGATCTAAGACAAAAAATCCACAGAGCATAAGATGTTAAATAAAAAATAATTTATTGGGGTATTTGCCACAAGCAGTACCAGAATACAACACACAGAAAGTTGTTCTAGGACTTAAAGTCCTGGGCCCTAGTGGGACAAAAGAGAACATTCATGTCTCAAGCATCTGTTAAACTAGTATTTTTATACTGAGTAAAGCTCGTAATCATTAACCAACAGAGCAACTTCAATTAATCACTACTGTCAAGACTAAGAAATAAACTGGTTTTTGAAAACTAAGGATAGTCAAGGAAAATTCATGGAAGAGATAAGCTTTGTGATAGGTTTTAATACACTACTACCTTAGCAAACACTTGACCATGTATGTGTCAGACACTATACAAACTATTTTACATACTTTAACATTGTATCCACACAACCCTGAAACAGGTGCTATTATACTTTCCCCTTGCAGAGTGAGTTCCAGGACAGCCGGAACTATACAGAGAAACCCTGTCTCGAAAAACCAAAAACAAAAAAAACAAAAACAAAAAAAAAACAAAAAAAAAAGAAAGAAAGGTCCTGAGTTTGAATCCCAGCAGCCATATGGTGACTCACAACCATCCATAATAAGGTCTGACACCCTCTTCTAGTGTGTCTGAAGACAGCTACAGTGAACTTACATATAATAAATAAATAAATCAGTCGGGCAGTGATGGCACACTCCTTTAATCCCAGCACTTGGGAGGCAGAGGCAGGCGGATTTCTGAGTTTGAGGCCAGCCTGGTCTACAGAGTTAGTTCCAGGACAGCCAGAACTATACAGAGAAACCCTGTCTCGAAAAACAAATAAATACATCTTTTTAAAAAAAAGGAAGGTTAGGGCCTGGAGAGATGGCTCAGCGAGTAAGAGTACCGGCTGCTCTTCAGAAGGTCCTGAGTTCAAATCCCAGCACCCACATGGTGGCTCACAACCATCTATAAGGATATCTGACACCCTCTTCTGGTGTCTGAAGACAGCTACAGTGTACTTACATATAATAAATAAATCTTGTTGTTAAAAAAAAGGAAGATTAAAAAGATGCAAACAGGGCTGGGGAGATGGCTCAGTGGTTAAGAGCACAGGCTGCTCTTCCAAAGGTCTTGAGTTCAAATCCCAGCAACCACATGGTGTCTCACAATCATCTGTAATGGGATCTGATGCCCTCTTCTGGTTTGTCTGAAAACAGCTACAGTGTACTTACATGTAATAAATAAATAAAATCTTTAAAAAAAAAAGATGCAAACACTGATTCAGTTTTCTGGTTAGTCAGAATTATTATTATATATCATGTAGTCTGTTCCTGTGACAATACTCTCTGATTTATTAAGCTAGCATTCAGTTTCCTGAGCTTGATTAATGTTAGCCTTCATGATAAAAACAATGTCAAATTGGATTTCTCAAACATCAATTTTCTGACACTGTATCATTGTTTAAGGGACCTCACAAAGAAAGCCAATGTTCTCTTAGGCTTGAAGTAAACTAGATGTCTCTATGGAATAATTTATATATGTACGCCCAGATATAGTCACCATGAGCTATATACTATACCATAACTGCACAGTGGGAAGAGACAGTAAGACCATAAAAACTGAAAATAATAAACAGGAAAAGTGAAAACAACCAATGTTTAGGTGATAGCATACACTTTTTCCTTTTACTCATTGTCTATTTATGTTTCTATGTGACATGTGTCATGTGTATGAGCATTATCAGTGAAGACCAGAAAAGGGCATCAGATCTCCTGAAGCTGGAGTACTGGTGGCTGAGAGCCACTTGATTGAGTGCTGGGAGGCCAGCACAGGTCCCCTTGGCAAACAGTGAGTGTTCTTAACCGGGAAGCCAGCTCTCCAGCCTCTATTCTGGCTCACAGCTGCTACTTAGCCAAGGATGGCTTCTGTTGTTCCTGCCTCTACCTCCCAAGGACTGGGATTCCCGAAAGGCACCTTCCCCCTTGGCTTATGTGCTGAGAGCCACCCAGGGCTGTGCACAGTAAGCAAACACTCTACTGACAGATTATCTTCAGTTTTCAAACCATATGCCACTATCACTCGTGATGATTGTATCACAAGAAGGTGTTACATAAAATATGTGCTGGAGAGATGGCTCAGCAGTTAAGAGCACTGACTGCTCTTCCGAAGGTCCTGAGTTCAAATCCTAACAACCACATGGTGGCTCACAAACATCAGTAATGAGATCTGATGCCCTCTTCTGGGGTGTCTGAAGACAGCTACAGTGTACTTACATATAATAATAAATAAATCTTTGGGCCGGAGCAAGCAGGGCCAGAGCGAGCAGAGGTCCTGAGTTCGATTCCCAGCAACCACATGATGGCTCACAACCATCTGTACAGGTACCATGTACTCATAAAATAAATAAACCTTTAAAAAATAAAATGAAATATTTGTAAAACTGGCAATCTGTTGAGTTATTCATTTTATGTCTTGAGGGTGTTGTTTTCCTGGAGGCGCTTTTCTATAGTGTTCAAAAGACAAAACAAACACTGCTGGTACAGGCTAGATGAGAAGAACAGAGGTTTTCACACTCTCATACTCTATACGTATGGGAAAAAAACATGAGTCAGAAAAACACAGGCTCCTTGGTATACATATTTATCAAAACTCATCATTTCAATTTTGCCAAATCATCAAATGTTACATTAAAAAGAACAAAAAATAATCAATCAAATATTTAAGTCTAGTTTATAAGTGAAGTATCCAGTGTTTTAGTATTCAGGGGTAGAGGAGCTGGACAGATGGCTCATGGGTAAGGGCCCAAGCATAAAACCCTGAGTCCAGTCCCCAGGACTTCTCTGGTAGATGAGAACTGACTCCTGCACATTACACTTTGACATGCGCACTGGACCCTGAGCACACACAGTTAATCAACTGTGCACAAAAAAGTACACTGATGTCAGAACTTACTTCAAAAGATTAAGTATTAGAGATTAATAAATTAACAGGTAAATACAGATTACAGAACTTAGTGCCCACTATATATACTTATTAAGCAAGAACAAGAAACTCTTAAATGTCTATACAGCTAATGACAATAGGTGCCCATTATGTGTCCTTCAACTGTCCAGTAGGGCCTAACAGCTTTTTAGGAATACATATATTATGACATTGGAAAATTAACAATACCAAATTTAATTCCTTATGTTACTGGCTCAAACTTGAAATAAATATCTCATTAAACCAGGTCACATCTTAGTTTATATAGAGAGAAGGATTGGCAAAATACGCATCATACCTAATACTTACATTGTGACTATGGCAAAATCCAATTCCATTAATAATCTGAAACAAATACTTTTGAACTACTTGATAGTCTAGTCCATTTGGAAAGAGTTTCAAGTCATCAAGAATCGTGTGGTCCACAAATTCAAAGACTAGGTACCAACGTTTTTTTTTCTTACATACTTCCAACAGATTCACCAAATTTTCATGCCGCAGTTGCTGTTATTAAAAATAATATAAAATAATTTTTAGATCAAGTCATGAGCAATTAGCTATCATTTCAGAGATATTAGTGTAAGAAAAATATATAAATAAAAAGCATAAACAATGCTCATTGTAAAAGTACATTCACATTCTAAAAAACAGTCAAAAGAGCATATTGTTCCTACTCCTCTCAGAAAACATAATGAAGCTACTTCTTAAAAATCACAAGAACAGAACAGTACACACGGGACTCACAAGGAAAGGCCACACAGTCACTTGCTAAAAGAATCTATCAGACAAAATCAATCATTTTTCATTAGAAAAAAAACTCAAAAGAACAAATTCAAAGAAATTGAGGCTAACAGAATTCAGTCCTATAGTCAACCCTATGATATGAAGAAATGATTACAAGCCAGAGTGGATTTCTGTTATCCCCAGCAAGATCCTGTCTTCTTCCCTAACTGAGCCTTTTACTAAGAGATGCTCCAAAAGTACCACATCACCACAAAGCTAAAGGCACCCAGGCTGAGGGTGCAGCTCAGGAACAGACTCGCCCACTTGCCTAGCATGAGCGAGGCCCTGGCTCATCCGGCATGAAAGAGGAGGAGGGGAAGGAGGGAGGGGGACAGACAGAGGGGCGGTCACCCCGAAGTCTGTTCATCAATTCTGTAAATCTGACAGGAGTGAGACAAACGGCAGATTGACACTCCCCAAATATACATAAAAGTGTTGCCAGCTGTAAAAGGAAGGAATCACAAGAACATGCGACCCAGTAACTGTGTTTAATCAAATTGTATTTAAGTTTAAAAAAAAAAGGGACAATTTTGAAGATGAGAAATTAATCTATTTCACATAGGAACAAACCTTATTGAAATATGAGCATCATGGCTATGAAACAGAAAGTATAAATTTTATTATTTTTATATTTATTTATTTATTTATTTATTTTGGTTTTTCGAGACAGGGTTTCTCTGTGTAGCCCTGGCTGTCCTGGAACTCACTCTGTAGACCAGGCTGGCCTCGAACTCAGAAATCTGCCTGCCTCTGCCTCCCAAGTGCTGGGATTACAGGCATGCGCCACCACTGCCGCCCAGCACTATAAATCTTTATTTTTAAAAGTGCAATAAGACAGACAGCTAACTTCTCATGGGAACATTGAGAAACAGCAGAACAGTGGATTCAAATTTTGGACATAATGTAATGAACTCAAATAATTCTGCTTTCTGTGGATATAATCTTTAAAAATAAGTAAAAACAAAAAAAAAAATTTCAGACTGACAAAAATGAGGAGCATTCCTTGCTAACATACAAGTTTTAAAGAAAATAAAAGATTTACTTCTTTTCCAGTAATGCTTTCCTTCAAATGTAGCAATCTTGAACAAGAAGCAACTTCCTTCTCAGCTCATACACACTCTTACCTTTAGTAACTTGATTTCTCGCATAGCGATCTTCTTAACCATTTTGTCGTCGTCGCTTTCTAAGAACTTCTTAATGGCCACAATTCTTCCACTGTCTTTGTTCCTACACTTCATCACCATTCCGTAACTCCCCTCTCCAACCAATCCTAGGTTCTCATACTTTTCCATTTTGCTTTAAAACCAGTAGGAATTTTTCTTGCTGTGAAAACCAAAGCATAGCATTAAGAGTGCTGAGTATGGGCTAGAGAGATGGCTCAGTGGTTAAGATCACCAACTGCTCTTCCAGAGGTCCTGAGTTCAAATCCCAGCAACCACATGGTGCCTCACAACCATCTGTAATAGAATCCAATGCCCTCTTCTGGTGTGTATGAAGATGGCTACAGTGTACTCATATACCTAAAATTCACAAATTAATTAATAAATCTGAAAAAAAAAATGCTGAGCACATCCGTTCCCTCCAATCTCCCAGAAAACTCACTCTTGTGAGATTGTTTCCCTTTTCCCAGTGGTTACTGCATTCACAGTGATCTATGATGACACAATTTCTTACCATTCCCACATGCTTTCAAAATGTATATACAATTAAAATTAGACAATGCACTAGACATGCAACGCCTTTAATCCCAGCACTCCAAGACAAAGGCAGAGGCAGAGGCAGGAAGATTTCTGTGAGTTCCAGGCCAGTCTACTCTATGGAGTAAGTTCCAGGACAGCCAGAGTACACAGAGGAAAACCTATCTCAAAAAACAAAATAAAAAAAACAAAAAAGCAAAAAACAACAACAAAACAAAACAAAACAAAACAAAACAAAACAAAACAAAAGCATGTACTGCTCTTCCAGAGAATCTGGATTTGGTTCCCAGCAACTCCATGATAAATCACAGTCGTCCAGTTTCAAGGGACCCAAAATCCACTTCTGGGTACATGTATCAGGCACAGGCATATATGTGGTGCACACAGATATGAGCACAGGATACACTCATACAAATAAAATAAAAATTGAACATATCTGCGGGGCATGGTGGCACATGCCTTTTATCCTACCCAGAAAGAAGGCAAAGGCAGGCAGATCTCTGTGCGTTCGAGGCCAGCCTGCTCTACATAGTGAGTTCCAGGACAGCCATGGCTATTTAGAGAGAACCTGTCATGAACACAAAACAAAATAAATAAATAAATAAGCCTTAGAAAATTTTGCAGCACTCTGGGAGGCAAAGGCAGGTGGATTCCTGAGAAGCCATCCTGGTCTACAGAGTGAGTTCCAGGACAGCCAGGGCTATACAGAGAAACCCTGTCTTGAAAAAACCAAATAAAAAAAATATTTTTTTTGCATGAGATTCAAAATATGTAAATTGGAAGTCTTTATGCACTTTCAACTTGATTATAAAAAATAATCACAACATAACCACTGAATTAATATTGAACTTTTTTTCAGACAGGGTTTCTCTGTGTAGCCCTGGCTCTGTCCTGGAACTCACTCTGTAGACCAAGCTGGCCTCGAAATAAGAAATCCGCCTGCCTCTGCCTCCCAAGTGCTGGGATTACAGGCATGCACCACCACCACCCAGCAATATTGAACTTTTGATAAATTTTCTCATCATACTGATTAAATTATTATATTAAACTTGAGTCACTTAAATTTTATAAACACCATTCTTTCACATCTGGATATAAGGTGTTTTCTGAATAAACTCTATCATAAGTGGAATCTTATTTTATCAATAATTGACAAAAATCCAACAACCAAATTTTTTTTTTTGGGGTTTTTTTTTTGGTTTTTCAAGACAGGGTTTCTCTGTGTGGTCCTGGCTGTCCTGGAACTCACTCTGTAGACCAGGCTGACCTAGAACTCAGAAATCCCCCTGCCTCTGCCTCTCAAGTGCTGGGATTACAGGTGTGCGCCACCACGCCCGGCTTAAAGCAGACTTTTTTTTTTTATTTTATGTATATGACACTAGAAGAGGGCATCAAATCCCATTACAGATGGTTGAGAGCCACCATGTGGTTGCTGGGAATCGAATTCAGGACCTTTAGAAGAGCAGTCAGTGCTCTTAACCACTGAGCCATCTCTCCAACTTTTATTTACTTTTTAACCTGACATTTGAATTTAAACTCCAACAGCCATGAATAATATATATATATTTGCTCTAGATCCTGATTTGGTTTCAACAGGGGTTTAGAAGGGCTTAAACATTAGTTACATTTATATTTAAAAATATTAGGTAAGTTTACATTCAAATGATGACTCATAATTGAAATTTTAAGAGCCTGACCATATTAAAAAACATATCACAAACTCTTGAAAGGAAAACACTGCATTCCTCTTAATATCAATTGCGTATGACAGCTATGTAAAAGCTAACTACCCAGACTGTAAAAAGTGGTAATATTTTAGTGGCTTCTAGTATGTTCACAGCAAAGGGGAAAAAACAAAGAAAATCATTATTATTCTAAAAAATTATAATCCAAAGTATATATTACATTTCCAGAACTTGACATCTAAGTGTGTGAGTGTATGTGAGTGTGAGTGTGTGTGTGTGTGTGTGTGTGTGTGTGTGTTAACCCAGGGCCTCCAATAGGCTAAGCAGGTGTTCTTTCTACCACTGAAGTCCACCATCCAGCAGCCATTATTTGCACAGTGCAAATGGAGATGAACACAGAAGACAGAAGATGGAGAGAATGAAAAGAATCCTAATTAACATCAAATTCAAAACCTTTCACTATCTTAGTACCACGATGGGTATTAGATTCTACTAAAAACTATTTACAGGGTCACAGGCACTGACTTCCCATATAGTTCACATTTTAACTTCTTTTTACCTTTAATTACTTTTTAATAGAAAGTTTACATTTGGAAAAACCTTCAGTGTGATTCTAATTGGCTTAGTTTTTAACCTTCGCTTAAGTATATATACATTGTATAGGGATAAGCTTTAGGCTAGTAAAAAATAATACAAACAGCTGGAATCTGTAGCCTGGATAGTCTTTAACCATATTGTAATTGGCATCCTAGACATTTGGAGATGCAAAATGAACCAAACAAAAATGACCTTAATCATGTCTACAAAGTTCTGAAACATATCATAACCTAGTATTATACAAGTGAACAAATCCACATTTATTTTCCCAACCAACCTGTGGACACATTACATAGAGCATCACCTACTTGTTCAAGTGGGTTTGTCTAAAGTACCTTAAAAGTATCATGGCCTAAAATATGCCTTGTTTCCTCAGTAACTCACAACCCATTAGTTTCTTGCCTTCCCACTCCTAAATCTATGGGTATCACATGGCATACAAAAAAAAAAAAAAAAAAGTCTGGTATGATGGCACTATAATAATTTAGGATATGTGCTATACAAGCACACTGTTCAAATACTGCCAATTTCCTTTGGTTAAAATCAGACTGAAATCTCTTGTAGATAAAAGAACGAAATAACAATAACAGGGCTTTTAAAAAGTATTATACTTACTATTTCTTCCAAACCCTTCACATGGAAAGAGCCAAAGGTTTTCAACTTGGAAACAAATTCGAGGTGATATGCATCTCGCTAGCAGATCTAAAAAGATGCTGACTAGCAAACTAGCAATCCCAGTATTGGGATTTCCTCTGCGGACGCAGTTACTGGTCCTAAGTGAAGCAGGCAGGGAGGCAGATTGGCTTCTGCCCTCCGCAAGCTCACACTTCCGAGGACTGCGGGCCGCATGCTGCCGTCGTCAAGGCAACGACCTCACTCGGTCCCCAGCCATAGGCAGTCTCCAGAGAGAGAGGAAGGGCCCGAGTCAGAATGCGTCTGCGACGGGCACGGACACTAGCACCTGTCAAGGCCAGGAGCTGCAGAGAAATGAACCGGGAAACAGAGCATCGCCTGCCGAAAGCGCTCAGGTCGCTCAGCTCGGGAGACGCGGCACCTCGCCAAGCAGCCCTAGGCGAAGGCGTTGGCCACCCCGGCTGCAAGGGGCGGCTCTCACTCGCCCGGGCCCGCCCAGCCTACGGCGGAGCCTCCCTGATCCTGATTGGCTGAGGCCTGTCGTCAGGCGTTATGATTGGCTCTGTGCCAGCCCGCCCCGCCCCTTCACCTGGAGCCCGCAGGTTCGACCTGCTGACGGCCTCGTCTCAACACC
Organism: Apodemus agrarius; assembly: GCA_964023405.1. Classification (NCBI taxonomy): domain Eukaryota; kingdom Metazoa; phylum Chordata; class Mammalia; order Rodentia; family Muridae; genus Apodemus; species Apodemus agrarius. The sequence continues at coordinate 15,375,655 of OZ030016.1, read as the reverse complement.
TACCGTCTTAAGTTTGGAGGGACCTTTCCGCCGGTGCCAGGAGACCTCTGCTCTCAGGGGAACGCAGGTTGCTCCAGTGGTCACGAGGAGAGCCAAGGTGACGGTTCTGTGGGACTGAGGAGACCGTGAGGTTTCCCAGCTTGCCCGCCCGCGGCGCGGCGGGGCGCGGGCCCCACCCGGGGAGGTTCCGCCCAGCCGCGATTCCCCGCTTCCTTTCGGTTCCGGGCGGTGGACCGGAAGAGCCTAGTAGGTGATTTAGCCGAAATCGGTTGAATGAGTATCTGGTAGCAGACCTGACAGTTAAAAGGACCCTGGGACGCCAGCCTGGTAGGGAAAGATTTGGGGTAGAGTCCAGAGAGGACATGCAAGGTAGTGGGATGGGTGCTGACTGCAAGTGAAGCAAGCTGGAGCTTAAAACTTGCCTTATGTTTGAAGACTACATGAGCCATGACTGGGCAAGATCAGAAGACCATTACCGAGCATACGCTGACGTCGTACAAGAAGCCGGGAAATGGAGTCTCCCTCGTTATTAAGGGACTGAGATTGTAAGGCCAAATAGTTTTACTTGTAGTCAAAATAGCCACACAATTTGTACTCATATTTAGTTTCTAAAATAGCTCCATCCAGCTATGCTTGATAACAGACACGTGTATACCTAGCCAGCACCCAGGGGTCATTCTCACATACTAAGGTGTAAGAGCACTTGTTTTATAATCTCTTCTTAGTTTGGTTCTGCATTAATCTCCCGGTGCACAGTCAGTTACCATTATTCACCAAACTGCTTAAAATGCAGTTCTCGAACCTACGAATTTGAGGACCACCTCTGCAAACAGGATATAGGTTTTTGTCATTTTGTTCTTGGACAACCCAAGATATTGAGTTAGAATGTAGCAATGAACTGTGACCAAGCTGAAGATAATTCCCATAGCTTTCCTCTAGAGGGTAACAAACCCCATGAGGTTTAAATAGAAAAATATTTATGTGTGTGTTGCCTGCTTGTATGCCTGTGCAGTGGGAGCGTGCTTGCAACCCACAGAGCCCAAAAGAGGGCGTCAAAGACCCACTGGAACCAGGTACAGCTGGTTTCTGAGTTGCTGTGGGCATGCTGGGAATCAAACTTGGGTCCTCAGGAAGAGTGACAGGTCTACTTGGCCACTGAGCCATCTCTAGCCTTTCATGTGCACTTTTATGAAACAAACTGGGGTTCGTTTGGGTGGGAAGCTCATATTTTACCTTTTGCCAGTTTTACAAAAATAATTAGCTGAGGGGCCTTCAAAGAGGCCTTGAAACAGGAATGGCCCATTGGTATCCATGGGAACTGAAAGGACAAAGGCTAAAAATGGTGAACAGGTGTTGCTTGAGAAAACATTTAAAAGTTGGAAATAACTGTAAAGGAAATAGAGGGTGTTCAATAAGTACAAGCCCCTTTGGAAACTAGGAGGGTAGGCAGGTCAGCGGTGGTGCCCTTGTTTGGAATGCACAAAGCCCTGGGTCCCATACCCAACAGTTTATAAAGCAAGACACGATGGGTGTGGCACAGCCCTGTAATATCAGCCCTGGGGAGGTGGGGGGGAGCAGGAGTGCCACAAAGTCAAGGTCCCTCTCAGCTACAACTCAAACTCAAGACCAGCCTGGGCTCTGTGAGACACTCTGAAGAGAGGAAGGGGAGGAAGATTATACTCTCTGTCATCCGATTACTGAAGAGGAGACAGAAGTTATGTAGAACTGGGATTGCTGTTTTCTTCTTGAGCCATAATATAACTGGCAGAGAAAACTTGTAGTGAACGAGGCAGCATCAATAATTTGTGAAATACCAGATGTAAGGAAGGGTTAGACCGGAAGAACTCAAGGAGAGAAAACGTGCACATTAGCTACCCTAGATCTTCAGTACATTTCATTTTCTCTACTAAACTGTACGTGGTCAGCCTGGCACAGTAGTGAAAACTTAAATCCCCAGCAGGCATATCTCTTGAGTTCAAGGGCAGCCTAGACTATACTGCAGGTTCCCAGCCAGCCAGAGGTATGTATTGAGACCCTGCCACAAACAAAACAAAAGTACTGGTCAGATTGAGGCTCAAGAAACTGGAGGTGGGTAGTTATGACAAGTTTCACTTCAGTAGGAACAGAATAAAACGTTTAGTGTGTCCGCTGAGCCTGCACACCAAGAATCTACAGTGAAAACGGACCTTGTCTCATACAAGTTGTCAAGTTCAAGGGCAAGAGGGGGAAAATGAAAATATAATACCTTAGTCAGGGTGTCTTAGTGAGGGTTTCTATTCCTGCACAAACATCATGACCAAGAAGCAAGTTGAGGAGGAAAGAATTTATTGAGTTTACACTTCCACACTGCTGTTCATTACTAAAGGAGGTCAGGACTGGAACTCAAGCAGATCTGGAAGCAGGAGCTTATGCAGAGGCCATGGAGAGATGTTTCTTATAGGCTTGTTTCCCCTGGCTTGCTCAGCTTGCTTTCTTATAGAACCCAGGGATGGCACCACCACATTTGACCCTTCCCCCCTTGATTGAGAAAATGTCCCACAGCTGAATCTCATGGAGGCACTTCCCCAACTGAAGCTTTCTCTGTGATAACTCCAGCCTGTGTCAACTTGACACACAAAACTAGCCAGTACACCTGGTGACTAACCACGGGAGGTAAGGAGCCAAGAATGCTGGGAATGCCTGGTACCCAGCCAAACAAATAGGCAAGTTATAATGGTTCTTAATGAAAAGTCACCAGAATAAGTGAAAGTGGTCTAAGGAAAACACTGGAAAGAACTGGTAGAACCCAGCCCTCCAGACGCAACAACCAAGCAAAGTGTAAACAGCCTGAGAGATATAACTCTTCCATTTCTCCATACACACCCAAGAGCAGTGACTGCATGTGCCACACAGCAGCTTCTACTCAGATGCTGGCAGCTGTGCTGTTGACAGCAGCCAAGTGGAACCCCAAGTGTCCATCAGCTCCAGCATTTTCATTCAGCAGAACCCTGGTTCTCAACCTGTGGATTGTGAACCCTTTGGAAGTCACATATCAGATCTGCATATCAAATAGTAACTTATTCATAAAGGAGCAAAGTTAGGAAGTAGCAACAGTATGGTTGGGAGTCACAATGTGACTGTATTAAAGGATTGCAGCATTGGGAAAGTTGAGAACCACTAGAGGTGTTTTGGAAAAGGAAACGTCCACTAATGGGTATACGGTTTCTTTTGGGCGAGATGAAGATTATAAGTGATGGTTATATAACCTTGTAAAATCTACAAGTATTGAATTGCACACCTTCAACACGGCGAAACAAGGGAGACTCAGCAGGTGAAGGTGCTTGCCCAGTACAAGCCAGAAAAGGGCCCCAGCTGGGGAGAGCCCTGGCTGCTTTTCCAGATGTCCAGAGTTCAATTCCCAGCACCCACAGGGTGGCTCACGACCTTCCCTCATGGGAACTGATGCCCTCTTCTACTATGAAGATGTATGTGGCCGGGCGGTGGTGGCACACGCCTTTAATCCCAGCACTTGGGAGGCAGAGGCAGGCAGATTTCTGAGTTCGAGGCCAGCCTGGTCTACAGGGTGAGTTCCAGGACAGCCAGGACTACACGGAGAAACCCTGTCTCGAAAAACAAAAACAAAAACAAAAACAAACAAACAAACAAAAAAAGTATGTGTCAAAATATACCCATATGGGACTGGAGAGATGGCTCAGCCGGTAAGAGCACTGACTTGCTCTTCCAAAGGTCATGAGTTCAAGTCCCAGCATCCACATGGTGGCTCCATAAAGAGATCTGACGCCCTCTTCTGGTGGCTGAAGTGGAGGGCTACAGTGTATTTATTTACATATAATAGATAAATCTTAAAAAGAAAGAAAACAAAATATACCCATAAACATAAGTAAATCTTAAAAAAAGAAAGTTGTCCTCTGATTTCCATTTACACACTGTGGCACAAACCCTTAAAAAAAAAAAAAACCAACTTGAGATTGATGGCTAGGATCCACAGTGTAGAAGGGGAGATGCCAAAAGCCATCTTCTGATGTGTAAAACTCATGTGCAGCCCCCCCCACACACACACAAAAAACTCTTAAAGTGATTGTAAGGTATATAAACTGTCTCTCAATTAAAATATATGGAAAAATAAGAGACATCCATCTCCCCAGAAATCCCCTTTTCAGTGAAGTTGACATCTTAAGCTTACACTATACCTATTCTTTTCCTCACACTGAGTCATCTCTATTAAACTATTTTATGACCATTATCAATGTACATCTGGTCACCCGCAGACCAGTATGTACCAGTCAATTCTTGTCTCCCCAGCCTCTCCAGTCCTGAGAACCTGATTATCAAGAGCTTTCGGTATCACCTCAAGTAATCAGGTGAATGACAGGCTCCTAAATTCTTGGCGATGTTCTCTGTTACAGTATATTGCACATCATGTAACTGAGTGCAACACACCACTGTATCTAAAAACTGGAGCTAATGTGCAATGAGTGCAAGGCTGGTTTTTAATTCCATCATAAGAGGGGAAACAAAACCAAAATGGGCTGACTCATTTTGTAGTTCTAGAAAAGTCAGTTCTGTTCGCAACCTGGGCCGATTTCTTTTATTAAAAACTTAATTAGCCAGGTGTCTGGAAAAAACCAAAAAAAAAAACCAAAAAAAAAAAAAAAACCTTAGAGGCCGGGTGGTGCACACACCTATAATCCCAGCACTCTGGGAGGTAGAGGCAGTCAGATTTCTGAGTTCAAGGCCAGCCTGGTCTAAAGAGGACAGCCAGGGCTACAACAGAGAAACCCTGGGGTGGGTTTCTCTGGGGTGGGGGTGAGGGGGTCACCAAATCCAAAAAAAAAAATAAATAAAATAACTTAAGAGCTAGGTTTTGTGGGACATACTTTAATCCCAGCACCTGCAGAGCAGGTAGATTTCGGAGTTACAAGCTAGCCTGTCTACATAGCCAGTTCTAGGACAGTCAGGGCTATTTTGACGGTCTCAAGGGGGATGGGAGCGAGAGCAAAGTCTACGTATTGAGATCAGAGGTCTCAGCCCACTCCCACACCAAAGGCTGTTAGATTTGGAAAAGGAAGATAGAGCATACCACTTCTTCCAAGTTCTACATAGCTCATACTTTGCTGTTTGTCACTAAGGTGTTGACAGTAGTGCCACCTTGAGAATCCAGTCGTCAAATACTAAAATGTGTTGTCTTTTTTTTTTTTTTTTTTTTTTTTTTTTTGATTTTCGAGACAGGGTATCTCTGTTCAGCATTTAAGTACACTGCCTGCTCTTCCAGATCTGTTTGATTCCCAGAATCCACATGGTGGTTCAGGCGGTCATGGACTTAACACTCTGAATGCACTCTTTTGGCCTAAGAGCACCAAGCACACTAATTGTACACTGACATACAAATAACACAGCCACCCCCATATATATTTATAAAGCTCAGGAGTCTGTATTAATCTGTTACTCCAGTCTTCTCAGGCTTCATCTATCACTTCACGGAGGTGTTTTTTACCAAGCCCCTGATAGACATGCTGCCACTCATCCGTGGTGCATAACCTGCTGCTGACAAGAAACTGCCCTTCTCCTGGTCCCACAGATGGCTTACTTCTTGCTGCCAACGAATCCTGGTATAGCCACGACAGACTTCTTTGGACCCAGTCCTGGACCATTAAAACCTATCAAGATCCTTCATGCACTGCTTCCTGTTTGGATGGCTAAAAGGAATTTCAAAATTAGCATAGACTGTAGAACCTCCATTCAGCTCTTCACAAATGACCCGATGAGCCAGAGAAGCAGCTGCTGCAACACTCCAAGAGGCAAGGAAACTGATACCGGAACCACTAGACACCTGAGGGTCTGATTACACAACTGGCCTGTCGGTAACTCATTTGCTAACAAACTGCTTGTACTTTCCATGACATCCGTCCTTGCCATATGTGGTGCCCCAGTATTCTCTGCATGCAACTCCTGTAGTTTAGGTGGGAAACTATGTGCCTAGTAGTCAGCCTCTTCTGTACCCCTAAGTGATCTCCTCTAATCTCCCTAATCCAAAGGGTGCAAAACTCCACTCAGCACAGAGCCTTTTAGATTCCTAGAGTCAGCTGTGTGTAATGGTACATAAGGCCAGTCTGGGCAACATTCTGAGACTGCTGTACCAAAAAATAACACATCTGACACTTCATCATGAATATCCAAATTGGCCTATGAACTTGAACATCTATGTTGTTTTTCCATTTGGAATGCTCTTCCTCTAGATTTCCTCAAGGAAACTGATCTCAAATGTGCCTCACTTAACCACCCACCCTGGGATGTAATCGACCCATTTATGGTCCCTATTATTCTCTCCCATTCCCATTTCATATAAAACCATGTATTCTTGGGTGGTTAGATGTACTGTGTCAAAGTTAATACAAACCCACACTGTACTCACAGGATTACTGTAGGAATTAAAGAGGCACTGACTACTATGAGTCCACTTCCTTTGCACACAATAAGTAGTATTTGTGCCTGCTTTAAAACACGCCAAGTTATTTCTGATAGCAAGCAACTGACCTAATGAGATTTTCTCTTCAAAAGCCACAGTCTTTGTTACTACACTAGACAAGGGATTATTTTGAGCCTCTCCAAGATATAGTTCATCTCTTAGAAGATCAAAACTTAACAGGCTTGCCAGGTTGTTTTTTTTTTTTTTTTTTTTTTTTTTTTAAAAAAAAGGCCTAAGACACAAAAGGCCTTCCTTAAGTCTCTCACACCACAAAATGTTAACAGCTTCTAGCTTCTGTTCCAAGTCTCTACTGGACCTCTTTACTTCGGTGCTTCCTAACCGAAGTTAGGGTTGACCAAGCTCTAATTCCAGCACAGCCAGGGCTAGCATGACCCAAAAAAAAAGAGGACGGACGACTCAGGTCACAGAAGCACTTGGCAAACATTTGATAAACGTTTTTCAATGACTTAGGTTCACTAGAACAATGACTCAAATAATCAAAAAGCAAAACAGACGCCATGGTAATAGGGACCATGTGGCATTATGAAATGCTGCTTCGGATTATGTTTTCTAACAAGTGGCCATACATGCAGAAAAGGAATATCCCCCCAACCCCATCAATACGAACCAGCTGAATCTCCTCAAAGTTTCAGTACTTCATTTGTTTAAAAGTAGAGAAACATCTTATTGATCATGTGTTAATGTATTTTGGAATGACAATTTTGGAATTGTCCATTTAGTTAGGATGGGCTACTGGAAGTTAATCAGTGAGACAGACTTGGCAGCCTGAAACACAGTGGAGCGCAGGAAAATGCTGAGCGAGATGTGACTCCAAACCCAGAGGCTGATCAGGTGATGCTCATTATTAGAGACCTATGCAAAATAAATTAGAAAAAGGTACGTTGTACTGGGCGGTGGTGGCGCACGCCTGTAATCCCAGCACTTGGGAGGCAGAGGCAGGTGGATTTCTGAGTTTGAGGCCAGCCTGGTCTACAGAGAGTTCCAGAACAGCCAGAGCTACAGAGAAACCTGGTCTCAAAAAAAAAAAAAAAAAAAAAAAAAAAAAAAAAAATCCAAAAAACCAAAAAGGTACGTTGTTACCTATGTTTCCAAGGGAAATGTGGAAAAAATAATATATACTGGGGGGGGGGGGGAAGCTGGGCAATAGTGGTGGCACACGCCTTTAATTCCAGCACTTGGGAGGCAGAGGTAGGCAGATCTGAGTTCTGAGGCCAGCCTCGTCCAGAGTTCTAGGACAGCCAAGCTTACAGAGGGAATCTTGAAAAATGCATGCAATTTTATTTTAAAAGATACAGTAACAATGTAACACAGTTCGCCCAGGAGGGCCTAGTATACTCACCAAACCCTAAGTCAGAGGAAAACAGCACAGAAGGCAGCATTCGTGGGCAGCTACTGAGGCAGCCTGTGGGGCTGCACCAGATACTAACATAACGAAACCAAAGTAGTGCCTGTCTGAGAAAGATGAGGAAAGGAAAAACCCCTCTTAATGGTGTGACATCAAAATGGAAAGTCAGTAGGGACTCCAAGGAAATAAATGACCAGCTTAATCCAAATTCTAGAAATAAAGGGCAATTCACGCCGGGCGGTGGTGGCGCATGCCTGTAATCCCAGCACTTGGGAGGCAGAGGCAGGCGGATTTCTGAGTTCGAGGCCAGCCTGGTCTACCGAGTGAGTTCCAGGACAGCCGGAGCTACACAGAGAAACCCTGTCTCGAAAAACCAAAAAAAAAAAAAAAAAAAAAAAAAAAAACCCAAAAAAAAAAAAAAAAAAAAAAGCATCAAAAAGGGCAATTCACAGTTAATGTGTCAATATTTCTCCAATATTAGGTAATACCAAACCCAGACTTATAACTTGGAAGGTTATTAAATGCAACAGATACATATACACAATAAACAGACTTGGGGATTTTAGCTGTTTCCCATTTGTCAAAAGCAACCAGGAACCATCATTGAAACACTGTTTGCGGAGTCAGGAATTTTGAGCATTGGTGGGTCAGAGTGTCTCAGCCAAATTTCACCTAAAATATACATAGGTGAGGCTGACTTTGAACTACTGATATACCTGACTCCACCTCCCAAGTGCTAGGTAGGGTTAGTGGTTGTATGCTACCCTACCTGCCTAATCTTTTTATTTTCCATGAAAACTTACTGGAATCTCAAACCAAGCAGTGAGTCATACAACCCTGCATGCTACCAGCCCCTGCATTTAGGAGACCAGGCTGATTAAGTCCTCCAGATCCTGCTGCAAAGTATACTTTTAGCCTTCTCATTGTTCTCAGCCCATTGTAACTTTTTATTTTATGAGTGCTCTGTCGGCATGTATATGCCAGGAGACATCAGATCCCAGTCTAGATGTTTGCCAGCCACCAGGTAGTTGCTGGGAATTGAACTCAGGACCTCAGGAAGAGTAGCCAGGGCTCTTACCCACTGACCACCTCTCCAGCCCTCACTGTAACATTCTCTTTTACTTTTATACTAGGTATCAAGACCAGTCTAGACTGCCCCAGCACTAGCAATGTGTAAGTGTAAATAACCTGTTTTGCTTTTTGATATACCAAAACAAAAAGCAGTTGGTTTGAGCTGTTTATCATTCAGGCCACATGAAATGCAACTGGGGGGGGGGTAATTTGAGAAAATATAACTTCAGATTAAATTAGGGACATAGATAAATGCTGCAGACATCAGTAGTTTTATTGTTTTAGTCCAAACACATTCAAAATGGAAACTGAAAAGAATACTTTCCACCTGAAACAAACTAGATTCTACCAGCATATAATGCTTAACACATTACAGAATAAAGATGGTAATCCACTTTCTTCTATACCTACTAAAGCCAAGATGGGAAAGCCAATTTGGTTGCAAGTGTCATAAGGATAGAATATTACCATCAAAATAAAATAAAATCAGCAAGTAACAGTAATGGTAGATGAGTACTTTAGTATTTCACTGAAAAGGGGACAAAATGTTCAAAGTCCACAGTACTGCAGGTGAACAATCACCATGTAAACTTCTCCATGTGATGTTTTCATGTTTCGTTGTATGTAAAGGCTGAAGCTGAATGGCTCTTCGCTCCAATTGTCTGTTACACTTAACATCTGTCTTTTGTTGCCAGAACAGTGTATATCGGTTACAGGGCAATATCTTGGATTGGAAATATATATGCTTGTGCAGATGTTGCTGTGTGTAAATATTTGCACACATATACACACGTACACAATAGGAGGAGGAACAACAACAAAAGAAAATTACCCCCAGGGGCAAACCACTGACAAGAAAGCCACTTATTTCAAAGTAGTTTGGATAAAAGCTTCAAAACTACAAAGTAATTCTCTAGTACGAACTTCAAGTACTGTACATTAGAAAGTGTAAAACTGTTTCAAACAAACAAAAAACTTTAGCCTTCCAAAATGGAAACTACAAAAATCTGTGTCCACAAAATATATGCAATAGTGCAAGACATTTCCTCAAACATGGAAGACCTCATTCTTAGGGAAAAAAGTAAATTTTACCCATATTGCCCAGTTGACAAAAAACCAATAGTTTAATAACTAGCAAACAGTCACAACGTTCAGAACCAATTTGCTCGTGTCGAGTGTGTGTTCTTACTAAGGTAGTATGGAGAAGTCTTCCATGTTACCAAGCAGCTTTAAGTGGTCACACTTGTTTTCTCCGCTTCTTGCTTGAAACACCAGAAATCTGATATATACTGATTGTTCCAACCATAAAACCAGATAACCTTTGCCATTCTTGTGGTTCAATGGAACCTGCTAGAAAGACAGACAATAATCCAGCAGCTAGAAACTTTGCTCACAGAATTGTTTAAAGATTCATGTAAAAATAAAAAGATGTCCTCCCAGACTTTTAAATTCAGGAGCCATTTGGGTGCTGACATCAGTTCAAGAATTGTGCAAAATGAGTGACAGTTCCCGTCCCCCGCCACTAAGAGCTGCCATTCTTCCCTCTGAAAATTGCAGTATCCGCACTTCCGGTCACGTGCCTTTTTTGGGAATCTGACTGCTTCTAAAATATGACAAAATCTCCACCAAGTAGTTTGACTTTTCCAAGAACTAAGTGATTATGTTTTTATAGTTCACACTGGGCTAAAAGTCAATTAGAGACTCAACTGTCTTCTCCCTTCAAACACACGACTCCCTCCCACACAGAACACAGATGTTAACTGAAGATCAAGATAAATAATAAGCATCCATTTTACTGATTTTAAAGATACTGCAATTTTTATACATCAATGATTTTCTTCAACGTTTTGCAGCCGTGTGGCTCTGCAGCACAGCAATTCATAAACCACACTGTACAGAATCACCAGCAAGACTGGAATGATGTTAGAGAAGGCACCATCATGCTTATTACATTACCAGAGGACAATACGGGAAAGACAGTTCTCACTGTCCACAGCTTAAAGGAAGGGAGGGGGTGGGGGGGAGTGTGTCGAGCAGCCACCATCCCTGGACTCAAGAGGGCAGGAAGAAAACTGACCACAGAGCTACTAAACCTGGTCTAATAGTTAAGACCGTAGCTTTTGAAGTTCTCATTTTTGTTAGTTCGTTCCTAACTAAATGACCTCCTTCTGGAATCTGTGCAGTCTTGTTAAGGTCTGTGTGCACTGCTGGTCACAGCTGCAGACAATGCCCTCATCACTTCACAGACTACTCTCTACGGGAAAAGAAGATCAAGCTTTCCTTCCCTGTTGCCTCCTGTGCAGCTTTCAATGTTAACGACTTCAGGGTACCCGAGAGTGTGTTCTGATGAGTACATAACAAGCTTCTGTTTGTTTTGGGGGGAGCCAAGAAAAAAGGCAAGATTCTCCAATTGCACAAATTGCACTACTTGTGTTTCCAACATTAATAGCAGAAACAGTTAACACTTAAACAAAATGTGCAGCAGAGGATTTTTTTTAAAACTCAAATGACCTGAACTCAGTGGGCATGTCCTTTTTATAAAGTTCATTTTTGTTGTAGACAGTTTAAGATATGGTCATTTCTCAGTCCTTAATTCTCCAAGTCTAGCTTTATAAATTAACAATAAGAATCCTGTTGTGAAATTGGGGAAATAATGTCCACCTCAATTTAACTGATAACCAAAAGATGCTTTTCACATCAAAGAAATGATCAAAAAGGCTGTGTCACATTCCAAAGCCAAAAAAACTTAACAAGAATGCAAACACGATGAGTTAGGTCCCACTGCCAACACGCTGCCAGCAGTGGACTTCAGCGACGCTGTCCTGGGAAGCGGCCTTCCATCTGCCCGGTTCCTCTTCCAGAACCAAGTTTCTGTGTCATGCCACCTCTTGGAGGAGGCCCTCTTCCGTCACGATCACGCATCATTCCACCGCCCACAATTCCCCGGGGACCACCAGGACCCCGATCGTTGCGCCTGATGTCCCTGCGGTCGTCGCCACCACCTCTGGTTTCCCGCTCTCTGGCAGCTCTTGTTTTTTTCTCTTCCACATTTAAACGCACTTCTCCTCGAAACATAATTGGCTTTAAAACAGAAAAAAGACATGAGTGGATTAAACAAAAATAGACATAAGAAAATCTTAAGAAATAAGAAACGTTAACACAAGTCTTTTTTTTTTTTTTTTGGTGTTTCGAGACAGGGTTTCTCTGTGTAGCCTTGGCTATCCTGGAACTCACTCTGTAGACCAGGCTGGCCTCGAACTCAGAAATCCGCCTGCCTCTGCCTCCCAAGTGCTGGGATTACAGGCGTGCGCCACCACCGCCCGGCCAACACAAGTCTTAATATAAACTTCAGCCCTTTCCAGTTGAGCAGGTGAAAATGGCCCATACAGCAGACTGTAACACTGTCTTACTCTGCATAAATACCACTTCACAATTAACTATGTTTAGCTTTACCATAAAAAGGATTTTCAGCCGGGCGTGGTGGCGCACGCCTGTAATCCCAGCACTTGGGAGGCAGAGGCAGGCGGATTTCTGAGTTCGAGGCCAGCCTGGTCTACAGAGTGAGTTCCAGGACAGCCAGAGCTATACAGAGAAACCCTGTCTCGAAAAACAAAAAAAAAAAAAAAAAACAAAAAAAAAAAAAAAGGATTTTCTATGGTTTTAAATGTTTCAATTCATCATATATATATATATATATATATATATATATATATATATATATATAAATAAATAAAAGGAGAGGGGAATTTTATGCCCTTTAAATCACTTACTTTTGCAATTAAGATTCTCTGAACTGGTTCGGAGTCATCAAAAACCACAAAGCCAAAATTTGGAAGTTTTCCCCCAACGCCCTTGGTATTGATGCGAAGTTCCACAACATTTCCAAAACCTGTGAAAATAAACATTAAAACCAAGGGTTAAATATTTTAACAAAACATCCTAATGACTTTAATTTTTCAGAAGGAGCAACTGTCGTGTTTCTGATCCATCTGAAAATAAACATGGCAGGGCTCTATCCAGGATAGCTACTACAGGACATTTGCTCAGGAGGGCCACCACTTCACACCAACGAACTTAGTAATGCTTGACTCCACGTGAGGAAAAGAAAAACTGCCTGTCAAGTCCCCCATGCCGCCTTACCAGTGGAGTCGAGTTTTAAATCTAAGACTGTTTCTCCTTCCTCATCTCCTGAACCTGACCAAGCAACACTCAACAGTAATTGTGATAGCATTACCATTTCTTCCTTTCTGACCAAATAAAGTGACACTGAAAGCAGGTAAGATACAATATAGAGATAAGTAATTTAAAATCCATTTTTTTTTTTTAAATGACAAAAAGACTGTTTCTTCCTTTACGGCTTTATTTAAATTCAAGAACATTTTCTTAAAGGGAAACCTTCCTGTTGTCAATGGTAGAGTTGTTGTAACTGAAAACCGTGGAGTCCTGTTGTCCACTTGAACAGGACACCCCCAACCAGTCCAGATTCTCTTGCTCATGGGAGGGCAGATCAGGACCCCAAGAAGAGGACTGAGCCCCGGTGAGCAGCTATGTCTATCTAATGTAGAGTTACAGTAAACTTTAAATGAAAAGTAAAGCCTAAGTGCAAACGAAACCACTTACTCATAAAGAATTCTTTCAGTTCATTTTCATCAATATCATGAGGCAAGTTACCAACGAAAAGCTGATGACTGTCTGGATAACGAATTATTCTCCGGTTGTCAGAGTCATTCTGTTCCATATCGCCTCTGCCTGAAAGACAGAAAGAAAGGAAACACTAAAGCCTACAACAACATACAAAAACAGTACAAAGAAATGAACTAGAAAAATCAGGATTAGTGCCAGGCATAGTAGAGCAGGCCCTAAATCCCAATAGTTGGGAGGATCTGAGTTCCAGGCCAGCCAGAGTTATACACACAATGAGACCTTATCTCAAGTAGACAAAAACAAACAAGAAAAAACCAATTCTAAAATCCGTGCTTTGGCTTAATAAAGCAGATGTGCACCTTGAATGATGTGTATTAATTATTAGTAGGTGGCGAGAGAGCGAGACGGACAGATCCTGACTAGATTGCGAAACTTGTAGACTATGGATAAGACTATGAATGGCCAATACTCAAAGGACAGTTATTTCTCTATAGCCCAGGAACAAAGTGAACTTTCAGTCAGTAAGGAATATTCCTCCTAAGTGTCTCCGTAGTGTTTTGAAATAGAACACATTTCATCTTTGAATGGCACAACCAAAGCAATGTTAATTTGTACCAGCATTTCCTTTTTCAGGCCTCTTACCTCCTAAAGTACTGTCACATATAAATAATCTTTCTTTCTTTTTTTTGCTTTTGTTTTGTTTTGTTTTGCTTTTGTTTTGTTTTGTTTTGCTTTTGTTTTGTTTTGTTGTTTCTCTATGTAGCCCTGGCTGTCCTGGAACTCACTCTGTAGACCAGGCTGGCCTCCAACTCAGAAATCCACCTACCTCTGCCTACCAAGTGATTACAGGCGTGCGCCACCACCACCGCCCGGCCTAAATAATCTTTCTTAATCCTCCCATAACATAGCAACAGTAACAGAAGACAGGCCTTACACAAGGAAACATTATTACCACCTAAATGGCTTCAGAATGAGCAGCTCAAATTTAAGGATGTTATCCTAGATCGTGACAGTCAATACCAAAGCTTCTGCCTGTAAGTTCAGAATTCATTACTTTCATTTACAGTATCACACTTTTAAATTTGAGGTACAGTAGTATATCCCACTTGCATCAAAAGCATTCTTTTTTAAAAATTTATCTGAGCCGGGCATTGGTGGCGCACGCCTTTAATCCCAGCACTTGGGAGGCAGAGGCAGGCGGATTTCTGAGTTTGAGGCCAGCCTGGTCTACAGAGTGAGTTCCAGGACAGCCAGAACTACACAGAGAAATCCTGTCTCGAAAAACAAAACAGAAAAAAAAAAATTATCTGCCTTATACATGTCTGGATGTTTTGCATCCCAGCTGCTGGCACTGCAGAAGGGGCGGTGCATCCCTGGAACTGACCACTCTTACCACCTTGTGGGTGGGGGAATCTGAACCCAGGTCCTCTGGAGAGCAACCAGTGTTCCTAACTGCTGCCCCAGCTCTCTAACCCTGAAAAGCTCTCCTAACTCTACTAATTCAACTAATGGTCCTCACTACCCCTTAGCTGACAATACAGCTATGAAAAGTTAGCACAGCTCAGGAGTCTCAGTGTGAAGCTTTTCCTGAAGAAACAAGAGTGTAGCCGGGCGGTGGTGGCGCACGCCTGTAATCCCAGCACTCTGGGAGGCAGAGACAGGCGGATTTCTGAGTTGGAGGCCAGCCTGGTCTACAGAGTGAGTTCCAGGACAGCCAGGGCTATACAAAGAAACCCTCTCGAAAAAAACCAAATTAAAAAAGAAAAAGAAAAAGAAAAAGAAAAAGAAAAAGAAAAAGAAAGAAAGAAAGAGAAACAAACAAGAGTGTACATACAGTAAGCTGGATACTAACAGCGCAGCTTATAAGTCTTAAAAGCAGGGGCTGGAGAGATAGCTCAGCACTTAAGAGCACTGACTGCTCTTCCAATGGTCCTGAGTTCAATCCCCAGCAACCACATGGTGGCTCACAACCATCCTTAAAGAGATCTGACGCCCTCTTGTGGGGTGTCTGAAGACAGCTACAGTGTACTTACATATAATAAATAAATAAATCTTTAAAAAAAAAAAAAAAAAAGCAGCAACATTGAGAAAATGATAAATCGGCACTTTTTTTTTAAAACCAATCACATGTCCGTAGAGGTCAGCAAACCCTCTCTTCAAAAGTTGTTAGCCCAGGCTATCTCAGCAACATGTTCCTACCTAAATAATCCGATCTTCACTTAGACCTGTGTATGAAACCCAATATAGGTCTTTAAAGTTTAGTCTTTCCCAACTGTCCGATAAAGGCCATAAATTAACTGAGCGTACCTGGCCTTGGTCCTCGAGGAGGGAAACCAGGTCGCTCCCGAGGTCTCTGTTCACGAACACGTGGTGGCTGAGACTGAACTTCTGGTTTAGCGTCAACCCTTGGCTAAAATATAATGGAAAAATTATTAAAATTTATATTATAAAGTAATTTCTACCGGAGAAAAACCAATCAAAGTAACTATTAGCAAGTCACTAACAAAGATAATGATATTAAGTTTATGATGTTTTTATATAATTTCCTATATGTGTGAAAATACTTTTTAAAGGATATTCTGTACCAAGCTAGGACTGTAGGGTAGATCTTGATTTTCTTACTCAATACTGTATAATTCCAACTAAGCCGCTTTTACACAGTAACATTCTTTAAAATTAAAATTATACTCACAATGAAACAGGTAAGTTATTGCTACAAAAATCACAAAATGCAAGATGAGCAACTCCAGATACATACAAAAAGACAAAGCTAAAAAGCTTTCTTATCTTAAAAAGACAAGAGTAAAGACACACTATTCCTCAATAAATGCCTGGTC
Source organism: Apodemus agrarius (assembly GCA_964023405.1). Lineage (NCBI taxonomy): Eukaryota > Metazoa > Chordata > Mammalia > Rodentia > Muridae > Apodemus > Apodemus agrarius. Next base: position 15,359,271 of record OZ030016.1, on the reverse strand, counting down.
TGCTGCTCTCAGACATCAACAGTGTCGGCAACACCTCCTAGCCCATCCCATCATCTTGAAGCCAATATTGTAATAGTTCAAACAATAACCCTTTTGCATGGTGGCAAGTGCACTCAGAAGGCTGAGGCAGGAGGATCTTAAGTTTGAAGCCAGCTTGAGAAACAGTTAAGACCACATCTCAAAAATTAAGTGACAAGAGTTTCCATATAAAATCTCAAGTAGTCCAAGAAGCCCTTTAGATTAGGTCATCCTTAACTGAGGAGGAATGACAGGACAGGTCTGTCAACTGCTGACTCAAATACACTCAAGGATTTTTGTAAACAATGCCGTCTATCCATCCGTCCGTCCACACCTCAGTCATTTCCCCTCATACAACAGCATTTCCAATATTCTCAACCTCCAAGGGCTTTCTCCTTGCTCAAGCATTTATGGCCCAAGGAAAAGACAAACCATCAAAAGACATTGCAAGCATTCAAAAGACTATGGGCATCCCAAACTAAAAGCTAGTGCTTTACTCTTTAAGGACCTTTCTAAGCAATACTCCAACTTTCATTAATTATATAACTGGGATATTATAATTTGCAAGGATGAATCTACACATAAAAATATGATGCAGCCACTGTAACCCTAAAATATATATAGATATAGATATAGATATATATCTATATATATCTATATAAAACATTAAGGTATTTAAAAGATTTACCTACTTCTTTCTTACAACCTGTTTTTTTCTCCCTCTGTAGACTTATCTTCCCAAGATGAAATCTTTTCCCATGTCCTGGAATATGCCTAGTTACAATGTTAATTTTGCTGGTGTGGAGGTGCGTGATCTCAGCACTTAAGAGGCAGAGGCACTTAGTGGATTTCTGTGAGTTCAAAGGCCAGCTTGGTCTACAGAGTGAAGAATCAGTTTTTATTATAATAAAGCCTACCTAGCTATCTTGCTTTGTGTGTATGGGAGGTGGCAATCCTTGAAAGAACTTTTTTTTTGTTTTGTAAAAAAAAGTTTATTTTTATGTGCATTGGTATTTTGTTTTTGTTTATGTCTTATGTGTGTCTGTGTGAGAGTGCCAGCTCCACTGGAACTGGAGTTACAGGCAGTTGTGCACTCCCATGCGAGTGCCGGGTCCTCTGGAAGAGCAGCCAGTGCTCTTAACCAGCGAGCCATCTCTTCAGCCTCAGCCCAAGGGGACCTTAAACTGTTACTTTCCACCACTGCTGAGACTGCAGACTTCTGAAAGAACGAAGCACTGTGCTTGAACAAATGTCCCAGTTACTGGTTCGGAGTGTCTCATATATCTGACAATGAGGTAACTGATGTCTGTGCCTATACAGTTTAACAGTATATTAACTATCTAAAATGTGGTATATAACTATATTTATAAAAAGGCATACATTTATAACTATATGCTTTCACTGAAGGATGTCTCAAAAGCAGAACTTGGTGCAGTTAGTATTATCAACCATAACTGAAAAATAGATGCACTTTACTCAAATTTTAGTTAGTTGTCTTATTGGAAATTATTAAAAATGGCAACTGTGTATAGTGAACGGTGGTCTGGTCGTTGATTCCATTATCTACGAGACTAGAGAGGCAGGTGCAACCTTGTGAATTACAAGCCATCGTAGTCCACACAGGCAGAGTTCTAGACCAACTATAGGTACATAGTAAGACCTTGTCTCAAAAGAGGCAGGAAGAGATGGGTGGGCAGGTAAGAGCACTTGCTGCTTTTGCAGAGACAGTTCCCAGCATTCCCAGGGTTCCTAAAAGCCCTCTGTAATTCCAGCTCCAGGGTATCTGAGGCCCTATTCCGGCCTCTACAGGTACATGTTGCACAGATATACGTGCATGCAAAACCACCCATACTCATTTTAATCTTTAAAAAAAAAAAAATCAAATATATCTTACATTTAGAATTTTCAGGGAAAAAAATAGAACACTCAATCTAAATATTACCCAAGAGCTTGAGGATCTGTCTGACCATAACACATTTCAAAATTTATTACAAAAATAAATTTTCAAAACAATTTATCTTATAAATAATTTGTACACTGATTTGGTAACTTTGAGTTTGGATGTAGACAAGAGTGCCAGTGCATAAGAAAAAGCAAAGAATCCTTCCTTTTATTAAGAAATAAATGTCAGCTAAGCCAGCTATGCCGTCTTCTCACCCACCAATTAAAACTGGGTATTCCTGGGCCTGGAGAGATGGCTCAGTGAGTAAGAGCACCGGCTGCTCTTCGGAAGGTCCTGAGTTCAAATCCCAGCACCCACATGGTGGCTCACAAACATCCGTCAGGATATCTGACACCCTCTTCTGGTGTCTGAAGACAGCTACAGTGTAATTACATATAACAAATAAATCTTGTTGTTTTAAAAAACAAAAACAAAAACTGGGTATTCCTAACAGATGAAGTGGGTAATAGCCTAAAGGCTTTCAACTTAACTTCATGTAACCAAAACTATGATCTTACAGCAAATTCTACGAATGAACGTCGAACAAAATATAAAATAAAAAGTCAAAGCAAATCAAAAAAGGCATCACTCCAACCATACACAAGTCCTTCAATTGAGTGTAAGCTATGGTGAGCTGCTCAGTTCCAGCACAGACTTCACTTACCCACTTTATCTCAATGCCTACCAATACCCTAAGGTAGACTTAACTTTCTTTTACCAAGTAATCTATTTAAAACAAAAGGAAAAGAATGCTGTTCAAAAGTAACAAAGTAAGGTGATGGTTACTAAACCAGGTGAAAATAGCACAAATGTATTCTACATATAGCACAAAGACACAAGGATAGTCCCAGAGCTTACATTCTATTATTTTAAGTGTGTGTGTGTGTGTGTGTGTGTGTGTGTGTGTGTACACCTAAGTGAGGACATGTGCACAAAAGAGCAAATGCCTACAGAGGCCAGAGGCATCAGGTCCCCTGGAGGTGGAGTTACAGCCAGCTCTAAGCCACCTGACGTGGTGCTGGGAACCCTAACTCAGGTCCTCCATATGTGCTGTGAGCTGCTGAGCAATCCAGTCCCTTACAGTTTAATTCTAAAACAGTTTTTAATGGAGTGGGAAATAAAATAACTTCCCAAAATGACTGAAATGTAAGATACCTAAGAGTTTAGAATCTAGGAAGTTAAGACATACCTTAAAAAAGACACACCTTAAATACTAAATACCTTAAATTCTGTTATGAATACAGAGACCTAATATCCTCCACAGGACACTAAAGAAAAATGTGTGGATTTGGAACCACATGTAGTGTGATGTGCACCTATATAAATTCAAAAGCCAGGCTATATTCACCTGTCTAAACATGGGCGAGTTATGCTAGTGTCCAATTTTCCTATCTCTAAAATGGAATGTTAGTACCTCTCATGCAGGATGGTTTTTAAGGACTCAGTAAGAAATATCTGTGTATACTTTCTATCTCAGTACTTGGGAGACAGAGGTAGATGGATCTCTGATTTCAAGGCTTGCCAGGCTATACTCTATGAGACCCTGCCCCCACCCTTCCCCCAAAAAAGAACTGTGAAAATAACACACTGACCATGATGACTAGGAAAATAAAAGGAATACATTACTGAACTTCTTACAGTAGGCACTGAGCTGTAGCCATGACGAGCAGTTTGCGAAGAGCACCAGCAGCTCTTCCAACAGACCAAAAGGGTTCCATCCTTAGCACTTAACAAGGCAGCCCACAACCATCTGCATCTCCAGACCCAGGGGAACCAACATACTCTTCTAGACTCTGAGGGCACTACATGCACAAGGTGCACATGAATGCACATAGATAATAAACACAAAACTCTACGTTAAAAATTTAAAGTGTCACCAAATCTCTGAAGTAACAACTCAAAAGGCTCCACATGTGAAACTCATAGAAATAAAGATTTCAAAGTCCCAAGTCTCTCTTCCCTTCTCCAGATTGGTCTGAAAAGCACATTATCATTAGGGCTGAACTTTGACTGTGATCAAATACAACCACATTTAAATATTTAACCAGGAAAAAAAAAAAAAACCACCACCACCATCAACAACACACAGGTATTATGGACTGTGTACATGTGTAGAAACATTGAGGACAAAATTATTACTAGCTATTTTTAAAACCTCAATGTCTTAATGTTAGAGCATCTAAAAAAATGTATACAATAACCAAGTGTAAATTTTGTAGGAAAATGAAGCTCTACTCAAAATGTAGGGGAAGCTGGATACTTATCGATGCCAATAAACTTAATTCAATTCAACCTACACTGTCTGACAAGCATCCTATAGTGCCGTATTTTCACAGTTTTGGAAAGCTCTGAAATGGATAAGATGACAAACAGACAAAAAGCAGAATACTGAAATGATCTGTTAAGGTGAACACTACAGTCATAAGTTGGTACAGGCTTCAATCGAATTGTGTTAAACACTCACAGACTGAATTTAGGCAATGTAAATATATATAATATATATTATGACATATATATTATATATACACACACATATATATCAAGGTTTCTATTTCTTTAGTACAGTGACTTTTTTTTTAAAAAAATGTCATTCTATTTTGTGCCTTTCCAAATTTCTTGCCTAAAATACTCTTGCTAAGTTGTAAAATTTTCAAGAAGTATTTTTCTTAAAGAAGCCTTTAAAATGACAACATTATCATTAGTAAAACCAACTTAATCTGTACTGCACCACCCAAATCCCACCTCTGTAGATTAGTAGAGATTTGGCATTTAAAGTGGGTGCACTGACATCAATACATTTCTGAATGTTTAATCCATCGTTCTGGTTGACTTGCTTAAAAATGTATGAAAATAAGCAACTGGCAAATGTAACAAGGATACAATCCAATGTGTTCACAGATTGGTTACCTGTGAGACTGGTGCTTTAACATGGGGTGGAATTCCAGAGGAAGAAACAGTACCACTAGGAGGCAGGTTTTTACTGGTCACTGAAGCCCAGGAGAAAGCCTGCAGGAAATGCAACAAACCTAGACTACTAATCATGGAAAACCACCAACATTTCTATAGGGAAACTTCCAAATATTTAATCTGTTTTCATTTCTAATCTGTTCCTTTATATTGAAGGACTTCCTAATAGAAAGGCACACACACACATGCCAGTCTGTGTGCCAACTTTCAAAATCTCATTATGCAAGATACAACTATTTTGTCTCAACTGCTAAAACCACACCAAGTTCCTACATAAGCAAGTGGCAAACCACTATCAACTAAACATGCTATAAAATCTGCAGCAGAGAACGACTCCTCTCCCCTTGGGGGAGACAGGCTGTGTGAGTGATGGTGTTAGGGAGGAGGCGGAGGAAGAGCAGAGTACTGTTGGAGACTCAGCAGACATTCCAAGTGCGCAAGGCCTCCTCACTACTCTCCCCGCTGCGCGGCCCGAACGCTAACCGGCTGGCTACTTGACAGAGTTCACATGGGGTGCTATGGGTGCCACACATCTGTTCAAGAGAATTAGCAGAGTAAGAAAACTGATCCCATTTATCTCACAAACAGGTGTCTCTCACAGATCAACTTCAGGTGGGACACTGCATGACTCCTGGAGCATCAGAAGAGATGAGCAACTGAAAACCTCACACAGGGACTTGAGTACTTTCATCTAAGTCATTCAACACTGCATACAGACAAGAGGAATCTTAGGTTATATATTTCACTTAGGAATATTTGGGGGTAGAGAGAAACCATGAGATCTCCCCAGAACAACAAAAACTCAAGCTTCTTTCATATACAGATAAGTATAGCTTACTATTCCAAATAACAACCAAAACCATGCTTTATTAATGGCACCAAGTATGAAAATACGAGGTCCCAGATCTGAAAGGTTCCTTTGATCATCTCACTCACCTTTGGAGGCTCTTGAGGCAGGGAAGCCGGCTCGACAGGAGGAGGAGTGGCCGACTTCTCCTCTAGGTCTTCCAAGTGCTTCTCCTCCACTTGCGGCTTCAGCTCCTCAGTCTTTGTCTCCGACTCTGGCTCAGGTTCAGGTTCATGAGAGGACTCTTCTAGAGGCTCCTCTATGCCATTACTAGAATGAAACAGCTCGGTCACTAGGTATTCAAATGGGATAAAACTCTCTCTCCAATCTAACAGTTGTAACTAGTTCTATTCTTGCTGCTAACCTGTTCTGCATCTGGAAGAAAGTATCCTCTGGTCATACACATGTGGTGTTGGGTATGGATGAAACCTTAGCACTGCCTGCCATGCACACACCAGACTCGCCTCCAGTCTACACCCTTTTTTTGGTTTTGGTTGTTTCTTGAGACAGGATTGTACTATGTATCCTTGGCTGGCCTAGAACTCAGCTCTGTAAACCACTCCAGCCTCAAACTCAGTGAGCTTCACCTTTGGCCCCCCTGGAGTGCCAGGATTACAATGCACCATAGCAGCTGGCCTGATCAATTTTTTTAAATGGGATTTATTATTTTGCACACAATGGTATTTCACTTATATGTCTGTCTGTGTACCATGAATGTACACTGCCCTCAGAGGCCATAAGAGGGCACCAGATTCTCGTGTCTAGGGTTCCACCAGCCGTGTGGGTGCGAGGCCTCAGCTGGTGCCATCACTACAGCCAAACCCCATCATTTCAATCTAAATGACAGCAAGGTTTACTCCAGCATTAAGTATAACCCTGTGTTTGTTTTCTAATCAGTGTGTGTAGGGACAGTGCATGAGGTCAGGCCTTCAGGCGGGCTTCCACTTTAAGTCAAGAAGAAAAGTTAGGACACCAGACTTGCAGGGTGAGTGCCTTCACAGGCTGAGACTTCTCTGCCTGCATTATCTCAGTCAACCACAGCTTCGATACAAACCATGTGAAATTTTTGAATTAAGTAGTAATTTTCAGTGTCTTGATTGATACACATCATAAGTAAACAAATGCTGGCTTAAACAGGTAGTTTTAACAGAAATGTATTCCCAGGGGCTGAGAGTGTGGTTTGGTGGCAATGTGCATAATTCAACATGCACGAAATACCTAGCACCAAAGGAAAGAGCTAACTTCTAACAACAATCCTAGAAAGAACTACCTTACAGTTAGTTCCTACAGGTCAACACAAACGCAACCTTGCAACCGCTAGCTAGTCTTACGTCACGGGATGTGCATCATAGTAAGCGCTGTTAGCATTCTCTTGCACAGGTTCAGGAGACGGCTGCCTGTCTTCTTGCTCCTCTTCCACTTCATCTTCCGACTCTGACAACACACGACATTTTTAAAAGAGGCTTACACAGGCTCTAACATACATACTGTAGTATATTTAAGGGTTTGCTAGTTTAAAATGTCAGCAGACCTACAAAGGCAGTCATTCACTGAAATATTCCTTCCCTGTTCCCCATAAAATAAAGAGAACAAGCAGTAAAAAAGTTGATTATTATACTCTATTTTAACAAGATGTATTAGTAAAGAAAGGAAAAGCTAAGAACCATTATTTTGGTTCCTTGTCATGTCTATTCCAGGTTGGTAATGGAAAACCTGGTGTTATTCTTATCAGTGGATGGTGAGTAACTATAGTACAGACACACCTTGGATGGGCAACAAACAGGAAGGGAGAGTGAGTTCTATGCCACTCATTTCATTTTGATAAAAGTGTTTGTGTCCCCAAGACAACTCCAGAATATGTAGCAAACTCTAGTATATACACACAAGTCACCTACATACTTTTACATAAATTCATGTACAAACATAGCTATACTTCCCCGAAAAAAAACTGAAGAGAGACAGAGTTTCAGTTCAAATAAGCAGCAAATTTCTAAAAGTTACAGAAAGTAAAAAGTAAGACTACTGAGAACCTTTTTCCTTCAAGTTAAGCTCACCTTCATCAAGTTCTGGTTCAGAATCACCAAATACCTCATCTTCATAACGAAACATATCATTGTGAACATAAAATTTATTTGGAACAGATCCCTATAGAAAAACAACACACAAGTATTCCATGAATACCCATAAATAGAAGTACCGACAATAACCTCAAGCAACTGTAAACACCCATGGTATTTATTAAAAGAACAAATTAAATGTTACACAAAATCTTAGATGCAATCTATAGTTTAGTACCACAGAAATAATCTAGACCAAATATAATTATCCAAAGCTGAGCATGTTATATTAACATAGAGAAAACAAACATATCACCAAATGATTATTATAAAAATGTGGTAGCCAACGCCTGTAATCCCACCTCTTTGGAGACAGATACAGGGGTCTACAGACTGAGCTACAGGGAGACGGTTAAGTAATACACAATGCACATACATGAAAATGTCAAAATAAAGCCCAGCATCATGAGTAGACACTAGTGATTAAAAATATACAAGTATTACAATTATCAAAAAACCTCTAAAAGTCAGGTGGTGGTAGCGCACGCCTTTAATCCCAGCCCTTGGGAGGCAGAGGCAGGTGGATTTCTGAGTTCGAGGCCAGCCTGGTCTACAGAGTGATTTCCAGGACAGCCTGAACTACACAGAGAAACCCTGTCTCGAAAAAACAAAACACCTCTAAAAATTAAATCCATAAAGCTTTTCCACTTTTACAAATCCTTTTGAAAATTCAGTTTATTATTTCCAAGATCATGTGGGTCTTTTCCTCTGTCTTGTGGTCTTGGGAATCAAACTCAGAGACTTCCACCGAAAGCCAAGTGTCCTACAACTGAGCTGCAACCCTGCAGCCCTCTTCTAACTGCACACAGACGTACATACAATGTCCAAACAAGCTGTATCAATGCAGCTAATAAAATCCTCAAAACAACTGCAGGCAGGAAGGAGAAACGGCTCAGTTGTTAGAACCCAGGCTGCTTCTGAAGACCCAGGGCTCGGTTCCCAGAATGGCAGCTCAAAGCTGTAACTCCAGGTACAGAGGATCTGACACCCTTCCAACTCTGTGGGCACCAGACACATCCATACAAGCAAATCAAACAAACACAGAAAACAAACACCAAAACTAAAGGGGCTGGAGAACTTAAGGGAGTAGCTGTTCTCCAGGACCAGGGTTTCACTCTGAGTACCCATGCTCAGGTTAACATCAGTTCCAGGACATCCAGAGATACCAGGTGTGCAAGTAGTGCAGACATAAAGGCAAAACAGTCATAAAAGTAAGTAAAATTCAAATATCAATTAGTTAATTAAAAAAGAGCAACAAGCAAATCAAAACCTATAGGAAGAAACTATCATTTCTTGTTGTTTTGTTTTTTTTGGGGGGGGTGGGGGGTGGGGGGGTGGTTTTTTTGAGACAGGGTTTCTCTGTTTAGGCCTGGCTGTCCTGGAACTCACTCTGTAGACCAGGCTGGCCTCGAACTCAGAAATCTGGCTGCCTCTGCCTCCCAAGTGCTGGGATTGAAGGCGTGCGCCACCACGCCCGGCTTTGTTTTGTTTGAGAAGGGTTTTTTTCTGTGTAGCACTGGCTGTCCTGGAACTCACTCTGTAGACCAGGCCAGCCTAGAACTCAGAAATCCACCTGACTCTGCCTCCCAAGTGCTGGGATTACAGGCGTGCACCACCACCGCCCGACTAAACTCTAGCATTTCAATAAACTATTAACAAATAAATCATATAATCACAAAGCAAATGAAGTGAAACTTACTTCTGGAGCCAGAACAAAGGTTTGCATAAACTTCCTCTCAGGCTGTCCGCTGTTAGACAGCAAGCCCATGACCTGGACCACTACGCCGTCACTCAAGGTTGCATGTGCATCCACATGGCGGATTTTGGTATGGCATTCACTGAAGTTCAGAGATAACACTTTGTGGTGTATATCCTTTATAGGGGAAAGGGGGAAGAAAATGACTGTCCTTTGCTACCACAGGAACTGCCCACCGCTGTGCATGCACATTTCCTCACCACCCAAAAAGGTTAACTATTTGGTTTTTTGCATTAATTTTAATTCAATCCAGAAACTATGTATTGTAACAAACAGACCACCTGTCACCTCTGTGCAAGAACTCCCAAGGTCTTGATACTGTGTTGCAGTCAGTCTGGCCTGTGCAGCCCTCCCGCTTCATGTCTCTGGCTAGCTCAGTTGATAAAGCTTCATACTTAACCTCGTCTGCGAACCTAGGCCTAGTCTTGGAAGCTTCTAGCCTCCATACAATCTAATCCAGGCCTAGAATGTTTTCAGCCCCTGAGACTTGCTGCCCATCCCTTCCTAGTTCTTTCTGAGCTCTGACTGGCTGGTTCAACTCAGCTGTTCTGGCTCAAACTGACTTCTCCCTCGGCCACTCTCCTGAACTGTCTGCTTGGCCTCATATGAACTCTGGCAATCTCTAACCTTCTGGTTCCTTCTCTCTGGCTCATTCTGTCTTCACACGTGTCTAGCTTGTTCTCTCTTCATCCTGTCTCTGTAAAGCTGTCCCGGGAAACCTGCTTCCTCTCTGCACTGCCCCTCAAGTAGCTTCCCTTTCCTCTCTTCTCGTGAGAGTTGGGCATATCCTTTTCTGTCAAATCTTTCTCTAATTTGTCACTTCGTCTCCCACTCAATTAGACATCATTTCAAACTTGGGACTTCCTTCTACAAACGGACTTTACCTAACTGTTTGGGATTAAAGGTGTGTACTAAGGGCGTGTCTATATCCCAGCCAGAAGGATTAAAGGATGAGCCATGCCATAATTAGAAACAGATTTTTTTCCCAGTAACTAACACAATCAATTTTGGGGTTCACAATGTGATCAAATATCCTGCAACAGTATAGATCGCCTTTCTTAAACTGTTACCAACTGCCTTGGACCTCATACCTAATTTTACTTTATTATGCTCTTTGCTGATGCTATTTTTCTACATCCAGATTCTTCCTGTTTGCTAAGGACCAAGCATAGAGACCAACTGCAGCCCCAAATCCTCTAGTCCTCTCTTCCTATCACGATCAATTATTTTGTACATTCTCAACTCTATGTATAAAGCATTCTACAATCTCCTTTTGAAAACATCCTGATATATAAGAGTTCTACTAAAACTCTTTACAGCAAAAGATCACAATAAAAACACCTAACCAAAAGGCTATATTTTTAAAGCCATCTTAATTCAAAGACATTTTAAAAACAGGTAATTTGTGACTTACATTTTGGCCATAAACAGCTTCCTGGGGCTTTCCACTGGCATCCACTCCACCATGAACATAGGAGGAATTCCTGCCATAAAACCTGCAAAACCAGTGACAATTAAAAATATTGCCACCAACTTAGGAAAGCTTAGAAGCCACTCGAGTTCTGGTAACAAATAGACAAGGGGGCCTTAGCCACAAACATGACAGGGACTGGGAACTGGGCAGGGAACTGCTGCCCAGAGGTGCTGCACAGACTGAGTCACTGCCCATAGAACCCTCAGCACAGCCATGGACCAAGGCAGGTGCTCACCTGTGTGTCAAGCTTATTAGAACTGCATGAGTCTAAGTGCACCCTAAATACTTTATCCTAGTAACTTACTGATCATTTTTTTCTTCTGATAGGAAAACTCAAGTTGTCCAGATTTTTGTTTTGTTTTTTGTTTTTTCGAGACAGGGTTTCTCTGTGTAGCTCTGGCTGTCCTGGAACTCACTCTGTAGACCAGGCTGGCCTCGAACTCAGAAATCTGCCTGCCTCCGCCTCCCAAGTGCTGGGATTAAAGGCGTGCGCCACCACCGCCAGGCCTTTTTTCTTTCTTTCTTTTTTTTTTTAAGTTGTCCAGATTTATTGACAATCAAATGTCCCAATTAATACTCTCCTCAGTGACCTTCAAGTGCTTACTAACTCCAACAGGCTTACAGCTTACAAATTTCAAATAATCAAAAACAATTCAAAGACCAAGTAAAAGTTTACAATCAATCTCTTATTTAAGTTATTAAGTACATAATTTATGTTCTCCAGCACTAGGCAAACACGTCAGAACTTCCACTATGCCAAGCAGTATTTTCAGTGACATATACTGATTCTTTTAACCCTAACTTCATAAAATAGTGCCATTATCTGACTGTGCAGACGGTCAACAATCCACATAACCAGTTCACACCACTTAGCATGCCCAGCTCCAGCGGAGATCTGATTCCTTCAGCCTCCTTAGACACCTGCACGCATGACGCATGTGCAGGTCTACACACACACACACACACACACACACACAACCTAAAAAATAATCAGACCTTAGATATGACAATTCTTTAAGAAACTTACCCTAAGAATATAATTAACTAAGGTATAATAAAAGGGCTGAGGAGAAAAGTATTAAGAACTTTAGTGAGGTTTAGATTTGTATGATTGTTTTTCCTGTATGAAACTTAAGCAAGCCAGTAAGGAACATCCCTCCATGGCCTCTGCATCAGCTCCTGCTTCCTGACCTGCTTGAGTTCCAGTCCTGACTTCCTTTAGTGATGAACAGTTGTGTGGAAGTGTAAGCTGAATAAACCCTTTCCTGCCCAACTTGCTTCCTGGTCATGATGTTTGTGCAGGAATAGAAACCCTGACTAAGACAAGATGCTAATAGTGTGTCCCAAGTAATACTGCTCTTCAGAGGAGAACACAGATCCTTCCCAGGTGTGTAGCAGGATTGCTCAATGATATGAGAACTTGAAAAGATGAGTTTAAGTCATTGATTTCTAATCACTCATTGGAACCTTGTAGTGAGTCAAGCTCTACATTGGTATAATGAAAAATAAAATACTGAGAAATACTCTTGTGTGTGTGTGTGTGTGTGTGTGTGTGTGTGTGAGTGAGAGAGATCAAATGTGTTATAGTACTAACATGACATGTTGATCCTGTTTGCAAAGATACTATCAACATAGAGACAGAATAGTCAATAAAATGTGGCCATATCCAAATAACACTAAGAAATATCTAAATTTTACCTGTGCAAATATTCTGGAGCTTTATTGAGCAAAGTATAATATTGCCTCACAAACTCCCGCCCCACAAGCAGCGGACTGGGCTTCTCCATAACCATTTCTTTGCTGCACAATGTCAAATGCTGGAGGAAAAAACACAGGACAAAGAGGTATTAAATCACCCTTGCAAAATACAAAATAAATCTTCTTAGATATATAACTGAGAATAAAGCAGATTAACACCATTTATTTTTATTTATCTGTTTGTTTATTCATTTATTTATTTATTTATTTATTGGTTTTTTCTTTGTGTAGTTTGGGCTGTCCTGGAACTCACTTTGTAGACCAGGCTGGCCTCGAACTCAGAAATCCACCTGCCTCTGCCTCCCAAGTGCTGGAATTAAAGGCGTTTGCCACCACCGCCCGGCAACACCATTTATTAAAAATGTATCACAGTAGAGAAATACATTTCTGGCAGAGGGCTGGCACAGCAGCTGGGAGCCTGTCCTAACAGGATCCAGGCTCAACTCCAGCTCTACAGGAAGGAACACTACCGGGTAACTCTAGTTACAGGGATCCGTCCGCGTGCCTCTTCTGGCATCTCCTTGGGTACAAGGCACACACATAGGGCACAGACACATATGCAGACAAAACACCCATACACATCAAAATAGAAAAATTAACTTGTTTTTAAATATAGCTTATTACTTCATACATAGCCCTAAGAGCAGTTTAATTATAGTCAATACAAAGAATAAGGAGCAGCAGGCTATACAGATGGCTCATAAATGCCTGTAACTTTCTGGGCATGGTGGCACACACCTTTGATTCCAGCTCTTGAGAGGCAGAGGCAGGAGGATTTCTGAGTTCGAGGCAAGCCTGGTCTACAGAGTGAGTTCCCGGACAGCCAGGACTACACAGAGAAATCCTGTAACACATATCCACACATGGATTCACAAATACACATGATTAAGAATATTATCTTGGGGAGGCAGAGGCAGGGGAATTTCTCTGAGTTCTAGGCCAGCCTGGTCTACAGAGTGAGTTCCAGGATAGCCAGGGCTATACAGAGAAACCCTGTCTCGAAAAAGAAAAAAAAAAAAAAAAAGAATATTATCTTGGAGCCGGGAGTGGTGGCGCACGCCTGTAATCCCAGCACTTGGGAGGCAGAGGCAGGCGGATTTCTGAGTTCGAGGCCAGCCTGGTCTACAGAGTGAGTTCCAGGACAGCCAGGGCTATACAGAGAAACCCTGTCTTGAAAAACAGAAAAAACCAACCAAACAAACAAAAAATCTTAGCTTCAAAAATGAGTATGTGAGCCGAGTTTAGTGGCTCACGCCTTGAAATGAGGAAATAAGGAACTGGGCAGAATTACTGAGTTCAGGCCAGCCCGTATTAAAAAACAGAATGAAGCGCTGTTTTTTTTTTTTGTTTGTTTGTTTTTTTTTGGTTTTTCGAGACAGGGTTTCTCTGTGTAGCTCTGGCTGTCCTGGAACTCACTCGGTAGACCAGGCTGGCCTCGAACTCAGAAATCCGCCTGCCTCCGCCTCCCAAGTGCTGGGATTAAAGGCGTGCGCCACCACCGCCCGGCCTGAAGTGCTGTATTTTTTAAAGGTTTATTTTACATGCGTGTGCGCACACACAGAGGTGTTTTTTGCTCAAATGTATATCTATCTGAGTAGCACGTGCATGCCTGGTAGTACTCGTGGAGGTCAGAAGAGGACACAGGAGCCTCTGATAGAACTGGGGTTGTGGACAGCTGTGAGCTAGCATGTGGATGCTGGGAAATGAAGCAGAAAGTGCTCTTAAGCCGGGCGTTGGTGGCGCACGCCTTTAATCCCAGCACTTGGGAGGCAGAGGCAGGCGGATTTCTGAGTTCGAGGCCAGCCTGGTCTTCAGAGTGAGCTCCAGGACAGCCAGGACTACACAGAGAAACCCTGTCTTGAAAAACCAAAAAAAAAAAAAACAAAAAAAGAAAGTGCTCTTAACTTCTGAGCCATCTCTCTGAAGCCCTGAATTTTTCCCCCCAAATTTTATTGATTTAATGTATGAATGTTCTGCTGCATATACATCTACCTGCCAGAAGAGGGTGTCAGATCCCCCTATAGATGGTTGTGAGCCCCACCATTGCTGGGAATTGAACTCAGGACCACTGGAAGAGCACCCAGTGCTCTTAACCACTGAACCATCAGCCCTGAACATTTTATCGAAATTATGTTATAAACTCTAATGGAGACTAGAAAATGACTGGTGCGCGAAGGGAGCAGAAACTCCAATTACAGGCATGCAGCTGGCTGGCTTCCTCATCACCATCGCAGCTGCGTGGACTCATTCATCTTTTCTCTGTGCTATACTCTCAAAAGATGAGGATAATATCTGGCCAATAGCTTTACCATGCACATGAAAAAGGTTACAGTAACTTTAAAATTTTTAAAGTTTTTCAACTTTTATAGCTTTCTGGTAACCATCTAACAGGCATGCTACTAGTTAGAAAATAAGGTTCTAGGGGCTGGAGAGATGTCAACAGTTAAGGGGGGAGGGGTGCTTTTCCAGCACACCTGGGTTTTCGATTCCCAGCACACCTGGGTTTTCGATTCCCAGCACTCGCCTGGCAGCTCTAATTTCAGGGGCTCCAAGGCCCCCTTGACCACTGGGCATATACACATGTGGTACAGAGGCAAGCAAAACACTCACCCATACACAGACATTTATACAAAGCTAGGCCGCCAGGACCCGGACTGTGAGTGCGGCCCTCCTCATCTACAGTGAGTGTCTTAAAGGAAAAAAAGCCTAAGGAGAAATATGGTTTTAGAATAAAGATCAAAAGTCTGACGGTCAGCTAGTTTGTCTGAAGTCCTGACTCCAACCAGATCACTGAGGAGATGAGAAGGCACTCAACATTCCTGGTTTGGAACAGAGGCCCACTCTAGTCAAGCCTGACCTCGACTCCCTCGCAGTCTGTCTGCCCAGGGCTCCTGAACACTGGGATCAGGTGAAGGGACCAGGCCTGGCATAACATCACTAAGCTAAAAACTGCCCACATCACATTAAGAACAATACAATTCTGACACAGTGATATCTAATTGCTAAAGTCTGGCTATACTAAAAATATTGCCAAGTAAAGGTAAACCAGGGCAGTTAGATGGGAACCAAAGCAGGGAAATCTAGAAAACATAATAAAGAAATCTGGAGAAGTGGCTTGGTGGTTAGGAACATCGCTGGCCACTCTTCCAAAAGACCTGGTTTCTATTCCCAGCACCTACATGTCATAACCAAGTGTAACTCCAGTCCCTACCGAGCTAAAGCCATCTTCTGGCCTCTGCAGGCACCAGAAATACATCTAGTATAGGTAAAGATGCAGGTTAAAACCTTATACATAGCGGGGCGGTAGTGGCGCACGCCTTCAGGAGGCATAGACAGGCGGATTTCTGAGTTCGCCACCAGCCTGGTCTACAGAGTTCCAAGACAGCCAGGGCTATACAGAGAAACCCAGGGTGGGGGTTGGGGGGGGGGGACACGACTTATACATAAATAGAAAAGGCTTTGGGGCCAGGAGCTGATGAAGATCCCCAAGAAAGTGCTTCCACAGCCCCAAGGCTCTGGGTTAAGTCCCAGTATCAGCACTGGGAGATGAAAGCATGTGACACAAGTCCAAGGGGCGGCCCCAACCCTCACTGTCATCCAGTGTGTAACCTCGAACTTGGTGCTGCTTCAGACCTCAATCCCTAAACTGCCAAAGGCTACGGTCATTAAACAAGACACTGAAGGGACCAGAACAAAACTTAAATTATGGCTTCCTTAACAGAAGAAAGGCAATGCATAAGATGAGCAGAAGAATGAAATTAATTTTAAAAAGCCACCAAACAGTAAACTTATTAGAGCAAATTACAATAGAAAAGATAGGGTTATCCTAAGCAAAATAATTCTCATTAATTTCATAGATATCTTAAATGGTCTCTCTCCCATGTTCTTACTAATTAAGGACACTGCTAGTGATAAAATGGCCCTTCAGAAAAATCAAACCTGTCAGCTGAGCATGGTGGCGCATGCCTGTAATCCCAGCACTTGGGAGGCAGAGGCAGGCGGATTTCTGAGCTCGAGGCCAGCCTGGTCTACAGAGTGAGTTCCAGGACAGCCAGGACTACACAGAGAAACCCTATCTCGAAAAACCAAAAAGAAAAAGAAAAATCAAATCCAACTGCAAATATCTGGTCATAATTAATAATGCAAGTGTTTCAAGGTTTCAAATTTCAGAACATCCAGCCTTTCAGACAGCTCAAGCCTATGCGTAGCTCAAAAATCTAAAACTTCTGCCACTTCCTTCCACACTCATATGCTCCCAAGCATTTTCAGACAAAGGGACCTTTGACTTCGGTTCTCTCTGACACAGGTGTCATGCAGTGCAGAACTACCTTAGGTTTCTGCTCTCCTGCCTCCCCTGCCACAGAAGCCAATGACAGTGGTATCACCAGATGCAGCTCCTGGGTCACTGGGAGCAAACCCGGGGTCTGGGTGCTTCAGGCAGGAGCTCAACCAACAGAACGCCACCTCAGGCCCTTCAACGTCTGTGAGCAGCAAAACAGGCGCCGACTCACTACAGTTAGTTGCATGAAATTTCATGTCATTCTTTCGTGATCATTTCAATGCTTGGAGAGAACAGGCAAAATAAGTACTTATGGAGAAGAAATCATACTTTACTGAAAAGGTTAAGAAAGCTGGGCGTGGCCAGGTGTGGTGGCGCACACCTGTAATCCCAGCACTTGGGAGGCAGAGGCAGGTGGATTTCTGAGTTCGAGGCCAGCCTGGTCTACAGAGTGAGTTCCAGGACAGCCAGGGCTACACGGAGAAACCCTGTCTCGAAAAACCAAAAAAATAAAAATAAAATAAAAAAGAAAGCTGGACGTGGAGGCGCACGGCTGTAATCCCAGCACTTAGGGAGGCAGAGGCAGCCGGATTTCTGAGTGCGAGTCCAGCCTGGTCTACAGAGTGAGTTCCCGGACAGTTAGGGCTACACAGAGAAACCCTGTCTTGAAAAAACAATCCGACAAAACAAAAGGTTAAGAAAACACAATACCTAGATAAGGAGGGAAGTACAAAAAAAATCCACTCCCAAGGGTATCTATAGCATTATTTACCCAGAGCAGCATATACCCACGGAAAGGAGGTCTCCAACAGCGCACTTTAGCCTCTATCAGAATGTGCTACCAAAGGCTGCCCCAGCTCAGCCCCAGCTCATCTCCGGGGCAGGATGCTTACCCCCACTCCCTCTGCAGGGCTCACACTTAGGCCAAGGCCCTTTCTCACTGACTAGATCCCATTTTGGAATGCCAGCTCCATTTTAACACTGTAACTATATCCAAAGCTCTCGAAGGTCTTTGTTTAAAGTGACTTTAGTGACAATACTATCAAGCCACTCATTTTTAGGACAAGGAACAGAAACGTTGGAGCAACCTTGGATCCCAGAACAGCACTGATAGACCTAAGGAGGTTCCGGAAAAGGCAACCCTAATGATAAAGGGACAGTTCTTTAGTACAAAAGGTAAACATGAGCACCAGTAAGACATGATGTCCTGCGCGCGCGCGCGCACACACACACACACATACACACCATCCATCCTTCTGAAACAAGGTCATGTAGCCCGGCTGTTCTGGAATTCCCTCTAGGGACCAGGCTGCTCTCCAGAGATCTACCTGCCTGCCTGCCTCTGAGATTACAGACATATGCAGTCATGCCCACACTAACATTACATTTTAAAGTTTAGTGAGTATCTTGTGTTTCCTTTACCTCCTTGAATAAGAAGGGTGTCAACTTCACTTGCAGAAAAATGAAACTGATACTTAGAATTCACAAGAGATCAAGGTTCCTCAGCGTTAAATCCGAGAACAAGGATTTTACATCATCAGCATGATGTTTTCATTTTTTTACACTCATCTGCTTTGGGCCAGGTGTGGTGGCACACACCTTTAATCCCAGCACTTGCAAGGCAGAGGCAGGTGGATCTCTCTCCGAGTTCAAGGCTAGCCTGAACTCATATATAAAATGAGTTCCAGGACAGCTGGGGCTATAGAGAGAGACCCTGTCTCAAGGGGGGGGAGGGTGATGCAGCAGCAGAATAGGCTATTTTCGTGGACAGCAGACAGGAGACTGTCTGAAAGGTCAAGGCTAGCCTGGTAGGATGCTAGGCCAGCTTGAGCTACACAAAGATCCTGTTCCCAAGAAACCAAAGAAAAGCAATTCAAAAAGAAAAGACAAGACTGCTAGGACTGGGAGGAACGGGACAGCAACATGGTATAGCAAGAAATATCCCTGCCGGGCATGATGGTGCACGCCTGTAATCCCAGCACTTGGGAGGCAGAGGCAGGTGGATTTCTGAGTTCCAGGCCAGTCTGGTCTACAGAATGAGTTCCAGGACAGCCAGGGCTACATGGGAAACCCTGTCTCGAAAAAACAAAAAAAACAAAAAAACAAAAAAAAAAAAAAAGAAAGAAAAAGAAAAATAAATAAATAAATATCCCCAACCTTAGTACGGTAACAATTTCTAGATAGATAAATTATCCAGAGATAATTAAAATAAACCAAAGCACAAAAAACTTTTTTTTTTTGCTAGGAGTTTGGGAAAACCCACACTGGTTTGCTTTATCAGCTAACAAGCACACATTGCCCAGTGTAGGAACCAGGTCAAAACTTTCAACTCAGTTCCGCCCTCTTTCTGATCACAAGCAACCCAACTTGTGCTTCAGTGTAAAACATTGACCGATCTCACTCGCCACTTCATGTCCACTCAACATAAAGTGTAGGAAAAATTAAGGCAATTTAGAAAATAACTTCTAATATTCATAACGTGTAACAACGATTCTCCAACAAAGAAAAAGCTGCTGTCAAGAATCTAAGGACACTGAGTATCTGTAAATTTCCAGTTGCTGATACTGAAACTTTGGTATTTTAATCTCTAATACAAATAGAGCTGCCCTTTCCCCCCCCTGCTACAAACAATGCTAACAATGTCTTCAAAACCATAACTTACCTAATAATCCAACTATTCAGGTCATTAAGTTAACATTTAGTCTAGATAGTAAACTTGTCCTGGGTTCACAGGCCAAAGGCTGAACAAGAAACTGCCTTCATCACCTATCAGCTAATGGTGGCTGGCTCTGGATACTACTAGCAAGGCAACCTGGTGCCTTGAACTTGTAATTCAGACTCTTAGCCAAACTCAAATTCAGACTCTTAGTTAGTCTACTAAATTATCAAATGACTTCTTTGCCTACTCCTGACAGCCACCCATCCCACAAGCATTCTAGTTACTCCATCTGAGGCTTGCTTCACCATCACTAATGTTGCAATGTTTTCACCATCACCAATGTTTTCTGTGTTTTGTTTGAGTCCTGGTTTTCTGTGTGTCCCTGGCTGTCCTAGAACTCACGTTGTACTATACAGATCTGCCTGCCTCTGCCTCCCAAGTGCAGAGATTAAATCATGTATCCATGTGAATCTGAATGTTCAATAACCTAAGCCATCACAGAACTAAGCCACTAGGGAACACATTTTGAAGTCGTTCTCACAATTGATTTTTCAGAACAAAATAATTTGCATACACTGAGATTAGACGGAACACATGACCTAAAACAGTAACGAAGGGACAATATATAACCCAGTCCTAAGGTCCAAACTAATCAAGCCTCTTTTTCTTTTTTGAGTCAGTACCTCACTAGGTAGCCCTGGCTGTCCTGTGAAAGTATGTAAACCAGGCTGGCCTCGAACTCAAAAAGCCACCTGCCTCGAACTCCAGAGAGGTGGGACAGAGTCCAAACCTAAAGACCATAAAGGGATTTCGCAAAGCCAAGTGTTTACTCAGAAAGTTTGGTTCACATGCCTAGGGCAACAATAACTGCCAAATATGGAATTGGGACAAGAAATTACAACCCTCATCTAGAATTGGTGCATCCTTTTAAAATGCAGCTAATGGTTCCCCTGCCTGGGTACTTGGAACAAACAGGTATGGTGTCTAGAATCTAAAATCCAGAAACCTTAGGCTAATCAATAGCACAATTACACCCGAAGAGAAGGGGCAATTTTCCTTGATTCAGCTTTGGTGCACGTGTTTTGTTTTTAAAAAGCAAATGGCACCTCAATGTTTTTTGTGCTTTGGTTTAAAACTAGTGATATCTTGGGAGTAGAAATTGTGAACACGACCCTACAGCCCCAAAGCACCGCTGGGGTACCTGAAGAAATCTGCCCTTACAGACGCAGGAAAACCTCAATCAGATTCCACTAAAAATCCACACCATCTAGGGAAACTTACGTTCTCCTCCTCTCATCCTACCCCAAAGAATAGTAGAGGTAGAAAAGCCCATTCCCAAAGCACTGAAACGTCCTTTTTATTCCTGGGTAAACAGGAGATCGGCTGCAGAAAAAGGACGTAGGAGACGCACGTTACGGTCCCAGTATCCGAACACGTTCGGGATCGTCCGGGGGAGGGCGGGGGAACGCCGAGCAGCCGGCAAGTGGAGCGGCGGCCACCTTCAACCCCGGATTCAGTTTCCGGGCACAGAAATGGTGCCCGGAGGCCGCTACTTTCGCATCTGCGTTGCTTCTGCCTCCGCCGACACGGCCTCCTTCCCCTCCCCCACGGGCGGGGCGACGACCGGGAACTAGGGCCGCGGGCGAGCGGAGAAGCCAGGCGGGTGGGCTTCCCACCCTGAAACCGCCTCTGCAGAAGCCCACTGCCCCGCTTCGCGGCTTGGCGCCCGTCGGCGCGCTCTGGGAGCTGCGGCGGACAGGGGTCCCCCGGGCCGCCTCATCCTAGCAATCCCCCAGCCCCACCTGTGCCCTCCTCTGCACCACGCGCGCGGGTCATCTTCCTCCCCACGCAGCCTCCCGCTCACCTTGCAGGAAAGGCTCGGCTCCGCACGCACGCACTCTTGCTGGCGTAGGCAGCCGGCGAGAACAATGTTTCTGCCGCACCAACCCCGACACCAAGCGCACACACCGGACGGTTGCCGTGAGCCGCGGAGCGGAGGGAAATGTCCCCTGCCGACCACCACACCGACCGCCCCTCTCGGCCCCCGTACACACCTCCAACCAACAGCGGCGGCGGGCACGTCGCGCGGAGGTCAGGAGTGTCGCGGGATCGGCCGCAGCAGATTCTCCTCCCTCGAATAAACCCTGGGCTTCGGAATCCGGAGAGCCGCGAGCTCGGGCCCCTTACAGCAAGCCACCTCTTCCCAAGAGCCTAAAGCTGCAACGAGCTCCAAGAACACGGACGTCCCGCCCCCTTTGCCGCCGCCCCCTCTTATTGTTTTACCCCTGCGGAAAGGGCTAGGGAACCCCCCAGCACAGCGCCAGCCAATCAGGCATCAGTTTGGAGAACAGGACCCAACCTTCTCGCGGCCCTCTGCGGAGCACGCGCAGTACGGCGCCGCGCTCGCTCACTCGGGCGTCCGGAAAGCCAGGGAACCGGAACCGGCCTAAAGCCGGGGCCAGAGCCCGCTGATTTGACGTCACAAGGAAGCTGCCTTTCTCTTTGCAGTGATGCCGAAGCCTCCCTGTCCTTTCAGGTGGCGCGAACAAAAAAAGATGGCTCGCCGCTAAACAGTGTCTTTTACAAACGGTTATTCCTGGAGCCTTTATTCGTGATAAGAGGGAGCAAATTTAGTAATGTCCCTGGTTGCTGCGTTATAGGAGCATTAAGACGCAGTTTTGAACTCTGCACAGTGAGCTCACCTGTACTGCTTATTAACCTGTTTTAGGAAATGGAGGTTTAAAGTCTTTCTAATCGATGTCATCCAGCTAGTTTTAAAGGGTGCTGAGCCATGGAGTATGGGGAAAATACTACATAGGCTGTATGGACTTGGGGCTTTTTGCATAGCTTTGGTGGTTTCATCCTTAAATGGAATTTACTGGAACATTTACAAACAAAGGCTGAAAGGCTTTGAAATTTTAAATTTCAAAAACTGCCACTTATAAATTACACCACTGGGACTTAGTTATGGACACTACACTGCTTCATGAACTGATTCATGGAATAAAAGCTTTTGTAGAAAAAATATTAGTTTGCCACCAATAGCAATGTTTTCAATATCAAGAGAGCAGAAGAAACTGAGAATGAAGCTAAGGAACAGAAGGACAATTCGAGGGGAATAGAACACATTTTAGCCAAGCATGATGCAGGCTTAAATGCATCATTAGTTTCCCTCACAGTCCTATAGTGGAGACTTCGATGTATCTTCTAAAAGTAAAACAAGGGTCACAAAAGGCAATGCTGAGATCTGAGCCTCCAAAATCTTCCCTGGCTTTACTTTGGATTGCTTAATCATTTTTATATGCAAAATATATAGGCAGACCATCACTCATTAAATGAATCCGAGATGGTTTTCCCTAATGCATTACTTCTGCAGATTGCCTTTTAACTACACTATTTACAGACCAGATACTCCACTGGTATTTTATAAAAATCACTATGGCTCACAAAAACCCACTTAAGTAATTACCTATTTGAATGCACAGTTTACAGATGAGGAAAGTAAGGCTTACAAGGGCTGTTTACCCAAGGACACACACCTAGTACTCATCTCAGCCAGGCATGGAGCTACAAACATACCTATAATCCCCGCACCTGGGAAGCAGAGGCCGGAAGGCCAGCCCAAGGTCTAGGCCAACTTGGTCTACTAAGCAGGTTCTAGGTCAGCCAGGGCTACATAAGGAGACTCTCTCAATAATACATGAACAAACAGAGTTACTCACCTCAACATAAGCAGTCTGCATCCATACCGCACACCCTTAATCGTAAAAGAGAGAATGCTGCTATTACTGACTGCTAAAATTTCAATTGTTTCCAGTCACATCCACTGCTTTGGGCTTGTTTTGGATATTTCAAGACAAAGTCTTTCTGTGTAGCCCTGGCTGTCCTGGAACACGCTCTGTAGGCCAGGCTGGTCATGGGTGATACCATGCTGGGCTCCATGCAGTGTTTTTGGAAGTATTTTTATCCTGTAACCTGGGATAAGGATGGAAGTTTCTTGAGAGTGTGTCTCGGGCCTTGCTGTGCATGGAATCAGATCTGGGTTTGTTAAAACTCCTCTCAGCGAGCCGGGCGTGGTGGCGCACGCCTGTAATCCCAGCACTTGGGAGGCAGAGGCAGGCGGATTTCTGAGTTCGAGGCCAGCCTGGTCTACGGAGTGAGTTCCAGGACAGCCAGGACTACACAGAAAAACCCTTTCTCGAAAAACCAAAAACCAAAAACCAAAAACCAAAAACCAAAAAAAAAAAAAAAAAAAAAAACCTCCTCTCAGCAAGCCGGGCAGTGGTGGTGCATGCCTGTAATCCCAGCACTCTGGGAAGCAGAGGCGGATTTCTGAGTTCGAGGCCATCCTGGTCTACAGAGTGAGTTCCAGGATACCCAGGGCACACAGAGAAACCCTGTCTGGGGGGGTGGGGGTGGGGGTGGGGGACAAATTAAACAAAAAAGAAAACAAAACCAAAAAACCAAAAAACCTCCTCTCAGCGTTTGTGACTGCAGAAGTGTGCTGAGGTCTGAGAAGGTACACATCCCACAAGCACCAAGGGACAGTGAGTGCTGCTCTGGGACACCATTCTCCCACCCAAAGGTCGCTAAAGGAACAGCTGGTATCTTCCTCAGCCTCCTCCTTTTATAACCCTTCAAAGATTAAGAAAAGTTCTAAGCTTAGCCCCAGGACTAACAAAAGCAGGCCTCAGGCAATCCCTGCCATTGAAACATACCAATTATCAGTTACTCGTTTAAAAAAAGATTCAGCTATCTCCAACTTTCGAAATTAACTAATTCCCCCACAAGTAGCTAGCAGTTTGTTTGTTTGTTTGTTTGTTTCCCAAATGTCTCTTAGAAGTTGTTCCCTGAATGGTGTCGGCTTTGCACAGGGTCAGGCCCGTTTCATCTTTCCATGATGAAGTAACAGTCTAGTTAATCTCTCTGCCTTTCAAAATAACCACTGTGAAGCAACCACTGTCCCCAAGGACCAAGCAGGGAGCCCAGTGTGAGTGATACTCAGTCGAGTGGCTCAGGCCAAAAACCCAGAGTGTGACCCTTGACCTCACCCTTTTATCAGATCACACAGCCAACTGTCAATAAGTGTCAGCCCCCTCTACCCTCATTCATTCTGGATTAATCATGCCACTGCTTCTCCTGCTGTAGGAGTTAAAGCCTATTGCAAACCTTCGCCACTTTGCTTAATTCCATTATAGCTTCTCACAAAAGCCAGACCTTTTGTGTTGTTTGTTTGTTTGTTTGTTTGTTTGTTTTGAGACAGGGTTTCTTTCTCTAGACCAGGCTGGCCTCAAACTCAGAGATCCACCTGCCTCTGCCTCCTGAGGGCTGGGATCAAAGACATGCACGCAGCACCACCACTGCCTGGTAAAAGCCCCATCTCTCACAGCTTCAAATCAGACAGCATTCCCCAAACCTCCTAAAGGCAATACTAAACTGTAAATCCTTACTAAGGCCTATAAGCCTACCTAACACTACCCTGAATTTGTTAGTCCTACCTTCCTCCCTGCCATGGCTCTCATGCTGTCTCAGCTCTACTGACATTCAGATTACCTTCCCATCGCAAGGCCTCTGACATGAGCCTGTGTCAAAAGTGTGCGACAAAAGCTAGAGCAAATTGTATCTGGTGATTCCCCTCGGGATCCGAGATTACTATACCATGCTTCCCTTGGCTTAGGGCTGGCTATGCTTCGAGATGGTGAGATGTCAATCATGGAACTAATAAAGCTTAAGGAGAAACCAACCAGCAAATCTAATTGATAAGATAAAAATGATAAAAACACAATCATCCATACAAGGAATGTCTGGTTTACAGGGGGGATAGGCATAGTATGAGTGAGACCTACGGGCGAGCTCCAGTCTGACACCGCCTCCAACCCTTAGTGAATCCTGTGGACTAAAAGCATCCACCCTACAGAACAAGTGTCTTTGGGCATTTTGGTTACATGCCCAGCCCCAGATGTCTTATATTACAAAACAGCCATTTCACTTCTGGGTACTTACCCCCTTAGGATGTATACCATCAAGTTCGTCAGGATAGTATTTTTGTTTTGTTTTGTTTTTTGTTTTTTTTTGTTGTTGTTGGTTTTTTTTTGTTTTTGTTTTTGTTTTTTGTTTTGTTTTGTTTTTCCCCGGAGACAGGGTTTCTCTGTGTGGTCCTGGCTGTCCTGGAACTCACTCTGTAGACCAGGCTGGCCTCGAACTCAGAAATCCGCCTGCCTCTGCCTCCCAAGTGCTGGGATTACAGGCGTGCGCCACCACGCCCGGTGTCAGGATAGTATTTTAAGCATCTATGATAATTTGTAATTTTAAAATTTGAGGCATTATGGGTCTGGAGAAATGACTCAAGGGTTAAAAACCACTTGTTCTGGGGCTGCAGAGATGAGTTAGCAGGCAAGAGCAAACAGTGTCCTTGCAGAAGACCCGACTGGCTACCTGCCCTCACATGAGGCAGCCTTAACCACCTGGGATTCGGGTTATAGTTCTGTTACCAGCACACACGTTAGATCACAACAATCTCCAGGAAATTCCAGGAAATATGACATTTTTGGCCTCTTTAGCACTGCATGCATATAGTGTATCTACATACAACCCATCAAAACACTCTTACATATAAAATAAAAATAAATCTTAGGTTAAAAAAAAAAAAAACTTGCAGGGCGGTGGTGGCACTCGCCTTTAATCCCAGCACTTGGGAGGCAGAGGCAGGCGGATTTCTGAGTTCGAGGCCAGCCTGGTCTACAGAGTCAGTTCCAGGACAGCCAGGACTACACAGAGAAACCCAAAAAAAACAAAAACAAAAAAAAAACAAAAAAACAAAAAACCTTGAACCATTCAAGTTTTAGTCATCTGAAATATCTGAAATACCCAGTTAAATAGTGGCAGTTAACTAGGACACATCCAGAGCTCTAAATTTAAATATGCAAGAACACTTTATGACATTTTTTGTTTCAATCAAATCAAATATGTTTACGAGATAATTTTTTTCTTTTTAGTTTTGATTTTTTGTTTGTTTGTTTGTTTTTTGAGACAGGGTTTCTCATCTAGAATAATAGATATCAAATGTAACCACCCACCCATTTTATACCTGCTTCAGCTTTTAGAGAGTCACAACCAAAAATCAACCTACAAAGGATTAGATTACAAGACTGTCAAAATAACTCATCTGGCCGGCGGTGGTGGTGCACACCTTTAATCCCAGCACTTGGGAGGCAGAGGCAGGCAGATTTCTGAGTTCGAGGCTAGCCTGGTCTACACAGAGTGAGTTCCAGGACAGCCAGGGCTACACAGAGAAACCCTGTCTCGAGGGAAAAAAAAAAACCTCATCTGGATTGGTGAGCTCTAACAGAGTCTATGTAGGACTCATGAAGCTATGAGGACAGGTGCCTGCAGTCACCTGCAGTGCAGGAGACAAGGCCTGGCACTTATATTCCTTGGCTAGAATGGGCTGCAATTCCTCAGACAAGGAGACTCTGGACATTACCGGGCTGCAGGCATGTGTCATTCTTTATGCCTTACAGTATCAAATGTCTCAGGGGTGGCTGGCTCTCCTCTCCCATTTGTGCTCACCCTGTACCACAGGAGCCTCTTCAGGAGATACTTAGTTTATTGGGAATGTGCATCTCTCTTTGTGAATGGAATTCTGGCGGTTCCTTCATCCGGCCCTATAGATTAGATCAGTGTCCAGGGGAAGGGCTGAGCCGGGAGTTCTCCCAGGGAAGTGGGTGACTAACTTGGAGAAGCCAGAGCTGGAAGTGGGTGACTAACATGGAGAAGCCAGAGCTGAATAACCAATTTCCAGTGAAATGCAGAAGTGTGAATTATGGGATCAGGTCAGTTCACTTCTCTGACTATTTAGGGTAGGTGTGAAGTATTTATAGTGTTTAGGCATGATTGATTCCTGGTAAGATGTGTGTGTATATACACACACATATGCATATATACATATACACATGGTTCCCATGGGAACAACAAGGTAAGCCAGACATGACTAGTGTCTCCTACTATTCAGTAGGCTGAGGTAAGAGAACCCAGCTCAAGGGTTCCAAGCCTGGTACCAAGCAAGAGTCTTGGGGGAGGGGCGTGGAGAAAGGAAACTTAGGAGAAAAAAACATAAGGAAAGAAAGAACCATTGTCAAGGGACCCCCAACAGTGCTGCATAAAGTCAGGTGGCTGGCCCCGGTCTCCCAGCCCCCACCTGCCTCCTCCTTCGCCTCTTTTTGCCTCAAATACTCAATTTTGGGAGCAGAGCAGAGCAGCCATGGAGTGCATCTTAAGTGGAGTCATGTGTACTCATGTCTTTCAGTGACTAGTCTGTAAAACCGCTGGAGACAGTAAGAAACGAACGGCGAGAAAGCCACAGGGCACCCATGGGCATGCAGGGTGCTGCAGAGCCAGCGGACTCGTGGTGAAGAGATTTCTGACTGGAAAAAAACACCTCGATGCGGAGGTCAGCCACTGGTCCAATCGGTGACAGCACTGGTTTCTACCTCCAGGCTGGCTTAAAGAGGAACACAGCCAAGCAGCCCTTGTTCGTGGTCAGCGTTGGCATTATGGCCATCCCATCTTCGTGTTTCCAGGGTAACTGCTTCCTTATTGTCTAGTGGCTGAGCTGGGCTGGCGTTCCAAGGCAGCAGAGCTCTCATCCCAGCAGAAGCACAGAGGAGGCTCAGGGCTAGGGCAGGATGCTCTCTGAATGGACATGTGTCCTATCTCTCTCGCCAGATGGCAAGCCTGCCTTTCTAAACCTCTGCAGGCAGCGGCCGTGACCTCTGCCTTATTGACCCACCTACCTCACTGTATATGGCTTGGCATCCGCTCAGAACTGACAGGAACCCTCTCCTGTCTAGCCAGGCTTTCAGGACCCAGTGAGGCCTCACCCTAATTCCAGAAACGTGACCCCAAATTACCCACTCTCTGGGGCTGACCTGCAAAGGGAAACAGAACCGAAAGTAACAATCACTTCCTGCTTGGATAAAGCCTGTCGGCAAGGGAAAGGGGTTGGAAGCAAAGGCTTGCAGGGTTCTGTTTTCCTGTCTAGTAACAAAAGATGGCACAGACTCTCGAAAAGGCTTTCAGTATGTAAATGATTGATTGTTTTTTAAATTGGGGGTAGAGAGGTTTGAGATGGCTCAGAAGGCTCAGGACTGACCTGGGCCTGAGTTTGATCCTGGGACCCACGAAAAGTGGGAGGAGGAAACCCCCTCCACGAAGCTCCCCTCTGACCCCTACACACTCGCTACAGCATCGGCCTTTCTCCCATAAATAAGGCAGTATTAACAGAGACAGGGCTAGGTTATTTAAATAAATTGTATTTCTTTAAAGATTTATTTATTTATTATATGTAAGTACACTATAGCTATCTTCAGTCACCAGAAGATATTGTCAGATCTCCTTACGAGTGGTTGCGAGCCACCATGTGGTTGCTGGGATTTGAACTCAGAACCTTTGGGAGAGCAGTCGGTGCTCTTACCCGCTGAGCCATCTCTCCAGCCCCCAATTGTATTTTTGTTTTTGTTTTTGTTTTTCGAGACAGGGTTTCTCTGTGTAGTCCTGGCTGTCCTGGAACTCACTTTGTAGACCAGGCTGGCCTCGAATTCAGAAATCCGCCTGCCTCTGCCTCCCAAGTGCTGGAATTAAAGGCGTGCGCCACCACCGCCGGGCGTATTTAAACAGTCGCTTAAACCAAATGTTTTCAACCCTAAGTCTGCGCATATATTTGAGGAGTTTGTAAAATCACAAACTTTTTTTTAAAAAGATTTATCTATCTATCTATCTATCTATCTATCTATCTATCTATCTATGTGTTTATTTATTTTATATGAGTACACTGTAGCTGTCTTCAGATGTGCCAGACGAGGGTGTAGGATCCCATTAGGAATGGTTGCGAGCCACCATGTGGTTGCTGGGATTTGAACTCAGAACCTTTGGGAGAGCAGTCGGTGCTCTTACCCGCTGAGCCATCTCTCCAGCCCCCAATTGTATTTTTGTTTTTGTTTTTGTTTTTCGAGACAGGGTTTCTCTGTGTAGTCCTGGCTGTCCTGGAACTCACTTTGTAGACCAGGCTGGCCTCGAATTCAGAAATCCGCCTGCCTCTGCCTCCCAAGTGCTGGAATTAAAGGCGTGCGCCACCACCGCCGGGCGTATTTAAACAGTCGCTTAAACCAAATGTTTTCAACCCTAAGTCTGCGCATATATTTGAGGAGTTTGTAAAATCACAAACTTTTTTTTAAAAAGATTTATCTATCTATCTATCTATCTATCTATCTATCTATCTATCTATCTATGTGTTTATTTATTTTATATGAGTACACTGTAGCTGTCTTCAGATGTGCCAGACGAGGGTGTAGGATCCCATTAGGAATGGTTGTGAGCCACCATGTGGTTGCTGGGATTTGAACTCAGGACCTCTGGAAGAGCAGTCAGTGCTCTTAACCACTAAGCCATCTATCCAGCCCAATCGCAAACATTCTGCAAATATATCTGTGTGTCATTCGTTTTTTTTCTCTGAAAGGGCACGCATTTCATTGACTTCTACAACATATCTATAACCCCAAAAGGGTATGATCTGGATCGGGTATGTGGTTCTGTCAGAAGGGTGGCTGTCTAGCTCAGGAAGCCAGGAGTTTGATCCAGCGCTGCACACACAGGGTACCGCAGCCCGGCACGGGCATGTACAGCGGCACTGTGTATGAAGGTACAGTCGCACATGCCTGCACTCCTGGTGGCGGAGAGGGTGAGGGTGTCAGAAGGTCAGATGTCCTAAGCTGCAGAGCGAGGCTGAGACCAGCCTGAATGCATGAGGCCAGACAGTTCTGGACAAGACAGCAGTCTTCACTGGGGGTGGGGTGGGGTAGGGTGGGGTCCTGTGGTTTTCAGACAGTCCCCAAAATGCATTTCTGTGAGGTAATCTAAGAAACCTGTACTGGCCGGTTTTGTGTGTTAATTTGACACAAGCTGGAGTTACCACAGAGAAAGGAGCCTCCCTTGAGGAAATGCCTCCGTGAGATCCAGCTGTGCAGCATTTTTCTCAATTAGTGATCAAGGCGGGAGGGCCCCTTGTGGGTGGTACCATATCTGGGCTGGCAGTCTTGGGTTCTATAAGAAAGCAGGCTGAGCAAGCCAGGGGAAGCAAGCCAGTAAAGAAACATCCCTCCATGGCCTCTGCATCAGCTCCTGCTTCCTAGCCTGCTTGAGTTCCAGTCCTGACTTCCTATGGTGATGAACAGCAATATGGAAATAAACCCTTTCCTCCCCAACTTGCTTCTTGGTCATGATGTTTTGTGCAGGAATAGAAACCCTAAGACAAACCCAATTTTTTTCAAATGATAGTAAACATCATAAACAAGGTCCTACCCACTAAAAGAAAGCCCAGGGTTGGGGATACAGCACTGTAGCAGAATGCTACCCAGCCTAGTATGAGCAAGACCCTGGTTCAATCCTCACAAAAACATCTAATGTTGCATACACATACAGGGTAAAGTTTTAAATGGATATTCCAGTTTGCGTGCATGTACTTAAGGACCCTGAAAGTTTGATAAAATCTTTATCTAAATTGCTTCTCTTTACTAAAAGGCTAAAAAGACGATAAGGAACCTTGCACAAAGCTGCCAACTTTCCATCAAGGATTATTCCAGCAAATATAAAGTTTGGGAAGGAGGTAGTAATATATATTGAGCATAGCTCCTGAGACAGTATCTCACAATGTAGACCTCCAATGGTCTAGAATCCACTATATAAACTAGGCTGGCCTCAAACGAACAGAAATCCACCTGCCTCTGCCTCTGCCTCCTGAGTGCTAGGGTTTAAAGGAGTGTGCTACTTTAATGAGCATGACTCAAACACAATATTAGGATTGAAAAAATAAATAAATAAAACTGAACATAATGACTCCAGACTGTAATTCCTGTACTCAGGAGAGTGAGGTAGGACATTATGGAAAGTTTGATGCTAGGGGTCTGGAGGGGCGGCCCACCTTACAGATGGGGGGGTCTGGAGGGACGGCCCACCTTACAGATGGGGGGGGGTCTGGAGGGACGGCCCACCTTACAGATGGGGGGTCTGGAGGGACGGCCCACCTTACAGAGGGGGGGGTCTGGAGGGACGGCTCACCTTACAGATGGGGGTCTGGAGGGACAGCCCACATTACAGATGGGGGGGGGCTCTGGAGGGACGGCCCACCTTACAGATGGGGGGTCTGGAGGGACGGCCCACCTTACAGATGGGGGGGTCTGGAGGGACGGCCCACCTTACAGATGGAGGGGGTCTGGAGGGACGGCCCACCTTACAGATGGGGGGGTCTGGAGGGACGGCCCACCTTACAGATGGGGGGGTCTGGAGGGACGGCCCACCTTACAGATGGAGGGGGTCTGGAGGGACGGCCCACCTTACAGATGGGGGGGTCTGGAGGGACGGCCCACCTTACAGATGGAGGGGGTCTGGAGGGACGGCCCACCTTACAGATGGCTCTTTAAGAGCACTTGCTGCTCTCACAGAGGACCTGGGCTCGATTCCCAGCACCCACACGGTGGCTCACAACCATTTATACCTTTTTTTTTTCTTTCTTTTTCTTTTTTTTTTTTTTAATTTTTGTTTTTGTTTTTTTGAGACAGGGTTTCTTTGTGTAGCTCTGGCTGTCCTGGAACTCACTCTGTAGACCAGGCTGGCCTTGAACTCAGAAATCCACCTGCCTCTGCCTCCCACGTGCTGGGATTAAAGGCATGCACCACCACGCCCGGCTTTGTTTTTTTTTTTTTTTTTTCTTTCCTTTTTTTTTTTTTTTGGGGGGGGTCCATCTATACCTTTAGTCACAAGGGACACTCTTCTGCCTTCTATCAAAGACATCGGGAATGCACACGGTACACACACATACAAGTAGACCAAACATTCATTCATCTAGAATGAAAATTATCTAAAAATAAAAATATGAGGTCAGCCAGGGATGCGTAATTCCAGTCCACTAGGACTACAGAATAAGCTCTTCCCCTTCCCCTCCTCCCCTCCTCCCCTTCCTCCCTGTTTCTGTCCTCCCTCTCCCCTCCCCCTCCTCCTCCCTCTTCCTCTCCTTGGCTGTCCTGGAACTCACTCTGTAGACCAGGCTGTCCTCAAACTCACAGAGATCTGCCTGCCTCTGCCTTCCAAGTGCTGGGAAAGTCATTATATAATCAACCATATGTATTAGTTGCCTGTTTTCAAAGAATGTATTTCCTAATGGGGAAAAAATGCATTCAAAGACGAACTCTGATATCACTGCAGCACAAGGCGGATTTGCACACAGTGAGAACTGAGGGAAGAAAAGATTTTCTCCAACCAGACCCTGAGAACTGCCGGAAGGGGTGCTGCCTGAGCTGAGGTGCCGATGGCTTTGCCTACATTTTTTGAAGGATCACTCTTTTTTTTTTTTCCTCCGAGACAGGGTTTCTCTGTGTAGCCCTGGCTGTCCTGGAACTCGCTCTGTAGACCAGGCTGGCCTCGAACTCAGAAATCCGCCTGCCTCTGCCTCCCGAGTGCTGGGGATTACAGGCGTGCGCCACCACACCCGGCTTTGAAGGATCACTCTTGCACTAGAAAACTACTCTATATCCTTAGGCCCCTGAGGGGAGACTGAGGCCAGCTAGAAAGTGCAAAGGCCTCATAATCACCGCCCGGGCCCAGGCTCCAGCAGTGACGAGCTGGCAGCCACAGTCTGCCACATCAAGCTCAAATCAGGTCACAATCCTCAACAGCACCATCTCTCAGAGAGAGGGCTGCATGGGGAGAAAGGGTTTTTCTTTAAGCATTCATGTGCTACACATATCATAGAACACATTTCACGCAAAACTCTTTCAGCACAGAAGGAGATGAGCAGGGCTGGGCCTATCGGAGGACAATCTACCTCTCTTCTCGTTTCCTCCGTGAACTGAGAAGCTCTATAGCTTTAAGCATTTAAAGGCAGTGTCTTAGCAAGGCGGCCTTGCACACATCGTTAATCCCAGCACTCAGGTGGTAGGGGCAGGTCGGGTGGATCTCGGTGAGTTCAAGGGCAGCCTGGTTTACAGAGAGACTTCCAGGATAGCCAAAGCTACACAGAGGAACCCTGTCTAAAAAAAATAAAACAACCTAAGCCGGGCGGTGGTGGCGCATGCCTTTAATCCCAGCACTTGGGAAAAAATACCCAACCTACCCCAAACAAACAAACAAACAACAACAAAAAGTAGTGGCTTTGTTTCTCATAGAATGGGGATTCTAGTGACATTTCTTGTAAAACGTAGACTCTTATGGGATTTGGAGCAGAAGCTAGGATGACACTCCCGAGTGAATAAAGTAGCTCTGCCTGTAGGAGCAGGTGCATGTTAGCCTGGGGACCCAAGTTTGAGCCCCTCTGGAACTCACGTAAGGGTGGAAGGAGAGAACAGATTCCACAGAGCTGTCCTCCATCCTCCGCACGTTGTGACATGTTGGTGCCCACTGTCACCTCTCCCTCTCCTTATCCGCTCTCCCCTGTCCCCCCCCCCCACACACCACACACACACAATAAGAATAAAGTTTTAAAAAGCCGCGCCTGGATTGAGGAGTGAGCATCGTTGCCAGGTTGATGGCTGCAGAGACATGGTGCCCAGCGAGGAGGCACACTCAAGGCTCTGTGCTGGTTAACGTCACGGAGTCTCCGCTGCCAACGCTTCCGCTCCGCTGCTAAGCCAAGATACTGTCACAGCAGCAGCCGGGCCCAGGTAGGTAAACTCGGGGACTCGCAAAGGGACCGCTCTTAGGGATGTGGGCTCGCCTTAAGGCGTGCTAAAGAGACAGGCAGGATCACTATCCCTTTGATGAGCTATGATACTCCGTGTTCCCCAAGTTCCCACCCCAGTGCGGTCCCTCCAAGCTGCCCTGGACGGCCACGGGCTTCGCTCTGTCCATCTTCCTTTCTGGGTCAGGTCAGGACTCAGAAAGATGGAACTTTTCTGGGTTTTGTTTTGATTGGAGGCAGGGACTCACGATGTAGCTCAGGCTGTCCAGCAACTATCCGTGCTACCTAGACCAGGCTGGCCTCACCCACCGCTTCTGCGATTAAAGGCTGGCCCTGTTTCTTCCTGTGGGACTCTGGCTCGAACCCAAGCATGCTCTGTAATATTAGGCTTCCTTCCCCTTTCCCCAGCTCCTCCTCCCTACCACATCACTGCGTGTTCCCCGCGTGTCTGACCTCCCTGCCCGCTGGGCTCCCAACTCAGCCTTTTCCCCTTCTCTTCCATTTTCCTCCCCCAGGCAGCCTCCCGGATTTACAGCTGGCCTGCCCTGGGATTTTCATTTGAACTCTAATAAAACTGTCCTGAGGCTTCTCTCTGTGTCCATTCTTAAATTATTTTATTAATGAGACAACTCCGTGAAGGGACCCCAGTTCCTTCGGGATCAATCCTAACCTCACCCCCTCCCTTTCACGAAGTACCACTGGGGCTTGACTATGGGGACCAGGGCACGGCCAAGTCCTGTAACACCTGACACTGTCACAGCCTCCCTAGGTCCCCAGAGCATTTGGAAAGTCGAGCCAAGGTCTGACTCACAAAAACCTCCCTTGTCCTCTGTCCCCCAAGACAGAGTTACACTGGGCCACAAATAAAATGTGAGTGTCTAAGACGTACTCTGCCACATTTAAGAAGCGTCCCACTTGATTATTCGAGAATAAATCTTACAGGAAAAAAGAAACAGCTAAGAAATCTGGGAAGGCATTGGATGGCATTTTTGAACATTTGGTGGTAATTACTAATATAAATAACTGAGAAAATAGATTCTTCTATTTTCTCGTAGATGTCAGAACCCCATTTCACCTCCAGCTGTACATCTAGTGTTGGATACTCTTGGGCTAGAAAAGAAAACCGAAAAGGTTGACCTACTATTCTAGATATTGTAGGTAAAGAAAAAACCAGGATGAAAAATTATAAACAGTTCACAAAGACATCAGTGAAGTAATCCTAGAAAGACTCACATGCGCAAGGCGACCCTGGCTAGCTGGGGCTGGTCGGAACCTGCGACTCTCAGAGAATCCCGCCCCGCCCACCCCGAAGTCCTCTCTGAAGTTCAGGATTCAGTTGACAGGCTTTGTCCTCCAGTTTTTCATTTTTCGTTTTAATTTGGAGTACAATTCTAGTAGAAGTAAAAACATGAACAGCAACAAAATCCTGATAGCTATGGGTAGGAAGATGGACACATTTCACATGGTTGAGCAAAAACAGCCAGACACAAAAGATATCCAGGGAAGCCGGGCAGTGGTGGCACACATCTTTAATCCCAGCACTCAGGAGGGTTTCTCTGTGTAATCCTAGCTGTCCTGGAACTCACTGTGTAGACCAGGCTGGCCTTGAACTCAGAAATCCTGCCTGCCTCTGCCTCCCAAGTGCTGGGATTACAGGCGTGTGCCACCACGCCTGGCATCTTTTTTTTTTTTTTTTTAAGATAGGTTCTCATCTGTCCTGGAACATGCTTCATACATAGACTGGTCTGTCCTTGAACTCAGAGTCAACCACCTGTTTCTTCCTCCTATATACTAGGATTAAAGGTCTGTACCACCAGGCCTGGACTGAAAGTGAGGAGGGGGAAATAAAAGAATTCTAAAAGCCCCTGAACTTTATACTTTAAGAAAAGCTAAACAAAAGCCAAAACCAACCCTGGAAGCTTGACCACAGTATCATCCGGACCTCCCTGTCCTCATCTCTGGACTGGGTACATTTGTAGAATGAGCACTGATGTTTCTTGTTGCTTGGGACAAGCTGGTTAAGGTGAAATGGCCTGAGTCCCAGGAACCTCCCAACCTCCACCTGCTATTCACCACTCTTCCCTCAGTGAACGCTGCTCAGCAGGAGTCACACAGGGCGCGGGGGAGGGGCGCAGTGCTTCCAGACCACCCTGGGAGCACAGGAAATCACCTCCTGTACCAAGGACACCTGGCTTGTACTCTACAAATCTCATTCAGTTGGTATGGAAGGCTTCCGTATTTGTGAAACAACGTCCTTACAAGGGAGCGGCGTCTGCAGAGACCCACTGAAGGATTGGAAGCTCCTCCCACGGGGAGATTGGAATGTTACAAGTCCAGAGGCTAATTACCTTATCTTGCTACCTTTAGCTCCCGGGAACACCCGTTCCTCGAACACCTACTTCTGTACTGGACCTAGCACTCTATGACTCATAGGGAAAAAACCTTTGGAATCTATTGATGTAGCAGAGTCACTGGAATCCACCAATCCCCAAACTAAGAAAGCCATCGGATAGCATCAGTAGAAAGGCCTATGGTGGGAGTGAGGTCTGTAGAAAGCCTCTCTCCGCGGCCTTGCTGTAACTGCCGCTGATGTAGCTACCACCGGATTTTAACTATCCTTGATTGTGGATTTCTTTGTTCTGTAGAAACTATGAAACTGCTTCGGTGTTGGAACTCGGAATTCAGGATAACCTAAATCTGTGTTCCCAGGGCCAGGGTCAATCAAAATGGCGCCAGCATAAACTACCTTTCCCCCCCTTCACACGAGAGCGGTGGTTTTTGCCCCGACAGTGTCTGGGCTACAGACACCGCTTGAATCCCACAAATGTGGACAGTCCCTAGGGAGATAGACCTGTCCACCTAACAGGAAGTGGCTGAAGACGGTTGAGAATGTGAGGCCAACGTGGGCTCCCTAGCGAGTTCCAGGACAGCCTGGGCTACAGGGTAAGACCTGTCTTTAAAAATAAACAAACAAAAAGAAAAACAAAATCCGACCACTTCCTCTTTTTTCTGGCCTTCAAAACCCAGATATTTGGGAAGAACAGGAGAATGGGAGAGAGTCTCCCACGCTGGCCTTGAATTCGATGGACCGGGAGGGTGGCCTTGAACTCCTGATCCTCTCTGGCTTCTGCGTCCTCGAGGGCTGAGATCACAGTTACCCAGGTAACAGCAGCGCGTGTCTGGGTGACTGTTTATAATGCAGGGCTTTTGTGCCTGAGTTTCATTTTGGCCCCTGCAGCTCTCTGTACCTGATGCTCATTAGGCTCCTTAGCCTAAGTCTGAGAACATCCGGTGCTCGCACTCCCTGGCCCTCTGAACTTGTCAGCCGCAAGTGTGGCCCTGCTTCAGGTGACCTCCCAGGTATCCAGGCCACCTGTCAACCCATTTTGAGCTTGGCTTCCCCTGTGAATTGCCTTTATGGTTACTAAAAAGTGAAACACACTTGGAAGCAGTCTTTGACTTACAGGAGGAGCGAGCATCTGGGCAGGCCAAGGAGAAGAAGAGCTCACATACTGCAGACAGGACACTAGGACCCAAACTGAGAGAATGCCCAAGCCTCGGCTCTCCGGGGATTTCTTTTACAAAGGAGGTGGGAACCAGGCAGCCAGGAGTTAAGACAGTATGTGGCTAGGAAGCCAGAGCGCCCGACAGAGAAGAGAAATCCGTTGATATTTATGGTAGTGAGTGGGGTTTGGCCGTGTTTGTTTTGGCTGTAGAGTTGCTAGGGCTACGACAAGCACACGCCGAACTGTGCGGCCACCTTTGATGTCTGAATCTCAGATCACCTCTCTCTCTCTCTCTCTCTCTCTCTCTCTCTCTCTCTCTCTCTCTGTGTGTGTGTGTGTGTGTGTGTGTGTGTGTGTGTGTGTTGTGTGTGTGTGTAGGGGAGCTTTGGGATTAGAAGGGGCATCCCCGTGTGCTTGCCTTTTGCTCTGGGATTCAGACTCATTCACGTCTCCTGATGGAGGAAGCAAACGGTTTGCCTACATTTTGCCTACTGAGCCATCGTCCCTCCTGATCCTCCACCTCACCTAGTTCCCGAATGCTGGGGTTCCAGACAGGCACTGCCACAACTCTCTGTGTCACTTACTCTTAACTGGTCCTGGGGAAACACTGATCCTGTCTTATACCTTCTCCTCACAAGCAGAAACCGACAGCTCGCTCATATGTCTGTGCCAGCCAACAACCAACAACCGGCGGCAGCATAGACCGTGGATGACAAAGGCCCTCCGTGCCCACGGCCTGGGAACCACAGAAGGACCGTCAAAGAGCGGGCTACATGGCGGGAGGCTGTGCCACTTTAGCCACCAGCACCCCTCGGCCCTGGCGGAGGTCAGTGCACGGACCAGCCTGCGAGCAGTTGTTCCCAGTCGTCAGTGTCGTCAAGGAACGAGGACTTGAGGACACCACTGGGCAGCCTGCTGAGTTTATAAATGTCGTCCTTCCGCGCTAGCTAGCTCGCTCCCAGTTCACGTCCGCACTGTGGAGATAAACTCAGCATTTTCCACACAGCAGGTGCCCAGACAGACTCGGTTAAGCAGTTAGAAATCGGCAGCTCCTAGTAAGGACAAGCTAAAGAGAAGAAGGAGAAGAAAAGCCTCCTCCTCCTCCCTCCTCCCCCTGCCCCCCTTCTCCTCATCCTCCCCATCCCCCTCCGTATAGCAGTAGAGGCTGGGAGTGTAGCTTGGTCAGGGAACACCTGCTAGCACACTCCAGAGCCCAGGTCCAATCACAAGCACAGCAGGAAGAAGAAGACATTCAGAATTTATTTTTATCCGCTATCATAGGATAAATGAAGATGTGTGTGTGTGTGTGTGTGTGTGTGTGTGTAAGAGAGATAGACAGACAGACAGACCAAAAAAAAAAAAAAAAAAAAAAAAAAAGACAACCAAGAGAAGGCTATCCGGAAAGCACAAACCACGAAACAGTGTGGTGGCCAATGTGTCAGCAGCCGGGAGGTGGAGGCAAAAGGACCAGAAGTTTCAAGGTCACCCTTGTCTGGATGCAAAGTTCAAAGCCAGCCTGGAGTACTTGAAACTCTGCCTCAACAACAAAGGAAACTGTAGTTGAAATCACATCTCTAAAATTTCCTTTCAAAAAAATAAATGTAGGAGTTTGAGTAACGATAATGACTAAATGATGTTAGCCTATAATTTCATCTCAATAACAGATTCAGAACACATGTCTCACTACAGAGCTGGCCCTGGCCAGCCGGTAAGTTCACTATATAGACCAAGCTAGTGTGGAACTCAGAGAGACCTCTGCTCCTGGTCCTGGCACCCTAGGTATGTCTGGCATTTTCAACAATATAAATTTTAAAATTTTGCTGGACAGTGGTGGCGGCGCACGTCTGTAATCCCAGCACTTGGGAGGCAGAGGCAGGTGGATTTCTGAGTTTGAGGCCAGCCTGGTCTACAGAGTGAGTTCCAGGACAGCCAGGGCTATACAGAGAAACCCTGTCTCAAAATAAATAAATAAAATAAAATAAGATTTTAACATACTTAATCTCAGCATTTTGTAAACAACAACAAAACCCACAACAGTATAGCCTCCACTGTATAGCTGCTACAAATCTCATTAGTGGGCAATTCATAAAAGAACTTTTGTTTGGTTGTTTGGTTGTTTTAGTTTTTCAGACAGGCTTTCCTGTTTAACAGCCCTGGCTGTCCTAGAACTCACTTTGTAGACCTTAGACTCACAGAGATCCCCCTGCCTCTGCCTCTCAACTGCTAGTTTTAAAAGTCAATTATATAAAAACACAATTTACTTCACTAATTGAGGAAAACAGAATAACACACACAGACACACACACACACACACACACACACAAATAGGAAGCTGCACACCTAGAAGTATTTCACTTTGACAGAGGAGGTGGGGGTTTGCAGACATAAAATGAGAGTCCTGTCAGAGGCTGGCAAGTGTGTCGGTGCCGAGCAATGCCTAAGAAGGAAGCAGTCTTTGGAGAAAGGTGAGGACACTTCGCTGCTGGCCTTGAAGATGGAGGAACAGGCTGCAAGCCAAGAAATGCAGGTGGCCTCCAGGCGCTGACAAAGACAAAGACACCGCTTCCCCAGAGCTTCCAGAAGGAAGCCACCCTGCAGACACTCTGAGTTAGCCCAGAGTCTATGCCCGAAGGCGGATAGGCTACACAGCACCTGACCTCACTTAGCCTTTTAGCCTGCAGACACCCCGGGTCCAGGAATATCACAACCCAGCAATAGTTTCCTATCTGTTTGCCCTCCAGTTCTCCTCGACAGCTAGCTAGTTAGTAGCTTCTGAGCCAACTCCACTCACAACAAACAAACAAACAAACAAAAAGAGCTGTAGGAGCAATGGAGGGGGGGCGGGATTTGCTGTAGGAGCAGTGAGGAGAAGTGACTCTGGTCACTTTCTTTGTTGAAAGGAAGGACTTGATCACATACCCACACAACAGGACCAAAAGAAACCGGGGTGGGGGGGGGTACTTACAAATGCTCCCAGTCTCTACTACCTGGGGTTCTCTTCCCACTCCTTTGTCTCACTTGGTACCTCTCAGCAAATCCCACCCCCTCAGCTTCTCCACACTGCTCCTACAACAAATCCCCCCCAGCTTCTCCATTGCTCCTACAGCTCCTCCTCCTCCTCCTCCTCCTCTTCTTCTTCTTTTTGGATTTGGTTTTTTTGAGACAGGGTTTCTCTGTGTAGCCCTGGCTGTCCTGGAACTCACTCTGTAGACCAGGCTGGCCTCGAACTCTGAAATCCACCTGCCTCTGCCTCTCACAGAGTGCTGGGATTACAGGCGTGCGCCACCACTGCCGCCCTGCACAGCTCTTCTTCAAACACTGCTATTCCTCCTCTTCTCCAGCTCATCCAGTGGCATATACACGGTACCTTAACAGAACCCAGCTATTCCCCCACCACACGGATCTCCTCCTGGGACTAAAGCTCACGGGGGCTGTGGACAGTTCTACGGTTCCGTCTCTAACTCCACCTCCGCCCCATTTCCAGTTGGCTGTAATGTAACAACCCCAGAGCCGAGGCGCTGGTTCCCGTTATGTGGAGGAGGAAACGGGATCCTGGAGAAGTCTGGGCTGTTCCCCACCGAGCATTGGTAAGCACTTCACCCTAACCCCTGCAGTTTTTACTCCTGCTTCTTCCAGCCCTT
Organism: Apodemus agrarius; assembly: GCA_964023405.1. Classification (NCBI taxonomy): domain Eukaryota; kingdom Metazoa; phylum Chordata; class Mammalia; order Rodentia; family Muridae; genus Apodemus; species Apodemus agrarius. Next base: position 15,317,582 of record OZ030016.1, on the reverse strand, counting down.
CAGGCTTCAGATGCCCTGTCGTCGTAAATGAGACTGCCCAGGCGGCCTTTCCACGCATTAGACATGTATGCACGCCTCACAAAATGACTACAAGAGTCAAACCTTATTAGTTTATGTGCATGTGGCATACTGATTTTGGAACTTTTTTTTTTTGGTTTTTCTGAGACAGGATTTCTCTGTGTAGCTCTGGCTGTCCTGGAACTCACTCTGTAGACCAGGCTGGCCTCAAACTCAGAAATACACCTGCCTCTGCCTCCCAAGTGCTGGGATTACAGGCATGCAACCACCGCCCGGCCTTTTTTTCTCTTTCTTTCTTTTATTTATTTTTTTGTTTGTTTGTTTGTTTGTTTTTTCAATTTCATTGGGCTGGAAAGATGGCTCAGCAGTTAGGAACACTGACTGCAGCCAGGCATGGTGGCGCACGCCTGTAATCCCAGCACTTGGGAGGCAGAGGCAGGCGGATTTCTGAGTTCGAGGCCAGCCTGGTCTACAAAGTAAGTTCCAGGACAGCCAGGGCTACACAGAGAAACCCTGTCTGGGAAAAACCAAAAAAAAAAAAAAAAAAAAAAAGAAGAAGAAGAAGAAGAAAGAAAGAAAGAAAGAAAGAAAGAAAGAAAGAAAAAAGAACACTGACTGTTCTTCCAGAGGTCCTGAGTTGAAATCCCAGCAACCACATGGTGGCTCACAGCTATCAGTACAGCTACAGTGTACTGGAATCTGAATTCACGACTTCTGCTCACTCTGGTTGCCTCCACTCCCTCTAGCCTACAGATTTATTTATTATTATAATATCTAAATACACTGTAGCTGTCTTCAGACACACCAGATCTCTGTATGGATGGTTGTGAGCCACCATGTAAGTGCTGGGATTTGAACTCAGTACCTTCAGAAATGCAGTCAGTCAGTGCATCTGTCCAGCCCGCACATTTTGTTTTTTCCTGGCCGGTTCACATCTCTCACTGACATGTTTTCTCCTTATGGCTGTCTCTCTTAGATAGGGTTCTGTGAGTAGTTCCCTTGCCTACACACCTGTATCACCCCAGTCTCTAGCACATTCATACATGTCTTATTTTTTTTTTTTGTTTTTTGTTTTTTTTTGGGGGGGGGGGAGTGATTCTTTTGAGACAGGGTTTCTCTGTGTAGCCCTGGCTGTCCTGGAACTCACTCTGTAGACCAGGCTGGCCTCGAACTCAGAAATCTGCCTGCCTCTGCCCAGAGTGCTAGGATCACAGGCGTGCACCACCACCGCCCGGCACATACAGGTCTTATTGTCGTGTAAGAAACGTGTGCTTGGTGTGAAAATGTGGGACACAGGAACGAAATTCTATTTACCTCAATTACGGAGTTCCGCCACAGAACACAACTGCTGGCTGACAGCACTTTGGTCTCCTTCCAGGTTTTCATAAGAGCTGGTGCGCACCCCAGTTATAACCACAGCAAACACACAAGAAGACATCTTGGGTTTATCCCCAAGATGTCTAGCAAGTCAGCATAAACATAAGTTGCAGTAGTCAAGGACATATGACACATGTAATTCCATATAAGAAACAGAAAGTTAACTTTTCATCATTAAAAAAAAGTTATTTTTTTTCCCTTTGGCAGAAAGCAGAAGTAATAACAGTTCTTGGTTGACTTGTAAGGATGAAATTGTGTCACTTCTTGGCCTTCTGGGCCAGGACCAAGTGGAGAATTAAACAGACAATGTTGCCAAGTGTGGGTGGCAGGGCAGGTGAGGGCTGGGTGACCTGTGATTGCAGCGGGTTTTCCCTCAGCTGAGAAGTCTGTAAGTGTGGCCGTTCTCTCCAGCTCAGGCACCAGCCTTGACCCTGACACCTCCAAGCAGAAAGTCTCCTAAGGCCATTTCCTTGCCCACACCGCAAATTCAAGCCCAAAGCCTGCCAGCAGAACAGAGCCTGATGCAGCAAGTACCTACAGGAAGGAAGAGTCCATGAAAAGGGGCAGGGGAGGGTGAGACTGTGGCTCAGCAGAAGGGAAGGCATTTGCCTAAGTTTGTGTGAGGTTCGAACCCCCACATCACTTCCAGTGAACAGGCTCCTTCCGGTAAAAAAACGAACACAGACCCATGAAGAGAGAAGGGGCCTCGGAAACACAAGAACGCCAACAATTTAAATTGGACTTACAACTTTTTTTTTTCCCTTTTGGTTTTTCGAGACAGGGTTCCTCTGTGTAGCCCTGGCTGTCCTGGAACTTACTCTGTAGACCAGGCTGGCCTCGAACTCAGAAATCCGCCTGCCTCTGCCTCCCAAGTGCTGGGATTAAAGGCGTGTGCCACCACGCCCAGCTTTACCTTTTTCTTACTGCTCAGTGGCGGGAGAGTTTAGGATGCCCTTGTTCAGGGCCTCATCCTGTCAAAAACGAAATATTCTTATGCGTTGCTCACCTCTAACTTGCTGAGTAAGCATTATTTTATACTTGAAATTCCAGCATCCTAGTACTTAAGACCAGAATCGCTTTTCTTATTTTTTTTGTTTCTTTTCTTCTTTTTAAATATATATATGTGTGTGTGTGTGTGTGTGTGTGTGTGTGTGTGTGTGTGTAACTTTATTGAAGGCTTCTTGACTCAAATACAAACACTGATACACACACACACACACACACACACACATATAACAGGTGTACCAGGGCTGGAGGACAGCTCAGCAGTTACAAGGAGGAAGTACTATCCTTGTAGAGGACCTGAATTTGGCTCTCAGCAGCCATTCAGCTCTTCTGGCCTCCACAAGCACCTCCCACAATCATATATCTATGGAACAAGAGTGTAGTAAATATTTTTAGATGTATTTAATTCTGGAGCACGACCGTGTTCTGCTTTCTTCCCTAGTCATGTACAGTACACAAAGGCAGACCTTCGAGAGGTCCACAATGCGACATGGCAGCATCGAAATTATTTCCAGCAGGAGACATTTCAGTTCCTGAAATCACTCTAAAAGCAGAACCTCCCCAAATATCTCCATCATTATAAAAGACGGGAAGACAGTCTCCACCAAGTCTCCACAAGTCTCCGCCAGGCACCGCACACTCTCAGGAAACCGTCCCGACCCCTTTATCCCCCTGGAGCAGGTTAAGCCATCTGTATTCCTCCTGTACCTGCTCTTCTTCCTCTTTCTCCGAGGAGGGCGGGGCGAGCCCCAATCTCGTGGTGCTTCTGAGTTCCTATCAATATGTTAATAAACATGGGATTACATCTTGTCTTTTCTCTTGCTAATCTGCCTTTTGTCATACTCAGAATTCCCATGCATAGAAAGATAGGATTTACTTTCTCAACAAACCACACTACCAGTGTAAGCCCATCTTTGCGCGCAGTGAATTTGGGATCTTCTCATAGACCTTCCTGTGAGAGCGAGCCCTGAGCACTATTACGGAAGCCACCGCGAAGCCACTGTTGTAAATGGCACTGCCATGACCCCGCACCTCGAATCTGTAAATAGGACTGCATCAGACAACAAAGACAAGCCGAGGGACCTTCCAAATACTCCTCCGGAGTGAACTCAGACTATTGCTAGAACGAAAGAAAAATTCACTACACAAAGAGCAGGGCAACTTGGAAGGCTAGAAGCAGGGTGTGGGGACCCCGGCTGATTCCTTCATAGCTCAGAGAAAAAGGGCACTTTGGCCACCACGACCATCGGAACAGACTCCATGGAAGGCGAAAGAAGCAGCACCTAAAACTCACTTAGCTGAAGGTCATTCCTTAAACCACCCTGGCTTTCGTGGCCAAACTTAGTAGAGCCTCGAGAAGGAAGAAGAAGGCACCCTCAGACTCTTCTGTCCACACCCTCCCTGGCCTCCTGTAGCTTGGGCTGGAGAGACAAAAGTGCTGAGGAGATCATAAATGTTTTGACGGTTTTGTTGGCCGAAGCCTCTGTCACCAGGCTCTAGTTACTAACCAGTCAGGGGACACGGAAACACGCAGAGAGAACACAACCCAAGAGAGAGCTGACACCCAGAAGACACCACCTCCGAGTCTTCCTACCAGCAGCATTTACCCTTGCCAGCTACGCAGGTGCCTCGGGGACTCTCTTCCCAAATCCTTCCATTCAGGGAGTGTTCCTTAAGCACTAAAGGTTATAGGGCTGCAAACTACGCGGAGCCCTGGCCGAGATGCTAAGTAGATGTTGAAAGCACTGGCGGGTTGGGGAGGGGTCGGGTGGGGGAGGGGCGGGCGAAGGACACTAAGAACCAATTTGGGGGATGGAAAGTGGCCCAAGTGCAGAGAACTGCGACCACAGGCAGTCAGGAAGGACATCCAGGAACTGAAAACTTCCGGCAAACTAGGCTCAAAACTGGTAATACGAGCTGGGCGTTGTGGCAAACGTCTGTAATCCTAGTACCCTGGATGTAGAGGCAGGAAGGCTGCCAAGGGTAGAGGAAGCTCCACAATTAGTATCAAGCCGCAGGTCACACACAGAGGGAGGCTGTGAAAGAAGGAAAAAAAGCAAAAAAGAAAAAGAAGGAGGGAGAGGGAAAGAGAGGGAAAGAGAGGAGAGGAGAGGAGAGGAGAGGAGAGGAGAGGAGAGGAGAGGAGAGGAGAGGAGAGGAGAGGAGAGGAGAGGAGAGGAGAGGAGAGGAGAGGAGAGGAGAGGAGAGGAGAGGAGAGGAGAGGAGAGGAGAGGAGAGGAGAGGAGAGGAGAGGAGAGGAGAGGAGAGGAGAGGAGAGGAGAGGAGAGGAGAGGAGAGGAGAGGAGAGGAGAGGAGAGGAGAGGAGAGGAGAGGAGAGGAGAGGAGAGGAGAGGAGAGGAGAGGAGAGGAGAGGAGAGGAGAGGAGAGGAGAGGAGAGGAGAGGAGAGGAGAGGAGAGGAGAGGAGAGGAGAGGAGAGGAGAGGAGAGGAGAGGAGAGGAGAGGAGAGGAGA